>VDFB02271358.1:1016151776-1016639462 GCA_007258455.2 Sequoia sempervirens
TTGTAGAGGCAAGTTGCACTAGGTTCTTCTTCAAGGGCCCATGTAGTAGAGGCTAGGGGAAAATGCAAGTTGACAAGTGATGTTGGTAGTGGTAACCCAATAGCTGAAATATTCAATGTGCAATTGAAGGATGATATAGATGATGCCATTGTAATTTTCTTCTTTGCCAATGGAATTCCATTCCTTTTGGCTTGATCTCCTTATTATAAGGAGATGATGTCAATGGTAGCAAGGGGAGGATTGTCATATGTGCCACCAGAGGAGACAAAATTGAGGACCACAATCTTGGATAAGAACTATTCCAAGATAAATGTGTTAATGGAGAAAATGAAGGAATGTTGGGTGCAAAGTGGATGCAGTATAGTCATGGATGGGTGGATGCCTGGACGGACATTAGGCATCGCCCACTCATCAATATCATGGTTGCATGTACAGAGGGCCCATTTTTTCTTATGGCAGTTGACTGTTCAGGATATCACAAAAATGCCGAATTTCAGTTTCAAATCCTCAAGGATGCTATTGAGGAAGTTGGGCCACAAAATGTGGTCCAAGTAGTGATAGATGCAACCCTTGTGTGCAAAGCTGTAGGGAAATTGATTGAGACAACTTAGACATATTTGCTGGAATCCTTATTGTGTGGATGCCATGAATAATGCACTCAAGGACATGAGAAAGATTGATTGGATACAAGCAGTGGTCAATGATGCTAGAGATGTGTAGATGTTTATTTGCAACCACCACACTTCACATACACTCTTCAAGAGCTTCTCTAAGGAGGAGTTCTTGAAACCTGTCAAGACAAGATATGCATCCTATTTCATTCTCTTGGAGAGAATGCTTGAGTTGCAAGAGGCATTGTAACTAACGATTATGACAGTAGAATGAAATTGATGGCCCGAATCCAAGACAGAGCAGGGGAAGAGAGTGAAGGATGTAGTGAAGAGTGATGTTTCTGGGGGTGATGCAAAATATATGGTCTCCATAATTACTCTAGTATTCCAAGTGATTAGATATGGGGATGCCAATGCACCTAACCTTGAAGAGGTGTATGAGTGCATTGATAGTATGCTTGACCAAATGAGGGTTGTCATACGAGAGAAAGACCCCACATTAGCATTCTACAATGGCACATTCAACCAATCATTCATCAGAGTTGGGAGAAGCTCAACACTCCCTTACACATGGCTACGTATGCTTTGAACTCCAAGTGGTACAAAATTACAAATAAAGGCTTGGTAGAGTTACACCCTTACACAATGTTGAGGTGAAGGCAGGGTTCTCTGGGGCCATCAAAATGATGTATGATCTTGTAGAGGCCGGCGTCATTCATAATGAGTAGACAAAATTTGCCACTCTTAGGGGTTATTCTGAGGCGGCCAAGATGGATATGGCAACTATGGCACATGAGGACCCAATTTTGTGGTGGAATTGTCATGGACCGATTTCTTTGACTACCACTTTAGCCATTCAATTGCTATCTCAGGTTTCTAGTTCTTCAACTGTCAAGAGGAATTGGTCTACTTATAGCTTCATCCACTCTCTTAAGAGGAATAGACTTACCTTTAGGAGAGCATAGAAGCTTGTGGTTGTACATAGTGCTTTGCGTCTCATTGGCCGCAAGACACTTGTTTACAAAGAGAGTCTAGTAGCATGGTGGGTTGTAGAGCCAGAGGAGCCAACGCAGATTGATGAGGATGCTACAGTTGCATAGGTAGGGCTGGTTGGTATTAGTTTGGTAGAGCTCGACCATGCGTCCACTTCCAACTGTTCTAGTGATGAGGAGTTTGGGGATGATTAGAGGCCTCACTTCACTCCATTTTGTTATTTTGACATCATTGTACTCATTGTAATCATCATTATGAAATCTTGAATATAAAATCCAAATTTGACATTTTCATTGTTCAAACTTCAATATTAATAACTTAATTGTTAAGTAGTATTAATAATATTATAGTATTTTTGTATTTAGTTTTTAGTATTTTTACTTTTAATTTTACTAATTTAGTAATTACTAATTTGCCAAAGTTTCATTTGTAAATTCAAATTTGTAATCCTTATACACCTTTTTATAACTATTTTTTCAAGTACTATATGTATATTAGTGCTGCTCCCTTGCCATCCCCTCACCACCATCCCCTCACCGTCCCCAAACTTAGGCCCTTGGTTCCCCCGTCCCTGCGTCCCCCCGTTAGGAAACTCCATGGAACACTGATTTTGATAGTTGCTGATGTTCTTTAGGAAGAGTGTTTGTTGCCTTTATTAGTTTGGTTGCTTTCTTTGTAATAGCTTTTTCTTTGTTGCATCGTGCTATCTATTTCAAGGGTGAGACCCTAGCCCCCTATAGAAACCCCTCTAATTTATCTAAAATAACAGCTAATTAAAAGCACCAACCAAGTGCTAACAGCTCAACTAGAAATAATAGAAATAACTAGCACATTTTAGAGATAAATACATAAAATTGGCATGAATTCCACAAAGTTAAAATGGATTCACAACTGCCCAACTAAAAACAAAAGCTTTAAGTGTGTATTTTACTCATAGATAAAAACATATATTATGTTATGTACATTGTAATGAGACTCGCCAGGACTTGCCAAGACTCGGCGAGTCCTTAGTCGAGTCACCCTGGCCGAGTCCTACCGAGCCCTGGCTGGACTCACCGAGTTTGGTGGACTCGCCGAGTCCAGGAGAGTCTTGTCAACAGGACTCGGCAACAGGTAGGGTTTGAAAAGTACAAAAAATTACTTGAAATTTAAAGTTAAAACTTGTTTTTTTCTTACTTATTGTGAATGCAAAATGATGTACGCCATGAAGGTTTGTATGGTTTTGGATGTCTTAATTTGGGTTTAAAAGGGGCTTCAAATGGACTTCCTCAGATCGCGACATCGAGCCGCCATGACTCTTAGGGCGCTATACCTCGACCTCTGATGGGCGCCTTCAGATATAAGGCCAGCTTCTTTGACCTCACAAGTATCAGCCCTGTATTTCCCCGCAGCGGGCTGCTCCCTTGATCTCGCCAAGCGCTGCCCTAAACTCCCCGGTGACGGGCATTGCCCTTGGCCCCGTTGGGGGTGCTGCACCCATACCCCCGCGAGGGGCGCTGCCTCTCAACCCCACTAGAGGCACTATGCCTACACCCCCACAAAGGACACTGCCCCTCAACCCCATTAGGGAAATTTCCCTAATACTTGATATTATGGCTATTGCATCATCCATGACCTATCTTAGACACATTCGTAGGAAGGATGTAGGCTCCTTTGAGCCATAGACTTCTAGTTATTGTTTTGAATCTTTTGATATTTCATATTTGTTTGGAACATTTGATGTCATGGATTTCATATTCTATGATTTTTGTATACATTTGAGTCTTTGACTATATATCTAAGTGTGCTATTTCCTTGGGCAACTCAACTACAATTTGTGTTTATACTTATATGATCGATGTATACTTGTGTTAGTGACGAGGACCTTGATTGGGTTGATCGGGCAAATAGAGAGGTTGAGGCTATAGCCATGGTAGAGGAGGAGGCTAAAGCATGAGCAAACACATCCACAACTAATGTTGGTGAGGGTGGCATGGAGTCACAAGCAGAGACTATGGTTGTAGTTGCTACATCATCTAGGACCCACCTTAGATGCCTTCGTAGGAAGGATGCAAACTCCTTTGAGCCATAGACTTGTAGTTATTGTTTTGATAGTTCATATTTGTTTGGAACATTTAATGTCATGGATTTCATATTCCATGAGTTTTGTATACATTTGACTAATTTTCTATATCTAAGTATGCTATTTCCTTTAGTAGCGCAACTAAAATTTGTGTACTTTATACTTATGTGATCGCTATACTCTTGTGTGCATGTGGATCAAATTCTTTTATTTTGTGTTGTATTCATCAAAGGGTGCTTGAAACAAGTTTTAAATCCTTAAAAAATCTCTAAGTAAATTTCTAGGTTTTTTCAACTTTTTTTCATTTTGCCGAAATCCGAGTCCTAAGTCAGCCGAAGTCGCCGAAGTCGAAATACCCCTTTAAGCTAAGTCCGAGCCGAGTCCAAGTCTCGTAACTATGGTTATGTACCCATTGAATCCTTGCGACTAATTTGATTATATCTCAAAAGGGAACCATAAGAAACAGGACCAATTGATTGTTTTCTATCATAAGGGGATATTCTTGAAAAATGCTAGTGCATAGCTCTGAAACATATTAAACTGCCATCGGATCTCGCACCACGTGTGCCTCGGTCCGTGTTGGAAGACTGGTGGCTGTTTGCGCGCTTCAGATCGCGGCTCACAGTGGTCCGAAAGCAACCTTAGCGACTTTACTGGGGCCGGCGCCAGACTTCGTATGTGCATCTGACGCAGGACCAAGCAGACAAACCCAGGCGAACCCATGGGCCAAGTTAAAAAAAAAGGGCCCAAAATTGATTAAAAAACTCTTTTTTTAAAATTTTTTTTCCTCCTAACCCTAAAACAGCATTGATCATTTCATAGTTTACTAAGCATATTCAGACTTATTGCAAGAACTTCCTGTGTTCTATTTAGAACTGATGTATGAAGTTAATCCTCAGAAAATTAACAACAGATAGAAGAAAGTCTGTACTCAATCTGAGACAAGGTTATAATCTTTTACAACTTCTCACAGTCTATTTGTAGCAGCAAATACATTGATTTATAACACCAGATAATAGAATGAACAGCAGTTACAAGTAATACAATGAGTTTATAAATATCTCAGACCTGGGAATGTGTTTGCCAGGGTAAATGTATGATGAATCTTGCTCGATCAATGATCAATGATCGTGAATATTTATCTTTGGCATTTGGCATTGATCAATGATCAAGTATCATACTATGAAATGATTTAGTTTTACAATTATCTATATTTCTCTTATTTTTTTGTATATATAATACATATACACACACACGCACACCCATACATACCCAAAACCCCTAAAAAATTCTTCTTTTCACTTATTCCACGCATCGGTTCTCGCCAGACCAAGCACTCGCCCCCTCAACCCAAACCGTAACTTAGATATTAACATTATATGAAGCTTAACTGCAGATACCAAAGCACACTAAAATACTTGGGCAAAGCAAAGACCGCAATATAGAGCAAAGACCGCAATATAGGGCAAAGAGATTTTGACGTCTTTCAACAACATTTCCATGAAGAACTATCAAAAAAACTTCAAGATTGATATTGAGAAAATAGACACAAGAAGAAATCAATATCTTTTCACATATGAAGGAAAATTATTTCCTCATTGGATTCACACTTACATGGGTTAGAAAATGTTTTGATAATGAACAAAATTGTTGTAAAATTCCATTCACATATTTAATCTGGAATGCTATAAACAAAAACTACAAAGCACTACATTCATGTCCACAAATAATTCTAACTAGGACGTCACTAGACATGGATATCATGACACATATGCTCTGGTAGAAATGTAAATCAGTTCAAAAGAATTCTCTGCAAAAAGAAAGATAAACGAGCCAAGACAAAAGAAAAGTGATTGTTGACAGATTCAGGTGTGCCTCCATGCCACAACAATACCACAACAATGTATGACACAACCAGTATATATCAATCAATAACGCAATCACACATTTCCCAAAACATTAGCCATCAGCTAAAACATTGGCAGCATGATCGCTACACAACCATCATCCAAGCCCATTAATTTGCACCAGCCCCCTGACATTCAAGGCCACTGTTTATACTGAACACATAATATCATACAATTTCAAGAAGTGCAGCAACTTGGTTTTTCTGCAGCTTTGCCTAGCCTGTTTGCCTGGTTTATTGATCTTGATGGTCTGGGGCTGCAAACCAATAAAAGAAAATATGTGCCATTTCTCTTATCAGCAAAAGATATTTAAACGGCCAATTCAGAAAAGGTTGAAGACCAAACCACAAAATAGAAAATGCTGAAATTGAATTTACTTCAACTATGTAGACACTCTCTGCAAGCCTTTGTTATCTCATTCAATTGTAAAGAAAGCTTGTTCCACACTCAAGTTTGTTTTAGCACTCCAACCATGTATTTAATAAGATTCTGTTTGTTCCACTTTTAAGTTTGTTTGATATCACTTTCTTAAGTGTTATTTCATCAAAAGCAAGCCAATTCTGCTCAGAAGTCATAGGTCACTATCAGATGTCTACGATTAGTTCCAAGTCAAAATAATAAACAGATACATGATGCTTATAAAAAGCCATGATTTTTTTAGATGGAAACAATTATATTACATAGATATCAGTATCACTGTCTTTATATAGCAGATTACAACACTATGAGGGGGCATACATCTAAACAAAAATTTAGATGTATGGTACAGTTCCAAAAAACTTAATACCAGACTCATCTGAAGGTGCCTGGCCCCATGAAGTTGGGACAGCTTAATACTGCCAAACAATAGTGACCAAGAAACATTCATAAAGAAACCAAAGAAAACAAGAACTAATCAGAATAAGCCACATAACTGCAACAGGAAACTGTGCAATCAAGTCCAGCGTTGAAACCCTTAAAAGTAATTCAGCTTGGCCAGAAAGAGACGAGCCAGCTTACTCTCTTGCTTTCATCCATGTCAGCCTTACTACCAACTAATATCTTATGCACATTGTCAGATGCATGTTGTTCAACATTCCTAATCCAGTTCTGAATGTCTTAAGAGCAAGAGTTATGGATGAAATAGCACATAAAATGTTATAAACATCCTTTGTCAGAAAAAACACTCTGGTAAATAAAGACTGACAAAAACCTTATAGATTAAATATCTTTCAGGTCAGAAAAAATGCACTCAAATTCCCAAATTGAAACAAACGACAAATCAAAAAATCCATTAAAAGATCTGTACTATAATTCCAAATGATATCAAACCAATCTGATGACAAGAATACTGTTGAAAGATATTCATCACTGACATTGTAAACTAGAAGAATACCCACGGCTCCTCAATAGTATGCTACACAGTCAGGCAAGAGATGTACCACAAACTAAATCCTCTTAGAAAATGAAAGAGCTACCTGTGGTGATTGTGCAGAAGCGCTCCTGACCAGCAATGTCCCAAATTTGCCTACATTCTGATCTACTTACCATCAAGCTCAATCGTCCTTATTTTAAAAGTAAATCTCGACAAGGTGGACTACATTAGTAGGGTGAAACCATGCTAACGAAAGCGTGAAGTCAAAGAAAATCAAATAGTGTAGCATACCCTATGGTGGTTACAAAAACATGAAGTTAAAGAAATCAAATAGTATAGCATACCTATGGTAGTTATGAAAAGATTAAGTTAAAGAAATCAAATAGTATAGCATACAAATGGTAGTTATAAAGCTGGTAGTGAAAGAATCATCTATAAAACGTAGGAGGAGGCAGCTTTTACCTGCATCTGTATATATTCAGACAAATTAATTTTATCATCAAACATAAACACTAAAGTTTGCCTTCCATGAATACAAGGCTTGCATTTCATTCATAAAATGGCAGCTACAATCCTCAACTGACAAAAAAGGTAAAAGCTTAAACCCCAATTAGAACTGGAAAATTGAATTAAACACATTGAAATGAAAATGAGAAGAATGTATTTCATCAATGGAAAAGAATGTGCCAAAAAATGCAATGAAACTAGGTCATTTGGCTGTAAGATTTTAGCTTGCAATTACCTTACAAGACAGAATAAAAACAGGCCCTCCAGTGATGCTGTGAGGAGCCAGGCCAGACCCTGAGGCATCAATTTATTTATTACAGGTGAGGTCATGGCTCTACCATGAAAAGATTGCAAGGCAATCATTTATTTTACCATTTATTAGAGTTCCATAGGCCCAGGCACCAATACCTCCTGGTTCTCAGCCTGAAATTTCCCTCAATTCAGTCTTACAGGTGCTGGACTTTTCCAGGAGTCAATCACCTACACAAAACCCATGGTATAGAATCATATTCCAGTTAGAGTCTTGGTAACTTTAAGGATGTCTATTTAATGCAATCAAGGATGGAGAGTTCAACTAAAAACTATCCAACCATGCAGCTTAACACAAGCACACCTCAAACATGCACAACATAACTCAATTTTCTTAACAACAATATGATAGTAAATTGAAACAATACTTTTATTATTCAAGTCTAAATACATCAATACCATTTGCTGGCAGGGTTTACAATATGGTCTAGGCCCCAGCATTTTATTACAACTCAAAGCATGCACTAAATAACAGTGCAACTCAAAACACAATAACTTCCTGGGGATGATCTTCTATGTTGGCTCTAATCTAAATTGTTGGATCACCTCTTGCTTCACAAATCCTTCTACTTGCTGTCCCTCTCTACTGTCCATTGCCGTTCTCTACGATTTTGCCACCTTTTTATAGTGAAGCTTGATGTAGTAAACCTGCACCGACAAAAAAATATAGTACGATTCTCCATGCACTTAGATTAAGCATTATGGGACCAATCTTAAATAATTTTTTGTTAAGTTTTCCTTAGACTTGTATGCAATGCTTTGAAATGTGTAATTGACCTCCTCCTCTTGTGTGGCAAGATATATGTCTGTAAACTTAAAGTGGTTCTACACTCTAGGACCAATAATGCCACCAATGACATTAGTTGTTGGCACAATACCCACAAACATGTCACACATCTTATAGTCCTCCTTAAGTTGATTTGGCAATCTACCATTGACAATATGACATGAAATGCACATCTAGACATGCGGACATGCTCTAAACACCTTGATGATGTTCTAGATATAATCTCATAATATTCTGATGCATGTGTTATTGCACAATAGATTGCATCAGTTGGTTTGAGTACATTATTTGATGACTATGGATATAAACCTCAATGGCAGCTAAAATGAAATGATTGCAAATAGAACTAAGAACTGCAAAACATAAACAAACATAAAGCAATTGTTTTTGGTTGATGCAAAATTGTTTGTAGGCCTAGAATAATCTTACATTAGACACCTTGGGTAAGTGATTTTATGAACTTAGTGCTTGTAAATAAGGGTTGAATGGTAAACTCATTCTTTAGGTTAGTAAACCAACCATAGTGTACCCTTAAACACATGAACAAGCTTCCAAAAAAACTCTACACTTCTCCTTTCATTTCTGTTAGTTCTAAAACCGAGAACTAGGACACATGCCATCCACATCCACCGAACATCTTCTCTTTTGCATTATATTTGTATTTTTCTCTACATTCCCATTACTTCATCACTTTCTATATTTGTTCCTCTATTCCAACTTGAACATCTGATTATGAACTTCAACTACTACCACCTATGCCTTTATCTCTGCCATTTTCTCTACCTTGACTTGCTCCTGAACATCTATCACTAACATCCATCTTCTCCAAGAATCCATCCGTTTTCTTGTCCATCTCATCTTTTTTAACATATATTCCTCAACCAATCTGAACTTATGTTTTTTGCAACTCTCAATCTTTATTCCCTTCAGCAAATGCTATAAGATAGCTTCCTTTTTTGTTTTGCAACACCTTTCTTCAAATCTCACCAACACATTCTCGATGCCAACTCCAACCAACTTCTTTATCCTAATCTCTTTCTTCTATTATTCTCCATATAATCCTTCAAACAATATTTTGTTTATTTGCCCTTTTACTATAATCAATTCAATTTCCTCATCTTTTCCTTCATCTATCATAGTTTGTAACAGCAATTTCAACCTTTGTCTCATCATTACTAAGCTCCAATAGCCCCCATATCTGGCTCTAGGAAAATTCACCACCAACAATTCACCGTAAGAAAATTCACTGCCATGACAAATTCACCGCAAGGAAAATTCACCACCAGCAATTCACTGCGGAAAATTTATCGCATTAACATTTTAAAAATATATTTCCAAGTCTTTGAATTTTTTTTGCTAAAGAATAATTTTCACAGCATTAATAACAGAAATACAGATCTCCATTATTATTCTTTTGCAAAAGAAAAATTTAAAATCTTGGAAATATATATTAAAAATGTTATGCGATGAATTTTCAGTGAATTGCTGGTGAATTTTCTTGCGGTGAATTTGTCATGGCGATGAATTGTTGACGGTGAGTTTTCTGGCAGTGAATTTGCCTGATGCCACTATATCTATAATCAAATCATGCCCTACACTCTTCGTTTCAAACTTTGTACTACCACAACATTTGACATTCTATCCTATATCCCAGTCACTAGAAAATTTTCACCTTGTTTCCTTATCATCGCTTATGCTCATACACTCACCTACTCTAACGAATAACATAGCTCCCAATTTCGACACTAATGCATTCATCTCCAACTATCTTACTCTTCATGTTCTCAACTTTTCCATTTAGAACTATCAAACTCAGTTCCTTCCTTTTAACTTCTTCACATTTTCTTTTCTACTTCTCTAGCAGGTCTTCAATCATCTCATCATACATATTTCTTTCAATCCAACCTTACATCTCAATTTGCCTCTACAACTAGTCGTATTAATACTATCAATTTATGATCTAATCTCCAACATTTCTTCTTGTGAATCCTCTCTATCATCATCAATACTCTTTGCAGTGCACACCTCTGTATATTTTCCTAATTCTCATTTTGATTATAACTTCTGACAACAATTCCAATCATCGTTCTTGCTTCTATACCAAACTACCTTAATGCATGTCACCCATGAATTTAAAACTTGTTGAGTACTCATGAGTTATTTTTAAGGAAGAGTTACTTGACCTCAAACTCGCTGATTTGTAGAGCTGAGTTTCAGTGAGTCTATAGTGTAGATTCATTGTGAGTACTAGCAAGTACTTGGTGAGTCTGCAATGCAAACTTGCTGCACATGGTAGACTTGCATGTAGACTATTGGACATAGAAAAAATACTAAAAAATACATTTGTTCTTGCATTTTAAAGCAAACCCAACCATGTAACTTCTTCACACAACATTTGCAAATTTGTTTAAGTGAATTTGAATGAATATGAGGAGCAAATTTTTATAATTTCAAGATTCCATGTTAAGCTTTTTTTCTTATTTTGATTAGCATCAGAATAATCTTATTTTTTTCTTTTAGTGTTAGTTTTAGGTTTTTAAGCATGTTTTGAAAACACTTAATAAATTTTAATGCTAAGTTTTTTTAATTGGCTAGGGCTTATCAAATTATGATATTAAAAATGTCCTACTTTAATTATTAATGCTATCAATTTATATTAAAAAAGCAAGCCATTTTATGTTGATTGTATTTTTTGTGTTTTAGGCAAAAATATTATTATTTTTTATTACTGTAGTTTGTAGGGTTTATATTTTAGGTTCAAAGAACTATTTTGTAATTTTAAGTACTATTTTTTATACTAAAAATGTTGCAATAATATTTATTTTTCTGATTTTATGAATGCCAAGTTTGCACTCAGCAATTTATTTTACACAGGCATCAGCATTAGGAAGTGAAAGCCAAACCATTGGAAGGGATGCTGCTTGCAAAAATGGCACATTGAGTGTGACCTCAAGGACTATTATGAATAGAAAATACGTGAAACATCAATTGCCTCGAATACGACCCCATACATATTTTTTGCCATGACATCAAAACATGTCTCAATACCACAAATGAGGTAGAATGCGAGATGGAAACAACTTTTACATTGATGGATTAGAAGAAATTAGAGAAGATGAGGACATACACAGCATAGTAGCAGCCATTAATCCCAACTTAGCATGGCAAATGGAGGTGGCTATGACAAAGATTGTACGCTCTAGTTGTAGTGTATACATGTGTTGCACATCCATCTCATCTAGCTCAAACAAAGCCTAGCCACAAGACCTTTTTTAACCTCAAAACCCACTTGGAGCACAACATTTGCTTCAAAGTATAGAGTGGAATAAAAAGATGCACAAGGAAGAAAATATGACTTGTGCTAATTTCTAGTTCTACAACCACCTTCCTTTTAAAGTGGCAAAGGGCCCCCTATTGGGAGTATTTGGTCATGCCATTGACAATTGCAAGAGTACAAGACACTCATTCCATATATTTAAGAGGGCTATTACCCTAGAAGACCATTATAGATGCAAAATCAATTTTGGAAGGATAATAGAAGCAATTATGCAATCTTAGATGCATCATAAGTTTAGATGGTTGGACAAGTGGAAGGAACCACACCCATATCACCTTTCTAGTGGCTTTGATGATGAGATGGTGTTTTTGAAGTCATAAATACCTCTAATAAGGTAAAAAATACGAACAATTTGAGATGAATGCTAGAGGAGATTGATTTAGAGGCAGACATTGAAAATTTCATGCATGTTGTATCAATAATGTAGTAACATATCCAAGAGTAGGGAGAATGCTTCAAGATATGTGTCAATTACTTTTTGGACCTTTTGCATTGCTTGTTGCTTTGACTTTCTGTTACACCCCAATTGTGTATTTACTATTTACTATTACTATGTAAGGTAAATATGAATGTAATTTGAATTCTAAATGAGAATAAATTGTGATTGCACTTTGTTATCAATGATTTATGAATGAATGTTATTTCATTTAATAATATGTGAAGAAATGCATATATGTGAAATGGATAGTTATTGAATTGGATATTCTAACTATGGAAAAATATTGTGTAATGTATATTTTGTTGTTCAATCCTCTAGGTGCGAAGGGAAGTATCACTCAGGAGAAAATCTTGGTTGGGTAACCAGTAACGTAACTTATTTGAGCTTACACACACTCACAGTAGAATGGTTGAGTCAAGATATTGTGTTGGAAATTGGTAAGTCATCCTTAGTATGTGTTTGCATTAGTAAGGGTCTTGATTACTGTGTTTGCATTAGTAAGGGTTTTGATTATTGTTGAATGCATGCTTGGGTGATGTTTATCTGTTTGGAGCTTATGAGTTCTTCCTTGTATTACTATGCTTGTATTGATGAGTTGAACACACGTGGAATGTATGTATATGTATACATATGCAAGTCAATGATAGCCCATATGCATGAAGGAACACGTACATGAGAGTACATAAGAAGACATACCTATGCACGCTTATGAACGAGTTGCTTGTGAGCATGGAGCTATCGAATGGATAGTACGACATTAATGTGTATATGTATAAATACATCACACGTTTGTTCCCTATCAACACAATAGTAATTGTGTATGTGCTTGGTGTGCAATCAAATGTGCACATATATATATATATATGTATATATATATAATATATATATATATATATGTATACATATAAATATATACATATGTATACATGTATCGATAAACACGTATGTTTGGCAAACGGACATGCCCATACAAATGTATCAATATATGTACACATGTATATATGTACATAGAGGAATATATATATACAATCGGTATAATTATTATTATTATGAGAATGTTAACTTGTTCGTATTCATCTGTATATTGAATGTATACATACTTTAGTGACATGAGAAATATGTGTGTGTGTATGTGTGTGAGTGATATTATTGATATACATGTATAATCGAATGTGTACATATATATATGATATATACATATATCCATATGTATACATGTATCAATACACACATATGTTTGGCAAACAGACATGCCCATACAAATGTATCAATATATGTACACACACACACACGCATGCACGCGCGCGTGCGCGCGCACACACACACATATATATGAGAATGTTAACTTGTTTGTATTCATTTGTATATCGAATGTATACATACTTTAGTGACATGAGAAATATGTGTGTGTGTGTGTGTGTGAGTGATATTATTGATATACATGCATATGTACATATATGAGTATATATTTATATATAAATATATGCTTGGAGATCGATTAACATATGTAATGCTTAGAGGCTAATTTATTTACATGAACATAGGCTGATTTGTATATAACATATACAAAGCATTTGAAGACAAATAATGCATATCTTAACATTGTATAAAGGCCAAACTATGTGGAAGTATTTCACAACAATAAAAGGTGGATATGGATAAAACCATAATGTCGATACTATTGAAAGGCATCATTGTCTTAATGAGCAGCAAATTATTCAAACTTAGAAGGTGTATATCTTAATGATAAAAGCAATGAAGTGATAGAATGCTACGCCAACCTCATAAAGTATAAAATGCATGATAATAGGAAAAGTAACAACAATGCAAAGAATTGGTCAAAGTATCATTTATGTGCCAAGTGACTCTTTACTCCTTTGTTTTCTGCAAAGCTTAGATGTAGTCAACATTGAGCGTGTGTTGCATTATGACTGTAGACTGTTCAATGAATAAAGCCACGCCCAAATAATAGGAAAATGGTTGCATACTTAGCGCCAAAATATGAAGTTTAATTTGTTGTAGAAGTCCATATTTGATGCAATTCGACTATCATCATTTTAACATGAGCACAATTGAATAAGTCTCTTGCTGTTGTCAAATAAATGGGTCAACTTGTAGCTTCTTATGTTGAGTTTATGTTTAGTTTGCTGCCACCTTTTAAGCTAAGTGAAGTGAGTTGACTTGCATGGTATAAGCTATCATTTTGCATGCCTTTTATGTAGGCTGCAATGTCTCATTTTTCTATATAAATAGAGAAGTTAATGCTCTCATTTGGGGGATGCACTTATCATTCCACAAACCTATTTTGCTATTTTACTTTGCTGCATTATTCTGTGAGAGCTGAGAGTTGTTTAGTGATAGCTGAGAATTATTTGTGAGTGTTACAATATTTTGAGCTAGAGTCTTGCTTTAGGTTGATAAAGTGAAGCTAGGAAGTTGTTGTAGAAGGTTGAGCATCAAGTCAATCAATTGGTTAAGCATATTATAGGCATGAGGATATAATCTTCCTTCTTTGTCTTTGCTTTAGAAAGATTGAATTTTGAATGCTTTGTTGAACTACTTGAAATTTCTTGCACTAGGGAAACATAGCATTTGCTTTGGAAAGGAAAATTTTTATTTTTTTTGTAAAAATGTTTGTAATTACTCCATAATAGGAGGAGTTGTTTGTCATAGGTATGATTAAATAAGGATAGCTTAAGGGTTATTTATAGCTAAAGATATTTGATTATACTAGATAGCTAGTGGGTTACTTCTAGGATTGTTTGTCCATTGAAGGGAGGGAACTTGTTTATATGCTTTGTGAGTAGAAATATCATAGAGTTTGTGGGAAAGGGAACAAGATGTTTCTAGGGTTAAATATTACACATAGGAGGAAATACCTATGCATAGATTATAGTACCCTAAAGTCAAGTTGAGATTTAGTAGTGTATGTGAGTAGGATGACTATCACTCGAAGTATTGAGTGAGAACACTTTGGCCAAAATAGTGTGATTGCCTTTGGCTCCACTATCAATTCATCGTGATCCATTTAATGCATGCTAGTCCTATATTGTGGGTTTACAAGTTCTAGTCATGTAAGACACAACACTAAGCTCAGTTGGTTGTTGTTACCTGGTTACTCCCCAATCTCTTCGTTAAAGGGTAGGGCCATCTATCGAATGATAGATGTGCGGGGGACCGCATATGAGTCTGTGGTTGGCAGAAAAACACTTGAGTGATGCTTCTCCTTCTCAACAGGTGACAAGAAGACCAAGATTTGAAAGGGAGATCCTGGACCATCTATATCTATTGCTTTGAAGCTCGGTTGAGCTATGTATGTACTTGAATACATTCTTGGAATGTTGTAATTTGTGAAGTTATTATATTGAAATGGAATCCATATTGAATATTGTTATGACATCTATGTTCATTTGTTTTCAATAAGGAAAATAATTTTTTTATTGCAATGGTTAGTTACATAGTCTGTTTACTCGTAAAGTGAAAATTTAGGAAAAATTACTTTAGTGAACAGTTGACATGTTACATGTGGTATTAGAGCTATCAGGTTTAGCTTTGGAACCTATGAGCTCATCATTCTTTCCATCCAACGTTCTCTATGTTTGAAAATTCTTGTGCCAGGATGTTGCGTCTCAGGTTAACGGCTAGAAAGTTAGTAATTGGGAATGAGCGCTACATAAAGACCAAGAAGGAAAGAGAGGCCATCACTAGAACAATTGAGGGTACCAACTACAACAATGCCATCTGGTTAAGCGAAACTAAGACCTTCAGTCACACACTTTCTCAAATTAGTGATGTGAAGAGAAAGATGAAGATGGAAGCCAAGTACAACTACCTACTTTCCATCTCACTAGAGAAGTCTAAATGTTTATCACTTTCTAGGGATATGCCCTCGAAAGGGAGCGCTAGTCCGACATTTATCTTTAGAGACCCTAGAGTTCTTCCAATGGTAGAAGTAATTCTAATTTCCTCAAGTACTGAGTCTGAGGGTTATGTACCTTGCAACTATGTATTGGATGGAAAATCTGAAGGTTATTATCCATTTTGGGATAGGTATGAACAAATGAGAGATGAGCAACAATCTCAATTCATAGGGTATACTCCATCAAGTTATGTGTTTGAGAGTGAATCCGAGGGATACTCTCCACTCGACTACTTGAATAGTCACTCTATGTAATCAAAAGGATATTGAGATCCTTGAAAAATGAATAAAATCGAGTGTTTATCAAAAATCTTATGCTTAGGTCTTATGTGGAATTCTTTATGTGCGATTGATAGCTCATTTTAATGTTTTCCATAAGATAATTGATAACATGATTAAATCTAATATGGATGAACCTTCAGGTAGAATCCATTCTTGTGAAGATTGTGAGAACACGAACCAATCCTGGTGGAAGCCAAGAAGTTGGGCAAGGACCAATAGGAGTTGAAGCTAGTCTAGACCAAATCTTAGCAAGGTTGGAAAACCTAGAGCAAGAAAGAAGGGTAAAGAATAAAGTTGAGAAGGAAGTTCCAAATAATGAGAATGCGGGAGAAAACTCTTGTCACGAACATGATCAAACTCATTCATGAGATAGAGAAATCACCTACTCTATCTGAGGAAACTAATAGGAAGCATATGGCTTATGAACTCTCTAGAGATATGAAGAAAATCACCCCACCCAAGTTTGAGGGAAGCACCAGTGGAGATGAAGTTGAGGCTTGGTTAGTCCAAATGGAGAAGTGTCTCGAAATTCAAAATTATACCGAGGTCACCAAAGTAGCATGGGGAGCATACCAGTTATCAGGAGAAGCCTCTAACTGGTGGATGAATAAAAAGATGGAACTCTATCTTAACTCATGGAAACTGACTCGGAGTGAATTTGTAGAAATTTTTCATAAAAGATGGTTGCCCCAACTCTATTTTGGCCAAAAACTCATGGATTTTTAGAATCCGAGACAAGTTGAGATGACAATTAATGAGTATTGGGAGAAGTTTACTCATCTTTTGCGTTATGTTCCTATGTACTAGAAGGATGAACACTTTCGTATAAGAAAGTTCATCATGGGACTTAATAGTCAGATCAGAGGAGAGGTAGATGTTCATGGTCCAGGTACTATGGATCTTGTGCATGAGAAAGTAGTTAAATAGGAGTAGAAGCTCAAGGCTATCTCCATCCACCAGGAAAACAAAAACCATAAGAAGATTGTGGGAGTTTAAGACAAACCAACTCCAAAGAAGGTGGAAGTTGTGTAAAATGTACCAAAGCAAGGAGAAAAAGGATCCCATAGTAGTGGGAAAGAACCAAGAAGGGAACGTAAGAGGAATGGTTCTAGTGGTGGGAATACCAACAATATTGGTGGAAATGCTAGCAAGTCTAGAGAACCTGTGAGGAGAAATTACTAGCTACTAGATGTTTTACATGTGGAGGAGACCACTATGCTAATCAATGTCCTAATAAAGCTTTCAAGTCACGATCTTATGGTAATCTACTTCCTACCCAGCAAACGATGTTCCAACAAAAGATACATGCAACTATGAATTATCACTAGGCGGAGTATCAAGTGACTCCAATAGAGACTCCAAGTATTTTGTTTGGCTTACCCATTTCTATACTTATAAATACTGGTGCAACTAAGAATTTCATTTCACCTAGAGTAGCTAAGAAAATATTTAGAAAAGTTGGTTGCATGGAAAAGTCTTGGGATGTTGAGTATGCAAACCAGACAAGAGCAAAGGTGGAACAATGCTTGTTTGAGGCTAGGATAGAGCTACCTTGTTTTTCTGTAGAAGTAAACCTATATGTCACGCCTTTAGGATCCTATGATGTTATCCTAGGTATGAACTAGTTATGGAGACATAGGGCTAAGGTAGATTTCCATGCTAAAATTGTAGAATACTTAGATGATCTTGGTAATGAAGTGAAGTTTCAAGGGATACCTAGAGAGGTCAAGATTCGCCAAATCTTAGCAATGCAATTGTTAAGGGCTAAGAAGAAAGGGTTCAAACTTTTTGCAGTAAAGATGGAAAAACTTGAAAAAAATCTTGATAACTTGGAACCACAGAGCTTCCAAGAGATGGAAGATGGTGAAATGGAAGAAATTGGAATGTCATATATGGAGAGGTATCCTATACTGAGAAATTTTTTGGATGTGTTTCTAGATAATTACCTGGGTTACCACTGAAGAGGATATTTGAATTTTCAATTGATATAGTTCTAAGACCCAAACCTATTTCCAAGGTACCTTATAGAATGGTGACAATTGAGCTAATGGAGCTTAAGGTACAATTGGATGAACTGTTGTCTAAGGGGTTGATAAGACCAAGTGTTTCACCTTGGGGAGCATCGATAATCTTTGTGAAAAGAAAGGATGGTACTTTTTGTTTGTGTGTAGATTATCACATGCTTAACAAAGCTACGGTAAAGAATAAGTATCCTTTGCCACACATTGATGATCTATTTGATCAAATGAGGAGAGTTTCCATATTTTCTAAGATAGACTTGATATCTGGATATAACAAGTTGAGAATTAAGGATGAAGACATCTTTAAAACTACATTTAGAACTAGATATGGACACTATGAATTTACAGTTCTACCCTTTGGTTTAACGAATGCACCTGCAACATTTATGAACCTTATGAACAATGTTTTTAGGGATTGCCTAGATAAATTTGTCTTAGTTTACCTAGATGACACTTTGATTTACTCAAGGAATGAGGAGGATCATTGTAGGAATTTAGAGATAGTGCTACAACGACTTAGAGAACATAAGTTGTATGGTAAAATCTCTAAGTGTACCTTCTTCTAGAAGAGAGTACATTATCTTGGACATGTGATTTCAGGAGATGGAATTTCAATAGATCTAGCTAAGATCAAGGTGGTGCTTGAATGACTAGTACCCAAGAATGTATCGAAAGTAAGAAGTTTTATGGGTCTAGCGGGATACTATAGAAAGTTTGTTAAAAATTTCTCCAAGATAGCCTTTCCGATTACTTCTTTGCAGAGGAAGGGGAAGAAGTTTGAGTGGACAAAGAAGTGTCAAGAAGCCTTTGACCTACTCAAAGAGAAATTAACTACCACACCGATTTTGAAAGTACCAGATCCTGAGGGTGACTTTACTGTTATCACACATGCATTAGGAGAGGGCTTAAGAGGTGTGTTAATGCAAGAAGGGAAAGTAATTGCTTATGAATCAAGGAAGTTGAAACCTTATGAGAAAAATTATGCATCGCGTGATTTAGATTTAGTAGTTGTTGTTCATGCATTGCAAATGTGGAGGCATTACTTGTTAGGAAACCCTTTGAAATGAAAATTGATCATCATGGGTTGAAGTATCTATTCACTCAATCTAATTTGAATGCTAGAAAGAGAAAATGGTTAGAGTTAATACAAAACTATAACTTTAATATCAATTATTTTAAAGCAAAAAAAAATTGGGTTGTTGATGCCTTGAGTCAAAGATGTCATATTGCTTCAATAGTAACAATTCAAACTGACTTTAAAGGACAAGTGTTGTAGAAATGCAAAAAGGATGAGTATTATTTGCAAGTCAAGCAAGCACTCACTAGCAATTCACATGATGCTAGGTATGAAGGTTTCCATTTTGAACCTAGTGGTATACTTAGGTATAAGGGGAGAATGTATCTACCTAACTTGGAAGAGTTAAGAAATATAGTATGGAAAGAAGTACATGAAGCACCATACTCTGGACACCCTGGTGTGACAAAAATGATGGTAGATGCTAAGCCATTATATTTTTGGAAGGGCATGAAAGGAGATGCTACTCAATTTGTGGCTAGGTGTCTCGAATGTCAAAGAGTGAAAGCAGAGCATCATCATCCTGTAGGCTTGTTATACCTGCATGATATACCTAAGAGAAAGTGGCAAGTCATAAGTATGGACTTTGTGCAAGGATTTCCTATGTTAAGGAATAAGCACAATGCCATTCTGGTGGTTGTGGATAACCTTACTGAAGTTCTACATTTCATACTTGAGAACCTAATTGATGGAGCACTAGTCATAGCAAGAAAATTTGTGCAAGAATTGTTTAGGTTGCATGGGATTCCTGAGAAGATTATCTCAGATAGGGATGCACAAGTCACTTCTAGGTTTTGGAAAACCTTGTTTTCTGCACTAGAGACTCAATTGAATATTAGCTTAGCATATCATTCAAAAACGGATGGAAAAATTGAAAGGGTACTTAGAATGTATTGCATGGATCAACAATACAATTGGGAAAACACTTTCCTTTAATGAAATTTTCTTACAACAATTCTTACCATTCCACAATAAAGATGGCTCCTTTCGAAGCATTATATGATAGAAAGTGTCAAACTCTTATAAGTTAGGATGGACTTGAGGATAGACTAAGTCTTGGGCCAAAAATGTTGGCTGAGATGGAAGAGCAAGTAAAAATTGTTAAGCTAAGGCTGGCTGAAGCTAACAATAGACAAAAAAGTTATGTTGATGCTAAGAGAGTGCCCCAAATTTTTTCCATAGGTGACAAGATGTTGTTGAGAGTGAAACCTCACAAGAGTTCTATTAAATTTGGGAAGTCTTCCAGATTATCTCCACGTTATGTAGGACCTTTCGAGATTCTTAAGGAAGTGAATCCGGTAGCTTAAGGAATCACGTTGCCACCAATGCTTTCTAGGATGCATAATGTCTTCCATGCATCTTACCTAAAGAAGTATATACCAGGTGATAATCATGTGATTGATTGGAATGCTTTACATGTACAAGATCTAGGAGTGGTGACACTCGATCTCGTTAAGGTGCTCGGAATGTGTAAGCTTTGCTTGCATAACAGGGAAGTATTGCAATGCAAAGTCCAGTGGGACCAATATGCAGAAGACTCTGCCACTTAGGAAGACTATGCCGAGATACAAAAAAAGTTTCCTCATGTTTTAGATGCATCTGAGAGTACCTAAAAAACAATATGTTGCTTGTTTGATTAGTTTATGTTGCTACATAAAAATCATCAGGGATGATGATTCAAAAGAGGGGGAGTATGTTACACCCCAATTGTGTATTTACTATTTACTATTACTATGTAGGGTAAATATGAATGTAATTTGAATTCTAAATGAGAATAAATTGTGATTTCACTTTGTTATCAATGATTTATGAATGAATGTTATTTCATCTAATGATATGCGAAGAAATGCATATATCTGAAATGGATAGTTATTGAATTGGATATTCTAACTATGGAGAAATATTATGTGTAATGCATATTTTGTTGAATAGTTGACCATCGTGGGAATGTGTTAGTTGATGAAGGTATATGATTAATCCTCTAGGTGTGAGGGGAAGTATCACTTAGGAGAAGATCTTGGTTGGGTAACTAGTAATGTAACCTATTTGAGATTACACACACTCATAGTAGAATAGTTGAGTCAAGTTATTGTGTTGGGAATTGATAAGTCATCCTCAATATGTGTGTTTGCATTGGTAAGGTTCTTGATTACTATTGAATGCATGCTTGGGTGATGTTTATCTATTTGGAGCTTATGAGTTATTCCTTATATTACTATGCTTGTATTGATGAGTTGAACAGACATGGAATGTATGTATATGTATACATATGCATGTCAATGATAGCCCATATGCATAAGGAACACATACATGAGAGTACATAGGTAGACGTACCTATGCACACTTATGAACGAGTTGCTTGTGAGCATGGAGCTATCAAATGGACAATATGACATTAATATGTATATGTATAAATACATCACACCTTTGTTCCCTATCAATAAAATAGTAATTGTGTATGTGCTTGGTGTGCAATTGAATATGTATATATATGTATATATGATATATACATATATCCATATGTATACATGTACATAGGGGAATATATATATATGTGTGTGTGTGTGTGTACACAATCGATATAATTATTATTACTATGAGAATGTTAACTTGTTCGTATTCATTTGTATATCAAATGTATACATACTCTAGTGACATGAGAAGTATATATATATATATTAACACATATATACATATACATATATGTGTGATATTATTGATATACATATATATATGTATATGTACATATATGAGTTTATATTTATATATAAATATATGTTTGGAGATTGATTAACATATGCAATGCCTAGAGGCCGATTTATTTATATATATATATATATAGATTAACACATATATACATATACATATATGTGTGATATTATTGATGTACATATATGAGTTTATATTTATATATAAATATATGTTTGGAGATAGATTAACATATGTAATGCTTAGAGGCTGATTTATTTACATGAACATAGGTTGATTTGTATATAACATATACAAAGCATTTAAAGATGAATAATGCATATATTAACATTGTATAAAGGCCGAACTATGTGGAAGTATTTCACAACAATAAAAATGTTGATATGGATAAAACCATAATGTCGATACTATTGAAAGACATTATTGTCTTATTGAACAACAAATTATTCAAATTGAGGAGTATATCTTAATGATAAAAGCAATGAAGCGATAGAATGCTATGCCAACCTCATAAAGTATAAAATGCATGATAATAGGAAAATTAACAACAATGCAAGGAATTGGTCAGATTATCATTTATGTGCCAAGCGACTCTTTACTCCTTTGATTTTTGCAAAGCTTAGACTTAGTCGACATTGAGCATGTGTTGCATTATGACTATAGATTGTTTCAATGAATAATGTCATGCCCAAACAATAGGAAAATGGCTGCATACTTTGCGCCATAATATGAAGTTCAATTTGTTGTAGAAGTCCATATTTTGTGTAATTCAACCGTCATCATTTTAACATTAGCACAATTGAATAAGTCTCTTGCTATTGTCAAATAAATGGGTCAACCTATAGCTTCTTATGCTGAGTTTATGTTTAGTTTTCTACCACCTTTTAAGCTAAGTGAAGTGAGTCAACTTGCATGGTATAAGCTGTCATTTTGCATGCCTTTTCTATAGGCTGCAATGTCTCCTTTTTCTATATAAATAGAGAGGTTAGTGCTCTCATTTGGGGGACACACTTATGATTCTGCAAAAAATATTCTGTGAGAGTTAAGAGTTGTTTTGTGAGAGTTGAGAATTATTTGTGAGAGTATTACAATATTTTGAGCTAGAGTCTTGTTTGGGTTGATAAAGTGAAGCTAGGAAGCTGTTGTAGAATGATGAGCATCAAGTCAATCAACTGGTTAAGTGTATTACAGGCATGAGGATACAATATTCCTTTATTTGTCTTTGTTTTAGAAAGATTGAATTTTGAATGCTTTGTTGAACTACTTGAGATTGCTTGCACTAGGGAAACATATCATTTGATTTGGAAAGGAAAAAGAAGTTGTTTATGTTTTTTTGTAAAAGTGTTTGTAATTACTCCATAATAGGAGGATTTGTTTTTCATAGGTATTGTTATACTAGATATGATTAAATAAGGATAGCTTAAGGGTTATTCGTAGCTAAAGATATTTGATTATACTAGATATCTAGTGGGTTACTCCTGGGATTGTTTGTCCATTGAAGGGAGAGAATGCTTTGTGAGTAGAAATATCATAGAGTTTGTGGGAAAGGGAATAGGATGTTTCTAGAGTTAAAGATTACCCATAGGAGGAAATACCTATGCATAGATTATAGTACCCTAAAGTCAAGTAGAGCTTTAGTAGTGTATGTGAGTAGGATGACTATCACTCAAAGTACTAAGTGAGAATGCTTTCCAAAGTAGTGTGACTACCTTTGGATCTACTGTCAATTCACCATGATCCATTTAATGCATGCTAATCCTAGATTGTGGGTTTACAAGTTCTAGTCATGTAGGACACAACACTAAGCTCAGTTGGTTGTTGTTACCTGGTTACTCCACAAATCTCTTCGTTAAAGGGTAGGGCCATCTATCAAATGATAGATGTGCGGGGGACTGCATATGAGTCTATGGTTGGTGGAAAAGTGCTTGAGTGATGCTTCTCCTCCTCAATAGGCCACAATATGACCAAGATTTGAAAGGAGGATCTTGGACCATCTATATTTATTGCTTTGAAGCTTGGTTGAGCTATGTATGTACTTGAATACATTCTTGGAATGTTGTAATTTGTGAAGTTATTATATTGAAATGGAATCCATATTGAATATTGTTATGACATCTATGTTCATTTGTTCTCAATAAAGAAAATAATTTTTTTATTACAATGGTTAGTTACATACTCTATTTACTCACAAAGTGAAAACTTAGGAAAAAATAATTCAGTGAATGGTTTACATGTTACACTTTCTCTTGGATGATAGGTAAAATTACTTAGGTGAGAATGATGGTGTAAGAAGCTAATAACATCACAAAAGGCATTTACAATCACCCTTGGGTTCTCATATTAATGGGAGGTCATACCAAGGGGAAAAATCCTATGCAAGTGGGTGTAAGATGGCTAGCAACTAACTTTCTCATGTTGCAAAAAATATTTATAGTTTGTTAACACCTTTGAATCAAAATTTTGTGAGCTAAGTATGGCTAGACTCATTTATATTCAAAGAAGACCAATGGAGAGAGGATTGTTAAGATAATTTTTATGATGTCTTTGTGAAGAGAGATACAAAGATATTCAAGGTAACTTCAAGATTCAATTTAAATATAAAATTAAATCCTTTAATTTCACCTTTTAAAAATAATTATTTAATTGTAACTTTAATTTATTTGTAGGTTTTAGAAGCTTATGTGAGGGTTTTGTGTTTGGTGTTGTAGGCACCTAAAATGTGACCTTAACCTAACCACATTTGACTTTACCTATCTTAATACTTAATTAATTAAATATTTATTATTTAATTAATTAATTTAACCTTTTCCCTTATCCTAATATTTAATTAATTAGTTATCCTTACCAAGTTATCCCTCACCTTTAATTAAATCTAACCTTAGTCCCCAAACCTTCCAACTAAATAAATAAATTAATACCTATTTAATTAATTTGGTTAGGCTAATTAATTTTCTCCATTTTCTTATTGTTTATTTCCACCTCACCATCAATCCTTGTCCACTCAATCCTAGCCCTTGAATCAATCTACATGGATCAAAATCTAAACTTGTCACCACATGACAAGCATCCTAACCTACCTACCCCTTTCTCACACATGTGTGAGTATGTCTCCCACACATGTGAAGCCACCCTACCTCTTACACATGTCAAAGACACATATTTTTCATGATATTCCCTATGTGTTCTCACACCTTGCTCTTACACCTCCTTTCCTCTTGTAACACTTGTCACAAGGCTAAGCCTCCACCATCACATTCAATCTTGACCCTCCATTTAGTCAATTCATCTTAGCCATTAATTTCAACCATCTAAAATCTATATATTGAGGCATTTTATCTCATTTTAATCAATCTACCTCTATCATACTCTTATGCTGCAAAAATCATGAGCAACAACATTTCATTAAGAGAAAATATACAAGTCTTGGGTGCAACTTGGAGTTCAATCCATGGAGAAGGATAATTGAAGGTATAGTTTTGTTTTGAATGCATTTGATTCACGTTTTGATTCATTTTTCCTTCTAACCATTTTCCCCATCCTCATCTTGGCATGCCCAATGGGACCCACATCCCTTTCTAACCATTTTGTGAAGTTGAAGCTCATAGGTTCTATTTTCACGCGTCGTCTACAATTCGACGCTTACACTTTGACAAGTTATGCATGTGAAATGACCATCAGTTCTTTCGTCCTGTACAATTGTGCATCCATATCAACTTATGGTACCTGTGTATCAACCAAAGGTGCTTGTGTTTCCAAAAATTGTGCTTGTTCTACATAGAACCACACCTACGCCACATAGAATCATGCCTATGCTATGCAGAATCATGCTTGCATTTTGCTTAGATTTTTAGCTATTTTTAGTGCTAACCCTAGCTATTTTTTCTTGCTAATCCAACCTTTATGCATGTTTTAGATTCTCCTAGCATTTTATTTTGTAAAAATAATTAGTATTTATTAATTTTTTCTTCAAATATAGGGTTTCTACAAAATCTTGCTTCTGTTCCAAGAAATCACACCTGTGTTCCAACAAGTTACGCCTCCATTCCAAAAATCTTGTGTTTCAACTTGTTGTGCTTTTGTTTTGACTTGTTATGCTTCCAAATAGGTATATTTTTTGTTTTCTATGTTTCTGCATTTATGTTTTGTCAAAAGATGCCTCTATTTCATAGAGTTGCACTTCTGTTCAATTTCTTTCATAAGTTTATCAAATTCTGTCTTTTTCTTATCTAAAAAAAATCTTGCAAGGGCTTCACCCCTGAACCCCTATTAATGGGGGATCACATCCATCCCTCCACACTCCCTATCATTGGGTTGAATGTACCAACCCCCATCATAGAAAGGGGTTCTAAAATTTTATTATTATTTTCATGCTAACAACATTTTCTTTGATCATTTTATCATGTAACCCCTTGTGGTGTAGCTTGAAATCACTTGTCAAAGGAAAAATCATCAAAATGCTAACATATTTCTTGCAGATTCACTTGTTCAAGGCTTTCTTTTTTCCACAAATCTAGGCACATTTCCTTTTCTTAAGGATAATTAACATTGTTTGATGTGTCTTTAAGTGAGTGGTGTGTATGCTCTCCTCTCACTTCTAGTGTGATCTTGAGGATCAAAAACATCACTTACTTTTTTCTTTTCTTTTCTTTGTTATCCCAAGGAACCCAATGTGTGTATGTTGTACACTTGCGCTTCGTGGGATCTTGGGTGACCAAAAAAACTTGGATCATTCCTTTTAGGGGCTTGCTTAGGGATTTCATCACCCTAGGGGACGATCTCAACTCCCATTTTCCAACAAACTATAAAGAGCAAGAGGTGAATTGAAAGACACCTCTCTTGGAAGTGAATTCTATCTAAATATCCCAAACTTGTCTATCCTACTTCCAATATCATCTTTTAACAATCATCATCCTAATCCACATCCTTCATCATCATCTTAATCCAATCCCCTTAACCTAATCCTATTCCAACCAAATCTGAATCTAATCCACCTACCCATCATCCAAAATATAATTCATCCATTATCCATCTATCTATCTCAACTAAGCATCCAATCCCCCATTCTTAATCAAAGTCATTCCTTGAACATCAAAATTTTGGTTAAGGAATTAATCTCCTATACATCGAAAATCCTCCCATCATCATCAAAATCTTGTACCTAAGGATTCTACCCTTAATCCACTATCATTCATTTCAAATCCAATCTCCCAATCAAAACTCAAGACCTTAAGTTGATTTTATCCTTTTTTCAAACTTGCTTAATACTGTTAGACTATCTTAAGTATAGTAATCAAATCCAATCAAGACCTACTTAAGAAATTTTCCTATCTTAAGTATAAATCAGATCCAATCTACTTTTGCTTAAGAATATTAGTGTATATTAAGTATTAATCTAATCATCCTTGATCAAATAAAATCACTTTAAGGTCTTGACATTTGATCCCAAGTCTAATCCCATCATCTATCTTCATCCTCATATCTTATTCTTCTAATCCCCCATCCATTTCTAATCCATCACCCTAATTTCTACCTCTCATCCAATAATAAATCCCAAACTTTCCTCTTCCAATCAATCCTCCACCATGTCTAACCATATAATCTATCCTCCATCCAACCTAATCTATTCTAATCCACCATCCATTTCAACCCAATCTAATATCATGAACCCATATCCTAACACAACAAGCCCAAATATCACAATCAAAGTCAACCCCACTCATATTGATGATGATGAAGAGATCCTTGTTGACCAAGTTGAGTATGATCCCTATGATGATAGTGAGAGTACTATGGATCACCTTGAATCCATTATCATTAGATAAGATTCTCAAAGCTTCCAACAATCATCTATCCAAAGTTCCCCTCAAATCCCACCCATATCCTTACCATACACATCATCCCCATCCACCACTATCAATTTTATCCTCACCCACTACTTCAACAATGATAAGGAAGCCATGCTTATATACTTCCTTAGAATTGGTGCTAAACTTCCATCCTTCCCACCTCCATCTCATCCCAATACATCTCCTATTGCTTATCCCTCCCCTTCTTTTGACAAGGGAAGCCAAGCTTCTATCCAAAATTCTCCTTCAACCCCATCCACATCCCATATCCCCATCTACAAACCCTTTTCAAGATCATCATCCTCATCCTCAATTTACCAATCCATGAAATCTTCCACTTCTTATTCCACTTGTTCATCTCCCACATCCTTACAATCCACATCACCCAAGTCTTACCAATAAACTTCATCCTATGTCTCTCATAATTTCCTCCAGGACTATTAGCAAAGATGGCTAATTCCCCATGCAAAAACAAAGTTGTGCAATCTTCCAGTGTCATGAATCCACCTTCATCCCCTCCACATCAAGATAAACCACAATCCCCTGAATCTCATGAATTTCCTATCCCTCCATCTACCCAATTTTATTCTATCCCTCCATCTACCCAATTTGAAGAGTCTATCCAACCTTCCTCCCCCTTCAAACTATCCACATAAAATGAATTGTGTCAATCCATTAATCCAAAGCATTCTAGCATAGATCCCCCTCCTAATCAAGATGTGTCCTCCACTCCATTGCATGATCCCTCTTCAAATCAAGATCAAATCCTCCCTTCCACACCATCACACAATACCCTTCCATCCCAAGAGAAAAGTGTCCTTTCCTCTACATGTATTGATCCTATCCCTTCTAATCCATATCATGATCCCTTTCTAAAGAAAGATCAAAGAACATATTCTACCCTATCCAACAATCCTCTCCCCACTCATGATCAAGAAACCCCATTCAATCCATGTCATGATTCCATTCCATCTCCTAATCAAGATAAAATTACACCATCCACTCCATATAGTGATCCTCCCCCATCACATGATCCCACCCCAAGTCAAGATCAAAGCATCCCTTCATCTCCATGTAATGATCTTAATCCTCCACAAGACCCCATTCACCCTTATCCAAGCTACCCATGAATCCCATACTTATCAAATGGGTTCTCCCACTTTCATCCATTTTGGTTTACTCCAAGAGACTATCATTCCTTCCATGTCATATCCCCCTCAAAATGGACCCACATCTTGCTTCTAAAACAACAAGTACCCATTGGAAAAAGGATTTGTCAAAATATGCATTATCAAGGTAAAGGGTTAGGACTCCATGAGAAAGGAATCTTAGAACCCCTTAATATCAAAGAAAATCCAAACTATCATGGCCTTGGTTATAAGGCTCTAGATGTTGGTACTCCTTCCATGTTGCAAGGTGTGCACCCTTGGTCTCCTTGTGTTGTGCAGTACAATGCTCGGGTTTGTGACATGGCTTAACCGCCTCTCATAGATTCATTAACTCTAGTGGTTGTATCAAACATTAATAGGTCAATCTTTTGGTGCAATGACAACTATCTTTATAACAATTAGTATTAGAGCCTGGGTCATGAGTTCAAACCCCTCGCTTGTGTTGGGGGGGTTGTTGCAAGGTGTGTGCCCTTGGTATCCTTATGCTATGCAACACAATGCTCGGGTTCATGACATGGCTTAACCGCCTCCTATGGATTCATTAACTCTCGTGGTTGTATCAGGCATTAATAGGCCAATATTTTGGTGTAATGAAAACCATCTTTGTAACATTCCATTCATCACAAATCCAAAATCCTACCATCTAAATCCAAGCATTCACATTCCCCATCTTCCAAATCCATTTTGGGGCCTCAAGTTCCAAAGCCCAAATCCCTCATCCCTTCCATCTATTTTGGGTCCCTATGTCTCAAAATGAAATCCTTCATCCCTTCCATACATCTTGGGTCCTTATATCCCTCCATCCATCACCCCCATCCCTCCTATCTCAAAATCCATTCATCCTATTTATCCATCACCTCAAACCCAAAATAAAGATCAACCAAGGCACACATCTTTGAAATCCTTCCAACATCCTACCTACACCAACCCATCCATAATACATCCAAATCATTCCTCTCCATCCACCAATCCCATTGCCCTTGGAGGAAATTTGGATGCCAAATATAAAATGCATAAAGCCAAAAATCCACATAAATACAAGGATCAACATGTCCCCTCAAAAAGACATGCAAAAACAAAGAAAAATTTGATCCAAAATAAAAAATCTAAATCCAAAAGGCCACAAAGGCCTATCAAGAAAAATCAAAAGCCATGTGGATCCCAAAGCTACTCATAGAAGCCATGAATCTCAAAGAAAAATCAAAACTCGCATCCAAACATGCTTATCCAAAAGATTCATCCAATCCTAAGTCCTTCACCCCATCTAATAATACTTCATCACCTCCATCCATTTTGGGTCCTTATGTCAAAAAATCTACTTCCACTCCTCCATCTAAATCTCCAAATTCAAAATCCACTGCACTTCCACAATTCCACCACCCTTCAAGGTGTGTGCCAATGTTGATCTTTCCAACATTTGCATCCACTCATCCACAAGTATTCCATCAAACCATCTATTATCCAACATCCATTTTCCATCCTTCCATCCCTCTCATCCAAGCCTTTGCATAAATCTATATCCCTCTCCATCTTCTAATCCATTTTATCCCACTTACCATTATTCTACAAACGTATATGAGCATACCTCCAATTTCCATGGTCAATTATAGTACATCTTCAAGGGAAACCATCCATGGAACTAGATGCTTGATTCCTTCCTCCATATCTCTATCATCCATCCACTATCTTCCAAATCCACTTATCCACATCATTATCATCATCTTATTCATCTTTACTATTCCAAAAAAATCCAAAAAAAAATGAAAAAATGAAAAAGTCAAAAGATCGTTTGTCCAATGGTGAAAACCATTTCTCATGGCAGCTCGGGAAGGTACCATGATGAAAAAATGGTAAATAGGTGTCATGTGTAATCCCCCATCCTCTGGCACTCTACACTTTGGGGTAAACTTCATCCATATCACATCGTATCCACATCCTCCACTATTTATCATCCACTTATCCATCATCTTATCTAAATCCATCCTCCCTTTTCCCTCCTTTGATCTTGATAGGGCTAAGGATCTTCATATGCATCATGTATCATATTCCTTATCCTATCCATATCATTCATCTCATACCCCTCATCTTATCCAACTTCATCCACCCTTCCCATCTTTGATCTTGATAAGGAGTTTCCATGCTATCATTATATGCATGCCTTATCCATATCCTTTATTATCCATCATCTCATATCCCTTATCCTATCTCCATCCCCTCATCCTATCGGATTCATCCTCTCTTTTCAACCTTGTTCTTGATAGAGAGCTAGGGGCAAAATATCAATGTAGTCTTTGGACAATGCAAGCCTTACTCTTATTTCCATCCATGTCCTTTATGCACTATCCTTTGATCTCATGCTACTATTCTTCCATCCATGATTGCACCACCTCTAGTGTGGGGGATCTTAGTCCTTTGCAATTAGTCCTTGGAGCTCCCTTCCCTTATCCTCCTATCTCCATTGCCCTCATCCATCCAAGAAATTTCTCAATCCTTCCATCCTCTTTCCAAGGATTGGTTCTTCCTTCTCATTTGATCCCATCCATTCCTCTATCCTAATCATCATATCCTATCCTTTTATCCATCATATCCTCCATTCACTCTAATAATATCTAATCCATTTATCTGGTATCCTTCCAATCCAACCATCCCCATCCAATCCATTCAATGCAATTAATCCTAATCCATGCACTCCAATCTTACAATTTAGCTCCTTATCCATAAGCAATCCATGATATGAATCCAAACCAGCCAATAATCCATTGATCCAATTTAATCCAATTATCATCATAGGGATGTATCCTTCCTAATCTAGGTGTTCTTACTATTAACAACACAATTCTTGGAGTACACATTTTTCTTATCGTTAACTTTGCTATCCCTATCATCATTAATCAATCAATCAATTGATTGATTTTCAGCTTGACTTGGAGCATAGTCCTTGTTTTCTTTTGGTTTGTTGTGCATGCTTGCTTGTTGCTTGTATGTAATATCATAATTTGTATTTATCATGGTATTTTCACTCTATTGCCACATGGGCATCATGGTCTTCCATATCATGGTGTTATAAGGCATATGTTTGCATTTTACCTTTTTGATCACGTATTTGGCACATTGCAATCTTGGTTCCTTAGACCTTGGTGCATAATGTCAAACTGTACAATATCAAATCTAGGTTGTTCATATCATTGCAACATGATGATCATCCATCCTCCCCATCAATCCATAATTTTCCTCTATCTTCTTATCCCTCATCCTCTAGTCCTCCCATCCATTTCAAGAGCACACCCGTGTTCTCTGAACCCACCTATCCTCTCGAGAGGGCATACCACTACCTCCTCGTCATCATAACTCCCATCCTTGCTAGTGACTATTGGAAATTTGTGGAATTTTTTTTTGATATGTCTACCGGTAACATGAGTATGAGCATGAGTTGTATAGTATGCAGTGTTTTCATTGATGTCAAAATTGTATTGTGATATGAAGATAATGGTGCAAACCATTTTGTATAGCTTGACCATGCATTTTGTATAACTTGACCATGCATTATGATGGTAATTCAATGCTTTGTTGCAGAACAATATCTTGTATTGCAGATTTGTGGGAGTAATTACAAGTGTTTTTAGAGTCTGTGCTCCAAGTGGCATGAATTTTGGAAGTCCGTGTGTCTATTTGTGGTTGAATAGTTGGTGAATTTTGATGTTAGGTCACTACAATGCCAACCTAATATGATATGGGTATTGTGGATTTTAAATAAGTGTTGATACATTATGTGGGAGCTAATACAGGTCCATGCTAACCTATTTGAGTTTTTAATAAGGTTTTCTTGTGGCATGAAGTATGTTTTGGGGCTGACAAGTTATATTTTGCATGATACATCTAATTAGGCCAACCTAATTGATGTTGGGTTGAAATGGATATAAGTATAAGATCATTTTGGTGTTGGATATAGTGGTTAGAAAATATGCAAGTGTATTGGATGCAAATTGTGCATAAGTGATGCAAGTGTAGAGCAGAGCAGAGTGTTAGAGAAGAGTGATGAAGCGTGTTGACTGTGTATTGAGCTTCAGTGGAATTGTATTCTAGCATGTTGTAGATGCATTTGTAATAGTTCATTTTAGCTATGTGCCACCCCTCTCTTCTATATTTCTTCTTTATGTGGGCAATGAGTCCACTAGGATAGTGAGTCCACCTGTAGTGAGCACTTTTGTAATATCTTATAACTGGTTATAATATATTATGAGATAACTGTCACCATGGATTTTTATTTTTTGAATTTCCCACATAAAAATATGGTGTTCATGTGTTATGTGATGTTGATGATTGATTTCATTCTTTCCTTTCTTATTGCAAATTAAATATGCTCTGTGGAATGAATTTTTAAATGTTTAAGTGGTTTTAGAAAATATTGATTCACCCCCCAGCATTCTTAGTGTTCAACAATTGGTATCAAAGCTTGGTTCCTTGGAAGAAGCTTAATCGATTGGGGAAGATATTGGAGGTTGAACAAATGGATATCAAAAGATTTCCTACTCCTTTAGAAGAAATTCCTACCATTGAATTCACAGAAGAAGAGTGCATGGTTGCCATGAATGGAGAACTCAAAATAGCCCTTGAAGATCTGTAAAGGACTAAAAATGAGAACAAAGATCTGAAGGAAAATTCCAAAGAAGTAGATGAATGCATCAAAAAGTTGAGAGAGAAAATCAAGAAGTTTAGAGAAAGACATATATTAATGAGCATCTGAAGCAAGCCAACGAAACAATTACCAGTTTGAAAGTGCAAGTTGAAGAAGGAAAAAGAGTTTAAGAATGTATGAATGCTAAAATGAAAAAAAATATATGAAGAATGCTCAAAACTTGAAGAAGTTGTGACCTTGAGATAAAATCTTGAAAAATCAAAGAGTCATGAAGAAAAAATCAAGATGAGTTCTATAAAGCTTGAAAAGAAGATCGAGGATAAGTAATCATAAATTTGGACATAAGGTTATGGAATGTAGAAGCAAAGTGAATCATAATGTTCAATCTTTTCCCGGTCAGTGCTTTACATGCAAAAGGTTCAATCATAAGGCTAGTGAAAGCAAAAATCAAATGATGAATATCTATAACAATGGTATGATGTTAAAATCTTTCAATGACTATTGTTATGCATGCAATGGATTTGGGCATAAAGCTAATCAATGCAGATCCAAAATGGGTGGAAGTAAGATTTGTTCAAAATTTTGTCATATGTTACAATTGCAATAGACCAGGACACATTTCCAAATTTTTTAGAAGCAAGAATGTGAAGAAGAACAATTTGATAAAGAAGAATGATGTAAGGTTGATCCAGTAGAGATGAAGAAATAGATGGAAAATATTTGGAGAAAGAAGGAAGATAGTGAGACTAAGCCTGAGTGTGTAGCAACATCTAGTGTAGATGTTTCCTTCGGAAACTAAGAAGAAAGTTTTGGCTTAGGGGGAGCATTAACAAAATATTATTTATCCCCTACTAGAGAAATGGTGTTGATGCTTCAACACATGGATATGAGGTGATGTAGGTTGACATGGTTAACCTATTGGTGGAAGAACTATTGGAAAATATTGAGTTGTGGAAGTTTGCAAAGCATTTGAAGTTGACTGTGCACACAATTAGGGTTTTTACTAGATTTTCAAATTGTGTATTCAATGTGAAATTAGGTCAATGCAAAAAGGTTTATAAGTGATTCTGTAAACAAACTTGATGTGGGGATTGAGGTAATTGATAGACCAAACACCAAGGACTGTCATCAACAGATTTTACACTATTCCCCTTTATAGGATCAAGAGTCTCTTTATTGGGCATGGTCCTTTTGTTATTTTGTATTGGCTTTCCATTATTCTAGTTTGTGTAGTATGGTTGTTATGAAAATTTAGGAATTCTTGTGTAAGGGTTCAAGACTAACTCTCTTACTAATTATAGTCTTCAATTCCAAAATAATTTAATAGAACCATATAATTATATAGTAATGAGAATTAAGAGGAATAATTATATAATTTACATCACTTATAAGAATGAATAGCATGCACATCAATGGATCAAGGTCTATCAAATAAGATAAACGATTTGTTAGTATAAATAAGCATCCTCTTTACTCAAAGTAAATAACTTACATGTATATCATATTTGACCAACCTAATGATGCATACACGAGAAAGACTTTCTCATCCATGTGTCAACAACCTAGACCTGCAAGAAAATGTTAGTGAATAGGGGTTTTCCTTGGTCAAACCCCATTTTTTGGTAATCAAACCTTTAAATAAAAAGAAATAAGATACATGAGTGAAGAATGATCACATTATGATGTTGCAACTCACTGAATCTTCTACTATTAAGCAATTGCTTGATCGTGATAGATCTTGACTAAAATGCTTCTTGATTCAAGAAATCTTCATCACAAATGTTAGCTTGAATATAAACATGATATATGAATGATGATTAGGCATTTTGGGATACTATTACAACAATGATGGTAAAAACATTTCACTCAAAAAAAAAAAATACTTTATAGAAGGTAGCACTATTAAATGTTTTTAAAACATTACTAAACATGTTTCCTAGTTTTCCTTCCAAGAGATGAGTTATAGAATAGTTGCATACTTAGAAAGTTTCCTCAATTTTTCTTTATCTCCTATAACTTATCAAGCTTAAAAAGTATACTCCAGAAAAGTATGTCATATCCATTCCTCATGTTTACATATTTCAATATCAAATGTTCTTCATAAACCTTTTGTCTATTTTTAACTTACCTATTGTTACAATAAGGTTTCCTAACCAAAGGCTTCTTCTGTCCAAATGAGGAACGCAATCTAGTTTAAATTATTCAAACCAATTTCATCTTTATAAACATTTCCTTGGGTTCTTATTAAAGTCAAAATGCACTGACAGGTCTACTCTAGCCACAGTATATACAATCCAACTACCACAATCAATAACATTGTAAAAATAAACTCATACAACTTTAGTGCCATCTCTTAAACTATCACAGAGAGAAAATATTCTACAAAGGACAAATTCTGATGCCAAAGACATGCTCCATAAATTATTTTCTAAGCAATAGCAAGACTTGGCTTATTACATAGAGCATATATGGTAAGAAAATCTTGTTAAAGTGCACATAAGCTAACATTGCAATAGTCTGCAACAGAAAAAAGCATTCTAAGGAAATGATAGACAAATTCCATAGTAAAGCTAATCTGGATGCATTTATGTCAAACAGGCATGGTAAGAATGAACTCGTTACTAATGTTCAATTCTCTAACTTCAAATAGAAGAAAAGGAGACATCTATAGAACCATGGCACATGGTTCCACGCAATTATTTGTAGTTATTGCATGGAAGAAACATCTTGACTGAATGATATGATGTATAATGTTTTCTGACCACGATTATATCGACCGAGTGGAAACATCTATTAATTCAGAAAAATATAGACTTCAAAGCCAAGTTGCTTGAGAATTCCAAGACTTAAATATTTATGCTTTCCCGGTTTTCTGCAGTTGCAGAAGGAAAATTAATTTGGCTTGAAAATTTTACTTTAAAAAAATTAAAAGAACATCAAATCAGACAGAATAAATGTTCATTGATATTCTCATCATAAAACAAGTAATCACCCAAATGGAACATAAATCTCTTAGTGATCTGTGCTTACAATTTGAGAGAATCAACAGAGGATTTTACCAGGAAAATTTTATAAGGTTCCATTTTCACTGTCTTTTGTTTGTAACTAGAATCCCACAGTAGTGAATCAAAGGATCATAGTCAAAGAAGAAAAACTTACCCAAAAACAGGTGTTAGTGATGCAAAATTGGATTCCCTCGTTCTTGTCAGTAATACAACCCAAAACTATTTATCCAAGTTCAGAGAGACACAAGTAAAGTATTCAATCATTGAATAGCTGAAAAGTACCATAGGTTTGATGTTGCAACTGTTAGTTATCTCCCCAAAATGATGGTCCAAGTTGTGAAATAGAATAATAAGGAGTATCCATGCAGAGAGACGAATCCAAATTGTTTGCTTGGTTTTCCTGTTTCTAAGCTTACAAGGACGATGGTTTGCAATCCCTTTGGAGGCTTGAGAATGAAGACGCCTTCAAAAACCTTTCTTCAGAACCATCCCCCATTCCTATGTCTGAATAGAGCTATCTTTTCTCCTCGGCACCCATTTTTGTTATTCTTTTCTGAGAAAAGGTAGATCAAGAAGATCTCAATTGTCTTTTCCGTTATAGATTTTTCCTTTTTAAAGATTTCTCCCAAAAAAATTTTTTACAATAACCAAATCTTTACTTCGATCTTGAAAATAGAAATAATATTTCCTTTTTAATATTTATCCTTGGTAAATAATAAAGAAATGCCATTTTAATTGCATTTGAAATAATTATCAATTGCAAATAAAATAATTATCATGAATAATAAGAATTATCATTTAATTAAAAAATAATAATAATTAATTCTTTTATTTCCTTGCACTTTTATTTCACTACTAATTAATTTAATTAAACATATGAATAATATAATCATTAAATTAAATACTAGATGCCTTAAAATGGTATTATTGAATTATAAATTACTTTTTAAAAATAGGGGTTGTGACATCTTGCCTTTGATAATTAGGCTTGTCTTGAGGCAAACCTTTCTCAGTTTTTGCTACCTTGTAGCTCAAATCCTTTAATGCATTCATAACCTTGTCAAGCTTATCCTTAGTGGGTGTAGATTTGGATGAATTCCCTTTTGGATTCTACAAGATTTTGACATCATCTCTTTTTCTAACCTTCTTGGATGATTTTCTATTATTTTCAATATGTAATGCAATTCTACAAGCATCTCTCAAAGATTGAGGATCTTTATCTCTCAACTGGTAACCCATATTGGATCATATGCATTATAGTATAAGACTAGACACATAGGTTCACTAGGTCTCACATATTATGGAATCTTATTCATGAGTTTGATGAATCTAGTATTAAAGTCAAAAACTATTTCATTGTGTCCTTTTGTAATGTTGGTGAATTCATTGATGATGAACCTTGGATCAATTTTCTCACCATACTGCTCTTTGAACACCCTTTTGAACTCCTCCCAAGACCTAATACTAGAATGAAGAAGACTTCTATAACAATCCCTAGCATCCTTTGTCAAATATTGCATGAAAATCTTCATGACAACATCTTCATCTTCAACTTCAAACTCATCCATAAAATTAAAAAATGATCTCAGGTGATCTTCACCTGAAATTACATTATTCCCTTAGAATCTGAATAAGAAATTCCTTATTTCATTGGGGATATGATTAGGGTATCCAAGGATACTAATGAAATCCAATTGTTTGTATCTTTCTCATTGCAAAGGTCTTCTTATAGGAAGATTCCTTGCAAAAATGTTCACTTGAGGATTTCCTTGAGAATTGAGTTGTTGACCCACAATATTTTTTCCTCCTTGTGGGTTTGCATTTTTCCGACCTAATTGAGTATTTGGGTTGGAATTATATTGCTGATAATGACCATACTACCCATAACAACCCAAATTTTGTGGTGAAACACTTACTTGTGGACATGGTTGTGGGTTAGGCTAAGACATACTTTGTGTTAGGGTTAGAAGGAAAACATCTAATAGTTAAATGCAGATTTGATCAATAAAACAGAGAAATAAAACACACACAAAATTATAGCAGAAACAAGACAACACAGAGAATTTAACGTGGTTCACCCAATTCGGGCTACATCCACAAAACCGCGGCCATCTAATGATTTTATTATCCAGTGCAAAACATATTACAATCTCATGAATAATCGCCTTTTTCTACATACTATAACCCTCATCCCAACCCCTTATAACAAGCCTTTTGGAAGCTTCCAGAATTAGGGTTTTTACAAAGTCTTTTTTTTTTTCGTGACGACAAAAAATAGGAAAAAAAAAACCCCGGCAAGGATACATGATAGGTGTACAGTATAGCATGGTCACTCGCCACATACCAACACTTTGAACTATTTGAGTTGAGGTTGTAAGGTTAATTGTTGGACTATTTTGAATAGAGGTGGCAAGTGGGTTTTGGGAATTAAGGTTGGAAGTACAAGTGGCACTTCCAAATCCATAGGATGCTTTCAAGAAATAAACCCTTCTTTGCATATCATCCTTAATTCTTATTTGTTCCATTCTTTCTAACTCTACCTTTAGATATTCAACTTCCTTTGGTAGTTGTAAATCTTTTTGATCAGGTATTCTTGAGGTAGAGGCCTTTTTTGATGTTGCATCTATATGAGAACTTGTGTTCTTTTTAGCATTAGTATTTTGAGGAATCTTTCCTTTGTCTACACCTTGAGATGCAACATTTGAATCAAAAGCAATTGGTACTATACGGGCTACAACAAAACTAATCCATGCCTTTGTATGGGAATTCCCTAAAGGGACATTCAAGGTGTTACTACTTGTAGGATTTGAAGGTGTGGATCCAAAAGAAACATCCAATTGACAAGAAGCCTTCATCTTCTCAATTTTATTTTTCATCTCATCTCTGACATTCATGGCATGCCAAATTCTTATTTATTCTAGTATGTCCATCTCTTCATGAAGATCAATTACTTCCTACAGTAATTCATCTTCAAACTGTAGTAATCTTTCAGATCCTGAAGTTCTAGGACTAGTTTGGGCAATTCTAGTAGCATCTTGAGATAAAATAGGATTTGTATAAGAGAAGTGAGTGAATTCTTGGAGAATAGGGCTATCAAATAAGCCATGTCCTTGAGGTTTTGGGTTAGGTGTATTAGGATTTAAGTTTCAAACACCATGCTTAGCATCAAACTCTCTTTGAAGGATTTTTTCTCTTTGTTTCAATTATTTAGCCATCATATCATATTTTACATGTTCATTATTTGTTGCAAGCCTAACCACTACATTTTATTCATTTGTCTCAGGAATTTTGAGTTCTAATAAATGTTCAACACGATCATTACTAATTTCATAAGCATATCTAGTACCAAGAGGAGGAGCAGACTTGTAGCTTTGATCTTCCATGAAAGACTATTTGGAGGCAGTTTTGTTTCTAGATTTTTAGGATTATTTTTGAATAGAGACCTTCCATCCATGAATTCTTGATATTCTTTCTTTTTTCTTTTACTTGCATCGACAAGGAGAACTTTAGAGTCGCCACCCTCTTAAGGGAATTAAGATTTACAGATCCTTCTCAGAGTAATTTGTAGGAACAAAAGCAACAAATCAAATTTGAAATATCAAGAAAGGAACTTCAAAAAAATATGCTCAACATAACTAGAAATCTCATAGATTATTGAAATGGAAATTAATCCCCACCAGAGTCGCTAATCTGTTGGTTTTTTTTATGCTATAAAGCTCCAAATGTATCCTAGAGATGACCTAAATGAATAGCCAATTCTTATACTCAATCATTCTAGGTGTTGGCCAACGAACATGATAATGATTTTGCAATTTTCTCCTCTGCACTTCATGCTCTGTTGAACCTAGGAGGGTGATCCTATGCAATATCACTTAATATTTCATACAATTGACTTCAAATATTGTTGTAAATACATATACTCTCTTCTTATGACCGAGATGTGTATGATAAACAATAGAAAGGGCTAGGATATTGGTGTTTAATTCAATTATGAGTCTGAGAGCATGAAAATAACATTAGATAATAAATATTGCTTAAATTGTGAACATTTTCTTTAAGATTGTTGATCATGAAGATTATAATCAGAAACTTGTGCACACATTGGTGCCTTATACCTAGGCCATGGAGTCAAGGGAAACAAAATTGAAAACTCTTATAACAACATTGATTCTAACATCAAATCTTAATGATAATGCATTACACTATCATCCCTCATAATTTTGCAATTAATTCTACTTATAAATCCTTGGATATACCTAAAACATTCAACATTTCTCATAAAACATATTTAATTTAATCCTCGAGTAAAATCCATAAAAGAAATATTCATTCACAGGAAAGACTATAAAGATGAACATAATCAATTTTATTCATAAATTTTGAAGGTAGGTACAATTAGGAGACAATTGTTTGCAAAATTTCCATAGTATTTGATTCAATGTGCTAGTACCGTTATACAAAATTACCAATCACATTGACATCCTTTTTTGCTATAACCTAGACCGGACATGTACAAACTGATATTACGAAATTGCTATGCTTACAAAATTTTCAAGATCCTTATAAAAGTGACCCTGAATTCCCTTTTATAACAATAAGGGAGCAAACAAGCTTTAGGCCATAAGATAGATGTCACATTTTCATTTTACAATCTTTTCCTAGAAAGAGACAAAAAGACTGAACGTCTTGCAAAAGACAAAAGGAATGTTCCAATAAAAGAAAAAAATCATTTGAATTGATGAAGGAGCCACTTGTTGATGTTGCAATGATGAAGAAGGAAAGATGAATCTTTAGGCTTCACCTCATGAACTAAAAGTACATTTACTCTTGAAGTTGTTGGAGTTAGTTGAAGTTGATACTAAATAGACCATAAAAGATAAAAAGAATGCCAAACCTATCAAATAAATAAAGAATAAAAGAATCAAACACCAAACTGTCACTTAGCTCTTTAATGTATATGGTAAAAACATTTATAATCCTTCCATCTAATTATACTTCTTATCCCAAACCTCATATACCCTCTCATATGGCCATTTGACTGCTAGAAGTAAATCAATGTTATAAATATAAGTATATTTGTAGAGGATTTGATAAGTCTCCTTTTAAAAAGCATTTAAAAGTTGATTTGTATCTATCAACTTATCCACACAAGTTTTAAGAACTATATCCACCTAATCACCATCACAAATGAAGAAAGAGCAAGTGGGGGCTAATGGTTTGAATTGGGATTTCCATTGAAAGAATTATTTTATCTCCCCATTTTCATCTTTGATGTGAAGCATTATTTTGATTTCTATGTTTTCAAAATTATCTAGTCTCATTTTTACTTTCTCCACTGGAGCTAATCCATGTATGCTTGCATTTCTTCTGCCAGTTTTACCATATTGTAAATGGATGAAACATATTTCAGTGGGTTGGGGTCATGGGCCACTCCCTTGAATATTCCTTTTAATGCATTTATTATAGGAACCCACCTAGTCATAATACTCTTGGTGTTTTCCCTATCTTTGGAAACCCTTTCAAATTCCTTTACCAGATTGGTGTAATCCCTATGAGAAGGTTCCCCCCTTTTCAAGATTTTGGACATTAAATGTTCCAAAATTTCAGACACCAGATAAAACCTTTCCTTTTCTCTAATGGTTTGAGCATTCTTCACAAGAACTTCCAACTCCTTCATTTTCTCTTTTAACTCTTCTTTCTTTTTTCTCAAATCTTATGATGATGGTGAAGAAGAAGAGCTAGCCCCTGGTGTGCTAATGAAGGATGTTTATTGTGCTTCCTTTACCTTCAACTTATTGTATTCTAATGTTAATGCCAAATGGTCCTACATTACTTTATCATATTTGGCCTACAAAGATTCTGCAGTGGCCTTACTAAATTTAGCAGTATCAACTCTCGATGTGGTTACCCCAACAATAGAGGTGTCAAATACTCTTTTTATCACCAGGCCTCCCTTGACATCTTGGGCTACTTTTTCAACCAAATAGCAAGGGCTTCCCACTTGGGGTTGAACCCAAATCCTATTAGAGCAACATGGGCTTGATCCTTTGATTGAGAAAACTTCTTGATCTTGTCTCCTTATTGTGTCAAAATCTAACCTCCTTGTTGTGTAAAAATCTATAGAAAAGGCAATGTCCCATTCAGGGAGTAGCAACAACCCACCATCTCTCACTATTTTCCTCCCTTTCTCTGAAGTAATATTCCTCACATCAAAATTCATATTTGCTAGTACCTTTTATGTATATTCCTCACTATTTTCCCTAGGAACATTCACCTTTTCTTGCTAAATCCTTTTGTGGTACTCCTCTCTCCTTGACCTCAAGACAAAATCCTTGAACTCTTCAGTCTTTACAAAATTATTATCATTAATGAATTCCTGACAAGCCAATGCTCTAATGTCATTAGCATTATCTCTTCCTCCTACAACATCAATGCCTCACCTGCTTTGAGATAACCTTATTTCTTGATCTCTCTAATAGGAAGGAATTTATTTATTTACCTCTTCATTTGTTACCTCAACCTCATCATCTTCATCCAAACCAATGGGATAATCAACCAATGATTGTTGATCAATCATTTTTCTCTTTTGAGGTTTCTCTTGAGGGGGAGAAGGTTCTAAAATAATGACATCGGGGGGGAAGGAGGTGCTTGTGGGTGAGATGGAGGCAACTGCACATGAATAAAGGATGGTAGCTCTAGTGCATGAGGGGGAGAGTGTGGAGAAGGCTCTCTTATTACAGGCCCTTTAGGCCTCCTATTGAAAGAATAAGAAAATGGTTGAATGGGAGGAGGTTGATAAGTAGGCCTTTCCAACAATCTTATGAATATTTTTCAAAATAATTTGTATCTTGGCAATAAGATTCTTTATTTTTGCATAAGCACCTTGATAGCTGGAAATATTTTTACCTTTAGCCTCCTCAGCTTTTCTAAATGTAGTCCACTTAATTTTTTATGTCATTTACTTCTTTTTCATCTTTGCAATTCCTAATGAAATCTTCACTGAAGTACACCTGATGTAGATAAGTTGACCTTTTCATATTTATTTTGACTTGGTTTATAAATCCCTCTGGATCAAAAGCTCTGACAATTTCTTGAGTCATCCTATATTTTGTCAATATAGGGTATATATTATCTAATCCTTCTCTATTTATACTAAAGTCAACAAAAACTATAAGACATGCGAAGAAAGAACCTTTCTTCTACCTACCAAGATGGAACTTGTAAGTTTCACTCAACTTCCATATAATTTCCAAAAATGTTATTTTGTAAGACACGAACCTTGGTAGGATGTGTGGTCCAATAGGAAACCCATATACCCTCAACACTGTGCAATCTGAATGGAGATAATAATCTCCCCAATTGTGTTGTATCCCCAACTCTGGTCTCCTCTCCATCAACCTTAAGAAATCCAAATTTTCTTTTTGTAGTTTGACCTCTGCAACTCCTAAAAGTGAGAACACCTTTCTTGAAAAATATTTTCAAAAATAACAAAGTTTTCTTCTTCAAAATTTATGTCCCAAACATGTGTCCAAAATTGGACTAGGATGGGATTTCCTTTGCCATCATTTGAATGTATTTTGAGTGTCAAACTCCATTCACCCTTTCCTACATACAGGAACATGTGCCAAAGCAAGGAATACCATTTGAAGGTGATCATCTTGCTACTATTTTTTATTTCAATCAATTGTTTATGAATAGAATTTGGAACATAGGTTGCAAAATCAAACTCATCATTGACTAAGGGATTTTGAATGTCCACTACCATATACATCAGATGGATTGGAATCTTCTCGTATGAATCCCCTCCAAGGATCTAGTACATGGAATAGTAAGTTATGATGAAGTAATCTTCAAAGGAATCCAATTTGAAAGGCTCTACCTCATAGGAGGGATTATGATAGAATTCCTATCAAAGGCCTTCACTTTGTATTTTTGAAAGCCAATAAGCCTTCAAAATTCTCCTATCTTGCTGGTATTTATGTTTGAAGGACTCAAAATCAATGGTTTTGCAAGTAGCCAAGTTTAACTTGAACACCTCAAAGATAGAAGCCTTATCAATTCTAACCAGTACACCGCCAATTGCAGCCCTAATTACCCTTACATTGTCATCATAGTTGGTTGTAGAGGCCTTGAGTAAATCTACGTCCATGAAGACAATGGGTACTACTAACTTACCCAAGTCTTAGGTCCACACATTTGAAATTGGGACATTCAGATTCCTTTTTTTTGTAGTAATGAATGAATAATTGCCAACCAGACATGTGGATTTCTACATCCCTACACTCATAGGCATCATCCACTAGGCCATCCACAACACCGAGGCCACAAACCTTAGTTTTCTTTGAGGATTAGCCTAACAATTGGGAAGTTAAATCCTCGTCTAGTGTTCTCTTTGAAGCTAAAGAGGGTCGGCTCTTTGGTGGACTCATAACTACGACTTGAATTAGAAACTAGGGCTTTCTAGTGATAGGTTCTAGGGTTTTTGAAAGCTTTCAAACAACAACTTAGGGAAATTTAGAATATTTCAAGATAGAAAAACACATGCCCTAACCTAATTTCATCCTTGGAATCTATGCTTTTCACAATTGTAAACCCTACATGACAAATTATGTGAATTTCTTGGTCACATATGTACTTACTTGTTCTTGTGCTTCTAAAAACCCTAACTATTGTGGAGTGCTCTTGAGCTTTGCAAATTATTCTCTTTGGATGCTTATAATGCTAGGTGAATAATTTTTTGATTTGATTGCAACATTAATAGGATAAAAATCACTCAAGACATGACAAAAAGCCATCTTTTCCACCATTCCTCTTAGCTCGCACAAGCTAGAGCACAAAGGAACCCGTTTCTAAGTTTGAATATGAGTCATTGATCATCGAGCAGAATTATAAGATCTGATGGTTTCTAACCATTTGACCAATTTGAAAATATTTGACATGAGTTGAACAGATCTTCAACCAATAAGATTAATCCATGCGGAGCCACTTTTACAACTCACTATGAGACACATTGTCAAAGACATGACAAGAGCAATTGGCATCATTACTAGCCACATGGTGGCTTTTTGTAGCTCCACAACATGTAGATTGGACCGCTACAAAGAGCCCCGTGGACTTGCAGAATGCCTTAAGATTGTGTCACATGTCACTTTATATGTGCCTTAAAATTCTCACTTTTCATGCAAACCTACCAAAATAATGTGATTCAGGCACATGTCCACCTTGGTAGCTTTGATACTTGACACATGTCCTCTTTTTGTAGTTCCATGGTATGCATGTGGGATCTCCTTGAGATATCTTGTGGAATGGTGGAATCCTTTAAAATCATGTCATGTGTCATTTAATTAGTGCTTCTAAAATTCTTGCTTTTGATATAAAGTTTTTTGAAGCAATGAGAAATAGGCATGTGTTCCATTCATAGAATTCAAACATGATGCATATCCCTTTTCTTTGATTTTGTGGATTTCATTTGAGCCTTCATTGAAATGCCCCACAAAATGGAAAAATGCCAATAAAACCATGCCACATGTTGACCTTTGGGTGCATTTGATGGAATGCCTTCAAGAACATGCCACATGTCCTATGGTTTTGCAAGGTGCTTGTGGGTCCATCTTGGGGTACTTGGTAGAATAGTGAAATGCTTCAAAAATTTCCATGTGGCACTCGTAGGGTCTTCAGAATGGTCCCACAATGATGAACAACACTTAGCATGCTATGCATCACCATTTCTGCAGTTCTACAACCAACCTTTGTCTTTATCATTAAACCTTTCGTTGAACTGTAGAATCTAGTAAAAATGTGCCATTTTTCAAATATTCATTGGTTTTACAGACCATTTATTCAATAAAATTCCTTTATGAGAAGAATTTAAGTGGGGTCCACATACCGAGTGTGGGAAAATTAAGGGTATTTTAGGCACGTGCACTTAAAAATGCATCGTTTACTAAGGTATGAAGGGGCCAATGAGTTACCAATATATGTGGACATAAGACTTAGGGATTTGACAAATTATTTTAGATTGTGGGATAAATCGGTAACCTTAGGTAGGAGGGATCAGTACATGGATGAATAGAAGACATAAGGTTGTAACTTAAAGTAATAGAAATTGGCGGGAGCCATTCAACGTGTGAATATAACAAAAGTAACAACGCTGTCAAGAGTTAGAATTTTTAAGGTTTTAAACCAAAACAGAAGGTTGTAGCAGTATTTATAACAAACCCCAACACAGAGATATCATTCAAAAGCTTAGAATATGGGCAAAAACCAAGAGCCAAGAAATTTTACAAAAAGTGATACTAGATCTTGTGGATGCAACAACTCAAGCAAGGGCCACTTGAGGTACTCTAGAGCCACATTAGTTTAGATGATTAATTAGATTATGCATTATAAGTTCTAAAATGTAATTTCCTGTTTAGACTATAATGAATTTTGTATTGTAATTTATAAATTGAAAGTCTTTAGTTTATATTTTGTTCAATTTACTCTTGAAGGTTAGTTGAATTAGGACATGATGCAGCATTACCAGTTATTATTTATAGTTGCAACCTATCATGGTATCAAGCTTGCTAGGGAGAAGGGGATTGCTAGATTATGGGTCATTGAACATAATTAATTTCCTAAAGAATTGCTCCCCTCCATCTTGGTCAATTGAAAGTTTTATTTTGGACGCTCGTTCTATGTTGCATGAATTCGATGAGGTGTATATTCTCCATGCCTTTCGTGAGGAAAATGGGGTGGTGGAATTGTTGGGGAATCTTGGGGTGACATTAGCTAGATCTTGGGAGGTTAATGATAACCTACCCATTGATTTAATAACTCTCCTTAATAATGATACTTCCTAGCTCGTCGGAGGAGGTCATCTTTTTAGCTCTTTCCTTGCATGGTAATCATGTTCAAGCCTAGCTGATTAGACACTTTATGCTTGTGAGGTTTATTGGAAGTTGTGGCTATCCAAACCATATTTGTAGGAGGTACCTAGCCATTATTCCTAGTACCTCAGTTGGAAAGCCCACATGCTTTCTGGGTGCTTTCTTTCTTTGGCCTTAGTGTTTTAGTTACATTTTCAAGATGTGGGTTCTTGATTCTAAGAAGTATTCGCCATTGAAGATGGGTGGGGATAGGTGTATGACTAAGCCTCTTTCATGCGAGGAGTTCAAAGCTAATGTCGATGTTTGGGAAATCTTATAGAAAGGTTGGGTTACTCCTTTTATGGAGAAACTCCATGGGTTTAAGTTGAATGTATCCTGAGAGTTCTTTGCTGCTTGGCATGGTCGGGTGTTGATCATGTTTGGCAAGGACATTGATATCACCAAGGAATTTATTGTAGAAGTCACTAGGTTGTCTACTGAAGGAAGGAAATTCTACAAGGAGAAAGCTATGTCGGGGGCTTCTAGAAATATTTTTTTGCGGGACAAGGAGAAAGCCAAAATGGTGAGGCTAGACTATGGGGGTTATGACCATTCCAAGATCAAACCCATTTGGCGTGAGGTTGCTATGGCGCTAATGCACTATTTTACTCTGGATGGGAGGTTTTCTACTTTGTATGGCCATCATTTTGTGATGCTCAATCACTTTTGTCAGGGTAAGCTCATCTCTTTCACATTCTATCTTCTACTTTCTTTGGAAGATGGGATAGCGGCCTATAGAAGGAATCCGAAGAACCCCTTCTTACACAAGGGTTTAAGCTGCTTATTGCGGATTATATAAAAGTTAATTATGTTATTGAGTCCCCTGTTTCTGTTAATTCTGATAAATTGAAGAGGATGAAGGAGAGTGGGAAATTCCAGATTGAGGAGGCAGATGGTAGTGTTGGGACTGAAATTGAGGAGGAGCCTAATGCGTGGTTGGATGGCTTCCACATAGACTTGGATTTTACTCCTAGCGGTAAGAAAGGCTTTGCTAAAAAGGGTAAACCCTCTAACCAGTGTGTGAAACACAAAATTTAGGCGACCGATGGTGAAGAGGGTGTGGAGGGTAAAGCTAGTAGGAGGAAGACCATGAGACAAGGGTTGAGATCCTCCAAGGATGTCAAGGAAAAGCAACCAAAGGGTATTGGGGTTGAACAGGTCGGGGAGGTGGCAAATGTGGTTAATAAGGACCTGGGTTGTGGTGGTGTTGAGGGGGCCCATGTTGTGGGGAAGGTGAAAAGTGTGGTGGAGGTGGATGAGCCCCCTGTTGTGTTTGTGTCCAAAGTGAAGGGAAAGGTTAAGGTTGACGATCCTAGGGTCTTCCAAGATGGTGATCTGCCCATGAGTTCCCATTATGGGAGGGGCTTGTACTAGGATGCCATGGACTACACACAGGTTTCCAGTCTGGTCAAAGATGGTGTTAATATTTCCTTTAACTTGCTTATGTGGTTGGTTCAAGAGGTTTAGGACCTCCATAAAAAATATGATATGATTTCTTGATGCAATATTTCTACTCTTAGAAGCCTTACACACTTGGCTAACACTAGCTAATGCCAATTACATATAGTAGAATTTGGTTTGCAACATTGTCTTTCCCTTTGAAATGCTTTGTCGTCAAAACTTGAAATTAGAAAACTTTTCAAGAATGTTGATTGTTTCCCCAATGGAATATTTAGGTTACAAATCCTTCAATTGGACTAAAATAAACTTAATAGGATAATTTTGAAGGGGTTGGGTGTATTTATCTATAATATAACCTTGAGTTCTAAAAATATGAATCCCTCCTCATCTAATATTAGTAGCTCCATTAGGATTCAAGAAACAATCCCAATTGATGTCTTGAGGCAAGAGACATGAAAAATGAGTGGTTCTTATGCAAGATTGGGAGTACAATATTGTATGCCACCTCACCAATGTGTTGGATCACTTGGTAAGGACCATAAAAATTTGGAGTCGACTTATGTTTACATTTATCCCATGGCATCTATTTGTAATGATAGAGACATAAATAGACCCAATCACCAATGTCAAATGTTCTTTGTATGATAATCCACCTATTGTTTCATCTATGTTAGTGCCAAATTATCCTTAAGGATCTAGGAAATTTCCTCTCACTCAGCCAAGGTATTATCAACTTTGCAACCTTGGAAGAATTGGAATATACATACCCAAGGAACATGGGGGAATTACATAGAGGGCTTCATAAGGTGACATATTGGAAGCACTATGATTAGTGATATTATGCCACTACTTAACAAGAGGTGACAATCTATCCCAATTCCCATATTTCTCAAACACAAAATAACAAAAGTAAGTATCTAGGCATTTGTAACAACCACAATATAGCTAGGAATCTAAGGATGATAAGTAAAAACATGTTCAAGTTAATGTCTTGCAACTTCAATAATTGATGCCAAAAATTTATAGTAAAATTTGAATCATGATAACTAACAATGGAGTAGGGAATATTGTGGAGTTTGAAGATGAAATCCATAAAGTGTTGAGTAACCACAATAATTATGTAAGGATGGGGTAATCTATAAAAATGAGCATATTATTTCAAGCAGTTAACAATTTAATCAAAATGAATTGCTTATCTCCTAATATTGGAAGCCCCATAATGAAATCCATAGAAATATTAGTCCAAGCCTCATCAAGAATAGAATTGGTTTCAAAAAGTCTAGGCTTAACAATTTCTAATTTATTCTACTAACAATCTTCACATTCAACTTCAAATTATTTGACATATTGCTTAAGTCCATCCCAAAGGAAATCTCATTTTACTCTCTCATAGGTCTTCAAAAATATTTAGTAATGTGTAGTAGGGGAGAATCAAGTTCCAAGAGTAACTAAATCTTGAGTAGAGAGTTAGTAACTAGATAAATCTAGTCGTAATAGGCGAATACTTGTTTAGTCCATTAGAACCCTAGCACCAATTGAGGGTCATGTTCCAACTTATAGATGATACCATAAACTATCAAGTTAGCATTCCATTCATGCCAAATTATATCCATCCAAATAGGCAATAAGAGAGAGAAAATAATGTGTCGTTCTCTTCATATTGACATGAGAGTGCATCTATGATGACATTTTCCTTGCCCTTCTTGTAGACAATCTTATAATCCTAAACTTGCATTTTATTAACCCATTTTTATTATTTTTAGGACACCCTTTGTTTCCAAAAAAATGTCAAGCTATGATCTATTTTTATCTATAACTTTCTACCCAAGAGATATGGATACTATTGTTTTACAACATGGAGAGATATACTTTCTTTTTCATAAGTATATTTATCCAAATGATGCCATGTGATTACTTTCTTATGAAGGAAAGTGGCCTACCTTCTTGTGTTAACACCACACCCATGCTAGTTCAAGTAATTTACATGCTTTCTATCTTAATCATTTATGCTTTCTAGTATAATCATTTTTGAGCTTTCTAGTTAGTCGTTTTTATGCTTTCTAGCTTAATAAATTCCCGCTTTCCAATTTAGACAATTTCCACACTTTCTAGTTTAATAGCCTTTAGTTAAGATTCATTTAAAACTGTTCCAAAACATTTAGAAAACCTGAGAAAGAGTTAGTTGAGAAGTTTCATATTGCATACAACTTTTGAACACTACCTGGTTGATACATTTGATTCATTTTTCAACTAAAGAGATAGGACCTAACAACAACCTATCAGAGGTCTTTGTTTGATGAGCTAGTGGTCCAAGATGGAGAGGATGCTAACAAGAGGGTGCAGATTGTGGATACGGGCACAAGACTGAGTGTTCGAACTTGAAGCAAGACTGTGCTGAGGCAGGACGTTGAGGAGATCATGGAAATGCACGACAAGGTGGTCACTGAGGATCTGGAAGCAACTAGAATGTTAAAGGATCTTCTTTAAATGTTGCTTGTTCTATTCTCTTTTTGTCTGGTTTTTTGTTCTGCCAATTGTTTGTGTGTTGATGGGATGTTGATTGTTTCATAATCAGCCTATTTTTTGGTTTATGGTTGGGCATCCAATAGGCTATATCTTTTTTTCCTTTTTCCTTTTTTGTACAGGGTTTTAGGGATCCTTCAAAACTTGTTTATCGCTAATCAAAAACAATTATTATTTATAGTCATAAGTGATAAGTACCCATAGTAGTTAAATAGTAGGCTTTGCTTACCCTATTTTGTAAATAGGAGTTAATTTCAGTTAAAATATTTTTAAACATTTGTCCTTGTTCAAATCACCTATACTCAGTCAATATAAGACATCTAGGATTCTTGAATGCACATATGGTGCTAGCATCCTATAAAGTCTACAACTCCTTGGTTGATAATTTAATGAATCCCTCCCTTGAATGATGAACTACTTAATTTAGGGATCTTTAGGTCCATTGAACCATATGTATGGTAATCTACATCAATTAATTAGACATTAGGGGAAGCTCTACAATAAGCATATTCTAGGAATCTTCACCTTTCTAGGCAATAAGAAACTTTTATGGTGAATAGGGAATATTTCAAGGGTGAGCGACATACTATATGTATATATCATCATGATGTCAGCCTTGTACCACTCCCTTGGCCCCTTGACCCCTTCAATCATGCCTAAAGGGGAAATTTATTCTTTCAACCATAACTTGGGCATACAGGGTTAGATTTTCACAAATGAGACATCATTGGAAAGACTATCGCGCATAAATTTGAGTGGTGTAGGTATTAACATCATATTTAATTGTTGGTATAGTTATTTCCTGTTGAAGTTATAACATTATTTTTGGATTTCAAGCTTGTAATTTTTCACTTGCATCTTCAATATTTATTATTCTTGCAGCATTGGAAAGGTATTTCAAAGCTCTTCATATCTATCTATGCATTTTTTTCTAAAATCTACCATAGGTACATTTTATTCATTTTTTGTGATTTCACATTTTGGTTAATTACTTAGAAATAATAGCACTTGGAAATGATCTTTTTGCATGAGATGAATTCATTTAGCTTCCTTTACATGCATTGAGGTCATTAGTCTCTAATTTTATCATTTGAGGTATCATGATTTTTCTATTCATCCTTTTGTGGTCATCCTAAAAAAGGATTATTATGAGTCTTGACGAAACAACATCTTGACACATCTTAGGTGGCCTGATATTTTTCTTTATTTTTATGGACTCATACCTACACAAAACACACCAAGGCTTAGATCAACTTGGGTTAATGTTGTTGACCATGTTGTAGGTTTGATTTGTTCTAGTGTTGATCCTAACACCATGTGTGTTGTATTCAATATTGATTATCCCAACACACTTTGGACTAGAATTTGGGAAATCCATTGATACCCTCATATCTTTCCATTCCCAAGGGATCCTAGAACAAATTTTCTCATCCCCCTTGATGATATAGATTGCATACCCTTTGACGATGATACTTTAGAGGAGCTTGAGTATATCATGGATCTTACATGTTCTGATGGTTTAGAGACTTGTCTTCATATTCCCACTCTTTAGATCGAGACCCAATCTCCATATTAAATTGATATTGGTCTACTTTATATCACCACATCCATAGCCTCTATTGGTTCAGTGTAGCTAGACATTCATCCTCTTCTAGACACAAATTCTTGGGATTCTTATCTATCAAGCATATCATCCTTGTTTATGGAGTATCATACTACAAATTTGGAGGATTATTTTGAGGAAATTCATCTCCTCTTTCGTGAAATCCACATCATCATTGTCGACCCATCATGATTGTATTTGGAGCTTGTTCTACATCAATCTTCACTAGATTCTAGATTGGCATCATCTCATTCTGACTTGTGGATATTTAAGAAATCTTCATAGATACACATAGTTTGTATTTGGATAACCTATTCATCCATCTTATGGGAATGGCTAATCCAATCACTAGTGGATTTGTTTCTTCCTAAGGGAAGAAATGTTGTGTGCAATCAATAGATTGTGTTCTATCTTCAAGTTTTTATAATTGGCATAGGATCCACTCCTTTATGGGGGGATTGATCTTCCCATATTCTCTCTCATTGAGGGGGGACATCTATTATCCTTATGCGACATAAAAAAACCTTGGGGGTCTTATCGAGTCCTCATTCTTTCTTTCTTTCACTAGTGCATTTATTTCATTCTCGCTTTTGGAGAGGAGTTTCTTCCCATGTGGTTTTCTCCTTTTCTCTGATTGTGAGAGATTCATTTTGTTTGTACATGAGTACCTCATCAAACCTTGTAGTTAGGACCCATCCATGCATCCATCATTTCATTCATCATTAGTTTTTTAGCTTCTCTCTAAGTTGATCTTAAGGGGGGTTGTTGGAGTAAATAGGAAAATCACTTAATAATTAATTAATTATTAGACCCCTTTTGCTTTGTGCACTTAAGCTAAACCTAAAAAATATTTTTTATTATTATATTGAGCTATTTTTAGGCCATTTTTTCTCATAGCAGAGGATGAGGACACCTGTATTAATCTAATATAATTATCACCAAGGGTTTGATCTAGAGTTTTTTTCCTTTTCATAAGGATTTATCATTCATTGTAATTATTAATTCAGGTTATTACATCAATAAAATTATTAGGTTGTTGAGCAAATCAATTTCTTTGTTTTGTATTTGTGATAGGTTAATTGCATGCAATTTATTTTTAGGAGCTTTGTGGTTCATCATCAACTCCAACAATGACAACCTCATTGAGCTTCAATGGAGGTTTTCTAACTCACTTAATTCTAACACACAATATAAAGGGATTTTCCTTCTTATATGTTGGAAAAGTGAAACCCTATGGCTTAACTTAGGATTTTACATCTTTTCAAACATGGATCATTGGGGTTCATATTGGTCAAGGGCATAAGGTTAACTTAGACCCTGTAAGGTGATTCAATCAGCCCTTGGGATATGAACTTGGATGTTTTGGAATGGATTTTTGTATGAAATGTAATGATGTAACTAGTTAACAATGACAATGCACTACTCTGATGTGTTCAAACAAAAAATCTAGAAGATGATAGACAAATTTGATTATCATAAATAGACTGAGTAGAATTTTGTGCACTTGTGGTTTTAATTCTAGCTTGATTTGGCCGGATGAAGTCACCCAGGGTGCCTATGTCTAGAGAGCTGAATTCACAATCTACCTTCATAGTCCTCAAGTTTCTGATCAAAGACTTCTTCCTTTTGGATCTCACTATCATATCTTCATCGAATGTTGAGATAATTGAGTTTGTGTATCTTGTCAAGTTGTATGGTTTGAATGCAACAATAAACAATTGTTCTCCAATCTTCCTTCAATATTCTTTAGATCTATAACTTGCACCTTGAAAGAGAGAGGAAGGAATGTTCCATATAGTGACTTGCCTCGATCAAACCCCATGTTGGTGTTTCCACCTCCATAATGGCAAAATTGATGATAAAGAGCTTATCCTTTTGAGGGATAGAGGCTAAATGATAAATGAATGATGAATCAACAATTGGATGCAACTCACCACTCAAATCTATTTTCCTTGAAGGACTAAATTCATGCACATCTTCTCAAGGCTTGATTACAATTTGGATTGACTTGATTTGAAGACCTACAAGTGTTAGTGCTCACAAACAAAGTGTATGCATAAACATGAACAAACTCACACAAAACTTGACATGATGCTTTGACAATGAAATGCTGCAATAATCTTGCTCTTGACTACTCTTGACTTGATAATAATTACTTGATAATGCTCTTGATTCCAAAATTTTCTCACTTCTCACTTCTTGCTTCTTCTTTTTAGTTTTCAAATGATGAAATGACTAGGTATTTATACACAATTAATCTAATTTCTCACAAATTAAATCCTAGTAGTCAACATCTAAAATTTCAAATTCAAATAATAAAATGCCAACTCCGACATATTAAAAATTGGAGCCAAAATAGGGGGACAAAGTTGCTCAGGGCATCCTTGTCCCAACCCTATTTTGTAGGGTGTAAAGTGTCAAGAGCAAAATATTAAATGTTTACCTTGGTTTTGTACATGTGATTTCTTGATAAATGTTCAAATGGGCTACAAAATGCATAATTTAGGAAATTAGATGTACAATTAGGTCCATGCACATAGGAAGAAGAAAAATCTAGTGTGAAATTATTATAGGAGACAATTTATGATGCTACACCTTCCACTTAGACAACATAGTCAAAGTTTTTTTTTTGAAAAACTAGAATAAAGTGTTGATATGATGTATTACTAGGATTTATAATGAGTCCTTCTAACCAATGCGAGAAGTTGTAAATTCTAAATTTTGACCAAAAGAATATTTTGGCACAAAAATTGACCTGATGGTGTACAATAACCCAAAAAATCACTTGATTATTTCTTTTCTCTCCAACCATTTAAAATTCCCATTTTAATTATTTTTTGTAAACTACTTGATGGGAATTTGAAAAATTAAAATATCTCAAACCAAAAGGTGGGCTAAATTTTTTCCACAATATGATTCATGGAGTCACGAATTCTCTTATAAAATGGTTTTCTTCTACCTTGAACAAATCTTGGTAGTTAATCGTTTTAGCTAGACGTGTCAAACCATGCAGGAAAGTATACGACATCAACTCATTGCGACAACATAGACATATAAACATCATTAGACATGCAACTTGACACTTGGGATGATCAAACACACTTTGATCGACTAAGTAATCATAATGATGACCATGTCAATTTCGACACAAAAGTTTAAAATTGGGTGAAATCACATACAAGGCTAATAACCCAAAACAATGAAGTTAAAACACTTGCAAAATGTAATAAATTTATTATTTTTAATGCACATGATGAAAATCTATAGGCTAGTGATTTTGTTCTTGCATTAAAATTTTCTTCCTAGGGTCTTTATTTTGAATACATTTTTTGAAAACTAATTGTCCTTCCATAACCTAGAGAAAATCAAATCATCATCAATTTTAACTTCTTATTGTGCAACTTCAAGATCACATACCTTTGTTTGCATGAAAATTAATTTGACTTTAGGATGCAATGTGAAGATGAAATTTCACAACTCAAATTTTGATTACTTGGTTGATTGGTATGAGGAATCTACTTCAAAGACATGTTGAACCATTCCACAAAATATTTCATTGGTTCACCTTCTCTTTATTGAATTTGGAAAAATGGAGACAATAATGCACCAACATTAACTATTGATTTAAATATTTCAAAAAATATATTTTTCAAACAATCCCATTGGCAATGCATATATCCTCTAGATACTATAATCAATTTAGTATAGGTCCAACAAGAGTTTCAATAATAACCAAAAAATACATTTTCCTTTTTGACCCCCAAGATTCCACAAGCCATGGTGAATGCTTGAATGTGATGTTTTGCATCTTGAGAACATTCTCCAATGAATTTGGGAAGTGCTTACTAGAACATAAGAGTAAGGTTATATATTAATTTAATGATAAGGGTCCAATAGTAGGAGTTCTTTAACCAAATTTATTATTCTAAATTGGTTGCTGTACACAAAGTCACCAACCTCCACCCCATGGGAGGCACCTTTAGATTTTTGAGAAAAGAAACACACCAACACTCTAATTCCCTCGAAAAGTCATCAAAAATTTGTTGGTAAACGATTTTTTGTTGTAATATTTCACCACAAATGGCTTACACTCATCTAATAGACAATGACAAATGTTTCAACAATTTTAGAAATCGCTATTAGAATAGTGATCTTCCTCTTCATTTGGCAAGGGTGTCTCCCTCATATGATAGCTTTTGGGTTTTCTTGGGAATTCTTTTTACTAGAAAGTAGGAAAGGCACACAAACTAGAACTGAAATAAATAAAAAGAAACCCTACGTATGGCTAATATGGGGCCAATAACCTAGATTTCCCAACAAATTAAGAATAGATTGAAGGAGAACTACAACAAGTGTTTGAATGAGAAAATGTGGTTTGAAATAAGAAAATCAACATTTACCAAGGCTTTCCAAACTCAAATATCTAAAAACACCAAATATTACATATATTGCTACAATGAGATTTCTTTCATCCATCACACACTAGGAAACATGTTAAAGAATAGCTACAAATTAAACATAAGAAAAACCTAGAACATAAAGAATTAACACACTGACTCACAATCTAACAATATTCCTCTTTATTAGAAATCAAAAGGAGAGCTTAAAGTCTCTCTCAACTCCTGTACAAATTGCTAGAATGAAAACTCTAGCCTTGAATATATAAGCCTTTTCATCTGTCACTGATTCTTTAAATGGCCTTTAATTTAGCCTTTAATTATATTTAAAATTTTATTACTTTAATGATTTTATGTTGTAAACAAAAGATCACTTATTAAGTCATATTAAAATGGTTTAATTTACAAATATGCTAAAGCAACCCAAAAAAGAAAAGTCTTCAATTTTATTGTTTTTTTTAACATGTCCGTTTGAAGTTTTAGAATTGAGTTAGATAACTTGGAACCTAGAATGATGGTGTTGAGAAATAGAAATTTCTATATAACCAAAATTTCATCTGCTTCAACTTGCTCAAAAAAATGTTGAAACACCCATTCACTTGCAAGTCTCTAAGAACTAACCTTTCAATACAAAAACATCCACATAACACTGCATCTGCTTCCATGAAAATGTTCACACTTACAACTTCTCCTATCAAAAGTCTCATATATAGATTATGTACTTTGAAAGAATGCTAACAAGTTGATAACCAATCGTTAGCTTTTCAATGTGGTGATATAGAACCTGTTTCTTGAGTTCATTCTTCATATCATGGATCACAAATCTTCTATGGGAATATACCTTGCATCCTTTATCTACCCAACCAATGTCTTCAGCACTGCGAAGATTTCCTTTGTTTTTAAGTGTAATATATCCTTCGCCATGAATGCATGCATTCTACTCCTAACTTCAATTTAGATGCACTCTTGCTTCTTTCTTAATTCTTTAACTTTCATCATTTTCTCATCTTAGCTGCATCATTCCACCTCACCAATTTTGAGTGCAAAAATATTGTTTTTTTTAATTTTCCATTCTACCCCATTGTTACCATCTGTAATAGAACATTCAACTAGAGTAGATTTCAAACATCATGTGGCCCTCTACAACTTGTGACAAATGAAGTGGTATTGGAATCACAGGCGTCACTTTTCCTTCTTCAATGGCAAGCTAGTCATGCTTTGGTACGTTAGCAATAATGTGTGCCTTGTTCTCTATAGTCTGAGTCCATAATCTCGATGCTTGGATGGTAAGGCACCTTGGAAATACACTTGACAAGTTGATTTCTATGATAGAACCTCCTTGGAAACCAATATTAAGTAGTCTCCCATAAAAACCCAAAGCATCTAGGTTCTTCTGAAGATAAGAACCACCCATATTATCCAATATTACAACACCTTTTCCTCTAATTTATTCCTTCGCAGAGACACAAAATCTTTCTTTATTCCTTCACAGAGACAAAATCTTTCATCTTGTAATTTATAACATCAGCTCTAAGTTTTTTACAATGTAATTAAACATATCAAGCTTTCACAATCCATCTTGTTGTTTGAATATGAATTCTGGATTTGATTTTGTTACTATTTTTGTTGTGAACATTTCAAATCACATTTCGTGATCCATCATTGAGAAAACTGAAAGAGAGAATGATTTGTTGCAGACCAAGACCAACTAGAAAGAGAGGGGGGAGAGGGATGGTGGTACTGTAACAATGTTTCAATTTTTTCTCACTTCCTACTAAACAAAAAAAAAATTGCTCCAATATTCTTGGCTATCTGAATAGCAAATGTTCCAATCCCACTAGAACCTCCATGTACCCGAAAATTCTCGCCTGAACACAGATGAATTGCCAATAAAACTGTTGAGCAAACAATGTAGGAAACTTCAGGAAGAGTTATAGCTTCTTCTAATGAAACACCTTGGGAACAGGCGAGTCATGCCCACAGTGAACTGCCACCTTTTCTGCTTAACCTCCTTCCCTGAGAAGAGCGCACACCATGAGATGGCATCTCTTGGAGGCATTCTGTCAAACAGTTCACACACATTGTCTATGTTTCTATACTTAGCATACATGGTAACCAAAGCATTTACAAATGCAATATCTAATAAAATTCTCCTTTAGTAAGCTTTAATGGATGCCCTCATGATTTCCAAATCTCCCACTTATGCACACGTAGGAGGGACACTGGAAAAGGTTGAGGATTTGGCTCTGCACCTGCAAACGACATTTGCCCTAAAAGTTCCTAAGGCCATTTCAACAAACCCTCAATGTGCATATATTGGAAATATCTTTGAAATGTGTTGTTATAGGGGGTTCACAGAGCTACAATTTCACATTTTGGATGCATGACGACCAGGGAAGTAAAAACTAAAGCATTTGAGTAAATTCCTCCATGCTTGCACGTTGATGAAGTTCATAACCTACTTCAAAGCTGCCATTCTTTACACAGAGGGATGTATTGCAGAGTTGGGGAGTTCTAAAAGCCTAGGGGATTATTATATATCCTTTTAAAAGTTCAACCAAATGCAAAAATTGCTCAAAAAAAAAGTCACTCTTTTGTACTTTTTAAGAACTGCCTAATTTCATGATTTAGAGAAATTGCTGAACTCGCTAAAAAAGTGAACTTCGAAACTTTGAAGGTAAAGGGAATCACCCAAATATCAACAAAGTCATCATTTATACTCCAAAATTTAAAATCTTTCTACTTATCACAAACATTTTGGGTTTCTTTTGTCCACAATTCAAGATGATCATAAACATACAAAAAGAGGGTTAAATTTTATATCTTTGGATTGGAAGCATATTTTGGATTAAAAATTGATCACATGATGTAGAATAATCTTAGAAAGCTCTTTATAATTTTTTTACATTTCAACTTATTATAAGCTTCTATTTGAAATGTTTTTATAACTTATTAAGTGAAATAATGTTATTCTAATATCTTTCAAACGAGAAGACATATCGCCTTGAAAATTTTCCACATTGTGTTCATCGGAGTTTTAAATTTCTCTTTTTCTCCATCTCAAATGAAAATTTTGATTCAACCAATTCAGTAGTCTATGGTGAATTGTGTAGAAAACATAACACCAACAACTCATGAATATGGATGTGGATTGGTCACTATAGTTTAGGAAGTTATTTGACATTTAAGTGTGATTAAGGGCATTTGTGACCAAGGAAAAATGACTCAAATGAATTATCATGATTTAGGAACTCAACACAAAATAACACTTGCTAATATTATGTGAAAAGTTTAAAATTGGCTAAAGTCACATTCATGGGCAACACTTTGTCACATTAAATATCTAAATCAAGACAACATTCTTAAAAGAGAATTTAAGGCTCTATAAAAAGTTGTATTATGCAATAACGAGGAGGAAATGATAACGACCTCTTCTTTCGATGTTTCATTTCTTCTGGGTTCTGGACATAATAATGGATCTAGAGTTGGTCATTTCTTCATGTCACTTTTTCATATAAGCTCTAGGCCACCATTGACCTATCATCCTTCTCTACTTTCACCCTTAAATCAACTTGAGAGCTAGGCCTCAGCTCCATTCTCTAGATACTATGCTTGGAAATAAAGCAAAGGAATTCTAAGGATAATAAATCCTTCTCTCACAAATATGTATAATATTTAGATTCATATAGAGAAACCTCAACAACCAAGCTCATCTTAGAAGAGAAAATGTCCCCCTAAGCCATAAGATTCAGAACACCGTGGAGCTTTAAACTACTTTCATCTCCTATAATTCATGTCTAGCTCCTCAATCTTCAAAAAAGGTGATTAGATATTTTAAATGGTTCCCTTCTCTTATATATTTTCTCAAAATGAATACTTACAACTATTTTTGAGCTAACCCAAGGGTTGTTGATTTAGGCATGATCAATAGATTTTAGGATGGATCTATGTTTCCTCTTCTCTAGTGTTATGAGGATTGATATTAATATTTATATTGAATCTCAAGCTATCCTTGGGGCATTGGAAAAATCTTCTGATCTTGGTTCTAAGTGGGTCATTTATGAAATGGATAACCTTATTATGGTTTCCATCATGAATAAAGTAAGGAATTATGATTCTTCTTAGAAACGATAGATTGTGATAGAGGAAATAATTTTATAACTTGGAATTTTGATGTTATCTCCTTTGTTCATATCCCCTAGGAATTGAATCTAGTAGTAGATTTCCCAGCTAAGTCGGGCATTGGGGAGAATAAATGATGGAACATATCTTCATGTGAATCTTTACCTCATGGAAAATATACCTAGCTTCTTAATATTATTCAGAAGGACCAATCAAGCATTTTTTCATTTCAAGTGTTTTCCAAGGATATATGTTTTATTCTCTTATGGGGAATGACTATTGTGTATGCTTTTTAGTGCCTTTACCATTTCTAGTTCTTATTGCACTTTTAATTTCACACCTCTTTTGTTATTTTTGATATTAGGATTATTGGTATGAGAAAAAGTAAAGGTTTTAGCCTATGGATTTCCCTTAGGGTAGGGGAACTATGAGAAACTAGGTTGGGCATTTTTTCCTTCCTACTCCTTTTATGGCCTTGGCCATTTCAAATTCTTTAAGTTGTAAACTATGAGTCACCTCTTATTTTTATACAAAAAATTATACACACACATGACAAGCCATTTCAACTAAAGCTTTATTCGTCTTTATTTCACCATCCTATTGGGAAGTATAGAAATAACACACTACCAAAAAATATTATGATTGGAACAATACTCTCCCAAAGTATAATTATCAATATTAAAATCACTTCACAAGGGGCAAAGAAGTTGGAATATGAGTAGGAGCTAAGAGTGAATAGTTGGATTGAACCTTAACTTTTAAAGAGTTCTATTTTTTATTTATTTAATCATTAGATATCTTGCACAAAGGAGAGAGTGGCCAATTGGTATAAGATCTAAGAAGAAATTACTTTTTTATAGAATGGATAGATCTCTTGGCAATTCCTCGCCTTTAAGAAAAAATATCATAACTTGACATAGTTTTCTTCCCATGAGTGAAGTGTGTAACTAAGGAAAAATTTAGGTTAACAATAAACAACATAAATAAACTAAACCCTAGTTGACAATGAAGCACAATGGAACTTAAAAGCATAAACAAATGAACAATCTCACAAAAAACCTTCATGCACTCCATGATTCATCTTCATTTCCCCTCTCCATTTTGTTGTAAATAGTATTTTCCCTTAGATTTTCATGAGCAACTATGACTTATGACAAAGACCTAGCAAAATATTGAAGGATTTGACTAAGAAATTGCAAGTGTACTAAAAAATTTGCAAGCATGAAGTGGTAAAATGAGGTTGACATTGCCCTTTTATAAAAGTCAAATTTTTAGATGAATAGCCAGGATTGACAGTTGACAAATGCCCTAAGATGGAAGGTTGAGATTGAATATGACAACTAGCAATTAGGGTTAGGGCAGAATTAGGGTAAAATTTGAAATGGAGGGCTATGATTTAATTTTAGGAAAATTAAATCAATGGACAGGAATGCATGTGACAAGAGGATATTAGGCACAAAAAAAGAGATTGCTGAATCAAATAATAATTTAAAATTATTTGATTTAAGAGGCAGCGTTGACCTTTTGAATTAAAAATTAATTTAATTCTAAAGAGGTGGGGCCAAGACAGTAAATAATGATTTTTAATTATTTACTTGGTGGGAAAATGGGAATGAGAATTTAAATAAATGATTTTATTTATATTTAGAGGAAAAGACAAAAGGACAATTAAATAGTTAATGAGAATTATTTAATTGTAGAGAAAAGGATAAAGTAAATAATAATTAAATAAATTTATGAATTTATTTAATTATAGAGATACATAGGAAATTAACGACGTATTTAAATAATCAGGAGGAATAAAAGATAAAGTAAATAATAATTAAATAAAGTTAGGAAATTTTTTAATTATAGAAAAACATAGGAAATTAGTGATGTATTTAAATAAATAAATGTAATTTATTTATTTAAATAATAAGGAGGAATAAAAGATATTAATTAATTAAATAATTAAAAATTATTCAATTAATAGTTGAATTTGGACCATAGGACATAATTAAATATTTTAATTATGTTGAGGAAAAATAAAGCTTGCAGGCCTAGGTTATTTTTATGTGTCTACATTTTGCCCCTCTTTGTCATAATGCAACTTATCGCATTGTGACAAAGAAAATTTGAGTAGAACGTGCCCCAGTGTAAGTAGGGTAGACCTATGCCCCCTTGGAAAATTTTTGCAAATTTTCAAAAAAATTCAAACAAATTTTGAAAATTGTTTCGAAAAGTCAAATTAATAGCCACAAATGCCCCAATGATGAAAGAAATGAATTTTAGGACCCTCGAGGTAGACATAATGCAATTTCAAGACTTAAGCAAAGTGCAGCCAACACAAACCTTATTAAAACCCTAATTTTTAGAAGGTATAAATAGGAAATTGGCAAGTCAAAGGCTCATTTTGCACCTTTGGAGTTTGGAGATTAGGAGCTCTGAGTGAAAATGGAGTGTGTTCTCCACAGTGAGCGCAGAGCACACTAAGTGTGGGCATTTAGACGGTTAGAGGGCACAAGAAATCTGGTGAGTGCCTACAAACCCACTTTGTCAAATTTTGATTTCATACATTTTTAGGTTGGGTAAAATTTTTGTAGTCAATTGCGTCGTTTGAGGATAGCCACAAGTGCTATCGTGTTTGACGCAATTTCTTGTGATTCGACGCAAGTGATTAGAACATGCCTAGGGTGGGGTAGGGTTTTGAATTTTTGTGATGCAACTGCTAGGGTTCGAAGCACCCATGGGAGTCTTAACCACATCTGCGTATGCACGATGCAATTGACTGTAGTTACGCAGCTGCTAGGGTTTAGACACAACTGCTTTAGAAATGACACAAGTGTAGGTATAGGGTGCAATTGATTTAGGGGTTTGATGCAATCAAGCTCCTATGATGCATCTACAAAAGCACATGATGCAATTGAAAATTATGCAACACAATTGACTGGTGACAAAGTTTCCCTAGATTAGGATTGATTTTCTTTTATGACATGTGCAAAATAGGTTGAGGTAAGTTGTTTAACTGACACAATGTTTTTCATGCTGGCCATAGGTTCATCTAGATCTGATTTACACACGAGAGTCACGACCACTAGAGACTTATTAGTTGTGAGACCAGTTGACTAGCGTTGAAAAGTGCAGGGTATGGCGTCTTGGCTTATATCATGTTACATTCATGCCTATCATTAGGGAGAATATGGGGATGTTGACTATACTTGTTGAGAGATGGAATTTCAAGACATGCTCATTTTACCTGCCTACGGGAGAGGCTACCATCACATTGGAGGACATCTACAGGATCTTACGACTGTCGATTCGAGGTGAGCGGGTCAGATACGATCCAGGCTGGGGATACCGGGCTTTCACCACCTATTATGTATATGATTATCTGGCACAGCTAGGGATTGACTGGTATGAGATTAGATGGGAGACATTGGCTACACAATATGAGTGGTTTGACTACATACTGTGCACTCTGATAGTTGGGGTAGTCATTCCACACCGTCGAGGACATGGATTTCTAGTCAGATGGGGAGAGATGCTAGTTGGGATGATGGCCAGTGAGACTCTATATGCATGGGGGCCATGTTTGTTAGCGATGGTTTACTTTCAACTTCATGATATAGTATATTGGCGAGGACAATCCATGAGTTACAGATTCACTCTTTTGATGGTCTAGGCTTGGGAGCACATGGTGGTGTTTCGTCCACCAATTGGGAGCCAACGTACCATATGTATATATATACAGAGGAGCGGTCACGCAAATACATGTCGAAGATATTGGTTACTAGAGATATGGATTGGATACTTTGGCTAGCTTCATATGGTGGCCTTGGATGGATTTTTCTCAATGGTCAAATGAGGATCAACATCTACAGTGGTGCCAGTAGGAGAGATACCTTATTGGGAAGACTGTTTAGTCACAACATATTATTGATATGTATCTACCAAATCAGGTTCTAAGATAGTTCAGAGAGTAGTAGGGAGAGACACAGGGTCTAGCAATGTTTGCTCAGTCATCCAAAGAGGTGACACCATGGGGTCCAGTGATTGCAGTAGCTACAACTAAGTAGTAGATTGACAGCTTATAGGCACAATAGTGGGCATGGAGAGGGGGACCAGTAGATGCAGGTGCCACACTCGAGTTTGATGCATGGTGGCTTATGCATAGGCCCATTCAATTGACATATCTTGATCAACCAACTCTGGTGGTGTGACGAGGATGGGGTCCTTGGGGTAGGAGAGGTGAAGGGAGAGGGAAAGGAGATGGAGGGAGAGGAGGTGGTGGTTGGGGTGATGATGGAGGATATGGTGGTGGGAGGAGGCAATGACAAAGACTACAAAGGAGGAGGAGTAGGTCACTTTCTCCTATCCGGAGGAGGGAAAGGAGGAGGAGAGAGAGGATGAGGGAAGATAGGAGGATGCCATGCTAGATGTGGAGGAAGAGGGAGAGCAGCCCGAGACAGAGCAAGGTGATGTGTTAGCAAGTGCGGCCTCTTTGGATGTAGAGGTGGTAGGGCATGAGGAGCAGCCTGAGGAGGAGGAGATGGGTGATTAGGAGTGGATCCTTCGTGAGAGGATTCTTTATGGAGATGAGGGATTCGAGGATGTACCCGTTAGAGGTGGTACAGGAGATAGGGATCAGGAGTTGGCGAGTATGTAGGCCAGAGTACAAGCATTAGAGGCCGAGCTTTAGGCTCTACAGGTGGAGAAGGATGGCCTACAAGTAGAGAGGGACACCCTACAGTTTGAGAGGGAAACAAGTAGATTTTATTACCACCTATAGTGGGTCTTCAACTGATATGGTCAGAGAGGTTGCCAAGATTGGGTACAGAGAGCAGTACTACCAACAACTTTATGAGGAGGTAGTTCCACTAGAGTGGCGGGCACCTAGCATGTCAGAGGTCGTTAGCAATGGTCGTTCTCATAGCAAGTGGTCTCAGAGCTGATCTAGCTAGGGTGAGAGCAACAACATGGGATCTAGGGAGCATGGCAACACTGTATAGACCCATTTTGACTCCTGTATTTTGACACTTATATTTTGTATCCATCGAGCCAGGGAGCTCTATTTTTGGGATTCATCGAGACTCTATCCCGTGACATCATTTTGAGATTATATATATATGATACACCGTTGGCGCGGACTATATGCTATGTGTTGTGTTACTATGCATGATGATTTATGATGTTTATGTGATGTTGTCTATGTTATGGTTCCTATGATGATGCATTGTCTATTATGTGATGTATGGATGCATGATGCATGTTTTATGATGTTTATACAGCTGATGATGATTTCCTAATTAGATATGATAATGTATGCATTTACTTTTATGGTGATATGGATGTCATGTATCAATGTTATGCTTATGATTATAAGATGTAATACTATTGATGGCACTATGATAATGCTCTATATATGTCTAATGAAGTCACGATTATGAGTATGAATGCAATGTTCTATGACTGTGGATGATGTGATTATGTGATTATGTTATCATTAAAGCTATAATGACATGTATGATGTATGAAATGGAAATGCACCTATATGTTATGTTAATGCAAATGGATTTATGCAAATATGAGATGTATAGCCTATGTGAAATGTACTAATGCAAATCCCTACATGGGAAGTTATGCAGCTCTATTTTTGTGTGTCACAAGATGTTTCCAAAGAATGGAAGTAGAGGGACTGTTAGACGTAAGAGGATGGATGTTAGTGCAGAGAAGGAACCTTCAATATTTTTCCAAAGTAGAAATAGGTGTTGCATTAATCATCATTGGGTGGATTATTGCAATGGACAACAAATACCATGATATGACATAAATAAATGGTGTGTAAGGTCGTACCATCGTGTAAAAAAAATAGTCACAGACAAGGAAGATCGTGACTCATACAAGGAGCCCAATTGCCCCATTCTTTTTGTCACAATCAACCAAAAACAATCATCAAAAAGAAAGACAAGTCATGAAACATCGTTGCTCCTCTAAATCCTATACAGGACATCCTTGACGTGGCTAGTATCATGATGAAAAAACAAATGACAGATGTGACCATATTGAGAGATAGCGTTTGCTAAAGTGTTTGCCAATAGTGTTTTTAGATGTCAAAATTATTAATGTCGAAATGCCAAGATTGATGAAGCCTAGTTTTGTGTTAGGTAGGCTAGTGTGTGATAAATTTTGAGGAGTCAAATTCAGGAAGGACACATCTTGAATAGTGTCGATGTTGGGAGTGTCAATACCCAATGTTAATAAGATTCCCCAAAATGCTAGATGACAGTTTCAATGCCGAGGAAAGACATATCCTAAAGAAAAAATAAGTGACAAGGGTCATTCCCCAGAAAGACATATCCTAAGAATGACCAAGAATTGACAGTTTGATGTTGTTATGATCATTTGACCAAGTTTGACTAGATGACCCAATTGATCACGTGCCACATTTGAAGTGTCAATTTGGTTGAATTGTTGACTGGATGGTTGCCTAGATTTGTTTAAGAGTTGTCCAATGTAGGATCTTGCGATGAGACAAAGAACAACTTGACAGACCCTAAGGGACTATACCTAGGGGGCCTCGGGAGCTCATCAAAAGATGGCCTTGCCTACGTAGCAAATGCACGGAGACCTCATAGTTTGACTAACACTAGGATCAAGGATGACATATTTTAGTGACTGACACGACTGATTGGGAAAAGACCAAGTAACTTGTTTATTAGACTAAAATGACTAGTGGACACTAAAAACCTAAAAGACTGACTTAGGTGGTCTCGGGGGTACATCAAATGATGACCTTTCCTATGTAGCAAATGCACAAAGACCGTGTAGTTTGACCATTCAAACTATGACTCAACTTTTGACTGACTTCGACTCTGTTTTTGGGACTTTTGAAAGTTATTTGGATTTTTTTTTTCATTTTTTTTGGTTTTTTTGGATTTTTGACATGTTTTGATTTTTTGTCCTTTTGGGAATATTTTATTTTTTTGAATTTTTTCAAATATTTGGTTTTTTTCACTTTTATGGATATTTTGAGATATATAGGACCATGTACGAGAACCATTGCAGTCCAATCAAGTCTAGGACTAACCAGGATAAATGAGATGAAATGGGATGTGCTCAAGATGAAAGGTGGATGATGTGTGAGGCATGATGTCAACCGTTGTCATCCATGGAAATAAATAGCAAGACTTTATGATGGACATTGTGAGGGTGTCGAAAGACTAGGTATTTATTATGGACAAAGGTAGGTGGAGTGATAGTAGATGGCAAAGCAAAGATTTCCTATGCATGGCGCATGTTTGCTAGGTTTTCACCATGGTACTTATCCAAAATGCCACCAAAGTGGTTTTCACTATTGAACAAATTATTTCTCTTTACTTTTTTTTTTATATATATTTTTTTTGTATTTTTATGGTTTTGGATAAGCTCTCTAAAGCTGTGTAGAAATTGGGTAGATGTAAACTATTGATGGGTTCCGGAAATTGTTCACCTTTGGGAGTAGATAACTAGTAAGCACCAAAACCAAAGAATGTAGTGATAACATATGGACCTAGCCAATTATGCTTGAACTTGCCAGGCTTCTCACGTTCAGCTTGATTCTTCGAGTTCTGCATCAAGACCAAGGTTCCAATGTCAAATATTTGGACCATAACTCTTTTGTTGTAACTTCAGCAAAGGCGATTATGATATGCCTGTAGGTGAGTCAAGGCATTTTTTTTGTGTTCCTCTAATAGTTCCAACTCATGCAATCAGGATTGTCGGTATTCCTCATCATCAACTAATCCCTTCATGGAGACCCTTAAGGAGGGGACTTCAACCTCAATGGACAAGATAGCTTTAGATCTGAAGACCAAGGAAAATGGAGTGGCACCTATAGGCATGTAGATGCTGGTGCTATAAGCCTAGAGGGCAGGGTTAAGTTGGAAGTTCTAGTCACGACCAACATCATTGACAGTCTTATTAACAATTTTGATTAATGTATTGTTGGATGCCTCAACTTGGTCGTTACCTTGTGGGTAAAATGGCATGGAGAAATGATGTTGAATATGGAACCGCTCACAAAGCTCACGAACATCTTGGTTTTTAAAATGATGACTATTTTTTGTGAGGATGGATTGGGGAACACCATACCGATATTATGTAGTTAAGAATGAATTTGGAAAAAAATTTATCGGTTATGTAGGTGAGAGGGATGGCCTCAATCCATTTTGTGAAATATTTGGTTGCAGTAATAATGAATTTGTGGCCGCTAGATGAAGTGGGATGAATCTTACCCACAAGGTCAAGTCCCCATTGTGCAAAGGGCCAAGGTGAAGTGATTGGTCATAGTTCTTGTGTGGGCACATGAATGAGGTCACTATGTACCTGACATTGATGACACTTTTGCACAAACTCAAGAAAATATTTTTCCATGGTTGGCCAGTAGTACCCAAGTCTCATGATTTTCTTCGCTAAGGTTGGGCCACTTTAATGGGATCCACATATACCCTTGTGTACCTCATGTAAGGTTGTTTGTGCTTCATCTGCATTGAGACAACAGAGGAGCATATTGTCAAAGTTGTGTCTATATAGGGTGTCACTGATGATGATATAGCAGGCGGCTTTGCGAATGAAGGACTTGCGTTGGTTGTTGGAAAGGGCTGGTGATGAATTCTAGGAATGTAAATAATTGTATATGTCCTAATACCAGGGGAAATTAGGACCAACAATTTTACAAACCATTTCAAACTCAGGAATGTCATAGGTAGGGACCAACAAATGTTCTACTAAGAATTCAAATTGTGGCACATTGTTGGGGATATCCAAGAGAGATCCAATTGTGGCCATAGTGTCGGCTGCTTTGTTCTGTGCTCAAGGGGTCTGCTCAAAAGCGATCATATGGAAGTATGACAAGAAACTATCCACCATTCATTTGTAAGGCATCAGCTTCTCATCATAATCGTCATTGAATTGGTTGATAACTATCTGAGAATCGCTAAAAACTAGGATTTCTTTAATTTTCCACTTAACTGCCATTTGAAGTCCTATCAACAATGCTTCATATTTGGTGACATTATTAGTGCATGGAAATGCGATGCGAAATGATTTAGGAATAGAATCTCCTTGAGGTGTGATGAATAATATGCCTACTATAGAACCATGACATGTATGGGACCCATCAAAATAAAGTTTCCAAGGTGATCTAGGTCCTACATGAAAGACAAATTCATCTAGAAAATCAACTACCAACGGGTGATCACCTTTCACGGGTGCGTCAGTGAGTTGAACTGCTATGACCTATCCTTTTATTGCTTTGCATTCTATGTACTATATGTCATACTCGTTAAGTATCATAATCCATTTTTCCAATCGTTTTGTTAATGTTGCCCGACTGAGAAGGTACTTCAATGGATCTATCTTAGCCACTAATTTTGTTTTATGGTTCAACATATAATGTCTCAATTTATGAGTGGAAAAGACTACTACGAGGCATGCATGTTCAATGGAAGTATAGTTGAGTTCATACCCAACTAAGGTGTGACTAATCTAATATATTGTTGGTTCCTTTTCCTCATGGTTGTTCTGTGCGAGTAATGCCCCCATTGCGGAAGTGGTTGTAGAAATATGCAATATCAAAGGTTTCCCATCAATAGGTAGCATTAGGACTGGCAGTGTCAAAAGATAGTCTTTGATTTGTTAAAAAGTAGCTTGAAACTTTTCTGTCCAGACAAAGGGGGTTCCCTTGCGTAAAAGGTATTGGAATGGTTGTCATTTATTGGCCAATTGTGCAATGAAATGTCTGATGGACTGCAATCTTCCCTGTAATGTATAGAGCTCATTGATTCCTTTTGGTGGAGGCATATCCAAGATTTCTTTTACCTTAGCTAGGTTGACCTCAATACCCTGGCAAGAAACTATGTAGCCCAAGAGTTTACCTAAAGTCACACCGAAGACACACTTCTTAGGGTTAAGATAGACCTTATACTCTTCCAACCTTTTGAAGATCTTGTCTAGCACCTTTAGGTGATTGCCTCATGTTAGGGATTTCTCTAGGAGATCATCAACACAATCCTTGTTTAATGTGTGCATCAAATCATGAGATATTGTGGTCATAGCCCATTGGTAAGTGGCACCTATGTTCTTTAGTCCGAAAGGCATGACATTCCAATAGTATGTACCCTAGGTACAAGTGAATGTCATTTTATGTTGATCTTTTGGGGTGATACAAATTTGATTGTATCCCAAGAAACCATCCATAAGAGATAGCATCTCATATCTTGCTGTGAGATCCACTATGATATCTATGTTCGGGAGCGAAAAATCACCCTTTGGGAAAGCTTTGTTCAAATTTTGAAAGTCTATGCAGATGCGGATTTGACCATTTGGTTTGGTGACAAGTACAAGGTTTGATATCCATTCGGCATAATCTATAGATCTTATTAACCTCGCGTCTAACAAGTTTTTGAGCTCAACTTTTACGAGCAAAGCGATCTATGGGTGCATCTTCTCGAGTTTTTGTTTGACTGGTTTTGCATCTAGAAGTAAGGGAAAATGATGCAAGACTAATGTTGGATCTAGTCCAGACATATCATGATAGGACCAAGGGAAGTTGACTTGATGTTCTATGAAGAAATCTTGAAACATGGGCCTTTCCTTTTCTGTCAACAATGCTGCAAGGAGAATCATTTTGGGATTTTTAGGTGTGCCTGTATTGACCTCTATTGTATCTTCAATTAGCATGGCCGATTTCCCTTGAGTAATGGGGAGAAATTACAAGCCTTCATCCTTAGGTGCCTCAAAGAGGTTTTCACCCTTGGATATGTCCTTTCTTTTTACTTTTGAGTCATCAGAAGGTGCGTTGTGGTTTTCACCTAAAGAGACATCTTTTCTTGTTTTATTTTTATTACTTTTGTGACTAGAGGGTTGAAAAGTCTCTCCAAAATATGCCCCGGAATCGAGATCTATAGTAAATCCAGCTTTATGGTCTCCACCTGGTATTCCTTTGTGTAGTCCCATGAATTTGGCGATGGCTTCATCATTCTCGAAAGTGTGCATGGTAGGCGGGTCTTGTTGATCCCAATCAATGAGTTGTGGATATATGAGGGAGATTACATCATCAATGTTAGCGAAAGGTGGAGATGATGTTGACAGCATGCACATGGAGGCAGAAAGGGTAAAGACAGAAGTGATGTCAGGATCCTAGGAGGATTCCATCCAATTTTCATCCTCAATGATCTTAGGTAAATTGGACTCATGGGAGAGGTCAGGATTGGGGAAGGGAAAGTCAAAAGTCTCAGGTGTCGGATTAAGTTTATCATTGGCACGGGGGTTATATGCCTAGAAGGTTCTTATCTAGGCCTCTCTTTTCATTGAAATTTTAGAATTGTCATTAGAAGGATCCTGTGGTGGACCATGTTTAAACTTTTGTTTGAATATTTTCTCAAAAGAAGGCTCGCCTGGTTCTTGAAAGGTTTATTCAAGATCATAGTCACTAAGGTATTTATTAGAACTATATTCCCATTCATGAGAATCAGTCTCTATATAGGATTCATTAGAAATCTCAACATTTTTAGAAGCACTCATGCCCTCACTTGAAATCACAAGGGTATGTGGAGCATCAATCATGATTGGCTTAAACCCTAACCCTAGATTCTTTGGTCTTTTAGGCGGCATTAAGGATTCTCTCATTCCATTTTTGTTTATACTAAGACCACTAATTCCATCATAGTATTTTTCCTTCATTATCTCAAGGCCTATGCCATATTGTTGTATCGGTAGCAGCAACAGATCTTCCTTCTCTTTGTAGATCCAAGTTGAAATATCATCAATGTCTTCTTTTTTTACCTCTCCCCATTTTGTGAAGGTGGTGGTGGGGGGAACCTTTAGACTACTTTGGGTTCTATCTTGAAACAAGACCTACCATAAGACTGGGGAGACTTAGGTAGCTTTGTGATGCAATAAGCAGTATTTAGTTTATACTCACCATAACCTTTGTCCTAGATCTTATTGTTTGGATTAGCGGTTGGAATGGTGGAAGTGGATGGTATGGTGGAGGTCAAAGTAGTGGAAGTGGATGACTTGGTAAGTGTAGACATATTGACGTACTGGGATGAGGTGGATGTTGAAGCTTCATGATTAATAGGCACTTGATGTTCGGAAATGCCCCTTAAGTTGGTGCAATACTAAAAGGGGTCAGGGTCACCAATTATGGTAATCTCGATGCCGTTATAGGGGAAATTCAAACATTGGTGATATGTGGATGGTACAACCTTCAATTTGTGAATCCAAGGTCGACCAAGGAGGATGTTGTAGGGAAATTCAAGGTCCAGGACTTGGCATGTGGTATCTATGATTGTTGGCCCAACACGTGATGAGTCCAGTTTATGGCTCAATTTTGATAGAGTTTATTATCCATTTGTTGTTGTTGTCATAAACTTTGATACTTGGATGTTGACCTTTTTATGATATTTCCTCAAAACCATAGATATTGGGCATAAGCTTATTTTTGTAACCTTTAAATGACATTGCATGCTATATGAACTATCTATCTTAATTTTACATGTGGATTAATGAATGTTACTTTAAGATAGTTACAAATATGAAATTGTTGTGTGTACTAATATTGTTATGTAGATATAATTAGAGCCTACAAAATTGAGGAAGATTATGCCAGCTGGTCATTTTCCATAGAGGTCAACAAGGTGACCATTTAAAGGTCAATGGAAGGAGATTCCTAGTTTAAATCGAAGAATTGTAACCGCCTTGTAAATGGTCTTAATTGTTTGTTGAGAAAATGTAGGAGTTACTGTTGTGCTAGATCTACGTTAAGGAAAACATGCTTGACCAGATTCCACGCGTGCATAACCTCCTCTCCACTTTTTATGCTTTCCCTAAAGTGGTGTCCTCCTAATCTATTGGAGTTGATCGCCTTGCTAGGTAGTTAGTTAGTATTTTTTCTTCCTATAAATAAGACTCGAATTCTCCTTCTCAGGAGGTTGATTAATCTAATGATGTACTCAGATTCTTATTTTTTCAGTAATATAGTTATGTTGCTCGATTATACTCGTGCTTTCCAATGAATAAAATGAAGTTATAAGTTCGTGCATCTGAGTTTACATTTGTCTTAAGGGATACTCATCCAAGGGGGCCCACTTGGTGAGCATTCCATCCTTTATTTTAGTTAATACTTTATGTTCAACCATTAGTTAATAATCTGGCACTGTCTGTTCCTGTAACCACTAGAATTCCATTTTGTGACTGTTCCTGCAACCAAAGTAGATAGAGTAGTTTCATGTTTGTTTGCTCATATTTTCATTTATGTCATCATTTCAGCTTTGTATAGTTGTTGGTTAATGTTCAACACTTATATTACTTCTTTCCAAGCAATTTACTTTCAACATTACGTCTTTCTTAGTTGTAGAATGAATATGGCTACTATGGATTCCTAGTGCACATGTTGTGCTGACCCATTTCAAGTCTACGTCCTTGGGTTGACAAGTTAAATGCACCTTCATGATGATTGAGATAGCTATTCAGATTAGATGTCCAATCTTTGAATCATAGCTATAAGGTCTTAGTTGTTAAATCATTATAGGAAGCGAACATTTTTAGCATTGTTGTTGAGGATGGTGTCAAACTAGGGATTTCTTTGGAGTCATTGGTAGTTTCTTTCCTATTGTAGTACTTCTACAAGCTTGTTCTCAGTATACCCCTCATTTAGAAAAGTAATGATCCACTATTCTTTTGACAATTCTTTGTGTGAGCTAGCTGATATTGAGTTGATACCGTATGCATAGAGGAAGGAGAAGAGATTCTCATGGGAGATTCCTTCCTAATAACCCTGATCCATTCCAACTAGTTGAGCATTAGAATCTGATAAGAGATGAAGAAGAAGAAGAGCCACACCCATTTTTTGATGCATTTCCTAATCTAACTAGTTATGAAATTTCCTCTGAAGACCAAAATCAGATTGAGAATCCCTTTGCTTTGGAACTCCATTAAGAAGGAATGGGTGATGCAAATAGAAACATACCTAGCCAACTAGCTTTTCCTTCCCCATTGCTCATCAGAATGAAGTTGACAACCTCAAAAATATCCCTGCTTTAGTCCTTCCTAAGTTCTATGGACTTGTCACAGAAGATCCTGATACTTTCTTGTTCGAGTTTGATATACTCTGTAGGAGTTGTGACTATACCATTTATGCCCATAGGCTTAAGCTATTCCCTATCACCTTAAAAGAAGTTGCATTAAGATGGTTTATGATCCTAGGCAGAAATACTATGGAGACTTGGGAGGACATGAAGACAAAGTTCCTTGAGAAGTACAAGGAATATTGTGGGGGCAGTGACATGAGGGGAGATGACATTTTTAGGATGCATCAAAAGGAAGATGAGAGCTTGGAGGATTATATTTCAAGGTTTTTTTTTTTCCTACAGAAATCTCCACACCATACACTCAATGAAGAATCACAAAAGCTACTTTTCCTGAGAGGAATTAATGACAACTACACTAATGCCTTGGACCTGGTGGGAAGAGGAGATATCACCCAAGTTACTTGGGAGGATATAAATAAGATATGTCAGAACTATTCTAGGCCAACTTCAAAGAAAGGGAGAGCTTACCAATCCTCTATGGGTAAGTCATCCACTAGTGGAGTTTCAAGAATGGAGATTACTCACTTTTTGGAAGATTTAAAGCAAGACATCATAAACAATCTGGCTACTCATCTGGATACACTTCAGGAAAACAAGAAACAAGAGGAGGTAGAGGCAATATTGGAAAAATATTTCCCTCATTGCAGACAATAGTGTTATGCCTTGCATAACCACCCCATTTTATTTTGGAACAAACTGGGTCCCCCTTTTTCCTTTTGCTTTCAACACCTTTGGTTGTTTGGTTCAGACTTAGGAGTTCTTTTGTTTTCCTCCTAAGTCTGTCTTTTGTTCTACTGAATTTGGTTCTGCCTCAGCCAGAGTTGGGTTTCTTTTTTTTGAAAATTGAAGGCATGATGAACAATAGTGTATTTTATATGCTTTGAGGACTAAGCGAGACATTTGTGTTGCAGGATTAAATCATACATCGAATGCTATTTCTCAAGGAATTTAGTTAGGAAGCATACCTCAATTAGATTTGGTGTAAAATTCCTCTAAGGAGAAAGTCGATGAGACCCTCCTGTTGTCTTGCCGACTAGCAATGTATTCTATTCATTTGAAATACACCGGTCACCCAGAAATTTTAGTCACCATGAGTTTTTATGTATCTCTCCGCTTGGAAAGAAGTCACGCCGACCCTTGTGTACAAGGTTAGCATCAGGGAGAGGTCCTACCGACAGATGGAGGTCTCAGTGAAAGGTTATGCCTTCGGCATAAGGTCTGGCTAAAGGGGTGAGGTCCCATCAAAAAGTGGTGTCATCGGGGAGATGTCTCACCGAAGGATTCTCCCTTCGGTGTAATTTTTTGAGCTCGGTGAAAGGTCTTGCTGACCAAGCAGAGTCTCGCTGAAACAGGATGAGCTCGAAGAAAAGTCTTCTCGACTAGGTGGAGTCTCGCTGAAAGATGAAGGCCTCGGGGAGAAGTCCCACCAATTGCTGAATGTCTCACTGAAGGTTATGCCTTTGTTGTAATCTCTCACCAACCGAGTGATGTCTCGCCGAAAGATTTTGAGTTCGACATAACTTCTTGCCGATGGTTGTTTGTTTCACCGACAGGGTTTATGCTTGGGGAGATGTCCTGCCGATTGAATAAAGTCTCGCCAACTAGTGAAACTTTTTCTGAAGGTTTGTGCCTTTGTTATAATGTCTAGCCGACTGAAGGAAGTCCCACCGAAGAAGGATTTCATCGAGGAGATGTCTCCCCGACTAGAGGAATTTTTTCTGAAGGTTTGTAACTTTGGGGTGAAGTCTTCCCGACCCGGTGGAGTCTCGCCGAAGGATTCTCCCTTCGGTGTAATGTCTTGCTGAATGGTGGAGGTCTCCGTGAAAAGGTGTGGCTTTGAGGTAAAGTATCACCAATAGGATGGAGTCTCCTCAAAATGGAATGAGCTCACCGAAAGATCTTGAGTTCAGCATGATGTCTCACCGACTCGATGATGTCTTACCGACTGGTATCTCGCTAAAGGATTGTGCCTTCGGTGTAAGGTTTTGAGCTCGGGGTGCTATCCCGCCGACCTGATGGTGTTTCTCTGAAAGATGAGGGGCTCGCTGTAATCTCTTGCTGACTGAGGGGAGTCTTGCCGATAGCGATGGACTTGCCAATGGAAAAGGATATCGGTATGACTCTTGGCGCCCACCATAACGTCCTGCCGACTGAATAATGTCTTGCTGAATGCTGATGTCTTGCCAACGGGAACATAGCGGTATAACTCTTAGGGACTTGCTATGATGTCTAGCTGATAGCGATGGTCTGGGTGACAATCCTAGATTTTGGTATGACCCCTTGCAGCTCGATATGAAGTCTTGTCAATAGTTCAAAGTTATGTCGATAATTGTTGTAGAGTATAATCGCATCAGGGAGACACAACTAGTGTCTCACTGACATGCGATTCAGTTTGAACGACCTTTGACCGCCCAAGAATCTTACGTGGAGTGTGTTCACCCAATCAGAGGAGGCTGAAGGAGAATTGTTGGCAGTTTGACTATTGTGACCGCCCCTATGGAAGATCAACAAAATGTAAGCAGTCTGGATCTCCTCTATGAATATAGAGATGGATCAGTTTGGTATCCAATGGTGTTTGTCTATAAGAGATTTAAATAGGAGAGGTCGGATGCTACTTCTTGAAGAGGTCAACTTGCAAGAAGATCCAAAGCAAGAGGAAGCCAAAGGGAAGGAAGAAACTGTGAGTCTCAGGGACAGCTGTGATGTCTACTAGCATTGGTAGATCGGTATTTATGATAATGTTGCAGAACATTCAAGGCAGCTCTGATGGAAGTTCGAAGGTGGACACGGAGACCAGAAGTTATTGCGATGGTTGCAAAAGATCTGAGGGCCATCCCTGGAGTGATCCTTGGCCAACATGGACACGGGGGATGCACATTGAATGTGATCAACTTTATTCCCAAAATATCTGAGGGCCGACCCTTCTGTAAGCAGGATATTTTTGTAAACCCTAAAAAATAGGGGCTGACACATTCTTTTTGAGGGATTCTGTAAATCTGTCACTTTTTCCTCTTTGTAAGAAAAGGGGGGTCTAGTAGAGGAGTAAGAAGTAGCAAGGTAGATAGGAGGACAAAGATAGATTTTAAATAGTAGGAATTTTCTGAAAGTAGAAAAACTTAAGAGTAGAATAGATTAGGAGTTAAGTTCAATAGAAGGAGGTGATGTATCTTTCAAGTTTTCTTAGTGTAGATGGAGATGATTTGGAGTCATGGATTTTCTGTACACTGGTGATTGTGCCAGATTTGTAAATGTTGCTTATCTGTTTCACAAACAGTAGAAGTAACCAGATTTAAATCTACTTCATATTATGCTTCAGAATGGTATTTATCTTGGGTTAATCATTCGATTTGAGAAGCTTTCAAGGAATGAAATCTTATTTTATGTTTTGTCTAAATGGTGATTTACAATCTGTTGTTGAAGTTAGCACTGTGAATGAATGAAACTGTGTGTTAATCACAAGTTGATTTTGTTCTCCAGTTTTAGTTAGCAATTCCTTGAAAGGTAACAAGTCTGGTTAAGTTGGATGAATTATTATTCTCTTCAGTTCCAAAGCTTTGATATATCTTTTTTCTGTTTCTTTAAAAAACCCCAGTTAAAGTAGGTTTAAGTTTATGTTTAATCTTAGAACGATCCAGAAGTTCAACACCAGCAGGCCCCTTGAACATTATAGTTCACATCAACCATTGAGTGAAATCAGCACAGTCGGGAACCGATTACCAAGACCTTGGGAGTTAGATATCCATGTGTTATTATTTCTCTTTCAGGAGAGCAGAATAGTGATATTATGTTTAACTATTGTTGTGCTCATCCGAACCATCAACAAATAGCTAATATTGATAGTAAGTAGATTCCTCCTGAGTTCAAGCCAATCTAGGGTGAAGATGACCAAGTCTACTACATTGCACAAAGGACGCCATGGGCTCCAAGACAAGGTATTCCACCAGATCCACTATCTTTTGTTGAGCCATATTTCAATTCTTATTCATCTGATAACCAATGGAAACCCCCATATCCATCCAAATATGGAGGATATCCACCACAACCTTGGAATAACCCTCCAAATACCTGGCCCAATCACCAAAACTCTCCACCCCAGTGGTAGCAACCTCAGGGGAATTGGCAGCAGTTTCAAGGAAATTGGCAGCCACCTCCAAGAAACTAGCAGCAAACATCTCAATGGAGGGGAGGGTAGCAATGGCCAAACCAGACAACTAGTTACATGCAACCACCTTCTCAGCCCCAAAAACCTGCTATAATTCCTCCTCCTACTAGTTCAAGTTCAAATACACCTAAACCTACTCAGCTACTAGCTCAGCCCACACCTTACCTAAATAACAAACCATAGCAGTAGCCAGTATACTCTGCTGATCCAAATCAATTCCCTGCATATGTTGTGAGTGTAAGTGACATCCACTTGCATTTAGGAACTAATTTTCCAGCTCCTTCCACACCCATTATCACTGAGCTTCCTGTGGAAGAAGAGGAGCATCTAAATGACCCCATTCAACCAAGTGCACCTAAAAATCCTGAACCAGTCTCAGTCAAGTAGACTGAATAAGAACCACCATTTCCTCAGAGGTTGAAAATTTCTAAACAAAAGGAAGAGAAGGAGGAACCAACCTTTGACATTCTAGACCAGTTGAATCATATATGTGTCAAGATACCCTTATTTTAGGCCATAAAAGATGTTCCTATATATGGCAATGCAATTAAGGAAGCATGCCTTAAGAAGCTAGGAAGGAAGAAGAAAGACCCCCACCATGGTTCATGTGGTGGGACAACTGGATGATATCATGCTTGGGAAAGTGATTGTTCCCAAATATAATGACCTAGGGAGTCTTGTGGTAGGAGTTGTTATAAATGGGATCCAAATAAAGAACGCTCTCATTGATTTGGGAGCAACAATAAATGTAATGACCAAGGATATCCTGCAACAACTAAATGTTGCAAGTATGAGACCTACTTCTACTATCCTACAGCTTGTTGATAGTTCCATTGTTAAACCTGATGGTATAGTAGAGGATCTTGTGGTAACTCTAGACTCTTGGGAGTATCCAGTAGATTTCATGATTCTTTCTCCTAAAGCTACACTAGGCGGGTACCCCATTATTCTAGGAAGGCCATGGTTAGTAACATCAGATGCCTATATTGGATGTCAGACCAGAGACATGACTATTTCTGATGGAAAGAGTGCCAAAAATCTTGTTCTCTACCCTCCTTCTCAGCCATCCCATGATATGGATAACCCCATATGGCCACATGTTGGTGAAGAGGCCGAGGAAATCAATTTTGTGGCACAACTTATGATGTTAGGCAGGAGTTCTTTCATGAAACTTCAGGATGAAGATGAAGTATTGTCTAACATTATTCAAAACCATTGTGAGGTGCAGGAAGACTCATCCTCTCATGCATCTGATTATGTTGATCCAGTGAAGACACTTTTTCCCGCTCTTCCTGTAGCCAAACTTCCTGCAACAATAGGTATGTCTCATACATTGCTTCCACATGAACTCAAGGTACCAAGCATTGGTGAAGTAGCTATGATAGAGTTAACTACAAAAGTGCAAGTGTCAGAAGGAAAATATCTAAATATTAACAATAAATTGAGTGAAGAACAACAGTTGTCATTGACAAACTTACTGAGGACCCACCAGCATGCATTTGTGTGGGAATATCATGATATTAAGGGATTGGACCCTAATATTTGCACTCATATGATATACATAAGAGATGATTGTACACTATTGAGGCAGCCACAAAGAAGAATTAACCCTACATTGAGAGAAATTGTAAAAGGGGGAACTACAAAAATTGCTAGATGTAGGATTTATCTACCCCATTTCAGATAGCCAGTGGGTGTTTCCATTGGTGATTGTGCCCAAAAAGTGAGGGAAGTGGTGAGTTTGTGTTGATTACAAGGAACTCAATGCTGCCACCAAAAAGGACCATTTTCTCCTACCTTTCATAGATCAAGTTTTGGACTCACTTGCAAGAAAGTAGTACTTTTCTTTTCTAGATGGATTATGTGGCTATAACCAGATCCAAATTGCACTTGAGGACCAGGAGAAGACCACCTTTACCTATCCATGGGGGACTTATTCCTACTCAGTAATTCCATTTGGCTTATTCAATGCACCTACAACTTTTCAGAGGGCAGATATTAGCATATTTTTAGACATCTCTCATGATTGCATGCAAATTTATATGGATGATTTTACTACCTATGGTATTGATTTTAATGAAGCATTGGAAAATATCAGGAGAATCCTACAGAGATGTGAAGACCACAATCTATCTTTAAACAGTGAAAAGTGCTTCATGATGATGCAGGAAGGTGTAGTTCTTGGCCACTACATCTCTCACAAAGGAATTCAAGTAAACCCTGCCAAGATTGAGGTGATCACCAACCTGCCTATACCTGCAAAACAAAAAGATGTTAGGATTTTCTTAGAACATGCAAGTCATTATAGGTGTTTCATCAAAGACTTTAGCAAAATGGAAACACCATTGTACACTCTCCTAACTAAAGATGTTGAATTCCAATGGACAGAAGACTGTGACAAGGCATTTTCTGACTTGAAAGCTGCTTTAATTCATGCTCCTATACTCAAAGGTCCTAATTGGGAGTTTCCTTTTCACATTCATACAGATGCATCAGACTATGCTATAGGAGCAGTCTTAGGATAGAAAAAAGGAGCTATTGAAAATGCTATTTATTTTGTCAACAAAAATTTGCAGGGAGCTGAATTCAACTATACAATGATAAAAAAGGAAATGTCGACAGTAATTTATGCCCTTAACAAATTCAAGCACTACATAATAGGCTATTAGATCTTTGTGCACATAGACCATGCAATCATTAGGTACCTCATGAAAAAACCCCTGATATCAAGTAGGCTAGCAAGATGGTTATTGTTGATGCATGAGTTTGACATAACCATTGTTGATAAACCAGGGAAGGCCAATGTTGTTGCAGAATTTCTTTCAAGGTTGACTACATCAGAGGACAATCAAGTCATTGATGACTCTTTCCCTGATGAACACTTATTTTCCATCAGTGTGCAAACACCCTGGTATGCTGACATAGCTAATTATCTGGTCACAGGGAGAGTTCCTCCTCATTTCCTTCCAAAAGAGAGAAGGGTGCTCATTGAAAAATATTTTCCTTTTTCATGGATTGTTGGATGTTTTTTCTACACTAGACTAGACCATGTCATGAGGAGATGTGTGAGGGAATATGAGACATATGATATTTTGCATGCATGTCACAATGAACCCTGTGGAGGGCATTTTGTAGCCAAGAGGACAACAATGAATATTTTGAACACAAGATATTACTGGCCCACACTCCACAAGGATGCAGGGAAATATACAAGGAAGTGTGATAGATGCCATAGGATGGGCTGGCCAACCAAATTTGATGAAATGCCTCTTTACCCCCAGGTAGTAATCACTCAATTTGATAAGTGGGGATTGAATTTTGTGGGACCCATTGATCCCCCATCAAATGGTAAATCCTATATCTTAGTATGCACTGATTATGTAACCAAGTGGGTAGAAGTTAAGGCCACGAAGCATGCAAGAGATAATAAGGTTATAGAATTTCTTTATGAGGAAATTTTCACACAGTATGGGTTTCCAAGAGAGATAGTGACTGATCAAGGGGCTCAATTCACCTCAACCCTTGTTATAGCACTGGTCAATTAATACAACATAAGGCATTGGAAGTCTACTCCTTATCACCCTTAGGCCAATGGCCAAGTTGAGGTGACTAACTGGGAAATTGAAGCCATTCTAACCAAAATAGTGGCTATCCATACGAAGGATTGGGAAAATAGGCTACCAGAAGTTGTTTGGGCCTATAGGAAAACCTGGAAGACAACCACAGGCTTCACTCCTTTTGAGTTGTTGTATGGAAAGACAACTATGATTCCCATTGAATTTGAGCATAAGACTCTTAGGACTGCACTAGAATTAGGAATGGATATCTCTGAGGCTCAAAAGAACAAAATTATGTAGTTGAATGCTTTGGATGAGATGAGGAAGACAACCTTGCATCACAAATAGGTAGTGCAAAATCAGAGAATAAAGTGGCATGAAAAATTCATCAAGGACAAGAAATTCTAGCTAGGTGACTGGGCACTGCTCTACGACTCAAGGTATCAGGATAATGTAGGAAAATTGCAGATAAGGTGGCTAGGACTATATGAGGTTGTTGAAGTCTTCCCCAATGGAGCTATTCAACTCACTACCATTGACCCTATCAAATTTAAGCTACTTGTCAATGGTCATTTCCTCAAGTTGTATCACAAGCCAACTTCCAAGGAGGAATTCCTGCAACAATTCACTTAGCATGCAACACCCAAACTTCCTACAGCCAAAGGAAGCAGACGCAGTGTCCCTCCTTCTAGATAACTAAGGTACATAACTTGTCATAATAAAGACTTCCACTTTTGTGGGAGTCCACTTCTTCATTCATTCACCCATCCACACATCCATCTCCAACTTTCTCTATCTTCCATCTTGCCGCCATAACTTCACTTCTCTCCACTATCATTAATTTCTCAACTGACTTCTTAAAAGGTGAGCGATACTTTCTCCATAATCTTTGCAACAAATCTTCCAAGAATTCAAGTATGTGTGCATCAATTTGTTATATTTTAATTATCTTATAGTACATTCATTTAATTACTGTACATTAATATAGACATTCTCCATAGCATGTAATTATTCCCTACCCCTATCAAATCATCATTACTACCTTGCATGTGAGGACACATGCTCAAATATAGGTTGGGGGGGAAGTGTGAATACCATGTCCACATGTCAGTCCATGTTGGTCCATGTCAACAAATTTAAATTGAGCTAATTTGAATCCCGAGTGATGTGACGACTTGCATGTGTGAGATGACACCACACCGCCACCATTTTTTTATTGTATTCTTCATCTATTACTCTTTACTAACTTTATTGCTCATGTCATAATCCTAAGCCGCCAAAAAGGTAAAATTCAGATGACATTGGCGTTGGGAATTTGGTAGTGTTGTAGGAAGGAGAAATTTGGGCTTTCAGAAAAAGATTGCAGGAAGGGAAACTTTGCAGAGTGCTTGTTTAATTGTAGACAACTAAAACAATGGAAGGTGGGTTAATTAGAAATGAACCCATGGTTCATGATGTATTACTGCAGGATGCACCTTGCTAGGCCAAGTTCAGAAACTGCAGATGGTTATATTATTTCCTGAAGCTGAATGATTATAATGAAGACGTTGTGTTAGAATTTTCCCAAACATTGTTTGAAGGAAAGGCCATGATAAAAGGGCTAGAGGTAATGGCTACTAAAGAAAGGATTGCAGAAGTTACAGGGTTGTCTTCCAACGGTGAACATTACCCTGCTACAAGAGATGCTAGGATAGCTAGGGCTGAATTTATAGAACCTGTTGACCCTCCATTGAGTGTGGACAAGCAAGGTGTGAAGAGAACCTCTATGCCTGAGTCATGGAAGCAGGTAGTTTTTTATGTTGTGAAGTACGTTACCTGTGAAGGTTGGTACTCAAATCTACATTATGTGCACTTTAAACTCTTGAATCATATGAGGCATGGGAGAAGAATGAGCATGCCAAATGTGTTATATCACCTTCTTTCAATCATGGTGGCCGAGACTCAAAAGGGCAGGGATAATTCTATTTCTAACCATTTTTTGATAAAATTATTAGTAGAGAAGTCTTTGAATGATGTGTTTGATATGACTTGAGAAGAATTCTTAAATATTGATCAAATTAGACTAGAGAGTTTGTGACCTAGGGTTTTTCCTCCACCTCGTAGGACTAGAAGGAGAGTGATTTTTGTTGAAGCCACTCCTGGAACCTCAACTTTTGGCGTAGGCCCTGGTGTAAACCCTCCTATAGCTAAACAAACCATAGAGATTAGTTCTTCTGAGGTAGAACATTTAGACAAAGAAATTTTCTCTTCATATTTTGATGATGATGTCCCTCTTGGCATCCTAATTTGAACTAGGGCACAACAGAAAGAAGTGGAAATCAGGAAGGGAAAAGCTAAAAATAAAACAACAAGAAAAGAAGCATCAAACTCTAAGAAACAAAAGGTTGACACTATTCTTCCTATAGCTGAAGAGAAACATGAGAGCCCTCCTAGAAAAAAAATACCAACTAGACTAGTCATTGGTATGTCTCCACAGGGAATCCCTAGGACTGAAGAAACATCATGGGAGGACACAGAAGCCCCAATGGGTTAGGTGAACATTGAGGAAAAGGACATATTTGAGGAAGCAGAAAATATAAGATTGGTAGAGCTTGTTTCCATTGCAGAACAAGTTGAAATTCAAGAGTATGAGGAGAATCTGGAGCTCCTGCAACATGAGCAGAAGCAATATTTCCTACAGCAAGAGAAAGAGCCCCTACAACCAGAACTAGGAGAACAATTAGTACCCTTGCAGTCAGAACTGGCTGAATAATCAGAATCCCTACAGCTAGGGCCACATGAAGGGCAAGCATCAGTGCCAGGAATTTTTTTAGTAGGAATACATAAGCCCTCTAATTTTTCAATGTACATGGTAGCCATGCACTTATGGAATGAGATGCAAAGGAGGGTGGAGGAATGGAAAGAGTAGAAACATAGGTTGAAGAAGTAAATTCAAAAGAGAGATGAAGAGATTGAAGATAAGAATGCAAAAATTGCTACTTTAAAGGAAAAGGTGGACAATATAGTAGCCTTAGTACCTTAGATATTAGAATGCAGGACTCCTCCAAGGGTCTATGCTCTGTATTTAAAGGAGAAGAATCTTTCTTTTAAACTAGCAAGGATCATTTTAGGTTTGAATCCTTCCATTGGGACTCCTCTTGAATTTTTCCAGGCTTATCAGATTGTTCCTCCTGAAATGAAAAATTTGTTGTGTGAATTTTATTTACACAATTATGTTGTGTCCAAAGATCATGATTAGAATCCATTGTTGTATGTTGTGGATCTCCAATTAAGGGCATTCATGTCCTGGATACAGAATGAAAATAGTTGGGGACAACAGTTCAGAACTTATAGGCAAATAGAATCCAACACTCCCATGCCCATCAAGGTTGAATCTAGAAACCCAGGAGATATTTTCAGGGAATGGCACAGATTCCTTTACTGACCAAGCTATAGCAAGGGAATCCTACCTGAGAGAGAAGAAATTTACAAAGAATATAAGAAGGTAGAAAAAACCATAGGGGAATCTATAAAGGGATATCTAGCACGGAGGTGGAACAGTCTGATTGATGAGTTAAAACAAGTTGAGCTTCACTCTCTACAGAACTATTTTGCAGCATGCAAAAGAGTTGATAGATATATATAGATTGGAAGGTTGAAAGGACAATTTTGGCTTCCACTAACTTTTTATCCACCTATCATATTATGGCCTATGCCAAATTTTAGGTATTACTAGTATGATATAGTTGCAGAGAGACAAAGATGGAACGGGTTGGATAGCAAGCAAGGGTTCTATTGGGACCCTAATTCACACACTACAAGAATTGATGTAGGACAACTGGCAGTTGCAAATTTTAGGGCATTGACAAAGCAAAAGAACAACCCTTCCTCTGTTGGAGGACCAACAAAGCCTTAGGTTGGGGGGAGTGATGAGTCCCATTTATGGCTCAATTTTGATAGAGTTTATTATCCATTTTATGTTGTCATAGACTTTTATACTTGGATGTTGACCTTTTTATGATATTTCCTCAAAACCATAGATATTGGGTATAAGCTTATTTTTGTAACCTTTAAATGACATTGACATGCTATATGAACTATCTATGTTAATTTTACATGTGGATTAATGAATGTTACTTTAAGATAGTTACAAATATGCAATTGTTGTGTGTACTAATATTGTTATGTAGATATAATTAGAGCCTACAAAATTGAGGAAGATTCTGCCAGCTGGTTGTTTGCCATAAAGGTCAACAAGGTGACCATTCAAAGGTCAATGGAGGGAGATTCCTAGTTTAAATTGAAGAATTGTAACTGCCTTGTAAATGGTCTTAATTTTTTGTTGAGCGAATATAGGAGTTACTGTTGTGCTAGATCTGTGTTAAGGAAAACATGCTTGACCAGATTCCACACATGCATAACCTCCTCTCCACTTTTTATGCTTTCCCTAAAGTAGCATCCTCCTAATCTGTTGGAGTTGACCGCCTTTCTAGGTAGTTAGTTAGTAGTTTTTCTTCCTATAAATAAGACTTGAATGCTCCTTCTCAGGAGGTTGATTAATCTGATGATGCACTCACATACTTATTTTTCCAGTAATATAGTTATGTTTCTCGATTGTACTCATGTTTTCCAATGAATAAAATGAAGTTATAAGTTTGTGCATCTGAGTTTACATTTTTCTTAAGGGATACTCATCCAAGGGGGGCCACTTCGTGAGCATTCCATCATTTAGTTTATTTAATAATTTATGTTCAACAATTAATTAATAATCTGGAACTGTTGTTCCTGCAACCACTAGAATTTCATTGTGACTATTCCTGTAGCCAAAGCAGACAAAGTAGTTTCTTGTCTGTTTACTCAAATTTTCATTTCTGTCATGCATTTCAACTTAGTAAATTTGTTGGTTGATGTTCAACACTTATATTACTTCTTTCCAGGTAATTTACTTTCAACATTATGTCTTTCTTAGCTGTAGAATGAATATTGCTACTATGGATTCCTAGTGCACATACTGTGTTGAACCATTTCAAGTCTATGTCCCTAGGTTGACAAGTTAAATGCACCTTCATGATGATTGAGATAGCTATTCAGATTAGATGTCCAATCTCTGAATCATAGTTGTAAGGGCTTAGTTGTTAAATCATTGTAGGAGGCCAACAACATGAATAGGGAGCATAATAATTCCCTTATAAGAACACTCCTCATCATCATAAGCTTTGATTACTATGCTTTCAGTGGCATCTACACATTCCCCAGAGAAGACTAATGCCTTAACAAATTTTAAGGAGCATATGTTCAATCCAGCTCCGCCATCTACTAGGACTCATCTGACCTTGTGTTTGTGAATGAATAATTCAATGTGTAATGCATCATTATGGTATGGCTTAGGCATAGAGTAATCTTGGTCTAAGAAAGTGACTTGGTGGGAATTGGCCAAATATCCAACCATAGCTTCAAAGCAGTTGATATTGATGTCGATGGGGACTGAAGTATCTTTTAAAGCCTTTTCAATGATAGCTTTATGTGTGGGAGAAATGTGCAAGAGTTCGAGTATGGAGATCTGAGTAGGGGTTTTACCCAATTGATCGACAAGGTTAAATTGTCCTTTAGGTTGTGGTGGCTTAGCAAAAGAGCCAAGTATCATGATTTTTCCTTGGCGAGTGGTGACATTGCATTTAGGAGTCTTTTTGATGGTGATGGTATTGACGTATTCATTTCTAGCTTAAATATGATTAATTATAGGCCCGCTCAAGTAATCAAAGGAAGCACAAGTATAGTTAGCCTGGTTATTAGTCTTTTTACCTGATAAGGAGGGATTTCTTGAACCATGATCTTGCAATGGATTATTGTCAATATTGGAAGATTATTGTTGACCATTAAATTCAATGTCGATGTTCTCAATTAGATCGTGTACGATGTTCCTCAATTGTCTATAGGATGATGTTTTATGTCCTTTTGCTCTATGGTAATCACATAAGGCATTTTCGTCCCACCATGATGGTTTAAATTGTCCTATATCATATGCTTTAGGTTCTTGCAATTTTATGAGGTTAGATTGGATGAGCTTCTTAAGGATAATTTCAATGGTTTCTCCCAAGGGTGTGTATATGCATCATTTTGGGAATTGTCTAGCTTGTCTTTATTGTCCTTGGTCTTGGTTATTTTGAACGACATTTGTGATAGGCATCGGGATAGATGGGGGAGTGTTTTGTAGTTGAAATCCCTTAAGTGTGATTGTAGGACCGATTTTATTCACCGCTTTAGTGTTGATGACACCATCATTGGTAACATGTTTGTTTTTTTTGCAATACTTGTTCTTTTCATTGGTCATGTTCATGTTTGTTTTTTTACTAGGGTATTTAAGTTTTCCTTGTGCAATGAGGTCCTTTTCAAGTTGGAAACCCTTTTCAACAAGGTCTGTGAAGGTTGTACAATAATGGACTTGCAAGTTATATTTCAAAGGTCCAATGAGGTTTTGAACAAACATGTGTACCTTCTCTTTTTTGGGGATTTCAACCAAACATCAGCTTGCCAAGCCTCGCCCTCTTTGAAAGAAAGGAAAGAATGTTTCACTAAATTCTTCTTTTCATCTTACATTGTGTGGCAATTGTAACATCAGTGTCAATGATATATGCATAGTTCTCTACAAATTTATTGGCAAGTTCATCCCATGATCTTATCCCTTTAGGAAAAAGTGTGAACCAATTGAGTGCAGGACCTACGAAACTCCTAGGAAAAATTATCATCAAATAAGTGTGTGCATATGACATGTCTACACAATTGGTTGTGAATTCTCTTATGTTCTCAATAGGGTTTGTCTTTCCTTTGTACTTAGAGAAATTTGGGACCACATATCCTGGATAAAATGGTGGCATGTATAAGCTTGTGTCAAATTGATATGGATGTAAGTCAAAGGATGTATGAGTCTTCTTGTTTTATAGTTGCATGTTTTCTACTTGCTTTTGTAAGGAAGCTAGTTGGGAAGTCAATGCATCCGCTATTGGATTGTTGGTGGCATCACACATGTTGGTGATATGTATCCCATGTGTTCCCATTTGTTTTGATGACATATTTTGAGTTGGAACATGTTGATGTTGAGCATGTGTATAAATATGGGAAGTGTATGTTCGGATATGTGATCCAATAGTGTTCAATTTCATTTGGGGAATGTGTTTTCCATGTGTGTTTTGATGACTAATTGAGGTGTAACTTGTTTGTGACATGCTCATGTGTTGTGATGCTTGATTTCATTTTCCAAATTGATAGATATGACCATGTGGGAAGTTCGTGTTTTGTCTTTGAGGGAAACTAGTGTTTGTGTTGATTTGAGGACCTTGTGACGTGGTATTGGTGTTAGGTCGAGGTCCTTGAATGAAAATATTTCTTGCTTTGTTTCTTACAAAAGGATTAAATGAGGATGTCCCCATAGCATTGGATGTGGAAAATGTTGATCCAAAAGTTTGTGACATATTTTGAGACACTTGTGGCATTGGTTGTGATGTGGTTTGTGATATAGTTGGTGTACCAAAAGAAGATGTTGTATTGATCATGTTTCTTGCACTTTGAGTTGTCATCCTAATAGAAGTGTGGTAGCGCAATGTTGTGGTGTTGAGGGAGCTTGAAATTTTTTTGTGTTGTGACTAGTTGATGTTGTTCTCAAGGTGTTGACATCAAATCCATGTGGTAATATAACTCCTTCATGTAATATTTTGGCTAAATATCATTGTGGTTCTAGCATGATTAACTCATCTACAAAAGAAGCTACTTCTGGATTTTTGGTAGTAGCCTCTAGGTCTTCTACAAACACATTTCCATTTGTGTCTCGTTGAATGAATTCCTCAAAAGGATTATTGTGTGATGGATGTACAATGTTTTTTTCATTTAAAGGGTTGTTGGAGGTAGATCCCATGTTGGTATTGTTGTGAGTTGTATGTGAAATGGCATTTAGATGCATGTCACTAGTATGGTTATAAAGGTCATCTTCTTTTCCAAGGAGGTCCATGTCTCTTCTCCTTTTTTTGTAATCTAGTCTCAACCATGTAAGATTTTCTCAAACAAAAAAAAAGGGAAAATGCAAATGATATGTAACTAAGTCTATGTATGGAAATGCTATGACACTAAGTCTATGTTTTTGGATTTTTTTGGATATAAAGATTCAAAGCTAATGCAACTATTTTTTTGGTCTTTTTGGAATAAGAAATGAGGAGTTTCCTAATGCAATGTTACAATAATGTCTAAAGAGGATGTTGGATGGCCAATGTGAGGTGAGAATTATGTTTATGAGGGATGCAAAGTGATAATAATGTCTAAGAGGAATGTATAGTGCAAGGTGATAATGATGTCTAAGAGGAATGTCTAATGCAAGGTGACAAATTATGTCTAAGAGGAATGTCTAATGCAAGGTGACAAATGATGGTGTCTTAAAATGAAAGACTTATGGCAATGTCTAAGTATGCTATAAGGTGTTCTAAATGCAAGGGGTAAGCAAGCTCTAATGGTAATCAACTTTGTGAGATTTGAGAAGAGGTTACTAACCATCCAAAGTTTAGCCAATGCTTCAATTTGAATTGTCAAAGGACCTTTTGTGAGACCAAGTGAAATGACAAAGAGACAAAGTGAGTTTCCCAAACTAGACTTATGAGTTGGAAAGGACTCACACAAAATGACAAAGACTATAAGTGTGACAAGTGACTTGGTCCAATGACAATCTTTTCTTGAAGCAAAGGTTTGTATAAAGTATGGAAAGTTGGCCTATTTTGAAATTTGCAAAGAAAATGACCTAAGAGTTTGACTAAGTTGAAGGTGATTAGGAATCCTAAAATGAAACTAAAGTTTGCAATGGTATGCCTATTATTAAGACTAAATGACAAACTAAAAGCTGCAATAGTGGAAAGTTTGAGCAAATATTTCTGGTTTTCGTATAGAGGTCACTGTGAAAAGGAGGTCAGAGATAGATCTTGAATGTTTGATTTTAGATTGTGATAGTGACAGTTGTTTTTTCTAAGTGACAGGCAATTGTAGCGTTTAAGGTCACAGTTGTGTTGCAGAGGACAAATGCGTTGTTTTAGACAACAATTGCATTGTAGGTTTAATAGATGTGTTGTTTATCAACAATTGTGTTGCAGGTTGAACAAATGCATTGAAATATAGTCGATTGCGGTTTACAGAGTCTTAGTTGTAGTTCACAGTGAACAAAGTCTGGTTTTTCTGCAATTTTGACAAGGTTGTAAATTTGTTTCCAGTCTGATTATGATTTTCCAAATTGTGGAGGTGTTTATTTGTTCATTAATTTAGCAAACACTTTGGAAAACACTTTTTTTTTTGGGTTGTTTGATACAAGCACTTTGAAAACAAGCACAAATCCTATGGTTGGCAAGGACAATATCCATTGGGTTTCCACTTGGATTTCTCTAGTTGCTCCTATTCAAAGTGGGTAGCTTAGGAACTTGGTAGCACTAGCTCCCCCTTATAGTGCACTCACTTCTTGGGCATACCAAGTTTCGAATATCCTAAGTCCACGAGGATCTCAAGAAATTTTCCATCTCTACAATTAACTATGAAAGTGTGGGATAGATTTAGAGGTCTGACCTCCTACGCCAACAGATAGAAGGATTTTGGCTTTCTACACAATTTTTTAGTAAGGGAATCCAGTTCAGGGGATACTATGATAAACTCCCTTAGGAGGTCTCACAACCCTTAGAACAATGGATTTTCACATCATAAATATATTGTGGGAGAGCTATCACGTACCACTTCCTATTGATTACAAACTTTCCTTGTAATCACAAATTTATATAGCGGTTCAGAAGGACTTGGCTTTAGCCCATTACTGCTTGAGGTTGTTCCCCTGGGGTGAGTACCTCTTTTCCCACCAAGGTCGGCCTCTCTAATGATGGGTAAACAAAAGTGAAATGAAAAATTTGTTTTTGATCATCCAAGATCACACAAAGGTGCGAGGAGAGTGCATACACAAAGCTTTCACTTCACACTCGCAAGGTTGTTCATTTTAATGCCCAAATCCAAAATGTGTGGGTGGAAAAGCAATAATCCCCAAGTGATTTTGATTCTCTAGATTGTTGTGAGGCACAAGAGAAGTGCATACACACTAAGAAATCATTACCATACCATAAAACATGTCAAACACTTGTAAATTTTAACCCAACTTATTATGAAACAAACAAGGTTCCTTTTTAGCCCAATGCTATGAAAATGCAAGTATATTTTAACCTTGATGAGTGTAGATGCAAGTTGTGTTCTTTTTAAAGCCAATGAGTGTAAATTCAGTTCATTTTAACTCATGAATGTGAAATGCAAGTTGTAGTTGTTGTTTGTTTGTTGCTTAAAAACAAGGTTCTTTTTATCCCAATGCTATGAAAAATGCAAGTACATTCTAACCTTGATGAGTGTCAATTCAAGTTATGTTCTTTTTAAACCCAATGAGTGTAAATGTAGTTCATTTTAGCCCATGAATGTGAAATGAAAGTTGTTTTTTTGTTGTTTAAAAATGAAGGGCTTTATAAAAATGAACAACAAAACAAAGTTAGTATCTTCCTCCAACTTGCCACATGTTGCCAATAGAATGTCAGTAACTAGAAAACCCTAGCCTACTAAAATAGAAAAGCAAAAAACTAAAAATATTGGCAGAAATTGAAAAAACCCTAAACAGGTAGTTGCGGCTTGCGGGAGTGATCAAATACATCTCAAGAACTACAACTATGGCTCACAGGATGTCGACTACGGCTCACTAAAACAAATGCAGCTTGGATTTCTGATGATTGTGGTGAACCAGAAACATTAATGCCACGAACAATAGCCAGTTGCGGTGCATGAACCTAAACCTACAAAATAGTCGAAACCCTACCAAAAGAAAATGGTCTAATGGTGCCTATGATATGACGCTAGGGTTAAATTGACAAACCAAAAGGCTAAATAACCCAAATCCAATAGAAATAACAAGAAATTAAATGAAATATAAATATTCCCTAATGCAAAGCAGTTGTGTCATTTAGCCTAGTGATTGTGTCATTCCGGCTTTTGTGATTGTGTCGAACCGTACCTAAAACCTACAAAAATTAAAAATTCGTACAAAATTTGTCCTTCATGTCGGGTTCACCAAATGTAACTAAGGAAAAATTTAGGTTAGCAATAAAAAGAATAAATAAACCAAACCATAGTTAACAATGAAGCACAATGGAACACAAACACATAAACAAATGAACAATCTCACAAAAATCCTTCATGCACTCCATGATTCATCTTCATTGCCCCTCTCCATTTTGTTGTAAATAGTATTTTCCCTCATATCTTCATGAGCAACTATGACTTATGACAAAGACCTAGCAAAATATTAAAGGATTTGATTAAGAAATTGCAAGTATACTTAGAAATTTGCAAGCATGAAGTGGTAAAATGAGGTTGACATTTCCCTTTTATAAAAGTCAATTTTTTGGATGAATGGCCAGGATTGATAGTTGACAAATGCCCTAAGATGGAAGGCTAAGATTGAATATGACAACTAGCAATTAGGGTTAGGGCAGAATTAAGGTAAAATTTGAAATGGAGGGCTATGATTTAATTTTAGGAAAATTAAATCAATGGACAGGAATGCATGTGACAAGAGGATATTGGGCACAAAAAAAGAGATTGTTGGAGAATCAAATCATAATTTAAAATTATTTGATTTAAGAGGTAGTGTTGACCTTTTGAAATAAAAAATAATTTAATTCAAAAGAGGTGGGGCCAGGACAGTAAATAATGATTTATAATTATTTACTTGGTGGGAAAATGGGAATGTGAATTTAAATAAATGATTTTATTTAAATTTAGAGGAAAAGACAAAAGGAAAATTAAATAATTAATGAGAATTATTTAATTATAGAGGAAAGGATAAAGTAAATAATAATTAAATAAATTTATGAATTTATTTAATTATAGAGAGACATAGGAAATTAGCGACATATTTAAATAAATAGATGTAATTTATTTATTTAAATAATCTGGAGGAATAAAAGATAAAATAAATAATAATTAAATAAAGTTAGGAATTTATTTAATTATAGAAAGACATAGGATATTAGTGACGTATTTAAATAAATAGATGTAATTTATTTATTTAAATAATCAGAAGGAATAAAAGATATGAATTAATTAAATAATTAAAAATTATTCAAATAATAGTTGAATTTGGACCTAGGACATAATTAAATATTTTAATTATGTTGAGGAAAAATAAATCTTGCAAGCCTAGGTTATTTTTATGTGTCTACAAGGTGAGTGCAAACTTAAGGAATGCCCCTCCACCTTGGTGGGTTCCAAGCCTATTCTAAAGGTAATAGACTAGAATATTGATTTTGTTTAAATAAAAGGCTTATTGGGAATATCCACTCAAGATTGATAGACATTTGTAACACCTTCCACATACAACTAATCATTTTCTATACTCACATCCATGATCTAATCTCAAACATGTGATCATATGCCTAGATTGTGTCTCAACCATGTTTCACCTCAATCAAATTCTCTCATGCCTGGTACTTTGATTTCAAACAAAATAATCAACCATATCTAGAGAAATGATAAATTGAGGTCAGAATATATGTAAGGAACCTGTGAGAAAAACAAGGCCATACACAAAATGTAAAAAAATATTATATCATTTTTCTAGTGTCGCTTCAAGGGAAAAAACCTCCTAATAGATCTTTCATTCAAATTAAAAATATCAAAGGTACCTTCCTATTACAGTTATTACCATATAAATATTCAAACTATAGATGAAAACTATTATTATCTACATATGGTATATTTTTCTACTCTAGCTAACTAGTGAGATGACTTACAAATCATATTCATCTACACCTTTATTTACTATTACCTATAGGTGATTTACAAAGCATACACACTTGGCTAACACTAGCTAATGTCAATTACATATAGTAGAATGGGTTTGCAACATTGTCTTTCCCTTTGAAATGCTTTGTTGTCAAAATTTGAAATTAGAAAACTTTGTGAGAATGTTGATTGTTTCCCAATGGAATATTTAGGTTACAAACCCTTCAATTGGACTAAAATATCCTTAATAGGATAAGTTTGAAGGGGTTGGGTGTATTTTTCTATAATATAACCTTGAGTTCTAAAAATATGGATCCCTCCTCATCTAATATTAGTAGCTCCATTAAGATTCAAGAAACAATCCCAATCAATGTCTTGAGGAAAGAGACATGAAAAACTAGTCGATTTTATGGGAGATTGGGAGTACAATATTGTATGCCACCTCACCAATGTGTTGGATCACTTGGTGAGGACCATAAAATTTTGGAATCAAATTATGTTTACATTTGTCCCATGGCATCTATTTGTATGGATAGAGACATAAATAGACCCAATCACCAATGTCAAAGGTTCTTTGTATGATAATCCACCTATTGTTTCATCTATGTCAGTGACAAATTATCCTTAAGGATTTAGGAAATTTCCTCTCACTCAGCAAAGGTATTATAAACTTTGCAACCTTGGAAGAATTGGAATATACATACCCAAGGAACATGGGGGAATTCCATAAAGGAATTCATAAGGTGGCATCTTGGAAGCACTATGATTAGTGATATTATGCCACTACTTAACAAGAGGTGATAGTCTATCCCAATTCCCATATTTCTCAAACACAAAATAACAAAAGTAAGTCTCAAGGCATTTGTTGACAACCACAATAGGGCCAACAATCTAAGGATGATAAGTAAAAACATGTTCAAGTTAATGTCCTGCAATTTCAATAATTGATGCCAAAAATTGATAGTAAAATTTGAATCATGATAACTGACAATGGAGTAGGAAATATTGTGGAGTTTGAAGATGGAGAATCCATAAAGTGTTGAGGAACCACAATAATTATGTAAGGATGGGGTAATGTATAAAAATGAGCATATTATTTCAAGCAATTAACAATAATCAAAATGAATTGCTTACCTCCTAATATTGGAAGCCCCATAATGAAATCCATAGAAATATTAGTCCAAGCCTCATCAAGAATAGGAATTGGTTTCAAAAACTTGAGGCTTAACAATTTCTAATTTATTCTACTAACAATCTTCACATTCAACATCAAATTATTTGAAATATTGTTTAAGGCCATCTGACAAGAAATCTCATTTTACTCTCTCATAGGTCTTCAAAAATATTCAGTAATGTGTAGTAGGGGAGAATAAAGTTCCAAGAGTAAGTAAATATTGAGTAGAGAGTTAGTAACTAGATAAATCTAGTCGTAATAGGTGAATACTTGTTTAGTCCATTAGAACCCTAACACCAATTGAAGTTCATGTTCCAACTCATAAATGATATCGTAAACTATCAAGTTAGCATTTCATTCATGCCAAATTATATCCATCCAAATGGGAAGTAAGAGAGAGAGAGAGAGAGATAAAATAATGTGTCTTTCTCTTCATATTGACACGAGAGTGCATCTATGATGACATTTTCCTTGCCCTTCTTGTAGACAATCTTATAATCCTTCTTGTTACAATTTGCATGTACAAATAATGTTGTTTAGTACAAGGCTCTATTACTAGGGTTTAAGCTAGCTTCCAAACATGGCATTAAGTTGTTAAAAGTGTTGGGGGATTATGAGTTGGTAGTTTCTCAAGTTAGGTCTAGATTTGTTACTAAAGATAAAAGGCTTAGACAATACAGGAATGAAATTTGGGATACTATTGATGCCTTTGGTATAGATTGGATAGAAAGAGGACAAAATGTCAGGGAAGACTTATTAGCCAATATTGTTGTCAGGTTAGATGATGTTACCTTTGATGGTGTCTCACGAATAGAAGTACAGACTCAGCCTGCAGTACCTGACAACATTTGTAATTGGCAAGTGTTTGACGATGACAATGACATTCTAAAATTCTTGCACTGCATTGACTAATATGAAGGCCAAGAGATTGACTTTGGCTCATATGTGATTGAATTTGATGAGAAAGAGACATTATTTGGGAATGAGATAATTCAATTAAAGACAAATAAGATTCCTAAAGGACTGGTTGCACTAGAGAGGGTCTTTGATGGCCCAGATAAATCAAATGTTAAGCAAGCATCTTCCCATAAGGAAGATTTGAAGGAGATAAATTTGGGGACAAAAAATTCTCCTAAAAAGGTGTATATAGGAAAAAAGATGAAACCCCATGTTAGGAGTATGTTAATTGCCTTTTTGAGGAAGTACAGACATGTGTTTGCATGGTCATATGATGACCTAAAGGCTTATAGGGAGGACTTGTTTCAACATGAAATTCCTTTGAAACCTGATGCAAAGCCTTTTAGACAAAAATAGAGGCCAATTAATCCTACCTTGCAGCCAAAGATGCAAGAGGAGCTTACAAAGTTGAGAGATGTTGATATCATCAAACCCATTAGACATTCATCATGGGTTTCAAATTTGGTTCCTATCAGAAAGAAGAATGGTGATATCAGGCTATGTGTAGATTTTAGAAATCTTAATGTGGCATCTTTAAATTATAGCTATCCTCTGCCTAATATGGAGGCCATGCTGCAAAAAGTCACAGGGTGCGAGCTACTTTCAATGATGGATGGATTCTCAGGATATAATCAAGTCAATGTGAGAGAGTCCGAACAATATAAAATTGCCTTTACTACACCATGGGGGACCTATGTATATGTAAGAATGTCATTCAACTTGATTAATGTTAGTGCTACATTCCAAAGAGCCATGGATGTGGCCTTTGCAGATTCTATTGATCTTTTCCTTGCTATATATCAAGATGATTTGACTGCTCACAGCAAGGATGAATATCATTGTCCCCATTTAGAGAAAATTTTCATTAGAGCTTTGGAATATGGGATTTCTTTGAATCCCAAGACGTGTGCTTTTTAAGTCAAAGAAGGTAAGTTGTTGAGGAATATTGTTTCAAAAGATGGGGTTAGGATTGATCCTGAACATGTAGCAGCCATAGATAAGATTACACAACCTAGGAATGTGAAGGGGATTCAATCTTTCTTTGGGAAGATTAACATTATCAAGAGATTTGTTACTAACTTTGTTGAGATTGTTAGGCCTATTTCCAAGATGTTGAAGAAAGGAGAAAAGGTGGTGTGGATAGATTATACAAGTCCCCAGATTATACAAATCCCTTCTAGCTATTCACTTTTGCTTCATTACATACCATGGCAGGGGTATTACTATAGAATAATGATGAAGGATTTGAGCAGCCTATTGCTTTCTTTAGCAAGTCCTTGCAGGTTGTTGAGCTCAAATATGATGCCACAGAGAAGCAAGCTTATGCCTTGGTAAAGGCTGTAAATAATTTTAGACCCTATTTGACTGGGGTAATAGTTGTAGCTTATGTTCCAAGCACAACAGTTAAAGACATTTTCACTCAGCAAGAGACCACAAGCCAGAGGTACAGGTGGATTAATAGGATCCAAGAGTTTAACATAGATCTCCAAATTACAAAATTGGTGAGGGATCAAGGTCTGGCCAAGTTAATGGCTGAGACCAACTTGGAGGCCAATCAAATTAATCAATTTGAACATGAGAATGTTGCCCCCATATGTGATATGTAGACTTGTGGATGGTACAAAAGAATTGTTGAATATCTACAAACCATGCAATGCCCTGAAGGTATTCCTCACAACGAGAAAAGAACTTTGAAATTGCAAGCCATCAAGTATGTTATTATCAATGGTGAACTGTGGAAGAGAAGCCTTGAAGGTCTACTTCTTAGGTGTGTAGATGGAGATCAAGTAGAAGATTTGCTGATTGAAATGCATAAAGGAGGATGTGGAGGTCACTAGATGGCCAAGACCACTACCCATAAGATATTGAGAGCAGGTTTTTGGTGGCCAACTGTGTTCAAATATGCACACATATTTGTAAAGAGATGTGATGCTTGACAGAGGTTTACTGGCAAGTTGAAGTTCTCAGAACCACTTAGGCCAGTGTCAACACATGCTCCCTTTCAACAATGGGGCATTGATTTCATTGGAGAAATGTCTGAGAAGTCTAGTGGAGGACACACCTGGATTCTAGTTGCAACTAACTACTCTACAAAATGGGTTGAGGCCATTCCTACTAGGAAGGAAACTAGTAAAGTTGTCATTGATTTCTTGATGAATAATATTTTGAGTAGGTTTGGTGTTCTTGAAAGAATTATTTCTAATAACATTATGTGTTTTAGGTCTGGGGAATTTATGGATTTTTGTAACCAGCATGGCATAAACATATCCTATTCATCCACATATCATCCCCAAGGGAATGGGAACATTGAGTCCAACAATAAAATCCATATGAAAATTATCAAGCAGGTGATTGAGAAGAATAAGAAGGCCTGGGACTCAAAATTGCAAATAGCATTATGGGTTGATAGGACTACTATGAAGAAATTCATTGGACAATCCCCTTTCAATTTGGTGTATGGGGTTGAGGCTAGAATACCACACAATAACTTGATTAAAATGTATAAATTTGTCTTGGAATATGACACTAATATTTGTGATGCGATGCAGCATAGGATGGATGAGTTAATTGAGCTTGAAGAATAGAAGAGAAGCTCACAAAAGGAATGAGAGGCTATAGCTCCAAGTCAAGCATCTGTATGACAAAAATTCCATTGAAAGGAAGTTTGAAGTAGAATGCATGGTCTTGATGTGGAATGAAAGATTGGAAGACAAAGGAAAACATGGGAAGCTTGATCCCCTATGGCTTGGGCCTTATCTGATTGCAGATACACACGGGGAATATTCCTATTTCTTGCAGTCACTAACAGGTGAATTTCTAGAACTACTAGTACATGGACAGTTCCTAAAGCCCTATAATTTCTCATGAAATAGGTTGTTTCCATGTACATTGTATATTTTTGTAAATTTTTTACATAGGTTTGGCATGTTTTCTTTTTTCTATGTCTACTTTCCTTGTCTGGGCAAGCTCCTAGGTTTTTTGTATTCCTCTGTGTTGGTCTGCTTCACTAGGAGATATGTTTCTTGCCATACCCACTAGGGGTATGCATCCCCAAGCATGAGCCACTAATGGAGTTCCTAAAATTTAAAAAAATTGGACCCATTTTGTGCTTGGTAATGGCCTATTACATGTATTCCGATGGGCGGGGTTTGGGGTTTTGGCTCTGTGACCTTGCTTTTAAATCCCTTATGTTTGGAGCCTTGAATGTTCTAATTTCCTGTTGACCTACTCTGCCCGGTTACCGGTTGATCAAGTTATAACTTAGGCCATCATAAGCACCCTTTTACCGACCCTCTTCATTTAGGTTTTTCGGTTGCATGGTCTTTGCCATCACTTCAAAAAAGCCTAAGGTTAGGCCGAAATATTTTTATAAAATTTTCCTTAGGAAAGTATATGCCTTGAGGGTCAAAACCCATCGGCCTAGTCAGGCCCCCATTTTAAATTAACCTTATCGGCATGTGTAGAAACATCGTGTTGGATCTAATGGTGAAATCCTGACTGCCCATTGCACATTGCACAGGAGTTGAAGAATTCCCATTGGAAGGTGTACGAGGTCTGTGATTATGTGACGCATGTCCTCGCCGTGGAGGGGCCCAGTCCGTTTGCATCACACCTGATGCCCAATACATTTGAGATCAATGGTCCACAAGCATCATTACGGTTAAATATTAGCCACCCATCGCACACCTCACAACATTAATTTAATGTTCATTGAGGGACGTGCGAGGTCCGCGATTAGGCGACACGTGTTGTTCGTCCACTGGGAAAAGAAATGGAGCCCATGAGAAGGAATGATGTGGTTTCTAGTTAGCACATTCTCATTGGCTGACAAGTTGATGAACCCATGTGGAGTAAATTCAAACTTTGTTGACTTGATCAGAGTCATTCATTGTGCCATCTCAGAAGGAAATCAATAGTTGTTATTTGAAATCAAACATACGAGCATTAGTCATTTTTGCTTCGTGCGAGTGAGAAGTAATGGCTAAAAGGACATTGGCAGTGATTGTAATTGAGTTGTAAAAATATTTAAAATTGATTTCCTTGCATTGTCAAAAATTACAAGCTGGTACTGAGTAGCTAGAAGATTGAATCAAAGTGTTCGAGTTGAGACATGAACAAATTAGGGTTCTTGTAAATGCAAAAAGTCATGAGTACAATTAAAATTGAACTTTGTGCTTTATTTTGAATTATCTTGTATTAGGATAGGTTGTGATTGTTTTCTTCCAATTTATTTGGCCTACATGCTTTAATTGCCTTTTTACGTTAAAATTGTGTATTAAATTGTTTCCCTCAGCCAAATTTGTTCAATTTTGTGTCTTTTATTCGCACCCTAGGTTGTTGATTGAAGGAATTAGGTTTTTGAGCCTTTTCCTATTAGAACCCTAGTTTTTTGTAAACCTACTTGAGTATCAATGGCTCCCAAAACATAGAAGCCTCATCCTGAAGCCCCATCTAGGTTACTCTTTAATGAAATTGTCGGCTAGCTTAAACCCTCGACCAACAAAAGAAATCAAGGAGCAACAATATATTATTGCCCTAAAATTTATGAGGGATTGTAGGAAAAACAGGCTTGGATCAAGGATGCTAAATTGCCCTATATTGGCTGGAAAATGTTTATAAATTGGTTTGGGAACAAGAATTGTGAGTATCCCATTTGACATATTTAGATACTAGACATGGGAAAACTTGTAGTCCCAAATGTATATGTGGATGTGGACCTGGTCAAAGATATTGCAGTCAGATATGATCCTGTTTCCAAAATTGTTAGGGCATGTAATGGTGTTGAGGTGGTCAAGATTACCAAGGAGGAGATTGCAAAGGTTTTTAAACTGTAGGAATGGAATGAGGATATGGTCCCCATTGACATTGATACCTTCAAAAAAGAATATGAGAATACCATTTAGTCTTGTTCCAAACTACAATGTTACCAATGCACACTGCTTCAACTGGATATGGGAAGAATAAGAAGTAGATTAAGATTGGAAAAGATGAGAAGGAATCTTTCCCTCTGAATTACTTTACCCACTACTTTAGGAAGACCATCTACTCCTTGTATCAAATTATTGGCTTTGATGCACCTGAAACCATACCAATTAAATATCTATAAATGGCGGGCAATATTCAGTATGCAACCTTTAATGTGGTTTATGATTTTTCCACTTATCTAGCAAAAAATATGCACAAGCGCCTGGTTGAGCTTAAGGGAGGAAAGCATTGGATAAAGTTCTAGTGGTATTCTCTTTTGATGCATATGATTTTGTACAAGCAGGAGAAATATTTTGGAGAAGACATGTCTCTAAAGAAGGTGTATGGTGAGATTGAGCTACCAGTCCAATGTTGGACTCAAATCCTAGATATGGATGACTAGAAGTTTGATTATCTAGTTTTCCATAATTTTTTTGCATCTAAGCTCAGAAGACTTATAGTTCTTGATCTGCCAAGGATCCCTAAAGAGATTCATGAATTCCTAAGGCCTATGGAAAGGAGGCTCAAGCTGAATATAACCCATAATTGGGGAGATATCATTCCATATCTAGATAGAACCATATTCAAGGTGTATGGGACTACTGTTTACCCTTTTGTGCTACCAAGAGATGTACCCCTTAGGATTTTATTTATAGAAGTCATGAGACAGTTGGCTAGATCCCAAGATTTTCACTTGCCAGAAAATAAGAAGGGCTCTTTCTTCCCAGAGTATACATCATTTGAAGATTTTGTGTTGATAAAAGGAAATTGGAAATATTTGGAGTAGGTCCTTAAGCCTTACAAATTGATGACAACTCACCTTAGGAACCATGATCCTGAGGGATTCATTCATTCAGTAAAAAAAAAAATATCATTGGGTGTGTTTGTTCACAATTTCTACTACCTTGAGGATGTCATTAGAAACATTTTTTATTTCCAAGTGCAAGAGGAAAGGAAGGCTATGTATCTTTCCTTCAACAAGATGGTGGAAATTATTAGAAGGTCAAATCCAAGATATGATCATTTTCCTAACATCCAAGGGGAATTCAACCAGGTAAGGTATGTAATAGAGAACTTTGAAAATGTTGTCGGTGTGTTGAGAAGAGTAGAAGTAACCAAGGATAAGGGAAAAGCTTTGGCAACCGAAGAAGGACCATCTGTACAACTAGAGGAAAGGCCTTCCTATCAGCCACCCAAAGAGATTCAGGTGTATACTAGGAAAAATGAAACAACTAAGGAGTAGATTGAGCCAACCCTTGTTGCATCGGAGGATTCAAGGCTAGCTTCTCCAACTGGATCAGTCTCATTGCCTCCTAGGCATTCCTCACTTGTTATAATTGGCATTAATTTCCTCCAAGAAGTTCTCCTCCTCCAAAGCAGCCACCAATCAAGAAACAAAGGGTAGAGAAGAGCCCGGAAGTGGATTACCCTAATAGTGATGAGGATGATATTGTGATAACCCCTGAAGATATGCAGCAAGGGATGCCCTCTCCCCCAAGAGAAGTTGCATCAAGTTCTAGGACAAGTATCCTAAGATTGGGAAAGTTGAATTGAGTGGTGTAAGTAATATTGATGACATGAGGGTGGAGGCTTGTAAAGGATTAATTGAGGATGATTCATTTATTGAAACATCATCTTTCAAGGATTTTGTGTGGAGAGCAAAGAGAATATGCTAAGAAGGTTGTTGTTGAAAGAATTTTACATCCTGAATTGCCAAAGAATGTTATCCAAGCTAATGTGATGCAACAGATGAGGAAGCAATTTAAGAATATTATGCTTAAGGAGGGAAGAGAACTTGTGCAAAAGAGTGGTGTTTTGTTGTTACCTGAATGGGATATTGTTGATGCAGTGGTACTTGATACAATAAGAAGGGTCGATTGGCCTTTATTTCAAACTAAAGAAGAAGCTAGGTTGGCACTTTGAGGATCTGCATTCAGTCAGGAATGGGATGCTTTAGAAATATGTTCATTATCTCTTAGTTCAAGGAAGCCCAAAGTTGTAGAATTATCAGACTTCAGTGGCAGACTGATTGTGAAAATATTTGTATATACTCCAGCATTAGAAGTAGACGACATGACTATAAATGTTGCTAGGTTCACAAAAGCAATAGTTGAGCATCTCACTAGTGACAAAGATATGTTTAGAAGCAAGTAACATGAGATCCTAGGTGAATACAATAAGATTCAGTAGAGAGTATCTGAGCTTGAAACAGAGCAAGAATTTTGGAAACAAGTGGAAATGTTGAGATCCCGAGGGCCACCTAGCTCAAGCCATACTGCTCTCATTCCTCCTACAACTCATCCTCAGTCACTTGCACCTAAGCAGTCATTTTCAATCATGCCTTACAACATGGATCAAGAGCCCATTTCAATAGAGAAGCTGAGTACATCATATGCAACTTCGTCCACTAAACCCACAAAAGAACAACTACTTCGACAAGTTGAGGTATATAAGAAGTTGCTTGAGGAAATGCAGAACCTAATGCATGAGAATAATGCCAAGATTGTTCACACTGTTCTAAAGCACCTTAATAGGAAAATTAAAATTAAATTGAATAGTGTCCATGCTAATGATTCTTTGATGTTGAGAGAAATGGAGATGTCTCAGAGAGATGGAGAATTGGGAACCCCACTCTTAAATAGATGGATTCCTATATTTAGTGATTTGAAGTTAATTGCAGTTGGGGAAAAGCAACGAGAGGAAAGATATCCAAATGTGATTTACACTTACAATTTTTTCAGTGATATTAGGGAACAACCATTCCATGGGTATGTTGCCCCATTAGAGCATAAAATAAAAGAGTGGTGCAGGGGCACCAAGAGCATTTTATGTAAAAATTGACACTTGAGGTCTTTTGATAGTTTTAGGGTGTGTGAGTTTTTTTAGTTGTATCAATAGGGTCATATAGACCATTTTTTGATGTAATGAGTCCATTAGAGGTCATTAGGTGGTTAGTAGGTTCAAGTTGCAAAATATTTCAAAATATGCAAAATGTTGTCATTTCAAACGTTGTAAAGTTGCAAATTGCAACAAATTTGAATACCAATGGTCAAGTTGGTTAAGTTGGAAGTTGAAATGGTTGGAGGTCATTTTTTTTTGTTGAAAAACAAGTTAAAAAGGCCAGAGAAGGCTTGAAGAATGTTTAGAAGGTAGATATCTTGAAGAAAAACAATAAATTCTTTGGTTTTTCCCTTAAATTCTATAAATTCTCTATGTACAATGTTGTTGCAGGTCTTAGTACGGACCTGTATTGAGTGAAATTGGATGAAATAATTTTGAATTGGATGCACCCTTGAGTTAAGAACATTTTGATCTTTGTGGGGTTTAATTTCATCAAGGAATAAAGATTTTATAGCCCATTTTCTGAAATTGGTCTGAAAATAGTCAAGTTAAGGGTTTGTAAGCCATCTAAAATGGATTTTCACCCACTCCACCTATTGTAATCATTGTAACTCGGTGGAATGGGTGGTAGTAGGTAGGAATAGGTTTCCATGAGGGTTTTGTGAGTAGGGGATGCCATTGGAGGTTTTGGGCATGATGCCCTAGTTGAGAAAATTGTGGCTCAAGAGTGGAAATGGTGAAAATCCTTGAGGGAAGCATAATTTGATGATTGTTTGAGCATGTGTAGGTATATTTAAGTGTGTTTGAAGAGTTGGACAAATGGTTAGAGGCCTAGAAATTATATTTTCAATAAACCCACCTTGGAAGAGCTTGAAATGAGGGTTTTAAGGTTAGGGGTGTTGGAGAGCATTTCTCTGTCAAAGAAGGGTAGATTTTGATTGTTTGGAGGCAGGTTATTGACTATCTAAAGGAATCTCAGAGGGGCAGCAATGTTAGAGAGGAGGTCCTTTGTAAAAGTGGGTTAATTAGAGCCTTGTTCAAAGGAAAAACTCAAATTTAGAGGAGTTGGTCCAAAACAACCATATGGGGTTTCGATATATGTTGTGTAAGGGGTTAATGAGTGCCTGAAAACATAAATGGTCAGTGGTTTTGTTGAGTAATTTGAGATTTGTGGTCAAGAAACCCTTGTTGCACACCTATAAGAGAATACGAAGAGTTGCTTGAGGAAACACCCTAGTTAGGGTTTGAAGATTAAAGATTGATTGTAATCAGGTGAAATTGTGTTGGTTTGATTGAAGACCTCCTACTCTTCATCAATTGGTATCAGAGCTTAGGGATTAGATCTCTTGAAGGTGAGAAGTTGCAGATTGAAGAAGGGTAAGTGGAAGTTGAAAAGACATATCTATCAAAATACCTCCAAAAGGGAAAAATATGGCTAAAGAAATGAGTGAATTGAAGGATAAGCATGCTAGGGAGATAAGAGAGTTGAATGAAAGACTTGCAGCTCTAGAAACAAGCAAGAGAAGAGATGCGGATATGAGTGATGAGAGTGATTCTGATGAAGAAGAGGAAGAATTTGAAAATTTGGAAGAAGAGTTGGATCCTGAAGACCAAAGGATGGAAAAGCTACTGAGGGATGTTAAAGGAGATAGACATAAGGTGAAGATTGATGTGCCAAAGTATGGAGGTACTCTGAATGAAGAGGAATTGCTAGATTGGATTGTAGCCTTGGATAACTACTTTGAGTGGGAAGATGTTCCTGAAGAACAAAGGGTAAATATTGCAAAGAAAAAGTTGAAGGGTCATGCACGTTTTTGGTGGGATTATCAACAATCAGAGAGGAGAAATAAAGGTAAGTCAAAGGTTGTTTCATGGGACAAAATGGTAGCAAAAATGAAAGGTAAGTTATTGCCAAAAGATTATGATATTCAAATGTTTAGAAAACTTCAAGGTTTAAAGCAAAAAGAAATGGATGTGAAGACATATATTGAAGAATTCTACAAGTTAAGTATTAGGTCAATTCATAATGAGAATGAGAATGAAAACATTGCTATGTACTTGGGTGGATTGAGATTTAACATTCAGGATGAACTAACCATATCAAATCCAAGAACTGTTGAATAATGTTACTAGATGGCTATAAGGGAAAAATAAAAGGTGAAAAGAAGGAAAGAAAACAAAATTAGAGGTAGAGGAAGCACCTCTAGGGGAAGAGGATCATTCCCTACTTCAAAACAAGCAAGTGAGAGCCAAGAGGATGTGCATAAAGGACAAGAATAAGCCATAGATTTCAAAGGTGGTTTTCGAGGTTCAAGAGGCAGATTTGGTGGAGGTAGAAGTTCAAACACATTTGTAGGTAGGTGCTACAATTGTCAAGAGTTTGGGAATCCAACATATAAGTTTCCTGAAAGGAAAGGCTCTACATCAGGTGGTGGTGAAAGAAGTGATAAAAGAGTGCAATTGGTTGAAGAAGAAGAATTTGAAAGTGTGAAGTCTCCAAGTCATCTTGTTGCACTAGAAGTGGGAGAATCTTTGATGATGAGAAGAAAATTGTTGAAGATAGCCAAAGAGAAGGAACCAATGCAAAGAAGAGCTCTATTCAGAACCACAATCAAAAGTGAGGGTAACATATGCAAGGTAGTCATAGATTTTGGTTCCACTGATAATATGGTATCAAGTGAAATGGTAGATAAGTTGAATGCGGTGAAAGTTCCTCTTGAAACTCCCTATAAGGTATCTTGGTTAAATGATGATCAATCTCTTGTAGTCAATGAATAAGCCTCGGTTAAGTTTCAAATTGGTGGTTATAGGGATAAAGTACTTTGTGATGTTCTACCTATGAGTTGTTGTCATCTATTGCTTGGGAGACCATGGAAATATGATAGACATGCCATGTATGATGGAAGAAAAAACACCTATCTGATTGAGAAGGATGGGAATGTGTTTACATTGACTCCATTAGTTGAAGATGTGAAAGGAAAAGGTAAGGCAGCCCAAGTGATCATGATGGACAAGAAAGAGTATGTAAAGATGGAGGAAGTCAAGAATGTACAGTTCACAGCCACGAAAAAAGTTACAGATGTTAGGATAGTGATATTAAAGGAATCTTAGAGGGGCAACAACGTTAGAGAGGAGTTCCTTTGTAAAAGTGGGCTAATTAGAGCCCTGTTTAGCACAAAAATTCAAATTCAGAGGAGTTGGTCCAAAACAACCATATGGGGTTTTGATATATGTTGTGTAAGGGGTTAATGGGTGCCTGAAAACAAAAATGGTCAGTGGTTTTTTTGAGTAATTTGAGAGTTTTGGTCAAGAAACCCTTGTTGCACACCTACAAAGGAATAGGAAGAGTTGCTTGAGGAAACACCCTAGTTAGGGTTTGAAGATTAAAGATTGGTTGTAATCAGGTGAAATTGTGTTGGTTTGATTGAAGACCCCCTGCTCTACATCAAAGAGTTAAATATCAAGTATGATTAGGAAAAGTTGACATTATTACCTGACATCTTGCAAGCCCATGATGAAGTGAAGCCTTTATAGATGTGGAAAAATCAGGTGGGCACTACAATTGCTTCTCAAGCAAAATTAATATGTGAGGATGTCAATATTGATATGCTTAAAGACACTTTGGAGAAGTTATATTTTATCATTAGTTTCCTTGAAGATTTTGACAAGGAAGCTAATTAAGTGATGACAAAGTATGCTCCTTACAGAAAGAAAATGGATGAAATTATTAAATTCAATTGGCCATTTGAGGAGGAAGATGAACAATGGAAAATGATATTTGTAGTTGGATTGGATTAGTGAAGTCAGATTGGAACACATATATTTGGTCAAGTATTGTACAGGTTTGGCCTCTAAGGTTATAATGTATAAAGTATGTGTCTCCTAATTAAGAGTGCTACAGGTAAATATTGATCACTGATGTGGATGCTGACTGGGAATTTTGTTTACTTTACCTACCTTTGTGAATTTTGTCATCTTTTCGAATGGGATGGACATGCTACAACAATTTGAAGGATATTCTTTTCAGCATGTGTCTTTTGGAAAACAGGTTTGCTTCTTCACAGCAAATGAAAATAATTTGTCTCATGTGTATTCCCTTCGATTGAAAATGTAAATATAACTATAAAGGGAATATTGTTTTGTAGCGGTCCAATTAGGATGTGACATGTGTACTATTGGCTAGAAGCTTGTTTTTCTCCCTTGCTTCCATAAAACAGAATTCAAGGCCAATAGTGTGGGTCTTTTGTTGAATTCTAGAATTGAATAGTGTAATTGAAGAACACGGAGCAAATATGTTAGAAGTCCTTGTCTAATTCTTTGAGTCTAGATAGTATTTTTTGTCAAATGTATGGTTCCTGAGCATATCTAAATGATAATGCAAGTTTTCAAAGTTTGTAGTCTCTCCAATTTTAATCTGAACTTGAGTTATTAATGAAAATTTTGATCAAATATCATTTTATTAATTGTCATCATTATTGTGCTTTGGTATATGCTTGGATTTTAGCTCTGGTTCAAAGAATCGATTAAAATGCTTAGATTAGATTGTAAATTCATGTGCAAGATAATTGGATTTGATAAGTATTCTTAGACTCCGATTATGGATGGGTGAATTGCAAAGTAATTTCACTTAGATCATTTGTGTTTAGGATTAAATGTACCTTGCATTTCAATTTTTTTCGACTCCTAGCCCATAGATAATGGCACTGATCTCAATCATTATACGAATTTCTTAAAATTTTGGTCACCCAACTTGAGAACATCATTTTAAATAAGTTTTTGATCAATCTTTGATTTGTTGTGGTTGGTTTTGTTCATATTCTCGGTTTTGGATGTAAAATTCTTTCAAGGAAATGCCAATTTCTTGAAGGATTTCATCTTCCTAACCTTTCATGAGAATATATTTGCTTATCTATGCAATGTATCTATTAATTGTTTATAAGAGTCATATAATTTACATTGTGGGACTACCCTCCTAGGTTTTGAAAAGCCCGAAGTGTAGGAGATAAAGCAATTGATGTTACATCTTGTTTGTTGGCCACTTATCTTGTAGGTATTTGAGAATTGAGTCTGGAAAACTCATAAGTATATTGTGGGATCTGATTGGTTAATTGAAAACAACCAAAATCCTCCTCAAAGTTCTTCGTAAGGTTTCCCCTAGTCCTAGTACACAAGCCCTTAGCCCTAAGTTGACTCATCTTACCAAATAAAACCTCCAGGGATTTTACACTATTCTTGACCGAGCAGTGACTAACCTACAACAACTTCTTGATATCCGTATTAGTTTCATTAATCTTTTCCTCCATTTCAGAGAGGTGATTCTCACACAGGGTATTAAATTTTGTAAAGGAACACTCCAAATCAACTAATATCTCAATCAGAATATCCAAATAATAACCCTTCAGCAAGTTTTACATATTCTCTTTCAGACCCCTAATCTTAATATTTACCTTATTAAATTCCTGAAGCACCCACTTGGCAAGATTAAATATGCACACTTCCCCCAAAAAATCCATGTCCAGAAGCTCAAGCAATGAATTATTATCATCATTTAGGTATGAGAAATTCATAGAGAGAGGATTAATCTTCAGGGGTTTAAGCTTACCAAAATTTGGATTCACCCCCTCTTTGTTATGCACCAACCTTTCACTCGATGGCTCCACGCTAGGTGACTACCAAATAGGGGAATCATTGATTTCAACAATAGTTTCCTCAGCATTCTTCTTCTTACCCAGATCCTTGTCACCCTTCATACTACCTTTCGCAACCTGATTTTTCAGCTTTGCAATTTGACTCGATGCCCTTCATGGAATCTCCTTCACTTAACCCCTACATTATCAAGCATGGCCTTCTCCATATAGCCAACTGCACCAGAATCCAGTCCATGAATCACATTATCCTTCTTATAATGGGATCCACTAGAGACGATATCAGTGTCATTGCCAATAGAAGGGGACCTTTGGGAATTCGAATCTTGTAAAACCAACTTCTTGGTAGCACTCTTCCTCTTAAGATTCCCCTTCTTTATTTTTCTAGAGGGGGCCACAATAGGGGACAAATAACCACCCTCCTCCTCCTCATTCCACTCAGCTTCATCATCAACACTAGTGTTTGAACCAGATGAGAGTAATTCCACACAGATAGCCTTCTCCTTTCCTTTAACTGACTTGGCAGGAGTATGGGCTCTCACATGCTCCATTATGAGCAGTATGAAGCCCTCATGAAGAACATGAGCCCTTCTATTCTTCAAATGAGCATAGACTCACACTTCCAATAAAGATAGAAGAAAGAAAGGAAACAAAACATGAATCCCATGTCTTAAATGATTGAACAAGGTGAAATGGTGACCTTAAATGGCAGTATACTTACTGTCTAGGGTCACATACCTCATAATGACCTCCGCTACATTAGCCCAAATCCATTTCAGAGAAGTCCATTCGTAACCCCATGAGGGAATTTTTACTAGCTTCTTCCATTCATTCTCATTAAAAAAATGGTCCATGGTGTCATCATTACTCTTTCTTTCCTTGAAATTTTTTTGACCATCCATTGGCAGCCCAGTGATGGAGGTAATAAATTCCTCATTAATCACAAACTCCATCCCCTTAACCTGTAACCTTCTAGCATGCCAGTAGCAAACAAAGTCTGCATAAGCATTAGGACCATGGTCATGGAGCCTTTCCAAAAAGGGTGTGAAATGCTTGTGTTCTAAAATTCTCCATATCTTGGGCTTATTTCTCCTTCTTTCATAGGAAAAGGGTTTGATTCTACTTTGATCACCTCCCATATCCACAATCACCATACATTGAAACCCCAAAAGAGATACAAACAACAAAATAAAAGCAAGCAGAACACCACCCAAAAAGTGTGCATTGATAAAATAGGTAATAATAGCAAGAATAACCTAGATAATGAGCTCAACCATAGCCATCATTTTGTAATAAATGTTTGGAATCCTCAAGAAGGAGAGAGTACTCCTCCCATGCCTTTGAATCATGAAGTCTGACAGCCTCCTTAGCAAAGAAATCCACTAGGGAGTTTCCCTCCCTGTAAAAATGTGTGACATGAGATTCTTCAAAATATTTTTAAATCATTTTAGAATCCTCCATTAGCTGATCAATTGTCCAACTTGGTGTTTGAATTCCAAGTAGGTAGTTAACAATATTGATGGAATCTCCCTCAACTCAAACCTTGGATTAGCCCTTGTCCAACACATACTTAATACTGATAAACACAACTTTTTCCTCCACACGGTGATTGGTCTGGCTTCCCAATGGGAGTGCCACTACACCCAAGAACCTACCATATTCATTCCTCAACATCCCCCATAACCTATAGGCCCAGAGTTACCCTGGGATTCCCCATCAAAATTAATTTTAACCCACCCTGGGGGTGGAGGTTTCCATTTAGTATTTAATCTAGCACTGATTCTAGTCTTAACAATCTTAGAAGGTAGGTAAGATATCTTCCAATTAGTGGTCAACAATAAATCATATCCAACCAAGCAAGAGGACGTAGCACATCGAGGAGCATTTTGGTTCAAAAGAAAGAAATTTTCAAAAATGGCCTTTCAAATTTTGATAAACACACTTTCCACCTTGAGTTTAGAATCCTAGAAGATTCTATTGTTTCTCTCCTTCCAAATGCTCCAAGCAATATGTAGGGCCATGAGTTCCCAGAGCCTTTGAAGGATAGGTGAAGAAGTAGGACACTTCCATTGGTCAACAAAACTGCTAAGAGAACCTGTAAAAACCTAATACAAATTCCAAAGCGCAAGAAACTTACTCCAAATGAGATTGAAAAAATTACACCTAAGGAGAAGATGAAAAGCATTCTTTGCATCGGGCTCATAGAGCACACACCTATTAGGCAAAGCGAACCCCCTTCTACAAATATTATCTTGGGGCAGCACTTTTCTTTGCATTAATAGCCAGAAAAAAATATTCACTTTAGGGATCAGTATTTTATTCCACAACTTTCCCCAAAAGGGAAAAGGTTCAAGTTTCACTAGGGAATTGGTGAAGGCTGAGACCATAGAGAAAAAACCCATTATCCCAAGGATCCCAAATCACACGGTCAAGCTTCAGGAATAGGGGAATTTGAATATTAGCAAGAAAATTTTGAAGAACAAGCAACGAAGGATCCCAATTTTGAAACTCCTTCCATGCACCATTTTGGATATAATCATCCACCATGTGACCAAAAATATGTTTACAAATGTACACAATAGGAGGGGCCCATGGATGGTTCACCAATGGCTCACCATCACACCACACATCCTTCCAAAATAGAATTTTGGAAGCATCACCCAACACCCACTTCACACCTTTAGCTATAAGGTCCCTACAAGGGATAATATTTTTTCAGAAATAGGATCCCAAGGGAATAAAATTAGAATGCAAAAGGTCCCAAGATCTCCTCACTCCAAAAAAATATTTATTCTTAACCAGAGAAGACCAACCCACATCCTCATTGAGGAGTCTCTAGATGTTCTTCAAAAGCAGGGCCTTATTGAAAGACCTTATGTTTCTAAGACCCAACCTGCCCCTCTTCTTGGGTTTGCACATGAGGTCTCACACCACAAGAGGAATTATGGATTTTTCTTCCACCCCTGACCACAAAAATCTTCTCATAATCTACTCCATTTTCTCTTTGAATTTTGTAGGGATCCTGAACAAACTCAAAGAATACAGAGGAAGATTCTACAGGGTAGACAAGATAAGCTGCAGTTTCCCCGCCTAGCTAAGGAGAGCTCCTTTCCAACTTGCTAGCTTTCTGTTAAACTTATCCAAGAGGCCGAACCAAAAAAATTCTAGGATCTTAGACACACACAATGGAAGCCCCAAGTAAGTCGATGGTAATTCACCATGATTGCAAGATAAAATCCTTTCCAGCTTCAATTGGAGGAACTCTGAACTATTGAGAAAAAAAAGATAACTCTTAGGTAAATTAACACACTGACTAGAAGCCTTCTCATACAACATAGAGAGATATAATTTATTTTTCATAAGTATATTTAGTCAAATGATGTCATGTGAGTTACTTTCTTATGAAGGAAAGTGGCCTACCTTCTTGTGTTAACACCACACCCATGCTAGTTCCAGGAGCAACAAATAAGAATTAAGGGCTTGTTCAAATCTAACATGGAAAAAAGTGAGTGGAACACATGGTAATCTTGAGAGAAATAAATATTAAATCAAGTTCTTTTATCTAGACATTTTATTTTTATCGAGGAAACCAAGGGTCCAAAAAAAATTACCATAGTTATGAAAAAACTTGCAATAATACATTGTCAATCCTAAAATTCCTCTCAATATTTTTAAGGACTTATTGATGGTTATTTGGGCACATCAACTTAAGTAGAATGAATATCACTCTACCTCTCCTAAAAATGTGACCGATCCAAAAGACCATTCACCTCCAAGGTCCCTATTGGCTAGGTGATAGCAAGATTGAAGAAACTAAGTGGTCAATGTGATTTTTTGTTCAATGGGAGTGTGTTGGTAAAATTAATCTTGAACCAATGTGATGAAGTCTATAATAAATTCAATATCTTGCTTTAAGCTCCCGATATTCTAAATTTAATCCTAAACTACTTCAATTGTAGAAAAATGCAAAAGAATAAAGGTTAGAGAACAATTGAAAAATAAATGGACAACATATGTATTTTACTTTCATTTCACTTAATAAGTTTTTAAAGATTCAATTTCATATTTAATGCAATTATCAGTATTACACTCAGTTGTTCACACTCTAAATATAATATTCTAAGGAAGAGATGAGAAATTGAAAAGAATGGTATGAAACCACCATATTACATGTGCAGAGATCAAATATTATCCCTTAATCTCATATGAAAGACGAAACAATCTAAGAACTTACCTCACCAAAGTATACCAAATGCAAGTGAAAATACAAATACATTACCAAAAATAGTAGTAAGAAAAGAGAGCAAAAAAATTAAAATATATTTCATTAATTGGTAGGTTACATATGACTGCGGGATTCCCTCACTGCAAATGTGTCAAAAAATTTCCCTTGCATGCCTTATCAAAATTGCAAAACATTTCCCTTTTAACACAATGTCTCTTTATCTATCTTTCACATCCCTTAAAAACATTTGGAGGTATTCCTTTTAGACCTTCTTTTGGTGCCCAAAATTTGAAATACATAAGAGGTCAATTTGAGTCCTATGTTGGTGCTTGGGACCAAAATTAAAAATATGCAAGTTGCAACTTATTTGGCCCCCTTTCCTAGGCCCTATATTATTTTAACCTTATTTTTTAATTGAGTTATTACATCTTTCAAAATAATAATGAATGATTAAATATGTTGAATTTTATGCAATAAAATGAAGAATATATTATGCTTGGCTAGGAAAATAACTCATGAGGATATAACAGCCTTTCTACCATCATTCTAGTTCATTCCTCCATGGTACTTGAATTTTATTTGTTGGGAGAATATTTATTTCTTGATCTTAATTTATAATTCCCCAAATTTGAGAAAGACCTAGAAAAACTTTTCAAGAACTCTTGGACATAAACATGCCCCAAATTTATGTCTTTGATATTAGTACATGGTGAGAAAATTTTGGATGGGAGTTGATACCCCTTGAACTCATACTTAATTTCTTTGCATGGAAGATCATCTTACATTATACAACAACAATCAACACAAGATAATTATTAGAGAGGATCAAATAATCAAGCCACTAAGAAGTGTTATGATCAAATTCATTAATATCAATCCATAACCTTACCTAGGATCTTCCAAAGAAGAGATATTAGCTCAATATATGTGTGAAATTATATACTCAAGATTTATAAATTAGTCATAACTCACCCTTAGGTATAAAATATTTGAAAGGTCTAATACTAGCTATAAGCTAACACTCATTGTGAAAATATTGGGTATTTGGGATTAAGAATACTTCATAAGTCATGCCCAAAAAGCATATCAATCCAAAGAAATCAAGTGCCCCGAACTTGTTGAAGGTATAGAGTATAACATATTGAAAATTAGATATCAGGCATATCTCATAACTCTACCTAAATGATAAACCACCAAGGAATACTTTGATACCCCAAAATAACCAAGATATATGATAAGGTTTATCAAGAATCAGAGTTACCATCTAACCTATACAAAATAGTAGCTAAAACATGGAAAATCTAATCCTAGAGGTTTATTACGTCAAGGTATCAAGAATTGTGGATCAATAAAACTTCTTAAAATATACCCAAAGGGAAGGCACAATATGGGAGACCCAATCAAATTATCTTGAAATAATTTTAAAAAATATTGAAGATTAAATATTACAGTAACCACTCAACATATGCCCAAAAGGGTAGGTCGAAAAGAGGAGGCCCAATCTAACAATTCCAAAAGACTTAACAAAGATATAATTTTGTAGACCTATGACCATCTAATATATGCCAAAATAGTAGGCCCAACAGGGAAGGGTTGATTAAACAATCTCAAAATACTTAACAAAGACAAAATGTTAGATCAAAGATTGGAGCAACGACCTAACTTATGCCCAAAGGGTAGACCTAACAAAGGAGGCTTGATCAAATGATCATGAAAAATTAATGAAGATAAAATATTAAATATTGGGGATTGAAAAAACCACCTAATGTATGTTCAAAGGAAAAACCTACCAAGAGAGGCCTAAATGAATGATCCCAAAAGACTTAACAAAGATAAATTTTCATAGATCAAGTATTGGAATAGTCTCAAGCATCATATGAAGAATATTATGGAGGCATTAAAATATTTAATGGCTTGACAAGGTAGTATGACATCATTACAAACAACCTCAAAAGGTGTGTCATATGAAAAAATGGATTAAACATCTAAAATCAACAAAAATATAAAAGGTAACAACAAAAACAAAAAGAAAAAAGAAAAAACCAAATATGGTCCAAAATAAATCAAAAATAACATCAAAAGTTAAATCTAAAACACTCAAGAAAACTACCTATAGGAAAAGACAAACAAATGAAGGGAAAATAAACACAAACTAACATGAAAAATAATGTCATTAAAGAATTATGGTCTAAGAAACCCTATGTGGTAAAGTTGCAAGAATGGAGGAAAAAAGAATACACAACAACCTCAAACATGCATGAGTAATGGCCATCCAACTAGAGGCACCAACATCTTCCAACTCGCAAAAAATATTTGTAGCAAGGATAAATTTCTAGAGTGTCAAGGATTAAAATAATAAAACAAAAGTGAAATAAAAAATGGGGGCGAATGGAAATAAAACCAATATTGCACACAAATTGAGGAAAATGCCATAAATACAAATTTTAGGGTATGTCAACATCATGTCATATCCCATGTCAAGTTTTGGAACATCAGAGATTTGGCTACAATGATATCAAGATGACCAAGTCCAAAAGTCTAACTAGAGTGATACACCAGCCCAACACTAACCATTAAGAATAAGGGTGTCAGGTATTCCTTTATATTCATACCAAATGAATAATTGTAACAAGTTGATAGGTACCCACACATGTGAATAAAAATACAAGTAAAACATCAACTTCTAATGGATTCTTGTACTATTATGTTGAGATAACAAACCCAGCAATCTCGATAGGTCAACTAAAATAAAAGCCAAAAAGGAAAACACTTAAACCCAAATCCAAAACAAAGAAAAGAAAAAGAAAAAGGGCGGTTTGTGTTTTTCCAATTCAAAATGGGGCATATGGACAAGGCAGAAGAAATGGTAACCCAACCTAAAATTCTCTTGCAAGCATTTCTATATGTGAAACTTGATCAAATAGCTTGAAATTTTTTAGCACGAAACAAAAATGACCCCAAAGGTAACATGATACTAATGGAGTAAAGGCTTATCATAACATAGCATCCACTACTGAATAATCCAAGTGTGTGCAAGGGTATTCATTTTCTTTCTTAAACTAAGCTAGGATAATCATTGAAAACCAAACATTGAGCTACATATTTGATCTCATCAAAAAATGATCAAGGGTTACATTTAGGTAAAATTCAGCATAAATAAATTGACCATTGACCACCTAGACATTGCCCCACTTCTAATCAGGCATCTATAGCCCTGATGGTTTTGTCCCTATGACTCCTCTCAAAATATATTTGTACTTCCAATCAAGTTTCCATAGCCCCAATAGAAGTTACCTTAATCACCTAGTTAGTTAAGTCCTTATGTTATATATTTTATTTTCTTTCTCTCTTTTTTATGAATCTTTTTCAACTTGCAAGTAATGGATATTTCTACACAATTTGGAGTCATATTGGAGTCATGGATGTAGACCTCTATATTTTTCATTTAACCTTTAGCTACAACCATGCTTCCTAACTATGCCCCCCTCCCCCTTGCTTAAAAAAAATAATATGTAAAATATATAAGATTCCTAAGTAGGCTCACCTTAGTTGTTGGTCAACTAGACCCATACAGTAGACATACACTAGTAGGAACACAACCTATGTAGCTGAAGAACCCAAAATTGTTGATTGAGATAAGGTTTGGTCATAATTGTAAGTACATGTTGTAACATCATGAAAACAATGAAAGGTTAAAAGCACACAACAACGCAATCTAAGCTAAACAATAGAGAACAAAGGAAAGCTAAAACATAAATAAACTAAACAATCTCACCCAATATCTACGTAGTTCCATGTCTGACCTCAATTTCCCTTCTCCATTTCGTCGTTTGTAGTATAATTGCCCTCATATTTCTCTATGCAAGTATAGTCTGTGATAGTGATTTAGCAAAACATCGAAGATTCGAATAATAGATATGCTTCCAAAAGTCATAATATTTCGGGAGAGGTAAAATGATGAAAGACAAATCAATTTATAGAAAATTGATCATTCGAATGATAGGCCAGGATTGAAAGATAAACGGACGATTGAGATCAAAGGATTAGACATGCATTATGATAACTATTAGTACTGACATGAGTGATAAAAACTAAGAATAGAAATAAAGATTAAATAATGATTTAATCTTCAAAGTTTGGTATTTGAAAATAGAAGAATAATGTTTGCATGACAAAGATAAAGATGGATTAAAAGCAACGTTTTGCTCTAACACACACACAAAATTTAATTAATTAAATAAAGATATTTAATTAATAAGCATGTACATGCATATGAGTTAGAACTAGATAACTGACTAGTTATGACAGAGAGTTTATTCGCAAAAGGCAATTAGTCATTAAATCAAGAGATAACTGACTGATTTAAATAGATCTCGAGTGAAGTGGAAATGAATACTTAGATAACTTAAACATTTATCTAAATATAGAGGAATGTGTTAAAAATAGACCTTTATGAATTAAATGATTATTTAATTCAAGATTCAACATTTTAAGGATTAATTAAATAAATAAGATTTATTTAATTAAGTGAAGAAAAGGTTAAATGAATAATTAAAGTATTAAAGTATTTATTTAATTATAGTTGAAAATATGATAAGGATAAATTAAATAAGAATTTATTTAATTTAAGAAAGAGAATAACGTTAATTAATGATGTAATTAAATAAAGAACGTTTATTTAATTAATCAGGATAGAATAAAGAAAATGTGAATTAATTAAATAATTAAGATTATTTAATTAATAGATGAATAAATGTTAAAGTGAATTAATTAAATAATTAACATTATTTAATCATGACCATGAAAATACGGATTATGAAGAAATTGAAGTCGCAGGCTTAGACCAAATTTTAGTATCTACATTTTGCCCCTCTTTGATACAATGTCATTTTGTCGTTGTGTCAAAGAAAATCAATCAAAAACATGCCCCAGTCATGCCCCAGTGTAGAATAGGTGAAGGTATGCCCCCTCGGGAAAATTGACAATTTTTTGAAAAATTTCAAAAAAAATGGAAATAGTCTTGATTAGTCAATTTGATAACCAGAAATGTAGTGGAGTTGATGGAAATGAATTTGGAGGTGTTAGGGATATGTACGGGTCGATTGAAGTTGGAGGTTTACGCGGCCAATAGAAAAGGTTGGAGGAAATGCCACCCAAAGTTACCCTAGGTATAAATAGAAAAGGGGTGAAAAACCAATTCATTTTCACCCACCTAGTTTTGAAAATTGAGATTTTGCTCTAGACTCCCAGCAAGATTGTCTCCAATTCCACACACTCACCATCACGCCTATTAGATCTGGACGTTTAGGCAGCCTACAGACGCAAACCCCCCAGTATGTTGCTCAAAACCAATCCTTGAAATTTTAATTTTCACGCATTTCTAGGCATTTAATTCCATTTTTTGTTATGCGTTACTTTTTTGAAAAGCCACATTTGAATGCATAATCAACGCATTTTCTTGCAGAATGACGTAACTATAAATTCATGTTTGTGGTCAGTGTAGGATTTTCAAGTTTACATGCATTTGTAATTTGTTTCGACGAATTTGTTAAATAGCAACGCATTTGACTTTTTCATAGACACATATAGTATAGTGTAACACACTTGAAAATGTTTCAGCGCATTTGCATTTAGGATAGTTGGTTGTTATGCGTGACTGTAAAGATACACATTTGCATTGTTGCACGCATTTGTGATGTAAAATGACACAATTGAAATTTTATGATGCATGTGCAAAGTTAAATGATGCAATTGACTTTTTGAAATGCATTTGCAAATAAAATGACGCATTTGACTATCATGGATTTTTGAATTTTTGACTAGGATAGATCATTGTTTCTGACATGAGGCATGCACAATTCCATTGCAGGTTGTATTAGATCCTGTCTATACGAGAGAGTCGAAACCGTTGACTTTCCGCTTCTGTGAAAGTTTGCGGAGCGGGGAGAAATTGTTTTTGTGGCACTTGGGATTGCATCATGTGACATTCATGCCCACTATCCAAGCAAACTGAGGATTGCTGACTGTATTGTGTGAGTGGCAGCACTCAGAGGCATCGTCATTTCACCTGCCTACTAGTGAGGTGACAGTGACTTTAGAGGATGTATATAGGATTATGAGATTACGTATTAGAGGCACCAAGGTTATGTACGATACACAGAGGGGTTTTGCGGAGATGTGCAGATACTATCCCCATGATGACATTAGACAGTTAGGGATTGATCATTATGAGGTTAGATGGCATGTACTAGCGAAGAGATATGATAGGTTAGATTTTCTATTATGTACATTGATAGGAGGTATAGTTCTTCCCAACCACTGAGGTCATGGATTCCCTATAGGATGGGGGGAGATAGTGGTAAGGATGCTAGAGAGGCAGGAGATTTATGCTTGGGGCCCTTGTCTCTTAGCCATGTTGTATTTCCACTTACATGATATAGTATATAGAGAGGCACAGTCTATGAGCTATGGTACCATGCTCCTGATGGTATGGGCGTGGGAACACAGCCATTTTTTGTCTGCCGGTTACAGTTGATGTGCAGCAAGGATCACCATATGCCTTTCGTTATGTGGGGGCAAACACCCAGCACCATGTGGGAGATACTGGTTATTATAGGAATGCGATTGATACTATGGTGCAGTTTATATGGAGACCATATATGGATTTCCCATAGTGGCCAGATGAGGATGGGCACTTGGTATATTGCAGGCAGACTCAGTACCTGATTGGTCAGACATTTTCACATGTCCACATTATTGAGAGGCACTTGCCAGATCAATTTTTGAGATAGTTTGGAGAGGTTTAGGATGAGCCTCGAGGCCAACCAGAGTATGCAAGGTCTTCTAGAGAGATTACCTTATGGGGTGTGGAGATTCCAGTGGCTACTGTAGAGGCTGACATTGATGCATTACAACTAGTGCAGTGGGGTTGGAGTGGTGGGTTAGCAGATCCAGATACCACTGAGGCATACGATCGGTGATGGGTTGTTCACAGGCCAGTAACTCTCACAGATCCATACCAGGATGCGCTGGTAGAGTGACAAGGGATAGGGCCATGCAGCAGGTGTGGCAGAGGCAGAGGTCGAAGGGGTGGAGGTGGTAGAGGGGATAATGGAGATGGTAGATGAGGTAGTCAGAGGGGTGGTAGAGATGGTAGAGGAGATGGTTGGATGGGTGGTGGGAGGGGGAGACGTGGTCGTAGAGGACGGGGTCCACCTTTGTCACCTATCCATGAGGAGGTACAGGAGGGAGAGGATATTCACATGCTAGATATTGGCAGAGGTGAGGAGGAGGTGCATGTTGAGGTTGGGGGAGAGGAGATTCCTATTGAAGAGGCAAAGATTGGTGGAGAGGAGCATGCGAGACAGGAGGACATTCTTGAGGAGCATGCAGAGGAGGAGGCAAGCGGGGAGGAGGTTGAGGTTAGTGCCCTTGATTTTATTTTCGGATATCAGGATGACAAGGAGGATGATCAGGAGTGTGAGCTCCGTGACAGGATTTTGGAGGAGATGGAGGATGATGGGATGGAGAGGGTACGATAGGATGATATAGGTCCTAGTGATCAGGATACAGAGGCTTTGTGTGCTCAGGTTGCATCTTTAGAGGAGAGGATGAGGTTATTTATGGCAGAGCGAGATGCCCTATAGATGGATTGAGACAGAGCATACATGGACAGGGATCAGGCGATAGCTTGGAGATAGGAGACCAAGCAGCGGTTTTCAAAGAATTGAGCTCTTTGCAGTGGGCCAGCTTATGCTTTCTCTCAGGAGTTAGTCAGATATGGTGAGAGAGCTTCCTATTACAGGGACCTATATGAGGCAGAGGTTTCTCTAGAGAGATGGGCTCCCAATTTCTCACAGGCACGTAGCAGCAGGTCTCAGACTAGCACTCATACGAGGACAATGAGCATAGAGGGGTTTGAGGGGCCATGCAGATTTGGACCATATGATAGGCCTTCGTCCCCACACAGGTCATCAGGATCTCGCCATCATTCGCCTTCACAGTCTGGTCATGGTAGCAGTGGTAGTTCCAGATAGGGACATTTATTGATATTTATTGATGGACATTGTACCTTGATCATGTAGCCTGCAAGCTTCATATTTATTGATACATTATGACATTGTGATGTGACACTTTTTAAGTGATATATATATATATATATATATATATGATTTTGGCAGTGATTCTCATGATATGCAATTCTTTGTATGATTATGCAGTCTTTTATTTATACATTGTTATGTCTATATGACATGCCTATGTGATGGATGATCATATCTACTTTATGATGTGTTTATGCAGCCTATGATGTGTTTTTGATTCTATATGATGATGTATGCATTGATTTCTTATAGTATCAATGGATGTTATGTATGCAATTTATGATTATGAGATGCAATGGGATTTATATATATACGATGTTAGCTACATATGGTGAGATGTGTTTGATGATGATGGATAAAATGTGATGCATATATGTACACTTTTCATGTACATGTAATGCTTTTACTATGTAATCTATGATGATGAATGTCTATTATGCCATGATTTCCTAGATATGATAATTGCCTATATTTTTGTTATTTTCAAATGCAAGATTTATGTATGATTTATGGTGTATGATTTTTACATGATGTTTCTAACATGAATGCATATGCAGGTTGCTTTATATTTGTGTGTGTCATAGGACTCTGTCATAATGCAAGAAAGAAGAAATTTTAGTGCGAAAAGAAGATGAAAAATAAAAGACATAGTTGTTAGTATTAGGAATCTTCGGTATTTTTCTGGATCACAAAAGGCTTTGCACTTTATCATCATTGGGCGGTAACTAATACACATGGAGATAAACACCATGATATGACATAGATAAAGGTGTGCAAGGTCATCCACTTGCTAACAACAAATAGTCACAGACAAGGATTGTCTTCACTCATACTAAGGACACAATTGCCTTAGTCTTTTTGTCAAGACAAACCACAGACAACAAAAAAATAAAAGATGGGTCATAAGACGTCATCACTCCTCTAAGTCCTTCATGGGACATCCTTGAGGAAACTAGTAACATGAATCAAAAATCAAAGTTAAAAGACAACCGACAAACAACAGTCAAAGAAAACAGAATTCTGATACATCGTTGCTTTTCTAAATCCTTCATGGGACATCCTTGAGAAAGCTAATATCAGGATTCCAATCATAAAGTAAAATGGAATGATAAGATAAACAAGCCACAAATTCAAAAAGACAATAAAATATTTTCCAAAACTTGTTCTATTTGTTTGATTGTTTTGTTTGATAACATGATTGATTGATAAGACCCAATTTCAGGAGAGACACATATTGAATAAGACGTTGAGTCTGGTTTCGATGTTATGACTATTTTTATAAGGCATGATAAAAGCCTAGTTTCATAAAGACACGTATCGTATAAGAAATTGAGTCTGATTCCATTGATGTGATAACCTGTATGAGGCCTTGTTGATTGTTTGACGGTGTTTGTATTTAGGAAGGACTCATCCTGTATAACACATAGATTGTTTATTTTACAGATATATGTATTCAGGAAGGACACATCTTGAAGAAGATACAGGTTAATTGTTTTGATGATGTCTTTTCTTAGGAAGGACACATCCTGTAGTAGACATAAGTTGTAGATTTGGAAATTTGTTTGATCTGACTTGATGAGATTGTTGACTTATTGATCTTTTTGGTGCATGACCTGATATGATGTGCTGACAGTTGATTGTGTGTGACAACGAACCCTAAAGGACTGACCTGGTGTGGCCTTGAGGGCTCATCGATTGATGGCCTTTCCTACGTTATACATGCAGAGACCTCGTAGTTTGACTAGACTTTGACTGAAAAGACTGACTATAAAAAGCTTGATTTGTATGAAGATACTTGATGTGTGTGGTAGTGCATGACAATGAACCCTAAAGGAATGACCTAGTGCAGCCTCGGGGGCTCATCAATTGATGGCCTTGCCTATTTTATACACGCAGAGACCTCGTAGTTCGACACAACCAATGACCTTGTCTTATAGACAAATGGATTGAATCATGATTTTATATAGACAAACCTAGAAGGACTAACCTAATGCCTTAGGGGAACATCGATAGATGGCCTTACCTACATCCAGTCGTAGAGGCGATGTAGTTTGACACATGACAAAGACTAACAAGTGTGACTGACTCTTACTCTATTTTTTGATTTTCAACATGTTTTGATTTTTTTGTCTTTTTGAGGTTTTCTAATATTTTTGGATTTTCTTTAAGGACAATTTGTAATGTTTTTGGATTTTCTTTCAGGATAGCCAATGTAAGAACCAATATGATGCAAGTCACAAGTGTTTTCCCCTAGTCGAGTATAAGACCAATTGATTATGAATAGGATGGGATGGGGGATATGAAATGCACTCAATGTCAATCGTTCCAAATTATGAGGACTACCATTTATTATGAATGGTATGTACAAACGATGGATGGATAAGATAGGTGATATGTACAAGGATAGATAATATGTACAGGGGTAAGTTAGATTAGAATAATGGTAGACAAAGGAGTAAAGTCAACTACACATGGCATTTGTTTACTAGGTTTTCACCATGGTACTTATCCAAAGCGCCACTGTGGTGGTTTTCACTATTGGATGACTTATTTCTCTTTATTATTTCCTGGATTTTTTATTTTTTTTTATGTTACCAAGATGCATGTTTGCCAGGTTTTCACCTAGGTAATTTTTATTTTTTTGTATTTTTGATAATTAAGACAAGGCTCTCAGAAGCTATGCATAGAACTTCTTCAAATGAAGACTATTGATAGGTGTTGACAATGGTTCTCCTTCAAGAGTAGAGAGTTGATACGCTCTTGATCCAAAGGCTTCTATGACAATGTAGGGTCCTAAGTAGTTAGGTTCAAACTTTCCTAGTTTCTCTCTTTCAGCTTGATTCTTAGGATTTTCCATTAAGACCAGGTCACCAATGTCAAAGTTTCTATTCAAGACCTTCTTGTTATAGTTGCAACGAAGATGATTCTGATATGCTTGAAGATGTTTCAGTGACTTCTACCTTTTCTCATCTAGGAATTCTAACTCATGTAGTCTTGAAACTCAGTACTCTTCATCATCAATGTGCCCTTTCAAAGATACCCTTAGGGAAGGAATCTTGACCTCAATAGGCAAAATGGCTTTGGAACCAAATACTAGGGAATATGGAGTGGCGCCAGTGGGAGTACGGATACTTGTACGATAAGCCCACAAGGCTGGATTGAGTTGTAAATGCCAATCCCTGCCAGCATCATTGATAGTCTTTTTGAGGATTTTGATGATAGTTTTATTAGATGCCTCTGCTTGGCCATTACCTTGTGGGTAATATGGGGTGGAAAAATGATGTTGGATATGGAACTCTTCATAAAGATGGCAAACTTCTTGGCTCTTCAATGGACGGTCATTATCTGTGATAATGGATTAAGGAACGCCACACCGACAAATGATATAGTTTAGGATAAACTTTGAGATCTATGTATCGGTGATGTAGGTCAAGGGAATAGCCTCAATCCACTTTGTAAAATACTCGGTGGCAGTAATGATGAACGTATGGTCGTTAGATGGTTTGGGATGGATCTTACCTATGAGGTCGAGTCCCCATTGGGAAAAAGGCCATGGTGACGTTATGGGACGGAGCTCCTGCACAGGCGCATGTATCAATTCTTTGTGTACCTGACATTGATGACATTTCTTAACAAAGACATATGAGTCCTTTTCTGTGGTAGGCCAATAGTAACCCAGTCTCATAATCTTTTCAGCTAAGGTAGGATAGTTAGAATGGGATCCACATATACCCTCATGTACCCCATGCAAGGTTGCTATGCTTCGTCAGTATCGAGACATCTCAGTAGGGTATTATCTAAGGCATGTCAATATAGGGTGTCTCTGATGATGGTGTACTTGGCTGGTTTGTGAAGGAATGTCCTACGTTGGTTATTAGAAAGGCCAGGGGGTATGATTTTGGCATGGAGGTAGTCATTGATATCTTTATACCATGGGGAATCAGGACCAACAATATCACATACCATATCTAAATATGGGATGTCGTAGGCAGTGACCAAAATTTGTTCTACCAAAAACTCAAACTTAGGCATGTTGCTAGGTATGTCGAGGAGTGAAGCAATAGTAGCCATGGCATTTGCTACCTTGTTTAGAACACAAGGTATTTGATGAAATTCAACCTTGTCAAAGTACTGCTTGAAACTATCTGCCATGCGTTTATAGGTAGTGAGATTTTCATCTTTAGTCTCATAATCATCATTTAGCTATCGGATTACCAATTGAGAATCACCATAAACCTATAGGTTCTTGATTTTCCATTTTACTGTCATGCCTAATCCTGTCACAAGAGCCTCATATTTTGCTATGTTGTTGGTACATGGAAAGGAAATCCTGAATGACTTAGGGATGGAATCACCTTGCGGTGTGATAAACAAGATACCAACCCCTGAGCCATGATTCATAGGACCTGTCAAAGTATAGTTTCCATGCCATGCCTATGTCAATGGTGAATATAAACTCATCGGGAAAATCTGCAACTAAAGGGTGATATGCTTGTATCGGTGCATCAGCCAACTAATCAGCAATGACTTGTCCCTTAATAGCCTTTCTCTCTATGTACTGGATATCATACTCACTAAGTATCATAACCCATTTGGCCAGTTGCCCTGTTAATGTTGCTTTGCTTAGAAGATATTTTAAAGGATCTATCTTCACAACCAGCATTTTTTGATGGTTCAGCATATAGTGCCTTAATTTTTTAGTAGAAAATATTACTCCAAGACAAACACGTTCAATGGTATTGTAGTTGAGCTCATAACCCACCAAATTTTGACTAATATAGTATACTTCCCTTTCATGACCTTCATTGTCATTCTATGCAAGCAATGCTCTGAGTGATGAATGGGTTGCTGAAATATAAAAAATTAGTGGTCATCCTTCAACAAGTGACATTAAGACTGGTGGTGTGAGTAGATAATCCTTAATCAGTTGAAAGGATTCCTAGCATTTACCTGTCCACACAAAGGGTATTCCTTTTCTAAGCAAATGTTGAAAGGGATGTGTCTTATCTACTAACTGCACTATAAATCTTTTGATGGATTGTAGTCTCCCTTGCAATGTCCTTAGCTGACTAAGATTATCTGGTCGAGGCATGTCCATGATGGCTTTGACCTTGGTTGGATCCACTTCGATGCCTCGTCTAGAGATGATATAACCCAAAAGCTTTCCTGATTTCACTCCAAACACACATTTCTTTGGATTCAGTCTCACTTTATACTCTTCTAGCCTTTGAAATATCTTGTCTAAAACTTGTAAATGATCTTCCCTTGTGAGTGATTTGGCAATAAGTTCATCAACATAATCCTCCATAAGAGTGTGTACAAGGTCGTGAAAAATAGTGTTCATAGCTCGCTGATAGGTTGCTCCAACATTTTTGAGTCCAAAGGGCATGACATTCCAGCAATAGGTTCCCCAAGGACATGTGAAATTTGTTTTAGGTTGGTCTTCAATTGCAATCCTAATCTAATTATACCCTGAAAATCCATCCATAAGGGATAACATCTCATACCCTGTTGTCATGTCTACTATCATGTCAATGTTGGCAGAGGGAAGTCATCCTTAGGGCATGCTTTATTTATATCTCTGAAATATGTGCAGATACGGATGCCCCCTATTGGTTTGGTGACTGGTACAAGATTGGAAATCCAATTTGCATAGTCGATTGATCTAATGAATCCAACGTCTAACAGTTTCTTTAGCTCAACCTTGACTAGTAAAGAAATCTATGGATCATTTTCCTCAATTTATGTTTCACTTGTTTTACACCTAGTTGTAAGGGGAAATGATGTAGTACAAGTTTAGGATCTAGCCCAGACATGTCTGCATATGACCAGGAAAAGTTAATCTATCTTTGTGTAAAGAAGTTGTGGAATTTTGGTTGCTCTTCTTTTGTCAATGATGCTGCAAAATATACCAGTCGGGGATTCTCTTCTGTACCTATGTTAACTAGCATGGGTGACTTTTCCTATGCAACAAGGAGAATGTTCAAACATCCATCCTTAGGTGCCTCAGAGAGGTTTTTTCCTTCGGATGCATCCTTTATTTTTTCTTTTTCATTGTCTAGAGGCGCCTTACGGTTTTCACCTAGAGACTCATCATTTTTGTCTTTTTCATTCTTTTTCTTATTTTTGTGATTGGAGGGTTGAACAGATTCCCCAAAATATACTTTGTTTTCCAATTCAATGGTAAATCCAACCTTGTTATCACCACTAGGTATGCCTTCTCATAATCCCAAGGAACTCAACAATCACTTTGTCATTCTAAAAAGTGTCTAAGACAGGTGTGTCTTATTGGTCCCAATCAATGAGCTAGGGATAGACTAACAACATGTCATCATCAGAGTTATCAAAGTTTAAGAGGTTCAAGGTAAGAATTGAGTTGTTCATATAGTCACAATAGTTTTGTACCAAGTCATCTTTGCTCTTTTGCTTGGATTTAGGTGGATTCTGAGGTGGGGCTAATGCCAAGGTTTGGTTATCCAAAATGGATTTAATAGGTTCCCAAGAGGTAGGATCAAGAGATTCCCAATAGTAATGTTTAAACCATTCCTCTTTTGTCAAATTCTTTGGTGGACAAGAATTCAATGGATTTGGTGAATTTTTCAACATCAAGTCAAGGTCTCCAAATAGCTTATCAAGGTCCATGGTGGATGTGGATGATAGGGAATCCCACTCATATTCATTTGATTTGGGGGAGTCATAGTAGGGTTGGTAATATGGTTCATCGGATGTCTTGATATCTTCTGAAGCACTTACTTCCTTGAGTAAGGGTGATGTGGTACTAGGAGCACCAATCTGAATCAGTTGAAACCAAATCCCTAAACCTTTCGGCCACTTAGAAACAAAATTTGGTTTAGTTCTCCCATCTTGATGTAAGCCTATACCACTATTTCCATTATATCCCTTGCTCTGCATGATTGTGAAACCTTTTCCATATTGATTTGTAGGAATGTGAGCAAGTGAGGGAAGTTCTTCAGGGTCTTCTCTATACAACCAAGTGGTCACATCTTCTGCATGTATGGCTTCTTTGTTTAACTCTCCCCATTTTGTAAAGGTTGTTGAGGTAGGAATGTGTAAGGTGACCACTTATTATCTCCTATCTATTGTAGGTAAACCATATGATTTAGGAGGAATCACATGGCTAACACAGTAAGATGTCTTCATGTGATATTCTCCACAACCCTTGTCTTGGATCTTGACCCTAGGAGTGGAAGGTAATGAAGGTGAAGTGGATGTTCTAGAGAGAGTGGATGGATCAACATAATGAGGCGAATTGGATGATGAGGCTTCTTGGTTTACAGGCACTTGGCGCTGAGGTGTCTCTCGTAGACTGGTACAATATTGGAATGGATTTGGGTCACCATCTATTGTTATTTCAGTTCCATTGTAAGGGAATTTTAGACATTGATGATATGTGGAAGGAACTTCCTTCATGGCATGAATCCATGGTCTTCCTAATAGAAGATTGTATGGAAGGGTGAGATCCAAGACTTGGAATTTTGTCTCCATAACTGCAGGACCAATTCTAATAGGAAGTGTTACCGCCCCCTTTGATTTTCATTCCTCATCGTCATAAGCCTTAATGACAATACTTTTGGTTGTGTCTACGCATGCTTCTGAGAAGCCTAATGCCTTAATCAATTTTAAAGTGCACAGATTTAACCCTGCTCCTCTATCTACCAGAACTCATCTAACTTTGGTTTTGTCAACAAGGACTTCAAGATGTAACAGGTTGTTATGATTTGTCTTTTCAGTTGCATAGTCTAGTTTGGAGAATGTGGCATGATGATTATTAGTCAGGTAACCTACCATTTCCTTGAAATGATTGACATCAAGATCATTAGGGATAGTCACACTTTCTAAATCCTTGTCTAGAATGGATCGATGTTCAAAAGAGATACGCAACAGTTCCAAGATGGAGATTTGGGCTGGGGATTTTCCCAACTGATCAAGTAGGTTATACTATGACTTGGAAGTCTGTGGTACCTGTTGTGATGGTGGACCTTGGATGGTGATCTTTTTTTGACAAGTGTTAACAGCACACTGGGGAGTCTTATTTATGGTAATGGTATTGACCTGCTCATCAGCGGCCTGAAGGTGATTTATGATGGGGCCACTATAATCATGCTTGACACTAGCATAGTTGGTGGAAGTATTGGTCTTGTTACCCGATCTGGGTGCTTTTCCTTTCCCATGATCATGTAATGGATCCAAAAAGACCTTGTGATCAGAGTTTGAAGATGTAGTTTTTTGTCCACTAACTTCAATAATTCTATTGTTGACAAAGTCTTGTATGATGTTTTTTCAGTTGGCGACAATTTTGTAGGCTATGTATTTTGGTCCAATGGAAATCACAAAAGGAATTATCATCCCACCAAGATGGTTTGAATTTCCCTAGATTGTATTGTCTTGGTTCTTGAAGTTGTATAAGATTGTGTTCCAGGAGTTGTTTGAATACCGAATCGATGGGTTCTCCAAGGGGAGTGAACTCACGTTTGGGAAATCGTCTCTGTTGTTGTGGTCATTGGGTGTTTTGGGTAGTGACTAGGGTTTGGTTAATGGCGTTGAGTGTGTTGGTAGAGGGGTTACTTCCTCTAAGTGTGATGATCGGTCCTGCTTGTAAATTTTTAGCATCAACCACTCCATCATTAGTAACGTTTTTATTCTGAGACCAAAACTTGTTTTTTTCATTGGGGGTGTTTTGCACAGTTGGATTTATGTTGGGTGTTTGTGTCTTAAGTACTCCTTTGTCAATGAGAGCCTTTTCTAGTATAAGCCCCTTTTCTACTAGTTGGGTAAAGGATGTGCAACAATGTACCCTCAAGTCACTTCTCAATTTTGGGTGGAGGTTTTCTTGGAACATTGTGACCTTTTGTTTCTCAGGTATCTCGACAGGACATCGGATGGCTATAGTTCTCCATCTTTGGAAGAAGGCAATGAAAGCTTCTCCTTCATCTTGTGTTGTGTGACACAATGTTTCTATTTTTATCTCATGATCTATGTTGAAGGAGAATTGCTTAATGAATTTCTCAGCCAATTCACCCCATGATTTTATGCCATAGTTCAGACCTGAAAACCACTCAAGTGCAATTCCTACAAGACTTCTTGGGAATAGTCTCATAAGATAAGTGGGGTCATAGGCGACATCGATGCACATCATAGAAAATTCCCTTATGTGTTTGATCGGGTTTCACTTTCCATTGTACTTGGGTAGGTTTGGTATGACATACACATGAGGGAAAGGTGTCATGTACAATGCTTTATCGAAGGGAAACGGGAATAGGTCCTTTGCTAAAGAGGTTTTCATAGTTGACACTGCCATGTTATCCATTTTTGTTTGAAGTGTATGCATTTTTGTTTGCAAGACATCAACCTGGGTTAATGATGTGTTGGGTGGATTATTTGGATCTATGTATGTATTTTGAAATCCAAGGTCTCATGATGGGTTTTGATTGAATGTTGGTATGTGAAGTGGATTTGGATTCAGAATGTTGGTAAATGGGTTTTGATTATGAATGAATGGATTTTGAGTAAATGGATTTTGATTTGGAGTTTTTGTAAATGGATTGTGAGTCAGAATATGGTAAATGATCAATCGGTTTCCATATTGGAAAGAGGGTATGCCTCCTATCTATGAAACTCCAAAGTGTGGTATTGTACTAGCGACACTAACATTGGGTATGGTTGTTTTCTGTGGAATAGTTCCAATGGCATTGACAGTTGGTGTAGGCGTGGATGTTCTACATTTTTTTTCCCAACATGAGGACTGAAGGGATTGGACGAGGATGCGCATGTAGTGAAGTTTAGCCCCTATGTCGAAGCAGGTGTACCAAATGGAGATGTATGTATTGTGGCACTTGGTGTAGGTCCTCCAGATGGTATGGTTGTGATTACCTGAGGTATAGTTGCACTAGTGGTAGTTGTGTTTGTCCCCTAAGTAGGTACTATTTGTAGAGTACTAATATCAAAACCAGGAGGTAGTTTAGCACCTTCTTCTAGCAATTTGGCTAAGTATCATTGAGGATAATTTGCTAGATAGTCATCAAAAAAGGTAGCAAACTTAGGGTCTTATGCGGTAGCATCTATGTCTTCCACTGTAACACGTCCTTATGTGTCTCTAGTGACAAATTTGTCTAACAAATTTTTGTGAGGTCTAGATGAGAATGGATTGATGAATTCATTGGGATCAACCATTTTTTCTCTTTATTTCCTTTTTGATCTAGTTTCAACCATGTAATGAAAGATCAAAGTGCAAGTGATGCAAAAGCTAAGTCTATGGATGATATGAATTAAACTATATTTTTGGGATTTTCTGAATATGTAGGATGATGTATCTAGCTATTTTTTTGGTATTTTCTTTGCAAATAGGGTATGTCTAAGAATGATGTTATCCTAGGATGATCGTGCCTAAAGATGCAAAGTCTAGGTAACCAAATTGGAAGATTCTAAAAGAGGTTTTCTATCAGCTAAAGTTTAACCCAAGTTTCAATTTAGTTTTGGCAAGGAACCTTTGTAGGACTAGGACTAAAAGATAAGGTGAACTCCTAGGCTAGACTGATGGGCTGGAAGGATTCACACATAGGACAGAGGATATGTTGACTAGGTTCAATGACAATGTTCATTGAATCAAGGGTTTACCCAAAGCATGAAAGGGTGCCTATCCTAAAATCTGAAAAAGATGATCTCTCTAAAGGAAATTAAAGACCTCTAAAATGAAAGTGAGACAAGTGACTAGGGTACCTATCTCTATGACTGAATGATTCCTAAAAGATCTAATCATGCAATTTTTGAGCAAACGTTCAGGTTTCTATCCAAGAATCATGGAAAAAGGATAAGCTAGATATTGATTTGACTATTTTTTCTCGGTCTATGACCCTAAATTCTAGTTTTCTAATCCCCAGGAAAATGCATCGCAGAATTTGACAGTTGCGGTTTTGTTTCTCAGTTGCGGTTTTCTGGAAATTTTAGACTCTGGTATTAGATAGATGCAACTTTGTTGACAACAAATGCAACTTGGGATAGCAATTGCAACTCAGGACTATTCAAATGTAGGTTTTCAAGACTCTGTGCACTGGTAAAATTTTTGCGAAAGGGGCAAATGCGTTGTTCCAAACTATAGATGCGGCTCACCTTTTCAAATGCGTCACATAATATGACAAGTGCGGGTTTTTCAATTAGATACGGTTTTCCACTGAGAAAATGCGAGCTAATTTTGAAGATGCAACTCTAGTTTAAAAAAATGTGATTTGAAAGAAATTGGACTCAATTTCTGACAGATGCAACTCTAAATTAAACATATGCGATTCTAAATAATAGTTGTGACTTTCTGGTGAACAGTTGTAGTTTTCCAGTGAATGACAATGTAAACTAACTCTGTTTCGTGATCAATTTTTGGAAAATAAAGACAATCAGAAGACAACGTATTTTTAGGTTGATTTTGACACAAAGAACATTTAATCTGATAATAGACAAGCACATCCTAGGCTGTGATGGATAGTATTTATTGAGTTCTCACTTGGGTTTTACCCCAGCTACGCTTATTCAAGGAGGATGACTAGTAGCTTGACCCCACTGGCTACCCTCCACAGCTCAACACTTCTTTCAAGGTAGGCAAGCTACAGTACCCATGAAACTCCCATGGCATACTTTCATCTCTACACATGAACCGTAAAAACATGAGACGACTTCACAGGTCTGACCTGCTGCACCAGTAAATAGAGGGATTTTGGACACTACAAACAAAGGTTTTTAATTCAGGCATTCCATTCATGGGGTATCATCCATGCAATGAGAGACCATTGATGCCCTTCTTATCAGAACAATACTAGTGATTCGTTGGGCTTTCCCCAAGAACCCACTTTTATATACCGGTTGGAAGTCCCTCAGGTTTAAGGTGCTACTAGTCTGAGTCGTCTTGGGGTGATTGTTTTTTCCCACCAGGACAAGCCCAATTTCTAGAGTCAGTAAATGGTTCTCTTACACCCAGGATCATACGAACTCGCAAGGGGAGAGGATACTTTGATATACAGAATCGTAAAGGGTAATAATATAGTGTGCTTTTGCACCAAACACAATAGACAGTAGTAAATTTTAATCCAAATGACAATCTACTAATCTACCAGACAATCTGTTTGAAAAAAAGGTCTTCGACTCTCCACCTATAGAAAATTCATTAGTAGTTTTTCACTTTTATCTTCGACGGTCGTCCTACAAGAGGGGCTTCGAAAACTTTTCTTCTGCGCTTACGTCTTGCAAAAACTATGTTAACTCCAAAACACACGCTGCAAACCAAACATTAACTAAAATGAAAACACAAAAGAAAGCTATAAATCAAAAATTAAACTTAAAAATTCATCAATCAAATGCGTCATTTTCATCATCAGATGCATCAGAATTTATCAGATGTGTCGTTTCTTCTGGAAAATGCATTTAAGAATGTCAATTACATTGTTTTGTCTATTAGATGCATTGTTCCGTATGAAACCTACAAAAATTGAATAAAAGTCTACGAATTCACGAAGATGGTGTCTTCATGTCGAGTTCACCAAATGTAACATCATGAAAATAATGAAAGGTTAAAAGCACACAATAATGCAATCTAAGATCTAATGCAATCCAAGTTAAACAACAGAGAACAAAGGAAAGCTAAAACATAAATAAACTAAACAATCTCACCCAATATCTACGTAGTTCCATGTCTGACCTCAATTTCCCTTCTCCATTTTTCCATTTGTAGTATAATTGCCCTTAATTTATCTGTGCAAGTATAGCTTGTGATAGTGATTTAGAAAAACATCGAAGATTCAGATAATAGATATGCTTCCAAAAGTCATAAGATTTCAGGAGAGGTAAAATGATGAAAGAAAGATCAATTTATAGAAAATTGATCATTTGAATGACAGGACAGGATCGAAAGATAAACGGACGATTGAGATCAAAGGATTAGACATGCATTATGATAACTTTTAGTACTAACATGAGTGATAAAAACTAAGAATAGAGATAAAGATTAAATAATGATTTAATCTTCGAGTTTGGTATTCGAAAATAGAAGAATAATGTTTGCATGACAAAGATAAATATGGATTAAGAGGGACATTCTATTCGAACGCACACACAAAATTTAATTAATTAAATAAATATTTTTAATTAATAAGCATGTACATGCATACGAGTTAGAACTAGATAACTAATTGGTTATGACAGAGAGTTTATTCGCAAAAGATAATCAGTCATTAAATCAGGAGATAACTGACTGATTTAAATAGATCTCAAGTGAAGTGGAAATGAATACTTAGATAACTTAAACATTTATCTAAATATAGAGGAATGTGTTAAAAATAGATCTTTATGAATTAAATGATTATGTAATTCAAGATTCAACATTTTAAGGATTAATTAAATAAATAAGATTTATTTAATTAAGTGAAGAAAAGGTTAAATGAATAATTAAATAATTAAAGTATTTATTTAATTATAGTTGAAAATGTGATAAGGATAAATTAAATAAGAATTTATTTAATTTAAGAAAGAGGATAACATTAATTAATGGCGTAATTAAATAAAGAGTGTTTATTTAATTAATCGGGATAGAATAAAGAAAATGTGAATTAATTAAATAATTAAGATTAATTAATTAATAGATGAATAAATGTTAAAGTGAATTAATTAAATAATTAACATTATTTAATCACGACCATGAAAATATGAATTATGAAGAAACTGAAGTCACAGGCTTAGACCAAATTTCAGCGTCTACACATGCAACCACCTACTCAGCATATGTTGGTATTCAAGGGAAAAAATAAGGGCCCAAAACCAAGACAACTCAAAATAAAACATCAAGTAAAACACAAAAATCCTAAATAAGAAAGATAAACACAGACAAGAGGAGACAAGCCCATAAAGAAAAACCAAGAAACAAAGAAAAAATACACAATCACAGGGAACTAGAATAAACAATCTAGCCTAACTATATAGAGGGGAAGGGATACCCTCACCAAACCTTCAATTAGAGAATGAATTATTGAGTTACTATCCCATTTATTTGCAATGGGACAAGCTCCCCTATTAATGATTTGATCCTATAATCATTCTCTTCTAAGATCTCAATTACTTGGAAAGGACCTAACCAAAGTTTTTCAATTTTAGATTGATATCCCTTCATTTCTGTTGTCTTATCCCATAAAATGACTATGTCAGTTACCCTAAAGGCTTCAAATTTATATCTATTATCAAACCATATATGTAACCATTGTTTTATGTTTCATAGAATTTTCAAACATAGCATCTCTATTTTCATCTAAACTCGTCAGTTTTAGCAAAAAAAATTCTATTTTATCCTCAATTCCAAAATTTTCCTTTCTGATTTGCAAGGTTGGGGTCTTCAAGTTTACAAGGAAAATCGGATTAATCTCATAAACTAACTTATATGGTGATGTATCTAGGAAGGTGTTAACTATAGTTCTATCTTCCTATAGTGTATATTTCAACTATGTACCAATCCCTCATATTCTTTTCCAATAGTTTCTTAATGACATCTATTAAGTTCTTGTTTGTGGACTCAAGAACATCAATCCCTTATGGATAATATTTGGAAGAAAATTTTACAATTACCTCATGTTCAAAATTCCATTGTAATAATTTAACAAAAGAGAAAGCATGTCCATTATCACATACTAGAGCGAATGGAATTTCAAACTTGGTGATAATATGTTCTTCTAAAAATCTAATTACAGTATTTGTAGTGCAATATTTACATCTTGAGCTTCACTCCATCTTGTGAAATAATATGTGGTTGGAAAGATGAACTTGTACCTGACAAAAGAGTTTGAATGGATTATTCCTATAAAATCAAAGCCTCATTGGGAAAATAGTCTTACCTCATAAACTAGTTATAAATCATGGAAGGATTCCTTTTCCTATGAGTAGATGTTTAACATATTTAGCATTTTATCAAATGTTAATGTGTGTTTTGATGAAAAAGGGATCCTAGGTCCAATACATAGAACACTATGATCAATTCCTTTGTTAAAAGAACATTAGAATGCAAATCGGGGTAATTTGATTGAATTTCAACCAAGAAGGTGAGTCAACCAAACCTAGATCTGATTCTTTAGAGCCAAGGAAATGAATTGGAACTGAATTTCTTATACTAACCTAATTAAACTGCATGCCCTAATTTGAAAATGTAAGATTTCAAAAACTAAAAAACTATAATAGAAATTCTGACACCAGATCTGGGTTAAGTACACTATGCACCTATGATATAAATTTCAACTAAATTTTTTAGGATGTTTCCTTTGGGCACCACAATCCTACTAGGTGTTTTCTAGATCTGAAGCTCTTTGTCTACTCTTTGATCTCTGCCCTACAAATTTATGTTTTTGGATTTGGACCTATAATAAATCTACAAAAAGAGATGGTGGTTGGTAGCTATATAGGATTTTTCCTCAGTCAAACCCCTATTTTGGTATTTCTACCTCCACAATATCCAATAGAAATGATTGATAAAAATGTGTGTGCCCTAACCTTAAGTGTGTATAAGGTTGTTATGAACTAAAAATGCATGAAATCCTACTCAAGTGCATTAGAGGAGGATTCCTATATGAAAATGACAAGATTCAACTAAGAGGAAGTCAAAGCACTCTTAGAAAATTTAAAACATCATGATACCTTTCTTTAGGTTGCAAATAAGATGAAGCTTGAACATGAGAATACTAGGAAACAAGTTATTAGGTTGAAGGAAATGGCCAAATGCATCTCCCAAACCTAGAATCCATCATGTTCTTCTATTGGCATCAACCTTCAATCATGGAATAGGACTTGATCAAATTTTCAAATGAACTTGAAATCATGCAAATATAAATGTACTTGGCAGGATATAATGATCTCTTGCTTCTCATTTCTTCCTTTGTTTCTTTCTTCTTCCATTCTTTTGACTTCTAGTTTCAAATGGTGAAATGACTAGGTATTCATAGGCGTTTCTCTAATTTCCCAAAAATTAGATCTCGATGGCTGACTTCAAATATTTGAATTTCAAATAATAAAATGCTGACACCAACATATTTGAATTTGGAGCCAAAATAGGGGGACATGGGCACCCTAGCCGCCAATGTCCCAACCCTATTTTTGGAAAATTTAAATGTTGGGGATAAATTATTAAATGAGAGAATTTGTTTTATGCTTGCAAATTATCAAAAAATATTTTAAATTGGGCCATAGAATGCATAATTTTGGAAATTGGGGCCTAGTTAAAGAGTGTTTGAAATGCATTAATACAAGGGTCACTAAATTAGGTCCAAACTAAGTGTGAAATTGTACTATCACCTAAAAGGAAGTACAATTTATGATGCTACATTTAGCCCCCACTTTAGCAGCCATATGACACTATGTGCATATGCAAGCTAAAGTGCATAAAGTAAATCATGTTGTCAAAGGAATACTCATAAGGATATTATGAATCATTCATCAAATAGGAGAATGAATCCCCCAATGTAGTCATTTGTAAAATTAGGAACTACATCCTACAAAATTGATTCATTAGATGTTCAAAAACATGCCACTCCCAAAACTTCTAATGAAATTTAAGGATATATGTATGTCCCCTAATTTCACTTGTTTTATGGAGGTGGAATCAGGGTAGCAATCTAACCACATCGAGTTGTTATATCCTATGATAGGTTCATGAGGATCATAACACCAACTATCAATAATCATATGGCATAAACAAGAATGGAACTATGATTCCAACGCAAAAAACGACATTGAAATCGGAGTCCACTAGCCCCCATTATGATGAATGAAAGATATGTGCTATGAAAATGTACTTACTAAATTTAACTATAAGATATAGCAAAATTATGATTTTGACATTCATTTTTACTTTTACTATCTAAAGATCTAGAGAGTGTCATTACCAACCTCAATATCAAGGATGTCAAACTGATGACCATAGAAACCCTCAAGACTTGAGGTCCTACGAGCGAACGTTGCACGAGGCGAGGTGATGCCATTGATGAGTTTTTCTTCACTTCCCTATGATTTATTTTCTTTTTTTTCATTATTTTTGATGAATTCTTCAAATTTTGTGGCGGCAGTGTCCTTTTATGGCACCTATGTCCTTTTTGGGCACCTATGTCCAAAATGGGCGCCAATGTCCTAAAATGGTGCATATGTCCAGAATTAGACTCTTTATGCTTAAAGTTTGTTGATTACTCCTTTTGATGCACAACTGATGATTCTTCTTTCCTTGTTTACAGACCCTTTTGTGTGCACAACAACACCTAGGAGGACGCTTGTTTTCACTTCTCCAAGAGAAATTTGTATGACTTCCACTTGAGGATCAACGGCAATTATGCATTGTTGGACTATATTGGGTTTATACCATGCCTCCTATGAGATACCATGATGTTATGTTGATGGAACTTGCAGAGTGGTGGTATGCAGATACCTCTACCTTTCGTCTTCCAATGAGAGAGATGACCATTACACTTGAGAATGTACACTACATTTTTTATTACTAGTGTGGGGTAGGCACGTGTATCATGATGACTTTCAAACTCAAGAGATTAGTAGTGACCAATTTTATTGTACCGATTGACACATAGAGATTGATTCTAAGGGTTGGATTCAGCTTAAGTGGCTCTTACATGCAAGTGTTGATGTACCATTGATCTAATGCATTATGATTGTCACTATTGCACTCACTCTAGCACCCAATCGATGAGGCACACACCTAGATGGGGGCCTAGTTCATAATATACAAGTGATGGAAGAGGAGAAACAGATGTTTTCTTGGGGACATAGTATGCTTGTGTATGCCTATAATGATCTATGGTACTTCGCTTATCACAAGGCCCATAGCATTTTTCTTTGTACACTTCTTCAAGTATGGGCCTTTGAGCACATTAGTTGCACAAGGCTGGTTGGATACCCTATGGCAGCACCATATACACATCCATGGGTATTTTCTTATACACTCAGGCGACCCTTGCATTGCAGAGACCTATTATACTAGAGTCACTTCTGATCAGTTAGGTAGTGGTGACATTGTTTGGAGATTGTATAGGACTCTACTAGAGTGGCTAGGTCTAGCATGACAACTAGTTTGATGCAGTAGGATAGATTTCTTGTACATAATTATATTATTATGCCATTCAATTTTGATTGAGCGATGAGACAGTTCTGCTAGCTTCAGATGTCACCCATCCCACAACCCACATACCTAAGATCCACGTGTAGTGGCACTAGGCCACATGACATCTGTCATCCCACCATCACAAGCGTCGAGTTGAGTGACTCAAAGGATGAGGAGCAAGATGTGCACCTAACATCTAATCAAGATGATGTCAACACATTAGTTGGATATGATAGATGGTGGATAATTGCATGTCCCAAGCGTGTCTTCCCTATTGGTCATCCTACAGGTGATCTTGGACCCCTGTATCAAGACGATCACACAAATAGGGAGGAGGCTATCGACAAATATAACAGTGATGATGAAGTTGAGGAGGATCAATGATAGGTAGAGAGAGATCCTGAGGAGCATGCAACAGTTAGTGATGCCCCCAAGGAGATACCTACATCTCGTCCTTGTGTCTCGTGAGCGTATTTTGTGACTCCAAATGGGAGACAAGTTCATGAGTGTGGAGAGAGCATCTCCCTCCACACCACTAGCCACCCAATTTTTACACAAGATTTGTTCAATTGTTTTGTTTATTGCCTTTACTTTACCATTAGATTGTGGGTAGTAAGGTGTAGAAAAACAACATTGAATGTGAAATGTTTCCAAAAATTTCTTAACTTCCTTATTTTTAAATGGTGTCCCATTATCTATAACTAGAGCTGATGAAATATCAAACTAAGAGATGATGATTTCTTATAAGATAAAATGGCATATTACATTAGCAGTCCTGGAACAAAGAGGGATTGCCTCTGCCCACTTCATGAAATAATATGTAGAATTGATTATAAATGAATTTCTTATTGATGAGGGATGGGGTATCTTTCCAATCAAATCCAAATCCAAAACCAAGAATGGCCAAATAGCAACTTGGGTACTGTAGACACTTAAAAATGTCTTGAATTGTATAAACACTTGAACCTGATATATTAACATCATTTCATCCTGAATTTCATCTTCTCTTCGCTTATTTGATTAAATTAACATAGTTATTTAATTAAATACATCATTTTCATATATTAATCTAATTAATCTAATTAGGTTAATTCCTACCCCTTTCATGCTAACCTTTCCTCCTATTAAATTGCATAAATCAAAATATTTAATTTTAACACCCTAAGTCCTCTCATTTAAATTAAATAATCTTAATTATTTAATTAAATGCCATTTTGATCCCTTTTCATTAAATAAGTTAATTATTTAATTGATATCCTAAATTCGTCTAATTTGCATAATTGAAAATTTGTTTTAATTATCAAATTACTAATTAATTCTAACTCTCCCACTTGCAAGGGAATATTCATCCTTTGCACATTCCTCCAAAAGGGAATATACTCATGGAATATTCCTTCTTCTGCACTCATTCAAATTTCTTCAACTTTTACATTCAAATTTAGTTTTAAATTAACTAAATTGCTAATTTCCCTCCATCCACTTGCATAGGGAATATTCCAAAGGAATATTCTCCTCTTTGGCTCCAAAATTGGAATGATTTCTTTCAAACAAACTTTGTTACAAACTTTAAAAGTTGTTACAAAGTGTGTTTTTTTGAATCATTTTTAACCCTTGATCTTTCCTTGATCCATGTGATCTTTGATTTTCATCCATTGATGAGAATCCTTGATCCATGTTTCACCCTCCTTTTTCATCTTGACCATTGATAGATCAAATTAATCCCATCCATTGATTTTTCATTTGCTTTCCTATAAATAAAGCATTATTTGGAGACAAATGGATCCATCTTTTGATAGAAAAGTCATGTTGTTGAAACTCACACATTTGCATACTCCAATTGTTATCACTACCTTTGAGGGCAATTGGATTTTATCACATCCATTTAAGAGCATTTTCTTCAATACCATACAAGCTTATTTCAACAAAATAGGATTGGGAAAGGGCTAAATTCCACATCTGATGCAGCACCAATCCCCAAATGGGATGGGGTTTGTTGAGTTCAATTAGGATTCTTTGTGCAATTTGAGCTTTATTTCAAGTTTTAATGGCTTCCTAGTTTAACTTTGCAAGAATTTCATTGGGAATGTAACTTGATTTAGCTAATTACATTGTTTTAAATTGCTTATTACAATCATGTTTAACTTAGTTAAGATTTACATCCACATTTTGGCGCTAGAAGGAGGGAAAACTTTAATGTTATGAGTGTTTTTTATGAAGGAATTTTGTAGGTTATACCCAGAATTTTACTTGAAACCCGTCATATTTTTTAATCATAGAAAATTGGGTGAATTAAAGCTTGCAAAACAGCTTTCTGGGTTTTTTAGATCTCAGTCTCACCTTGCCAGTGGGAGAGTTAGAATTAATATGCATTTAATTTTGCTGTTTTTTTTTAAATTGTGGGTTTAATCTCTTAAATACATGATTTTATTTCATTTCTAATAAATTCTATATGATTAATCTTGCAGAAAGGTTATTGGGTTTTGAAGATCTCATGTTTAGCTTTCCAAAACACTTTACAATTTTAAGTTTGATCAAGATTTGGGAAAGTTTTCATTATCTCAAGTTTTTATAATCGTGTTTTTTTTTAATTTTGGGTTTAATCTCTTAAATGCATGATTTTCTTTCATCTCTAATAAATTCTACATGATTAATTTTGTAGAAAGGTTGTTGGGTTTTGAAGATCTCACACTTAGCTTTCCAAAACACTTTACAATTTCAAAATTGATCAAGATTTGAGAAAGTTTTCATTATCTCAAGTTGCTTTTATAATCATCAATAATTAACACTTGAGAAAGTAAAGTGTTCATCAACACATGGAATGACATCTTTTACAAGTGTTTCTCAACACTTAGTGAAAGGATAATCTCACTTGCTATTTCATTTTATGTTTTAGCTAAATAATCTTTCAATTGGGCTTAAAATCAACAATGCAATGAATTATCTTTTAAATTTGGATAAAATTGAACCAAACAACCTCACATTTGCTTTGAAAGGTTAAAATTGAACAATAAAACACTTCCATTGGTGCTTAAAATGAAATCATTTTTCTATGTTGGATTAAAATGAATGTGTGTTTGCTTTCCTTGTGTGTACTTGTTGTGCGTATCCACTTCCATTGTGCTTCGTGCAATCTTGGGTGAAGAGAAACACACAAGTATACTTTCTTATTTGAAGTGCATATCCTCTCCCCTTGTTCCTATTGGAAATCTTGGGTGACGAAAGCATTTTAAGCTTCACAATTTGTGTTACCTTTAGAGGGATTCCTCCCAACTTGCGAGAGGGAATGACCCAAGCGGTGCTTTCATTTTGTTTTGCTATATAAATAAATTGGTGTGACAAAAGTCATTAACCAGCTAGTGTTGTTGTCTTATACCAATGACCTTAGTATTCATGTGATACATCAAAACCCTTAGATGTTTCCAAGGGTTGGGAGGCCTCTTAATTGAGTGAATTGCCACATGTATAGGCACCAGTTTATCCCAAAAGTCCTTATTAAGAACCATTTTTAGTAGTGGCTCACTAATTTTATCTCTGAAGCATATTTTGAAGTAGTGCATTGGAATAGCATCTTTCCAAGAAGTTACTTACCATGTTCAATTTTTGGTTGAGGAAATAAAGCAAATAGGGAAGGGACTCTTTTGCTTGGCATGTCAAGAAGGTACATTTCCTTGACATAGCATTTTTTTCCATTCCATCTTCACGGATTAATCATCTCTTAGGGGATGATGGTAAACCTACTAATAAATACACACCCACTTAAGCTAATATTGTAAATTCTTGTGATTCAGTTAAATATTTGCTTGGTTCCAAAACATTTCAAACAAACATCAACAAGTTTCTCAAAATTTCAAACCCTTTGGTTTAGGTATGGATACCCTTTGAAAATTATTGATATTGATGTTTTTCCTAAGGATTCTATCCTTAGAGACTTCTAAATATCTTGGCTTATATCTAAATCCATACTTCCCAAAGTTAACATAGGCAACTATAGCCCTAACTTCATGATTCTCACATAATGGACTTTGTGAAATGAATGATATTTTTGACATAGACATTTAGTTTGAAACTTAAGCAAGACAAGTGTATGTGGTAAAAATAGCTTCATTAATCCAATATTAAATCAAATAACACCCCACATTGATGTATGTTCAAACTTTGACTCCCCAAAACAAGCAAATTGAAACAAGGAAAACATTGCAAAACATTGAGTCCAAATTCTATTGCCCAAATCATTGAGTTACATTATCTAAAGTCATTGAGTTTTATCACTTTAGAGGTATAGCATGTTTCTTACCATCTTGGTCTTGCAAAAACAAAGGTCCCCTCTAGGTTAACATTTTGGGTCAAACATTTCATCCACCCCTTATCATCTTTCACTTCACCAAATAATTTTAGAAACTTTTGGACACAGCAACACTCTTTAGAATTAGACAACATCAAATTAATCCCATAATTTAGCTATGTTGTGTGTGAAATGGATCCTTTTCCATGCACTTAGTTGAGTTGGCTATCACATTTTATGGAAAAATTTGTCTTGAAATTAACAATTCTACCTTCAAGATTTACAAGTTCAATAACACCTTTTATCAAAACAAAAAAATCTCTTTGTCTAAAAGTGTTGTCCCAAAAGTTTGCAAAGATCACTCCCCATATCATTCACCCCTTTCATCATCCACTCACACCATTGGTCCAAAAATACCTTAGAGGTTCACTTTTGTAACAAGGTCAAAACACAAGAAAAACATGGAATTTAAACTTGATTCATACATCATGAGTGATCTAGATCAACCAAACTATCAAAGCCTTACAATACCAATTGATTATCAAAACTCACATTTATGCAATTTACATATGGGATCATTATATCCTACAAACCTCAATGCTACAAAAAATGTGAGTATTCCCAATCTAAATTTTGGAACACCTTCCCCTATGGTAGATTTAAATCAAAGTCAAAACCTACAAATCTATCAACCAAACAATCAATACGTGAGTCTTAAACAGAACAACATTATCCCATCAAATCAATGCATGCCAAATGTGAGTATACCAAATAAAAACTTACCAAACATTAACATATCAAATCCACACTTGGTGAACTGTGATATAGATACATTTACAAATCACCCCAATGTTGTTCAAAATCCAAACAATATATTGACAACTCAATGTATTGATCCAAATCGAGGTAATGCCATGCAAAATCAAGGTTACCTAAATCAAAGCAATGTGTTTCACAACCACAACGATATTCAATACCAACCTATGATACAAAATATAAACATCATCCCAAATCAAAACATTGTCCAAAATCAATTTGTGCATGATCCCATACAAATACCACAAGTGTATATTCCCAATATGCTTGACCAAAAACCAAATCAACTATATCAAGGGTATCAAAATCAAATTTTGAGAAATCAAATTTCTACACTTACCAAATTCATTGATTCATATCACCAAGACACATCTCCACCCCAAAATTGACACCCTCCCCTATTGGTTAAATCATGTCATCAAAACATTGAGTTGTGTCTACAACCACATCAAGAACAACATCTTCAATATCAAGAAGTTGGATATCAAAATCAACAACCTCAACGACAAGATCAATCACCACATCTCCAAGATCAATCACAACTAGATAAATCTCAACAATCACAAATTTCACAAGATGAAAAACGTGAATACACTCCTTTACGGGAGCCAATTGAATCAACATTAAACATGTTAGTCCATGTTAAACTTATCAATCTTCCAAATTCATTATATGGGGTGAACCTAGCGTCAAGTTCTCATGGTATGATGATAATGCTTATTGCAAATACCATAGAACAAAAGGTCATAACACGTATGATTGTATCAAACTCAAAAACCTCATCCAAGACCTTATTGAACAAGGAAAAATAATTGTTGAGGGAAATGATCAAGATTCAACCACTAATGATAGCAGTAACAATCTCCCCACCATAATTTTTGAAAACAATGATCAAGATCTATCCATCAATGAGCACCTTGAAGATTTTTCTACCATGTCCAAGGATCAAATCAATATACACCAAGAGTCAATTTTTAATCATGATCAAAACCCATCAACAATATCCAACAATGATCCATTTCAAGAAGCATTAACATCATTTGATCCTATGATTGAAAATATTGACAATATCCCCACCACCATTTTTGAGGATAAAATTCAAGATCCATATGCCAATGATCATGTTGACAAGGTCTCTAGCTCATCCAATGAAAAAATCAACATACCTCAAGATATGCTTCATAATCATGATAAAAATCCCTCACCAATATCTAACAATGATCCATTTCAAGAAATCTTAACATCACTTGATCTCAGGGTTGAAGACATTAACAAGGATTCTACCACAATTGTTGAGGATAAAGTTCAAGATCCATCCACCAATGATCATGTTGAAAATATCTCTACATTACCCAATGAGTTAGATAAGATACTGTTGCAAGAATGGAAAGATTGAAGGTGTTGTCATTAATTTCAAATGGTCAATTGGTTATCAATTGATTGTTGTTGTCATTAGTATCATGGATACAAGTTTTTGGTTGTATATGTCGAGGATATTGAGAAAATTGTAAAGAAGATATGTTGCAAGTGTTTTTTGGTTGCTTTGGGTTTTGCTCTGAATTTTCTCCTATATTTGTATGGTTCAGATATGTTGATCATGGTTGTTGGAAGATGTTATACCCAGATTTTTAGTTGTTGATTCATTATACAGTTCGAGTTGTGTTCACCAATTGTGAACTATGGTTTTTTGTGTTTCTGGTTGAAGTCCAAGAGAAATGTTGTTGGTCTAGATTTCTCTTTGATGAAGTCTTATGACTTGTGGTTCTATAGTTGAGTTTCCTTGATTGTATTGAAGATAGTTTCGACATCTGGAAAGTTTTTGCTTAATGGTTTTATGTATTTTACACTGGTTTGGCCAACCTTGTGTTGAACACTACTTTTAGATTTGATGAAGCATGTCAGATCTATTTAGGTCCCTATGAAGCATGTGTTTGGGTCACCCTCATTCTAATTCCACCCTAGGATGTTTTGGTGCCGACCTAATTTGAATTTGGATTTGGATAGCTGATTTTGGATATGTTTCAAAGTTGAAGATGGTATAAATACAAGATGAGTTAGTGATGGAAAATATACAAGAGCGAAGAAGAGAGATAAGTGGAAAAGAAAAGGAGCAGATAGATGTGATATTGATGCTATCAAGTGAGTGTGGCAGATCAGTGTGAAGCCTTAATGTTGACTTTCAGGAAGCAGTGAGCTGAAGGTGAACTTTATCATTCATACATGGCTATGAGTGATTGTGGTGGAATCCTTTGTTGCATTGAGATTGTCTTCTCTATGTAATAAGTCTTCTTTGTCGTCTTCGTATCATTGTGGTAGTGAGGCCTCCGAGTTGTTAGCCTTGTTGGACAGTGAGTCCTTATTTTAGAAGTGAGCCTTTTTGTAATCGGTTTTGATATTCTCTATAGTGTGAGTTAATCCTCACCGTAGGTTTTCCCTTATTGGGTTTTCCACGTAAATTTGGTGTTATTGTGTTTATGTGTTGGATTTAAGTTTTTGCAATTTGATGATTAATCATTTAAGCAGTGTTAATAATTAGTTTTGGTGATTGAATTAAAATATTAAATCTATGACAACTGATTCACCCCCCCTCTTAGTTGTTCTATTCAACAATTGGTATCAGAGCTTGGTTCCTTGGTGAAGAGCTTAACCACTTGAGGAAGGTCCAGGATGGCTAGAAAAATGATTTATGAGTATCTAAGGTTTGATGGAACTAATTATGCTATCTGGAAAATATTGATGGAAGAATATCTAGAGTATTGTGGATATGATGTGGAAAAAGCTTGCAAAAATCCTTACACTCCTCTTGCTAATGGTCCAAGTACATCTGAAGAGATCAAAGCACATGAAGCAAAAAATAAGGTGAAGTACATCTTGAAGAACATTCTGGTACATTCTGAGTTGATTAAAGTTCAAAATTTGAAGACTACTAAGGAAGTCTGGGATGCTTTGGAAAGAGTGCATGAAGGTGATGAAAGAGTTAAAGAGGCAAAATTGTAGAATTTGGAGACTCAGTTTGAGCTTCTACATATATCTAAAGATGAGAATGTTAAAGCCTATGTACAGAGATTGGATAAGATAGTGGTCATAATGTGAGGACTTGGTGCTACCATAGATGAAACTAGGATTGTAAAGAAGATTCTCAGAACTCTTTCTAATGCTAACAGCGAGAAGGTGTGTGTTATTAAGTAGAGTATAGATTATAAAACTTGCACTAAAGATCTTTTGTTGGGATTTTTGACATCTTATGAAATGAGGAAGCCTAGTCTGAGGAATGGATGCAAATCAGAGACTTCTTTTAAGGCGACAAAAGTTGAAGATCCAAATGAAGAAGAATTTGATGAAATAGAAGCTAACTTTGTAAGAAGGAAGAGGAAAGGCTTCACTAAGTATGAAGGTAAGTTTCCCTTTAAATGCTTTAGTTGTGGAGAAATAGGTCATTATGCTGCAAAGTGGTTGGAAAGAGCTAAGAGGAATAAAAAAAGATATGAGAAAGAAAAGAAAAGAAAGAAGATTTCAACAGAGCATACTATGTGAATAAGAATGCTAGTATATCTGATGAAGATTCTAAGTATGAAGATCCTGATGACAATGAATACTTGTTCTTAGTGATTAAGGATGAACCTACTTATGCTAATTCTGAAAAATAGGTAAAAGAAATCCCTCCAAAGAAAGAGAAAAATGAAGGTATGATTATCTCTTCCCTACATGCTAAACAAGAAAAGAATTACTAGGTAGTTGATAGTGGTTGTTCACATCACATCAATAGTGATAAAACTAATTTTATTAAGCTTGAAAAATATGATGGAGGCTTGGTTATGTTTGGAGATGATACTAGTGCTAAAATCTGTGGTATAGGTTCAGTAAGTTTTGATGGCAAGCATAATACTAATGATTTATACTATGTTAAGGGTTTAAGGCATAATCTCTTGAGTGTTGGTCATATGTGCAGTAAGGGATATGATCTTGTGTTCAAGGATGAAATATGTGAGATCTGGAAAGGATCCAAAACATTGATTGTTGTAGGAAAGAAATATGAAGGAAATATTTATCAACTTAAGGGTGGTGATGGATGATGCTTTATGACTCAGATTAATGAAATTTGGTTATGGCATAGGAGAATGTGTCACATGAATTTTGATAACTTGGTGAGGATCAGTGTTGTTCAGGCCGTGAGAGATTTACCAAGAATTACAAAGCCTGTTAATGCTATGTGGAGAAATTATCAGTTTGGAAAACAAGAAAGAAATCATTACAAATCAAAGGAACAATCTACTACTCGACTACTGGATTTAGTTCATGTAGATCTTTGCGGTCTGATAAGAGTGAGAAGTCTGCTTGGTGAAAGGTACTTTATGCTTTTAATTGATGATTATTTTAGATATACATGGGTTACATTTCTTAGAGAGAAATCATATGTAGATTGGGTTGGATGTGTAGATGATAGAAAGAATACAAGTGGTGCTGCATTCTTTCTTGGATACAAATTGGTGGCATGGTTGAGTAAAAAGCAAGATTCAGTCTCCTTGTCTACTATTGAAACTGAGTATATTTTTGTTGCATCTTGTTGTACACAAGTTCTATGGATGAAACAAACATTGAAAGACATCACAATGGTATATGATGATCCTATATCTATTTTCTATGATAATACAAGTGCAATTAACATTTCAAAGAATCTTGTGATGCACTTGAGGATGAAGCATATATCTATCAGATATCATTTGTTGAGAGAGAAGGTCATGGAGAATGAATTAAATCTTGAGTATGTTCCGATGAAGGATCAAGTGGTTGATATTTTCATGAAGGATCTTCCTAAATATACTTTTGAGTATCTCCAAGAGAAGTTAGGGGTCATTTCCCCTCCTTTCTTGAACTAGATTCATATGGAGATGCATCAGTTTGGTGGATCTATCGATCTATCTTTCTTCTAGACTGATGTTTTGGTGGCTACCTCTCAGGGGGAGCAGGGAGTATCTGGTGTTTTCTTTGTGTGTATTATATTTTTCATGTCAAAGGAGAAATCATTGTAAAATATGTTTTTCCTTTTCCATTGATTTCAAAGGGGGAGAGGAAGCATGCGAAAAAGCTAAAAATAATAATAGAAAAAAAAATTAAAAAAGAAAAGGAGAGGAAGCATGTGAAGAAAAAGAGGAAGAATACAAAATATTATCTACTAAGGGGGAGAAACATAAAGAAAAATCTTGAGAAGTATAATCAGATATAGTATGTTGTCTTTGATGGTTTTTCACATCATGTGTTTCCATCAATGACAAAGGGGGAGATTGTTGCAAGAATCGATAGATTGAAGGTGTTGTCATTGATGCCAACTGGTCAATTGGTCATTGATGCCAATTGATCAATTGGTTATCAACTAATTATTGTTGTCATTAGTATCATGGATACAGGTTTTTGGTTGTATATGTCGAGGATATTGAGAAAATTGTATAGGAGATATGTTGCAAGTGTTTTTTGGTTGCTCTGGTTTTTGCTCTAGATTTGCTCCTATATTTGTATGGTTCAGATATGTTGATCATGGTTGTTCGAAGATGTTATATCCATATTTTTAGCTATTGATTCATTATATAGTGCGAGTTGTGTTCACCAGTTGTGAACTATGGTTTTCTATGTTTCTGGTTGAAGTCCGGGAGAAATGTTGTTGGTCTAGATTTCTCTTTGATCAAGTCATATGACTTGCAATTCTAGAGTTGAGTTGCCTTGATTGTATTGAAGATAATTTTGGCATCTAGAAAGTTTGTGCTTAATGGTTCTATGTGTTTTACATTGGCTTGGTTGGCCTTGTGTTGAACACTAATTTCAGAGTTGATGAAGTGTGTTGGATCTATTTAGGTCCCTATGAAGCGTGTGTTTGGGTCGCCCTCATTCTAATACCACCCTAGGATGTTTTGGCGCTGACCTAATTTGAATTTGGATTTGGATGGCCAAATTTGGATATGTTTCAAAGTTGAAGATGGTATAAATATAGGATGAGTTAGTGATGGAAAATATACAAGAGTGAAGAAGAGAGATAAATGGAAAAGAAAAAGAGCAGATAGATGCGGCATTGATGTTATCCAGTGAGTATGTGTAATGCGAGTGTGGAAAATCAGTGTGAAGCCTTAATGTTGAGTTTCTAGAAGCAGTGATCTCAAGGTGAACTTTATCATTCATGCATGTTTGTGAGTGACTATGGTGGAATCCTTTGTTGCATTGAGATTGTCTTCTCTCTGTAATAAGTCTTCTTTCTCTTCTTTGTATCACTATGGAATTGAGCCCTCCAGGTTGTTAGCCCTATTGGACAGTGAGTCCTTATTTTGGCAGTGAGCCTTGTTTCACAGGTAGTGAGCCTTTTTGTAATCAGTTTTAATATTCTCTATAGTGTGAGTTAATCCTCACCATGATTTTTCCCTTATTTTGTTTTCCATGTAATTATGGTTTTATTGTGTTTATGTGTTGGATTTAAGTTTTTGCATTGGAATTTGATGATTAATCATTTAAGTAGTGTTAAGAATTAGTTCTGATGATTGAATTAAAAGATTAAATATGTGACAATTAATTTACCCCCCCTCTCAGTTGTCATGTTCAACACATACCTCAAGAATTTATTTCAAATAATGATAAAAATATTTCACCAAAGTCTAGAAATGGACCTTTCCAAGACATATTGACATCATTTGACCCCATGGTTGTCGATATTGAACGAATCCTCAACTCAAAACTTGATCCAATTCCACTCAAAGATCAAGATGATATTGAGCCACTTCTCATGCCTTAAGAAGATATCCAAGAACCCTTTGTAAGCAATCCATCCTTTGAAATTGACCCCTGTCAAGAGCTTGATCCATAGCATGTCGAAAGAAATTTAAAAATTAATCAAGATCAAGAATTTGTATCTCCAGGATACTACCATGATCTAATGGGTATTCTCCAATCTATACAAGATGTCACAAATATTGATCATATCCATATATCACATTCTCCTCCATCTACCTATGAGATTCTTACTCCTAATGGACATGTAGATGATCTTCATCCAAAACAATAGTCTCATATTTTTGATATTATTACCAAAGAACAAGAGTCTCCTACTCTTAATATTTTTACACATGATCAAGGCATAGAAAAATCCATAGATATATCAAAAATTGATCATGAAGAAGACCTCTACATGGATGGTAAATTAGAAACATCCTTTGAAGAGCAAGAAAAAATGGATCATGAAGAAGACTCCTATATGGATTTTAAAGCATCAACACCTTTTGAAGAAGCATCAAAATCAAACACATCCTCCATACGTATTGAAGAAAGTGAGTATGAGGATATCAAGCATTATCGAAAATCAAAAAAACTAAACCATCTTGAACAACAAGGAAATGGTTTGCCAGTATCATAATCAAAGCATGTTAGTAATACTCCCATAATACTGGGGGCAACTTTATCTAGCACAAACACCAACATGGGGAGCATGAAGAATCCTTATGATGAAATATCTACCAACACTCCAACCATTCATATCATGAATCATCACTCATGCATCTTTCCACCCACTAATTGGGACCAACCACAAGAAAGAGGTCTATATCAAAGAAAAGAGAAAATTTTTGAAGCAAAATAATACACAAAGAAAAATAGACAAGAAAAATTCAAATGTATACCAAAGAAAAATAAATAAAATCATCCCTATCACACTCCATTAGTCAAATAAACTATGGGGAAAAATAAAAAAGAGAAGTTTATCCATCAAAAGTGTCTATCAATACAAAATAAAGCTTCAAGAGTGACCTACAAGGTATATCAAGAAGTTGGTCCCAATCGAATCTCCATATCCACCCATCATTGCTTATCATCCCAAGTTTGGAAAATCAAAGATTCCAAATTGTCAACCAATCCATCTGCATCTCATATCCCTCAATGCATTCCACCATCCACTTCAACATCCATGGTATCCAACTCTTGTATTGACCATGTATTTGCAAGAACTCTTTATCATAAGGACTCTAAGAGCACTCTATTACAATGTGTGCATCTAGGTAAGGTTAACTATGGTATCGATAAAGAAGAAAAAATAATCCAAGGGTTACATTCAAGCACCTGTATCTTAGAAAAACAACTCCTCCAAGTAGGATATTATTGGCACATCATGATAGCAACAACATTTATATCAGTAGTAGCTTCTACATCAGCACCACTAGGTGATTCGACATGAACACAAACTTTCAAAAAATAAAAAAACTCAAAACAAATCAAGAGAAGTCATGAGAAAAATCATCCTCTAGTGAAAACCACTTTGGTGGCACTTTGGACAAGTACCATGATGAAAACCTAGAAAACAGGTGTCATGAGTAGAATCAAGCATCTATGTGCACCATTTCAGGTGGAATCATCTCATCCCATCCATAATAAATCCAAGAACCCTTCATTATACAATCCATTTTCATCCCATCTAACTCATCTTTATCTTGGAAAAGGTTTGGTATGTGACACCCCTCTGTTTTGTTATGTTTTTCTTGATAGCTCAGATACTTTGTTAGACCTTATTTTATGTTATGGTTGTTCTATCGCTGACAGTGGAGCGATGATAGACTATATGGATGTGATGATACATTATATGCATGGTGATTATGTTTAATATGCTTTATGATTGCATAGATGCATAGTTGTGATGACATTGCTATATATGCTTATTGTAGTTTAATTGATATATTATCTCGTCAGTTGATGTGACATTGTATTGGTGAAGAGAACAGTATTGCATCACTCTCTTGTGAGTGCCCTGTGATTTCTGCGATTCTCTCTTCACGGTGTGCATGAATTACTATTTGTATACATGTACGACTCTTGCTCGTGTTGTAGGTTTGTAGGTACAGGACAACAGCTTCACCTGGTTTCACAGGTCTAAATGTGTCCACTATTAAACAGTAATGATTGGGAGATAGTAACGGGCTACCTGGTCATACCTTTACCCTAGTACAATGTGTCGTCAGTTTGAGTCTTGGTCGTATTCCTTACCCTTGTTGTTCTAGGTATTTTATTATTGTGCAAGTTTAATTTTGTAGATTAAAATGTGTGTTTTATTAAGTATTTAATTTATGGTATTATTAATGTGAAAACTTTAGAATAAATTAATTAATTAATTTAATTTAGTTATGTTATTAAGTAATTTTAATTATTTAATTAATGGGAATTAAATAAATAAGATTATTTAAATTTGTTGAAATATATAAATTGTTAATTTTTAAATGCATGTGGTTGGAAAATATCTGTGGTGGTTGAGGGAAAAGATATTTTGTGGTGTTAACTGTAAGTTAGAAGTTGGTTATCTAATGGTTAGAATTTTATTTTCGGAGGAAAATTTGAGAAAAGGAAAGGAAGTTGTTTTCATGGAAAGGTTTGGGTTTTGTGGGAAGAATTGTGAGGAAATTGTGGATCTATCTGAGTTTTATTTTAGAATCTTGTTGTAGAATTCTTGGCTGTGGTTTATTGTGTGTTCTAAAAAGTGGCAATTTTACTAGAGGAAGCTTTCGCAACATTGGCAATTTGAAGTTACAGAGAAGCTTAGCAACAATTCTCGAGGCAATAGTTCTTCTAGAACAAGTTCCTTTATTGTTTTTGTGAATTTTGAATTTAATGAGTTGTTTTTATTACTATAATGCAAATTGGAAAAGTTTAGAAAGAAATTTTCATTACTGTAGAAGCTTTTGATTTTTCTTTAAAATAATTGTCATGAAAATGGAAGAACCTCTGTAGAAGAACATTTTAGATACTTTGTGTAAATTGATCATTTGAAATAGATATATACAAAAGGAAATTATAGATCTCTGTAGAAAATCATCATTTTGTTTTGGTTTCCTTATTTCTTTTATTTGTTTGGGAAAATGAAAATCCTGTAGAAAACTTCTTCTGTGAAAACTATTTGCCCATATTGCTTGGATATATATATATATGTATGTATATATATATATATATATATGTATATATATATATATGTATGTATGTATATATATATGTATGTATATGTATGTATATATATATATATACATACATATATATATATACATACATACATATATATATATATACATATATATATACATATATATTGAAATATATATGGACATATACATATATATTATCTATATATATTTTAGTTATTAAAGATACTATAAATTTCCTATAGAAATTTGTATTTTGAAATGTAATGGAGAAAAATCGCCGTACGGCGAATTATTAGCAATGCAGAAATTTAAAATAAATTTAATTTTTGATTGGAGGCACTGGGGATTAAACCCCATCACCACCTCTGTGTAGTGGTGGGGATGGGCTTGTTGTGGTAGCGCCCTCCACACATGTGTGGGGAAGGCACTGACACAGACAGCGTCGTCTCCCATATTAATGCCTAGCGCAATCTGCACTGCGATTTTCGTACGAATGGTTTTTAATGTTTATTTTAATATATATTATATATTTATGTATGGATATATGTTATACATATAATATATAATATACATATTATTTATAATATATATTTTATATATTATGTGTATATTATATATATATATATATTTGGAAATTGTATTGTAATTATTTTAAAATGGAATCTAGGAAAAGAATAATTAATTTTATAATTAAATAATATATTAATATGTAGATATATATAATTATATTTAATTATATATATACATATTAAATATATTTATTTAATGTGTGAGTAATACAATGATTATTTGAAAAGCACGATTAATTAAATTGAAGTGATTGATTATTTTATTGATGAATTTGAGTTAATCTTATGAGTAGTTGTGAACTGAAAGTAATCATTTAGTTTAAATTCATTTTTGACCTATAAATAGGAATTATGTTTAAATGGTGTATTTTAGATATGCGATATTGATTGTTTTGGATTTAGGAAATCTGAATAATAGTGCTTTTAATTACCTGAGATTGTTTATTTTAATTTCTAGTGTTATGTAATTAGGCAGAGTGGGGAATATTTGTGGTAGAGAAAATATAAGTCTTCCAGATTATAATTGTGACAGGGTTGTTATTAATGTTAGTCACCTTGAGATTTCCTTGGGTAGTGCATGTAGTTGGATTCAGTATTGGACATCCGTATGGATGTGTTATCTCTTGTGTTGTGTTATTATCAGTTTGTGCACTGTCTACCCTTGGGTGTAGAATGAGTTATTGTGTTGTCGATAGGGGAGTGGCTTTCAACGAGGGTCGGGACACAAAGTGGTCCCAGGATAACTTGTGTGGAAGTCAGTGTAATTAGTGGAAATTAAATAACCTACTTTAGGGGAATGGGTGGTTAACATATTTAACTTGATAATTAGCCTCGCTCATTGGCTCAAGGGCTTGTGTTAGACTTGAGATGAGTCAAGAAGGCCTAGAATGGAAAGATCGTTATCTTGTCTTCTCGAAAGATAATTGATTTTTCACTGGTGTGCATGTGGGGCCGGAGTTTGTAAGAGGTTACTAGGATAACCCAAGATGGGGGTTGGGACCTAGGAAGATCTCCTTAGGATAACCAATGCAACCTTTGTGATGACACTCCTCCTATGACAGCAGTCATCTTGTATTGTACAATGGATGTATTGATTATGTGGTTCTGGAAGCAATGTAACCTTATGTTTTGTGTTTACTAGTACAGTGTTGTTTTGTATTTACTGGTATAGTGTGGTTTTGTATATTGCTTATGTCTAGTGGTAATAGGTTTTTCTTGGTTACCTTTTACTATCTCCTAGCATGGGGGTTGGGCCTATGGGTACCATATGGTTGGGTGGCGTGCACCTTACACTGTTGAGTTCTCATCTTATTTGTGATGGCAGGATCTTCTTGTTCGAGGAGCTTGTGTGGTTCTATGGATTTGTACTTCTCTTTCTCATTGTAACTATGGACATTATGTAATTGTAATCCTCATTTGTATGGAGGAGAACCCTTATGATGTAATTGTAACATTAAGTATGATTTATTTATCATTGGATTAAATGTTTTATATGGTGTTGTATCTGTGGAAATATGCTCATTAAATTCCTATGTGTTAGACTTAATTTGCAATGGATTACTAATTTGTTGTATGTTGTTATCATGAGTTAATTTCATGTACTATGTTTTAGAATAATTTGTAAGTTTGGAATTTCACATGTAGACATGTTGTGTGGCCTAGAGGATGTATGTGTTAGAGTAGTTTACTTCACTTGTCATTGTTACTCTTTTTGAAAAAAAAATTAGTTATGCTTCTGTAGTGTTGCATCATCCTCTAGGTTGCGGGACGGGGTTCTACACTTGGTATCAGAGCCTAGGTTTAAGCACTGGGAACTCTAGGTTAATTTGGAAACCATTAAGTTGTTTGTGTAGGATTTAAGTTGCATATCTTGTCTTACACCTTGGTGTGTTTGTGCAGGATCATTCCACCTAGGAGAGGTTGAGGTCGTGGTTGTGTTCGTAGAGGTAGACATGGAGGTAGCTAGCAGAACTCACCTCCACATGTTTCTCATGATTCTGACCGTGAGGAACAGCAAGCTTCCCAAAACATTCCAAGAGGCAGTATTCAGTATCCGCATCCACCAAGGGTCGAAGGCGCTCAGTTGCGTCAATTTTTAGAGGATACTCTTGCCTGTCTTGGACCGAGGCAGGAAGTAGAGTAGATTGTTGTTAGAGAGAGAGATGTACTAGCTCAATCAGAGGTAGTGGTAGCTGCACACATGAGAGATTTACTGAGAGCTTGACCACCCTTATTTGATGGATCAAGCAGCGGTTTAGAGGTTGAGACCTGGTTGATTGACTTGAATAGATGCTTTGCTATGCACCCGTATGGTAGCAACACCAGAGCCAGATGTGTGATTATGCACCTGTGAGGCTTTGCTTCCACATGGTGGAGATTGGAGGAGAAAAATCTCCATATTGATATCGGTATTGTATCTTGGGAGATGTTTCTAAAGAGGTTTCACGCCAGATTTCTCTTTGATCATTGGTGATAGCGTCGTGGTGATGAGTTCCATCTCTATGACAAATGACTATGTTAGTGGAACAATATGAGCGTCATTTTTACGAGCTCCAACAGTACGCAGGCATTGGAGATGACGAGGGCATGTTGGTGCAGCACTTTCTTAGGGGTTTAAATGCCCAAATCAGTGGAGGTGTGCAGGTTTTCAAACCCAAGACTATGGAGACCGCGGTAGACAAGGCTAGGCTTGTTGAGGAGGACTTGCCAATGGCATTGGGTGGTCATCTAGGAGTGCAGATGGGTAGTACTTCAGCTGTAGGGCCTAGTGCACGCAGTGGCCAGACTCAGGGAGCTGGACCACCCAGGGCATAGCAAAGACCAACACAGAGTGGATAGTACCAGAACTCTCAGGGGAAACAGAAGGATTTTCCACCTAGACAGAATGATAGATATCAGTTAGGGGGTGACCAGAACTAGAGGCGTGTCAAACACTTCAGTAATGCATAGCCAACATAGAGTACTCAGTCTACCTTTAGGGGTAGTGTACAGAAATCCAATGCACCTTCTGGAGGTAGAGGTTTTGGAAAGGGTACCGGGTGTTTTGCTTGTGGCCAACAGGGTCGCATAGCTCGGCGGTGTCCCAATAAGGGCACATCAAGATATACACAGAGGCCAGCAGCGTCAGAGCCAACTGTTGGTGATGTAGGCAGAGGACATCATGTATTTGTTGCGGTTGACAACCACCAGGATGATCACCAGAGTACAGTGGTGGAGACTACAGGTATGTTGTAGGGTAACAGAGTTACCATATTATTTGATTCAGGAGCCTCTGATTCATTTATTTCATCATTCGTCATGGCACGTGATAGATTGGGAGCAGTAAGGCAAGAGGGTAAGTGGCAGGTTGAGTTAGCATCTGGTGCTAGAGTTGTACATTCCTATGTACTAAATTGTATACTGGAGATTGGTTCTTTCCACATCACTGTATATTTTTGTGTTATACCATTAGGTTCTTATGACATAGTGCTAGGGATGGATTGGATCGATGCTCATAAGGTTGTGATTGATTGTTGACGCAAGTCGATACGATGCATCGATGCATCAAGTATTGAGGTTGAGTTAGTAGGGGTCCAAAGACCTGTATCATTGAGGATGATCTCGGCTATGTAGTTGAGAAGATGTGTTCATCAGGGATGTCAGTTATTTGTTGTGATAGTAGATGACTTGGAGATGGGTGATAGAGAGGATAAGGTGCCTATAGATAGCCACCCCATACTTCAGTAGTATGCAAATGTTTTTCTAGATGATATTCCAAGGATGCCACCTTAGCATGACATAGACTTCAAGATTGATCTTCTACTTGGTTCTGAACCCATTTCACGAGCCCCATACCATATGACGACTCAAGAGCTTAAAGAGCTCCGCTTGCAACTTGAGGAGTTGTTGGAGAAAGGTTTCATTCGCCCTAGTGTTTCACCTTGGGGAGCACTAGTGATCTTTGTGAAGAAGGATGGATCTCTTCATCTATGCATAGATTACCATTAGTTAAATAAGGTCACCATCAGCAACCGATATCCTCTACCCAGGACTGATGACTTGTTTGATCAGGTCAAAGGTGCGACAGTATTTTCTAAGATTGATTTGAAGTCAAGATACCATTAGTTATGGATTATGGAGTCTGATATTCATAAGACGGTGTTTCGCACACGATACGATCACTACGAGTTTATAGTGGTACCCTTCGGGTTGACGAATGCGCCATCGGTATTCATGAGCCCGATGCACGGAGTTTTTTGTACGTACCTGGATAGGTTTGTAGTGGTATTTCTCGATGACATTTTGATTTATTCCAGGACTGTTGAGGAGCATGAAGAACATTTGAGGCAGGTATTGCAGTGTCTAAGGGATAATAAGTAGTATGCCAAATTTTCCAAATGTGAGTTCTTCAAAACCGAGGTCAAGTACCTTAGTCATGTTATATCAGGAGAAGGTATTGTAGTGGATCCTGCAAAGATCCAGGCAATCATGGATTGGCCTGCACCCATGAATGTGGCAGAGATACGTAGCTTTATGGGGCTAGCAGGTTACTATAGGTGTTTTTTTCAGGACTTTTCTAGGGTAGGACACCCTATTACTTCTCTTCAGAGGAAAGGGAAGAAATTTGATTGGTCAGAGTAGAGCGAGGCTGTATTTCAGACATTGAAGGAGAGGTTGACTAGCAGACTGATCCTTGCAGTACCCGATCCTATAGGATACTTTGTTATTTGTGTCTATGCTTCTTTAGAGGGGTTAGGAGCGGTATTGATGCAGGATGGTCGAGTCATTGCGTACGAGTCGCGCAAGCTCAAGGATCTTGAGTTGAACTACCCTACGCATGATCTTGAGTTAGTTGCAGTAGTACATGCTTTGACTCGATGGAGGAATTTTCTATTAGGGCACCATTTTGAGTTACACAGCAACCATTGGAGTCTACAATATATCTTTACACAACCTAACCTTAATGCTAGGCAAAGGCGATGGATGGAGTTCCTCTGTGAGTACGATTTTGAGGTGAAGTACATCTAGGGGAAGGAGAACATTGTGGCCGACGCTCTTAGTAGATGGAGGCACGAACTATCTGAGATGACTCTTACTGTATATTTGAGGAGTCAAATTTTTACCGCACTTCCTACAAATAGTTGGTACCAGGAGGTAAGGTCTGAGATTGAGTCAGGCAGGACTTTGGATGGTAGGTACTTAGGATATTCTTTGGAGATAGATGGGTTATTGAGATACATGGGACGTATATTTGTTCCATCTTTGGAAGGGCTTCATACCTTGATTTTGATAGAGGCACATCGGGCACCTTACTCAGCTCACCCTGGAGTGAAGAAGATGTATGTCGATCTACGACCACTTTATTTTTGGGTAGGTATGAAGCAGGATATAGCCGATTATGTATCATGGTGTTTGGAGTTTCAACGAGTTAAGGCTGAACACCAACATCTGGTTGGTCTTCCACAGCCTCATTTGGTTTCCAAGTGGAAATGGGACATCATTTCATTGGATTTCATTGTTGGTTTACCCAACTCTTCGCGACGACACGATGTGATTATGGTGACGGTAGATAGGTTGATGAAGGTGGCACACTTCTCACCTATCCATTCCTCCTATAACACTTCCTCAGTTGCTAGAGTGTTCATGGAGGACATTGTGAGGTTGCATGGTATTCTGCATCGGATTATTTCTGACAGGGACCCTATGTTTACTTCGGCTCTTTGGACATCATTACAACATGCTATGGGGACACAGTTGAACTTCAGTTCATTGTATCACCCAGAGACGGATGGATAGACTGAGAGGGTCAATCAAATACTTGAAGATATGCTTTGCATGTATGTCATGGACCAGTAGACACAATGGGAGGATTATCTCTATCTTGTAGAGTTTGCTTATAACAACAGGTTTCAGAGTTCTATTGGCATGGCACCTTTTCAGGCCTTGTATGGATGGTCATTTCGGACTCCACTGAGTTGGGACATGTTGGAGGACATGATTTTATTGGGTCCTGATATGCTTCAGGATATGGAGCAGCAGGTGGTTCAGATTAGAGAGCATTTAGTAGCTGCACAGGATAGGCAGAAGAAGTACGCGGATGCACACCGTGTGGATCGTCAGTTTGTTGTGGGTGACTGAGTTTTCTTGCGAGTGTGACCGAAGAAGAGTCCAATCCATTATGGAAAGGGTTCTAAGCTCGCACCTTGTTTTGTCAAGCCTTTTGAGATTCTGGAGAAGATTGGGCCAGTTCCTTACCACCTTGCTTTACCACCCAGTCCCTCGCGTATCCACGATGTGTTCCATGTTTTAGTACTTAGACCTTATCATCCGAACATTTCTCATATCCTTGATTGGAATGCTTTACAAGTAGAGGACGGGCAGCTAGCTTTGGAGCACGTGGTCGTTAACCAACACAGGAGACTCGCCCTCAGAGGTCGATATATTGAGTAGGTGAGGGTCTAGTGGGATCCTAGAGATGACACTTCTGCTACATGGGAAGATGCTACTAGGATGAGGGAGCTCTACCCTTACTTGTTCGCAGGCTTCCAGGAGTAAGCCTGACCCTAGGGGGGGAGGATGTGACACCCCTCCGTTTTGTTATGTTTTTCTTGATAGCTCAGATACTTTGTTAGACCTTATTTTATGTTATGGTTGTTCTATCACTGACAGTGGAGTGATGATAGACTATATGGATGTGATGATACATTATATGCATGGTGATTATGTTTAATATGCTTTATGATTGCATAGATGCATAGTTGTGATGACATTTCTATATATTCTTATTGTAGTTTAATTGATATATTATCTCATTAGTTGATGTGACATTGTATTGGTGAAGAGAACGGTATTGCATCACTCGCTTGTGAGTGCCCTATGATTTCCGCAATTCTCTCTTCACGGTGTGTATGAATTACTATTTGTATACATGTACGACTCTTGCTTGTGTTGTAGGTTTGCAGGAACAGGACAACAGCTTCACCTGGTTTCACAGGTCTGAGCATGTCCACTACTCAACAGTAATGATTGGGAGATAGTAACGGGATACCTGGTCATACCTTTACCCTAGTACAGTGTGTCATTAGTTTGAGTCTTGGTTGTATTCCTTACCCTTGTTGTTTTGGGTATTTTATTATTGTGCAAGTTTAATTTTGTATATTAAAATGTGTGTTTTATTAAGTATTTAATTTATGGTATTATTGATGTGAAAACTTTAGAATAAATTAATTAATTAATTTAATTTAGTTATGTTATTAAGTAATTTTAATTATTTAATTAATGGGAATTAAATAAATAAGATTATTTAAATTTGTTGAAATATATAAATTGTTAATTTTTAAATGCATGTGGTTGGAAAATATCTGTGGTGGTTGAGGGAAAAGATATTTTGTGGTGTTAACTATAAGTTAGAAGTTGGTTATCTAATGGTTAGAATTTTATTCTCAGAGGAAAATTTGAGAAAAGGAAAGGAAGTTGTTTTCATGGAAAGGTTTGGGTTTTGTGCGAAAAATTGTGAGGAAATTATGGATCTGTCTGAGTTTTATTTTAGAATCTTGTTGTAGAATTCTTGGTTGTGGTTTATTGTGTGTTCTGAAAAGTGGCAATTTTACTAGAGGAAGCTTTCGCAACATTGGAAATTTGAAGTTACAGAGAAGCTCGACAACAATTCTCGAGGCAACAGTTCTTCTGGAATAGGTTTCTTTATTGTTTTTGTGAATTTTGAATTTAATGAGTTGTTTATATTACTGTAATGCAAATTGGAAAAGTTTAGAAAGAAATTTTCATTACTGTAGAAGCTTTTGGTTTTTCTTTAAAATAATTGTCGTGAAAATGGAAGAACCTTTGTAGAAGAACATTTTTAGATCCTCTGTGTAAATTGGTTATTTGAAATAGATATATACAAAAGGAAATTATAGATCTCTGTAGAAAATTATCATTTTGTTTTGGTTTCCCTATTTCTTTTATTTGTTTGGGAAAATGAAAATCATGTAGAAAACTTCTTCTGTGAAAATTATTTTCCCATATTGAGCAAATGCTTGGATATATATATATATATATATATACAAAAGGAAATTATAGATCTTTGTAGAAAATCATCATTTTGTTTTGGTTTCCCTATTTCGTTTATTTGTCTGGGAAAATGAAAATCCTGTAGAAAACTTCTTCTGTGAAAATTATTTTCCCATATTGAGCAAATGCTTGGATATATATATATATATACATATACATATATATATATACATATATATTGAAATATATATGTACATATACATATATATTATTTATATATATTTTAGTTATTAAAGATACTGTAAATTTCCTATAGAAATTTGTATTTTGAAATGTAATGGAGAAAAATCGTTGTACGGCGAATTATTAGCAATGGAGAAATTTAAAATTAATTTAATTTTTGTTTGGAGGCACTTTGGATTAAACCCCATCGCCACCTCTGTATAGTGGTGGGGACGAGCCTGCTATGGCAGCACCCTCCACACATGTGTGGGGAAGGCGCTGACATAGACAGCGTCGTCTCCCATATTAATGCCTAGTGCAGTTTGCACTGTGATTTTTGTACGAATGGTTTTGAATGTTTATTTTAATATATATTATATATTTATGTATGGATATATGTTATACATATAATATATAATATACATATTATTTATAATATGTATTTTATATATTATGTGTATATTGTATATATATATATATATATTTGGAAATTGTATTGTAATTATTTTAAAATGGAATTTGGGAAAAATATAATTAATTTTATAATTAAATAATATATTAATATGTAGATATATATAATTATATTTAATTATATATATATACATATTAAATATATTTATTTAATGTGTGAGTAATACAATGATTATTTGAAAAGCACGATTAATTAAATTGAAGTGATTGATTATTTTATTGATGAATTTGAGTTAATCTTATGAGTAGTTGTGAACTGAAAGTAATCATTTAGTTTAAATTCATTGTTGACCTATAAATAGGAATTATGTTTAAATGGTGTATTTTAGATATGCGATATTGATTGTTTTGGATTTAGGAAATCTGAATAATAGTGCTTTTAATTACCTGAGATTGTTTATTTTAATTGCTAGTGTTATGTAATTGGGCACGGTGGGGACTATTTGTGGTAGAGAAAATATAAGTCTTCCAGATTATAATTTTGAAAGGGTTGTTATTTATGTTAGTCACCTTGAGATTTCCTTGGGTAGTGCATGTAGTTGGATTCAGTATTGGACATCCATAGGGATGTGTTATCTCTTGTGTTGTGTTATTATTAGTTTGTGCACTGTCTACCTTTGGGTGTAGAATGAGTTATTGTGTTTTCGATAGGGGAGTGGCTTTCAATGAGGGTCGGGACACAAAGTGGTCCCAAGATAACTCGTGTGGAAGTCAGTGTAATCAGTGGAAATTAAATAACCTACTTTAAGGGAATGGGTAGTTAACATATTTAAATTGATAATTAGCCTCGCTCATTGGCTCAAGGGCTTGTGTTAGACTTGAGATGAGTTAGGAAGGTCTAGAATGGAAAAATTGCTATCTTGTCTTCTCGAAAGATAATTGATTTTGCACTGGTGTGCATGTGGGGCCGGAGTTCGTAAGAGGTTACCAGGATAACCCAAGATGGGGGTCAGGACCTAGGAAGATCTCCTTAGAATAACCAATGCAACCTTTGTGATGACACTCCTCCTATGACAGCAATAAGTTTGTATTATACAGTGGATGTATTGATTCTATGGTTCTGGAAGCAATGTAACCTTATGTTTTGTGTTTACTGGTACAGTGTTGTTTTGTATTTACTGGTACACTGTGGTTTTGTATATTGCATGTGTCTAGAGGTAATAGGTTTGTCTTGGTTACCTTTTACTATCTTCTAGCATGGGGGATGGGCCTACGGGTACCATATGGTTGGGTGGTGTGCACCTTACACTGTTGAGTTCTCATCCTGTTCGTGATGGCGGGATCTTCTTGTTCGAGGAGCTCATGTGGTTCTATGGATTTGTACTTCTCTTTCTCATTGTAACTGTGGACACTATGTAATCGTAATCCTCATTTGTATCAAGGAGAACCCTTGTGATGTAATTGTAACATTAAGTATGATTTATTTATCATTGGATTAAATGGTTTATATATGGTTTATATGGTGTTGTATCTGTGGAAATATGCTCATTACATTCCTATGTGTTAGACTTAATTTGCAATGGATTACTGCTTTGTTGTATGTTGTTATCATGAGTTAATTCCATGTACTATGTTTTAGTATAATTTGTAAGTTTAGAATTTCACATGTAGACACGTTGCATGGCCTAGAGGATCTATGTGTTAGAGTAGTTTACTTCACTCGTCATTTTTACTCTTTTTGAAAAAAAATTAGTTGTCTTCCGCAGTGTTGCATCATCCTCTAGGTTGTGGGACGGGGTTTTACATGGTATGTACTTCACAAATTCTTATGGTAAACATCTTGACATGGGTCACTATCATTTATCCTATCCTAACCAACATTATTTGATCCATGAGGGATTTTTCAAAGAGGCATACTCTATCCAAACGTGTTATCCTATCACAAGATAATCCATATCCATCCATCCATTCATTTATCCATGCATCCACCCATATCATTCCCTACATTTCTAGAAATTGGGGGTAGATACTTACATCTTGCTTCAGGAATAAATCTTGAGCTATATCACATAACTTATGAGGCGATCTAAACATTTGAAAAACACAAAATCAAATTGGTCAAATCATTTGTAAGAAAATATATAAATTACTAGTCCATGGCATATTTTGACGAGAAGATGTTCCTTATCAAGCTTTATCTTTTATCAAACATCAATCAAAAAAATTAATATTAGTTGCATCTACCTTGCACTTCAACATCACATTAAATCATTCCAATGGATTTTGTTCTAGCCTAGCTTCAAAATATTGATCTAGATCTTATCCAATTGATCCATCATCATCTTGGGATATATCATTTCCCAATATTTGTGTTGTTCAACACTATCCTTGTATGGTTGTGCATCCTCAATAATGTTATCACTATTGACAGTCAATCAATTATATCAATCAATTCTAGCATGGTTTTCAACAAAATCCCAAATAGATCATTGATATCATCACACATCCATATCCATACACTCGTCAACATTGTGCGAAAAATTAAAAAATACTTGCAAAATCAAAATATCCAAAATATCCAAAATCCTATACATTTAAAATCCAAAAACATTCAAAAATTGTAAATTCAAAATCTCAAAACATCCAAAACACATCAAAATCCCTAAACAAGTCAAAACATCAAAAATCCAAAAATAGTACCATGTCAAACTACGTTGTCTTTGAGCTTGAATGTAGGCAAGGCTATCATTGATGTGCCCCCGAGACACCCTAGGTTAGTCCTTTAGGAGTCCATCATAATAAACTGGAAATTTGTCAACTATTCATATCTCATCAACAATAAGTCAAGTCAGTCAAACTATGTTGTCTCTGCGTGTATAACGTAGGCAAGGCTCATCTTTGATAAGCCCCCGAGGCCCCTAGGATAGTCTGTTAGATTAGGTTCTTGGTCAGAAAACTTAGAAAAATCCAAAAACAATTGAAAATTGAAAACCCAAAACATTGGAAAACCTTGGAAAATCCTAAAAAGCCTCAAATAATCAAAAAATAAAACATTCACATAAACTTTCAAAAAAGACTTAAACAGCCTCAAAACATTTTCAAAAATACCAAAAACATTGAAATATTCCAAAAAAACTCCAAAATCACCCATCCCATTTTTCTTTCACTTGTAATAAACTTTCATCCATAATAAATAGATCATCACCCTCACCCTTTGGTAACACAAACTGTAAACAAGTACAACAATCAACAAAAGTAGCACCTTTAAATGCAAAAATAAAACTCTTGATCATTATCAAACATGTCAATCAAACCTTATATCAGCAGCCTTTCAAACAATTTATCAACCCACCAAAATATGATAACACGTCCTAGGATGCATCCTTCCTACAATGGGCATTATCATTGGCAATCACTTTGGATAGTTATCCTAAAATAAAACACACCTTTTGGAAAGAGATATAGATAACATTGGTTGTTTGTTCATTTTGATCTTGTCTTATGATTTATCTTGTTGACCCATTCCAAGGACCTCTTGATGATGTCTAAATGATTTAGAGAGAAAGGAATGGGGCATCAATCATTATCTTTCGTTTGTTGTTCTTGTGGGGTATTCTTGTAAAATAATCTTCATGCATACTTGCTTAGTTGTGTGTAGGGAGGTCGTTTGGAGTAGTATGTTGACTATTACATATGCTTTGGTCTAAGATATTTTTAACTTATAAACTACATTCCAATGAGGTTTCTGTATGCCAAAGTGTGAACAAGGATTATCTTATTTATTTACAGAGTCAAAGTCTATCACACTAGATACAATGCCATCCTGGTTATCAATACCATGATGCATCGTGCCTATGTGTTATATCAAAAATAAGGAATGGCGGAGAGTCCCAATCCCAAATATGAGAAAATCATCAATCTCATCACCATATCTAATAAAGTCTCGAATAATCATAGACTTGTTAGACTTTTGAATCAATTGTGAAATCAATGGTCAATCCATCCATCTTATTCTTCTTATTCTTCTATCTTTACTCACATTTATATCTAAGTATCAAATCTGTGTGATATTTCAAAATATACATGAGGCTACCCATGGCTGATGAATGTCTATACATCATAAAATTTGTCTACATTGGACATATGAGCTTTCTAGTCCTCTTTGAGCTAAATCAATATTAAATTCTTTGTCAAGAGATCAACCCAAAATTCAAAATTTGTGTTCAATCTCTCGAGGGGGTAGGGAAGTAGCTTATTCCTTCTGCTAGAGCAACAGTGGGGCATTCAAAAAAATAAAAAATTGATTTCTTGATATGAGCAGCAATTTTAATCCAAAAAGCGTCAATCTTTGAACCAATGTAACAAGTACCTCGCTTCAAAGAGGGGAAAAATGTAGACACTTTAAAATGTCTTGAATTGTATACACACTTGAATCTGATATATTAACATTGTTTCGTCCTGAATTTCATCTTATCTTCACTTATTTGATTAAATTAACCTAGTTATTTAATTAAATACATCATTTTCATCTATTAATCTGATTAATCTAATTAGGTTAATTTCTACCCCTTTCATGCTGACATTTCATCTGGTTTAATTAAATAATGTAAATTATTTAATTTTAACCCTAAGTCCTCTTATTTAATTAAATAACTTAAACTATTTAATTAAATATCATATTTGCATCCCCTTTCATTGCATAAATCAATAATTTAATGAATATCCTCACATTCCTCATCTTGCACACTCAAATTTAGTTTTAATTAACTAAATTGCTAATTTCCCTCCCATCCACTTGCATAGGGAATATTTCAAAAGACTATTCTCCTATTTTCCTCCAAAAAAAAGGTAATGATTATTCCAAACAAACTTTGAAACAACTTTTTAAAGTTGTAAAGTGTGTTTGTTTGCATGATTGTGAGCCCTTGATCTTTTTTATTCCATGTGATCTTTGATTCTCATCCATTGATGAGAATCCTTGATCCATGTTTCATCCTCCTTTCATTTGTGACCATTGATAGATCAAATCAATCTCATCCATTGCTTTTTCATTTGATTTTCATTAAATCAATTATTTAATGAATATCATATTATTCCTCCTCTTGCACATTTAAATTTAGTTTTAATTAACTGAATTGCTAATTATCCTCACCTTCCCACTTGCAAGGGAATATTCTTGGAATATTCCTCCTTTGCACATTCCTCGAAAAGAGAATATTCCTATGGAATATCCTCTTTTGTGCACTTATTCCTCCAAAATATCTCTTAACCTCTTCCTAATTCTTAGGAAGTGTGTTTGTTGAAATCTAATTTGGAACATTGATTAAATTAGTTGATCCTTGTCAACTTTCAACTCTGGCCATGGATTGGAATCCTCAATCCATGTTTCATCCTCCTTTCATTGTTGACCATTGATTGATCTTTTCAATCTAAGCCCTTGATTTCTCATTTGTTTTCTTATAAATAGATCACTATTTGGAGAGAAATAGATCCACTTTTTTAGAGAAAACTTATGTTGCTGAAAAGCACTCTCATTTACATCCATGTTTTATGTTTAAAAGAATTTTAGGTCAATTTTCATGCATTATTAGCTTAAAGCATCAATTAATGGCTTCCATAGTAACTTAGTTGCATCCATTTAGCATATTTTGGAATTAGGGCTTGCATCCTTAAATCTTGCATTAATTTAGAATAGATTTGAATACATTTGCAATATACATCTTAGCTTTTATCATGTTAATCTAGCTTTCATCATGCTTTCGTTCATCTTTTTCATCAGTTTCAATCAATTTTTATCAATAAAATTGATTGGAAAGGCTCATATTATCCAAGGGATTGGGAAAGGGTCATCATTCCACATCAATGCAACACCACTCCCCCAATAGGATAAGTTTCAATATCTTAGAATAGATGTTTGTCAAGCTTTCGTGTTTTTTTAGCATGTTAGACAAATGGCTTCTTGTTCTTTGTTTACATTGAATATCTTATTGGGATTGATGCTTAGTGGATTAAGTATGCTTCGAATCCTTATGGATCAAGTTTAGTTAGCCTATACTATGTCATTGGTCACAAGTACGAAGTTCGGATATAGGAGCATGAATCAAATTGTTATGTTCTTGACATTTGTGACATTTCTTAATATGATAAAAGCAATATTGTTTCATGTTTTTCCAGTAATAACCGATACAAATTAACCTTTGAACTAAATATCGTCCTCCAAAATTCCTCCCATAGGCACCCACATGAGCTTCCTCAAGGGCTACAGGGATTTTAAATTCTCTTAGACATATAAGGAGAAGACCATTGAATGATCATCTATAAAACATATTGGCTAGGATTATATAATGAGCTACCAGCTTTCATGTATGAGCCCTAGTGTTTTTAGTTGTAGGTTCGATAAAAATGTTATCTTGTAAATAGTTAAATATAGATGCATACCACTCATTATGAATTTAAAAATTGGAAACTATTGTCTCTTTTTTGTTTTTCAATTTATTGATGTTCCATGAGAGCGTGGATAAAAAATGTGAAGTTCAAGAAAGTATCATTGATGATGGTACTCCCCTTATAAAACCACACACACACAACTAAACAAGAGAGATAAATAGAAAATGCAGAAAGAAACACTTGCCTTTTATTATCTTGATGAAGTGAAATTATAATATTCAAAAAATAACATACTACAGCCACATGGGTCTTCTCATTACAGAAGCCTGCAAGCCAAAAACCACGATCTACACTACTGGAGCTCCCTTTTGTAACCCTTGTTCTCCCTCTTTATCTAAGAAGTAACTGCCTTAGAATATTCTAAAAGGTGTAACCCCATTTTGGCACCAGAAATTCCACTATCTATTTCCTGCTCTATAAGGTTTTTATTTTTTATTTTTTATTTATATATTTAAAACTTCTCAGGGTCATAAATTTCAATCCGACAGTCAATTTTTAATTGTAATATATTGTTGGAAAGCTTGTGAAGAGATCTACGACCATCATTTTCCAGATTTGTAAGATCAAATATTTTTCACCATGTTTCAAGGCTCTAAAGGGCCTCAATTTTTGGTTTTAGAACTTCATTGGAGAAATTCCTCGGGACATGAAAATTTAACATCTTCCAAATGGTACAAGATTTTGAAATGATTCTTTCACCAAAAATCTTATTTTCCGAATTCCACTCCTTGGGGTCAATTTTTGTGTCCATAGGAACTTGAATAGGATGACTTACTAAAACTAGTAGGTGACTATTTTTGGTTGTTTCAAACTTCTAACTATCCCAAAGACTGCATGAGTTTCCATGGGCCCCAAAACAACTAAGGAAACTACAAATGAAATAAAAATACAATATTTTTAGGTGATGCAAGAATGCCCTTACACCACTGGATGCTCATGCATCAGACACCCAAGGTAATTTGAAAAGTTACCCTATCACTTCTCAAGTGTTAGAGGGAAACCAAGATGGTTAATCTCAGCTTTAGATAACCATGATGAATTTTCAATAGGACTTCCTCTCCATTTCACCAGTACTCTGCATATTTCTTGTTTTTTGTGCTTCTACCCACACGTTTATCCAAAATTTATTCTTTCTCTTCCTTTTCTAACGTAGGTGCCGGAATGTTCCATTGTGCCTCTATCAATTCATTCTCCTTAACTCCTTCATGATATTATGTCAAATCAGCAATGTTAAACACAAGTGAAACATGAATCTCACTCAGCAACTCTACCTCATAATAATTTCCTAAATCATGTTTCTTTAGGATCTTGCATGGTCCAAACTTCTTCATCTTTAACTTATTGTATGTATCAACTAGAAACCTCTCCTTTCACAAATGAACCATGAATTCATCACCTACCTAGAACTCCTTATACCTCCTTTTCTAATCTACCTTATCCTTATACTAAGAGTTCATCTTATTGCTATATTTCTTCACCTCTTCATACAAATTCTTTAGGTTCTCAACAAAATCCTCAGCCTCGGGACTACTCTTCTCTCCCTTATCTATCTTTCTTAGTTTAGAAATAGTTCTTGGACTACTCCCATACACAATTTGGAATGGTGATTTACCAGTTCTCTTGCTGATAGAATTATTATAAGCAATTTTTTCCTATGGTAATATCAAGTCCTATCCTTTGGGTTTATCTCCTACTAAGCATCTTAGCAGGTTACATAAACTCCTATTCACCATATCTATTTGTCCATTAGTCTATTAATGGTGTGTAGAACTAAACTTCAAATTAATCTTCAACTTCTTCAACAGTGTCCTCCAAAAATATGCAACAAACTTGGTATCTTGGTCTAAAACTATGCTCTTGTGTAGACCATGTAGTCTCACCACCTCTCTGAAAAATAACATACTCCAAATGTAAGATTCTAAGGAGTATATGAGAAATTAAAAAATATGAAACCACCATATTACATGCATAGAGATCAAAATTATCCCTCGCTCTCATATTAAAGATGAAAATAACTAACTTACATCACAAAATTATACCAAATACAAGTGAAAATACAAATATATTACCACCAAATAGTAGGAAGAAAAAGAGAAAAAAAAGAAATATATATTTCATTAATTGGAAAGTTACATATAATAGCATGATTCCCATATTGCAAATTTTTCAAAACTTTCCCTTACATGCCTCACCAAAATTAGAAAAAAAATCTACTTTATCATAATGTCTTTCTAACTATCTTTCTCCCTCACAAAATTTTGGAGGTATTCATTTCATACCTTCTTTTGGCATCCAAAATTTGAAATACATAAGAGGTTAACCTAAGTCATATGTTGGAGCCTAGGTCAAAAATTTAAAATATACAAGTTACAATTTATTTGGCCCCCTTTCCTAGGTCTCGTATTACTTTCAACTCATTTTTAATTGAGTTATTACATATTTCAAAATAATAATGAATGATTAGATATGTTAAAATTAATGTAATAACATGAAGAATATAATACACTTGACCGGGAAAATGAATCAAGGAGGATGTAGCAGCCTTGCTTAGGTCATTCTAGTTCAATCCTCCATGGTACTTGACTTTCATCTTTTGGTGTAACATTGATTGATTTATCTTTGTTTTTAACTCCTCAAATTTAGCTAGGTCCTCCTAGAAACCCTTTACAATAACTCTTGGACATCGGGATGCCCCAAATCTATGTCTTCAATATCAATATATGGTGAGAAATTTTTGAATGGGGAATGATACCCTTGAACTCATACTTTATTTTTTTGTGTGGAAGATCATGTTGCATTATACTACAACAATGCACACAAGCCAATTATTAGAGAGCATCAAATAATCAAACCAAGAATAAGTGTTCCTTATGATTAGATTCATTAATATCAACTCATTAATCTAATCTAGGACCCCCCAAAGAAGATATTTTCACTCAATATATAGTGGAAGTACATAGTGTAGGAACTGAAATTTAGCTCATACCCCACAATCACTTGTAAAATAAAAGATAACCTTCCACAAGAGAGTATGGCAAGATAATAGCTTGCTTGATATGATATGATTATAAATATATAAGATCCTTTCTTATATAGAAAAGGTGAAGGATAGGATTAGACAATGTCATGGCATGTATCTTAATCCCATAACATGAAAATTAGCTCATGCCTTAAGGTCACTTACAAAAAAAAAGATAACCCTCCATAAGAGAGTATGGAAAGATAATAGCTAGTTCTATATGTTATGATTACAAATGTACAAGATTCTAGCTTATATAGATAAGGTGAGGGATAGGATTAGAAAAGATCATGGCATGTGTCTTAATCCTATAACATGAGATAATTAACATAAAAAATATTAAATTACTTAAGACACAAGAAGTAAATGACATAAGATAATATTTTAATGACAACTAAGACTTCTAGAAGGATTCCTAAGACCTAAGCAAACTTAACATGTGAATAGGACCTACTAGTGAGCTAGTTAGTTAAAACACCTTATTCACACCAACACCCCCCTTAAGTGCAACTTAGGGAGGAACAAACAAATGCAAATTATGTAAGAATACAAGGATGGGTCTCAAATATGAGGCCAGGCCATATTAGGTACCCATTTATAAATGATTTGTAACAAATGAAGAAAAGGATAAAAACCACATGGGAAAAGACCCCTCTCTAAAAGAGAGAATGCATGAAAACTATTGTGTACAAGTGATGAAATGAGTGGTGAATGGAGGACTCATGAATACTCCCAAAGGACTAAATTCATCATAAATATACAATAGATATCCCCTCGTAGGAGAAAGATAGAAACCATGTATCCCCCCATAATGAGGTTTCTCCAAAGCTAATGAAGAATTCTTGAAGACAAAAGAGTGTGCAATGCCTACAAACATGTCTCCCCTTGGTACTTGAAACAAGTTCACTAGACAATGTTAAACAAACTCCAACTGCATGAAGAGAAACAAGGGAAGTAGTCTCATAATGTGTCTCTAAAAATAGATCAAGTGTCTACATACTAGAGCATGTCTCAACAAAATCAGGTGTTATCCCAATCAAGGACAACAAATCAAGACTATGTGGAAACTCAAGAAAAAAATCCAAAGATAATAATGATGAGACAACAATTGTGATGCTATTATCATCAAAGAGGAGAGATTCCCCCTCAAATGTTTCCTTCCAAATTTGTGATATGAGAATGATAAAGAAAATCACATATACATTTCAAGTAACCATCCCACAAAGCCAGACCAAGATCATCCTGATGAACTGAAGTACTAGAAGGCATGGTAACATTAAAATATGAAGAAGCAGGAGGAAATGGAACCTTGACAAAAAGGTTCAAGTGAACAATCAAACCCTCTAATGAACTATCCACACTTGATGTAGGAGTATTAGCCTTAGAGTAAACTTCATTAAGAGTAGAAAAACTTGTGAAAAGACATAAAGACTAGAATAATGATCAGACTTACCAATTTCAACAAGTTGTTTACTATGCAAATATCAAATGAACATTGAATCTAGAGTAAACTCAATAATATTCCCTATACCACTATGTGTTATCTGTATATATAGAAAGAATATTGTAGGAAAGTTCAAGAATATATAGGACATGATTAAAGATTCCAATACCCATGTCAACATCTCATTTTGTACAAATATCCATGTAAGTACTATTATCCATTAATATCTTAGTTGTAAGGGAAGGCTCAAATGAAAAGAACTAATTTGGTCAACAAGTCATGTGATTGGAAGCTCTAGAGTCAATAATCCACCCAACAAATTCATCAATTGTAGTCACAACAAGGGCTTTACCTTTCATCTTATCACTTCCATTAGAAAAAATTGATGATCCTAATTGTGTGGATGATGATGGTGGTGTAGAAGAAGGTGAACTAGAAGACTTGGAAGGAAAGAAAATGTTATGCTCCTAAAGCATTTTCCTCATTTCTTCTAGTTCTTTCTTATAACAATTATGTTCAACCATGCCCTAATTTACTGCAATATGTACATTTTGGTTTCTCCTTCTTACGCTTGTCCTCTTTGGAAGAGGTGGGAGTCTCACTATATTTTTTCTTATTCAGATTTATTCTTACCTTTTCCTTTGGTTGATTGTGCTAACACTGCTTGATTAATCTTTGTCTTATTTAGATTTATTCTTACTATAGTAGGAAGTGCATCAAACTCGATAATTTTTTCTTGCTCTCTAGTCAGTCAATCATTAAATGTCTCAAAAGAAATCATGTTAAAAGATTCACCTAGGCTATCCATAGTGAAATAAAATTAATAAGAAAATAAATCAAATGTACCCTTCAACTTAAACAAAATCAAGAATATACATTCCTTATCAAATTTATCTTTTCAACATCCATCCAATTGAGATCTTAAGGACTTGAACTTAACCAAATAATCCTCAATGCTAGGAAATGAATCGATGGAAAGAGATGTCAATTTTTCCTCTAATTGCAAAGCATGAACATCACTAAATGAACCAAATAATTCTTTATACTTATCTCATACCTATCATGGTGTAGTACACTCCTCAATATGGAAGAATAGGTTTTCAAAAACATGCAATATCATCAAACCCATAGCCTCATCATATTTGTTCATGTGAGAAAATCTCTCAAACTCCCTAGTAAATTTTGGTTGATGATCACCCAAAGTAGGCCAAAAACCCTTGGACCAAAGTAACCATTTCATTCTTACTTTCTATGTGTGATAACTATGAGTGAGTATCTCAAATAAACTTGGTTCAGCTATGAGAGTTACAAGAACCAAGAGAGAAAAATAGACAATATACTACAAAAAAATTATATAAAACCTCTCAAATCTAAATCAATACTAAAAATGAAGCCCCCCCCAAAGATAAAACTTCTCTAGATGTCAAGATTTCAAAGTAATCAGTCATAATGCAAAACTTGAAAATACTAAATAAATTTTACCTAGGGTTGAATCTGGAAAAATTGCATGGACATAAAAATATAGCTCCTCAATATCTTTTCCATGTCACAAAAATTATGAAAAATAGAGATCTAAGAAAAAATTATGAGCTTCAAGGTCTAAATAGAAGATATGTTCAAACAATAATAAAATGCACCTAAATAAAAATTTGGAAAAATGAATTGCACCACTCTAAAGTTCTTGAAACCAACTTTTTGATGATATCTCATTTTTTAAAAAGGGACTTCTAGATCAAAAGATATGGCCCCCAAAAAAATGCCCTATTAAGGCCTTAGGGAAAAAAATTAAGCCCTTGGGGGTTGGGCGTTGGTTTCCCATGTGACTACGGTCTACAAAATAGTTGAAAAAAGCATCACTCTACACAGTGGTTGGGGAGTTATGGTGGCTCTCACATTCCACCCATTGGGATAAGTGCTCAATGTTGTCAATATGACCACTGGGAGAGAAATTGGGGACTTAAAAATTAAACAAAATTTTAATTAAAAGACTAAAATTTAAGAACTCTAATTTGTACCTCCTACATAGGAAATGATGCCAGAAATGTGCAAACTTGTACTTGTAGATTCCAATGTAAGAGAATATTCCTAAAAAATATGTTGACACTTATTCTGCTAATTGTACTTGCTTGCACCTATAGTATTAAAAAAATATACTTGTTTGCAAATTATACAACCAACGTCGTATGAATGAATTTCATATGAACAAAATAATGGTGGGGTCTAAAAAATTCCTCTAAGGGTCTAGGGAAAGTCTTTGATTTGGATGAACTGACAATCAATCTTAAGGTTTTTGGGCCTCTTGGATATAATGGCAAAGTTTGTTTTGACCCAAAATGCTCCAAAATTGCGATTACCTCCCAGATATGGTAACCACTTCCCAACTTCAAACCCTCTTAGTCTAGCCTCTCATATCTAATTTAGATGAAATAAAATACAAAACTTTCTTAGACTCCTTGAAGTTGGGAAGTAATGGTGAGCTCATATTTGCACCAACATACACAAAATTAACCTGTAATATAAATCCATAAAGAGAAAACCCCAAAATATAGTATTTCTATCAAAAAAAAATTATTCTTCAAGTCATCATATGATGCAAGACAAGAGCATGCTCAAATTTTTAAGATCCACCAATATTTTCAATCTGTCAATAGCTCATGCACAAAATTACCCTCAAATCTAAGAAGGTGTTTGCAAGACTAGAGCTCTGATACCATGCAGGAGCTAAAAATTAGCTCACACCCCAAGCTCACTTGCAAAAAAAGGATAACCTTCCACAAGAGAGTATGGAAAGATAATAGATTTTTGATATGATATGATTACAAATGTACAAGAGTATTGTTTATATAGACAAGGTGAGAGATAGGATTAGACAAGATCATGACATGTCTCTTAATCCTATAACATGAGACAACTAGCATAAAAAAATATTAAATGACCTAGGACACAAGAATTAAATGGCATAAGATAAGATAAGATATAAATAACAACTAAGACTTCTAGAAGGATTTCTAGGACCTAAGTAAACTTAACATGTGAATAGGACCTACTAGTGAACTAGTTAGGTAAAACACCTTATTCACACCAACACATAGTTGGGCTTTAAGAAATATTTATAACTCACCATTGGACATAAAATATCTACAATTTATGATTTCACTTATGGGATAGAACTTAATGTAAAGATATTGAGAATCGAGGATTGGGAACACTTCATAACTCATACCCAAAATTGATATCAAACCAAAGCATTTCAGAAGATATAAAGTATAGAATATTAGAAATTGGGGATTTAGCATATCTCATAACCTTTGCCTAAATAGTAAACCACCAAGGAACACTTTAACACCTCAAAATGTCCAAGATATAGGATAAGGTTTATCGAGAATCAGGAATCAGAGTTACCATCTAACCTATAAAAAATAGTAGGAAAAACATGGGAAATATGATCATGGAGGTTTATTAAGTGAAGGTATCGGGATCAAGAAAACTACTTAACATATTCCAAAAGATTAGGCCCAACAAGGGAGGCTTGATTGAATGATCCGAAAAGAATTTTAAAAAATTCAAAGATCAAACCAACCGCTTGCATATGCCCAAAGGGTAGGCCCGATCAAATGATCACAAAACTTAACAAAGATAGAGTGTCGAAGATCGAGGATGGGAGCAATGTTGGGAAAAGAGTGTCTCAACCTTTCAATTACATGATGTTACTATTTATAGTAAGTTTACATTTGAGCATGGATTGATGCAAAAAAATTCCCAAAGCTTTGGATTGGCTAAATACGCATGCTTGTAAATTTTTGTCACAAGATCATGTCTAGATTTCAAGATATTAAAGTTTTCATTTTTCAAAGTTTCAAAGTCCATTTTGAGGCCTTAGAGGCAATTTTTGGGCCTAAAAGTGGTCATAACTAATTTAGTGGATTATATATTGATAGAACTCTTCACGGGCTTACCAATGGTTCAAACGATTTGTCAATCGGACATCCGGATCAAAAGTTATGGACTCTAAAATTTGGGTCTCCTAAAAAGGGAGATGTAAAAATATATTTGACACGTAAATTAGTTGTAAAGGGAGATTTATATGTGGTGATGTATGTTTATAAACATCATAGGAATATATTATTGGAGATAAGGATGGGTGCCACTTCTTAGGTGGTTTTATCTCATGGTTTTGTAATATATTTTGATGGTTTCATGTATTGTATCTCTTATATATTAGGTGCATGAGATGAAGGTTGTGTGTAAGAGTCTTATAGATGTTGAGTTGCCTCTGGATATCTGGTTGGTGATAATCCTATAAGAAAGCTTACTTTGCAAGTATATTGTAATCTTGTTGATTATTTAATAATATATTAGGCAAATTTTGGAGTGTGGGGTTTTTCTCCTGAAAAGGTTTTCCCCATGCAAATCATTGTGTTGTATCAATGTTATTTATATTTATTTTTTCTTAAGTTTTTGTAACTGTTCAAAACTGAAAAGTTTTTGTGTAACCTTTCTCTCGAGATTAGTGTAGGAAGTTGTTATGTTACCTTAGCTTCCTTACAAGTGGTATCAAATCTTGATCACCTTTGGTTTTAGTTGTGGGTTTTTGGGTTTTTTGAACTAATCTAGATTTGAGTGGGAGCTTGTGTAGAAAATACTTTGTGATCTTGTAGGAATTTTAAATGGCAAGCATATTAGGGAGAATAAAGGCAGAGAAGTTTTCTATAAATAATTTTGAGGTGTGGAAGGTGAAGATGGAGAATCTGTTAATAGATTGAGATATGTGGGATGCTATTGATGATAATGTTATGAGGCCTATAGATCCTACTTTTTTTATCAATATGATGTTATGGACCATAAATCCAAGGCTCTAATCAAATTGTGCCTAGTAGACTCTATTATGATCAATGACCATTAAGAAACCTCTGCACATAAACTATGGAAGAAACTTGGTGAGATGCATCAAGACAAATCTTTAGTGAATAAGATTTAATTAAGGAAGAAATTATATTTCTTGAGGATGGAAGGGGGTAGAGGAATTACAAAACACCTAGAATCATTCAATATGTTGGTGGCTCAATTGGCATCAGTTAGTGTTTGAAACATAGGAAAATCAGGTTTTATAAAAATGAACCGAAAACAAAGGGGGTATGATGCACCTATTTCCCTAATTTCATTCAAAATGTGTGCTACAGAGGACAATTCTAAAAACTAACAAAATTGACTATCAAAATGTAGATCTAGAAAGGTGAGAATGATGTGTACCTGTCACCAAAGATGCTTTTTTAGACCTCACTGAGGACTCATTCGCCCTATGGTGAATGGGTATTAGCTATGGCTCCTAGAAAATACTTACTGGGTTCTCTTCTGCTCAATCTACACTCCCAGATTCCAAGTGTTCACTATCGAAAAGCTAGAAATAAAATTTGTAGAAGATTTTTCATGATTTGACAACTTTTCTTGCAACTTTGACAACTTTGCAACTTTCTTCAATTTTTCTCTTCAAATGATCTTCAACCTAAAATTTTCAATTACACATCAAAGAGAAGAGAAAAATTGTTTGTTAGGGAATGGAGATTTTGCTTGGTCAAACCCCATTTTGGTAATTAAACCTTGAAGTGAAATAGAAAAGCATGAAGGAATGATGAATGAAAAATAATATGTAACAACTCACCAAACCTTATTTGAAACCTTGGAGTACAAATTTGCAAACTAGCATAAAGTGGCCTCAATGAATGTAGATCTTGATCATGAAACTTGATTAGAGATAATGCTTGAATTGATCTTGAAGACTACATCACCATATTATCCCAAACAACGCGCATGATGCAATAAATATTTGACATGATGAATGAATCTTGATTGTTGCAATAATCTTCTCTAAATCTGCTCTTCAAATTCCTTGAAAATGTTCTTGAATTACTCTTGATCATAAACTTGCTATTAGGACTTGAATACTTGAAAATCTAGGTGAAACATAGTGAAATAACCTTGTATTTATACATATCTTAACATTAATTTTTGAAATTCAAATATCACAAGCGACATTGAATTGTGGATTTGAAATCATTAAAATACCACCAAAAACATATTTCAAAGAGGGGTCCTAGGTCTAAGTGAGGACCCATTTTCCATAGGGAAAATGGGTCCTATGCCACTTACCTAGGACACATATCGGATAGTGTTAAACATTATGTAAAAATAAGGTCATATATCTAAGTGAGGACCCATCCGCCCTATGGTGAATGGGTCCTAGGAAACACATCTTCCAAAGTTAAGTGTTGTGTAATGGCATTTATGAATGTCAGGTTTTATCCCTCAAAATTTGCATTTAATTGATGCTCTCCATGCCAAGGGCGGACTTTACTTTGTCTTGGGCATCCATCCTTGGGCGGACTTCACATTTAGCTCACCATTTCTTTTCTTTCTTCCAAGTGGACTTCACCTTGGTCTTGACCATGTGCATGGTGGACTTTGCTTCAACCTTGGACATGGTATTTCAAGCTTGGGCGAACCTAGTGATTCTTGTGTCATGCTTACTCTTCCTAATATCTAGATTAATTTCTTGCTATCATTTGGATCTTCCAAAACAAAACCCTCGTTTTTCTCTTTCTCTTGCTTTTTACTCTTGGAGGTGCAAAACTTTGATTCTGAAGATAAAAACGTTGACACCATGACTTGTGGGACCCAACCCTAGGTCAACTTTCAAAAAAGATAAAAAAAAATCAAAAAGAAAAAAAGAAAGTGAAAAAGCTACTTCCCGGATTCGTCCCAAAGTTCCAAAAATAGAAAAATCAAAAAGCAAAAAAGCAGAATCCCTAAAAAATAGGAAGTGTCAAAATTGACTCAAAGCAATGGCATTCTTCATCCTCTGAAACTTTTGAGCACTTTGACGATGTCTATGCACTGTTCTAGGCTTAAATTCTCTACTTGGCTTGGATGATTCCTCAAAACTCTAACTCCAAACTCTTAAAGCAATGGACTTATGAAATTGTAACATTAAAGCAAAATTCTAAAAAGAAAACTACTGGGGGTCCCCATTTGTAATGGGGAGATGTGTGAAATAGGTCACAACACTACCTTAGCTTCCTTACAAGAAACCACCTAATATATACTCAAAGGGTAGTGTAATGCCCAAAACTTTCTACCAAAAAAATAGTTAAGGATAAGACACAATTTTCAAACTTCAACCACAAACACTTGCATAATTTGCAAAAGGTTTCTTCCTGTACATGCACTCCATGATATCATAACATTTGACCAATCAATTATAAGAACTTGGTTAGGTAAATAATTGTTGTGGTAATCATGGTTGAGTTCTAGTGGAGACATGGAATCCACATCACCGAGATAGACCTAATTAATTCAACTAACTAATTAATAGTGTTGATTGTGTTTTCTGCACAATAACAGCCAGACAAAATATGATATCCTATCTCTCTTGAAAGGTAAATCTCTATCGGCAAGCCTCAAGAGATAACCCCAAGGTCTCTAATGTCAGGTCTTGACAGTGCATAAACAACTCAGTAACGAAATGTGAAAATGTTGGTAATCACAATGGGACCTTACTACGAGCAAAATGTTGAATCAATTTTATCAGATCTAACGGTCTGATGATGCCTCAATCCAAGATTTAATCCGATAATTAAAGAAATAGAAAATAATAATGGTTTTAAAGATATTTTCTAAATCTAATACTACTCCTAAGATTAACAATGAAAGTAACCAATACTCGAAATGGACCAATCCCTCAAAACTGATTTCTACTTGACCAAGATAAATCTACAATCTCACATAAAACAGTGCAATCTTTTGAGGTGTTAAGATTTTTAAATTATGAACACTCATTCAAACAACCCTATTGTAGTTGAAGTGAATAAACCTTCACAATCGAACTCAAGCACAAGGAATATCAAGTCCAGGCTAACTTTGCAAAGCAACTAACAATCATTTGGTTGCGAAAAGTATGGACTGAAAGATTGTTGCAACATTTAAGTATCAAATCACAAACATTATCAAATCGAATCTAATCTAAATATTGACCAACTCAAAGCAATTTTAAAGATGGAAGAGCAAGAACCATGCAAGACAAGAGAGCACAAATATGGCACCAAATCACCAATGTCACTATTTGCATTCAAATTGTCCACTGTAGCAACAATTTTAGCTTTCTGTTACAATATTTGCTGGAGGGAAACTACATACTAACTTACTCTACTTCTATATTCTGGTTACAAGTTCTAACTTTCTAACTATTTCCAACTGTCTAACCTTCTAACCCTTTACAAATGAGGCCACATGCCCAATATATAGAAATCCCCAGGAACCCGTCAGCCAGGCAAGGGTTTCGCAGCAATAACTCGGCACAACCGCCCGGTCCAAAGAGTCTTCAAAATGGGTCAAACAGGCATTAAATGCACATCCCATCGAGGTCAGCCCAGAATCCGCACTACAGCTCAGACGACGCGCGGGAAGATAATAGGGAAGCACAAATCGCGTTGCAGCCTATCATTAGCTCCCTTCCCTATTATCCCCACACTGATCTGACTCTTCATGTAGCCTCAAGAACGCTGCATCTAAGTCGGCCACAGGTGGTACTAGAAGAACCTTAAGTCACCTCTCAATGGACGCAATCTCGTCCCTTGAGTGTTTGACCGACTTATCCCAATCTACCTTGTATGTCACATGCTTATCAATAACTGCGAGGTAGGTGGCCGCATCATCCAATTGGTGCTCAGAAACAGAACCATCATCAATTGGTGCATACACATCATGCCACCATTCTCTCAATTGTTCCAAACTCAAGTACTTGGGCGTGATCTTTCTTCTTCCCGTCATGATTTCAAAGAAGGCAATAAAACCATTGTAAACCTCAGTTAGGGTGTCATCAATCTGCTTCCCTCATTTGTGAATCCTTTTCAACACCTTCTGCCTAATTTGCAGTGCCTTGAACCACTCCCAAGGTTCGGCAGCTCTAGAGGAAGGAAGAATCCCGTCGCTTACCAACTTGTCACGGGTGTATTCCATTAGAGTTCTAGTTTTCTGCAGAAGGAGGTTTGTATCCTCCTTATCTTGTGCCAACACCTGCTTCAACCAATCAGTTTCCATAATAGCATCCTTCCCTGTTGATAAAATTTCCTTAATAGCTTCATCACCCTTTTCTTGCACCCCTCGGAGCCAATTCACAGTGGCAACAGTGGAAGCTTTCATCTTTTCTAGCTTGGTTATGGTCTCCTGAGGTAGAGGATTGGTAGCAGAGGAAGAAGGGCTAATGGACTGCAGAGGATTTATTAATTCCTCCAAGCACTTCCTAAGATTTTCATTTTCTCTCCCTACTTGGTCTTCATTTCCTTCCTTAATCGATCCACAATAACTGCACTAGAGACCTCATAGTCCTCAATATCCTGCTCAACTAATGTAGTCCCAAGATTAAAAGTCTGTATATTATAATCGTTTCTAGCCACATCGTCTCTGTTTTTATCTGGAACAGGGGTAGCAATATGAACAACCTTGTTATGTGCCTCATCTCTCTCAACCTGTGAGATCATCCTAGCCTTCTTCTTACCTTTATCTTTTCCAAACCTGGCTAGTAGTGCATCCCAGTTTGGTGGACTATCCTCCACTACCACCTGTTTTCTCTTTATTTCTTTCTCCAGCCAATTAGGGACAGTGGACTCCAATTGCACTCTGCTCTGCCCCATTTCCTCTTGTCAATCTCCTGCTATTTCCTCATTCAAATTTTGTTCATCAGGAGTCTTGTATGTTTCACTTTCCTTCCACTCAACATGCTCCTCTTCATGTGTAGGTGATGGATCCTTTACTGCCTCTACCTCCCTTGGAGGAGATTCAACTGCTTTAGTTCTGACCGGAGAGTCTGCATGTGCAACCATAGGGGATTGCATTATCTTTTCAATTTCTTCCTCTGCATTGTGGAGTTCCCCTTCACAAAATTCCTTGCCTCCAGTATCTAGATCCTCATCAACCTCTTTTGTCTCACCTGGTTCATTTTGGGTTTCATGAGCGGGAGGGATGTCATCATGTTGCTCCTCATGAGAAGCCACCGGAGGTTGATCAGCCTTAGGCACACTGTCCCTGGGAGGATTCCTAGACCTCCTTGCATATACTTTGGACTTCTCCTTCGAGCTTTCAACATTTATTACCAGTGGGGCAACTTCTTCCCCAACCTTGGAGCTAGCCTTCTCTGATAATTTGACAATTATTTTCCTCTTAGGCATAGGAGCATCAGCCTCAAGACTCTATTTTTCAGTCTCTTTCTGTTCAGACTTCTTAGTCCTAGTTCTTTTCTTAGCCTTTGGCTTCCTCTGTTTCACTGTTTCCTGGGCCTCTTCTTCTTGAACACCTTTAGATTTAACTTTGATAGGGGAATCTAGCTTGCCCTTGCCCTTGGGATCCTGTTCGGAGGATTCTTCAGAAGTAGAATGGGAATCTAAGTCCCCCATCAGGGCATAGGTGCATTGTACTCTCTTGTTTTCCAACTCCCATACCGTGTGCTTCAGCCACATCCTAGTGAATTTGAGAACTGGATCCATCAGTTACTTCAGCTCTATTTGCTCCTCCTCTGACCAATCCACATCACCAATTGGCCTATCCTTTACTGCCTCATAGGCATGGTCCTGAATTACGTTCCCATCATCTTCTAATTGATCAGGAACTGCTCTTACGTTATACAATTGGACAGCATCTACTGGAAGCCGAGAGAATTTCTTCTTTCTAACCTCATATCCATCACCACAATTGGCCCAGTAGTCCTCCAAATTGACCTTATGGTTGTACTCTCGACTGGCCCTCTTTTGAGCCTCCCCTGTGATGTCAAATCTGGATCTCTTGGAGTGGAAAGACAAGCCAAGAGCACTCAATTCCTCTTCTGAAGATTGGGCAGAACCAATGGAAGGACAAACCTCTCCAGTGCCAATCCTTAGTGGGAAATCCCCACCAAATCCTGTCTTGTGCTTGTCCTTCTTGACAATGGCATCGAAGTCGCAAATCTGCCTGGTGACTTCCAACAAAATAATGTGATTAGTGGGGTACCTTGGAAACCTGTATGGGGCCCTTTGGCAGCCATCAATCGGATGTAAGAGAATGTTGGAAACTGAATAAACCACACCCCATATTTCCTAATGAGCTCCCTAGCCAGATCCGAAATCCTAACATGCTCCGCCTCCTGAAGCATTCTGGTGATATGCATGGTAAATGCATCATTTTCCCTTCTATAGTCTGAGCTTCCTAAATACAACTAAGGGAAAACTTCATAGATGATGTCCTTTCCAAAAATTCCCTTTGTATCCAATCCTCTGTAGGGATGGAACCTAGCAAGTGCATAGACCAAATACAAGGTCATGGTGAAGGTCTTTGTCTGCAACACGTTGGACAACTGCTTGTGAATGACTTGGCTAATGACCCCTGCCCAATAGTAGTCAATTTTCTCTTGTTCCATCCTTACAATGGCGTGGCACATCCAATTCTCAAATGTACCAGCACTCTTCAATCCAACCACCCTGCTAAGAAAGGTGATGGCATCATAGTACTCCTTGAATTTTGCTCTAAATAGCTGCTTTGGCAATTTGGAGTAGTGAGACTTGGGCTTCTCTAGCCAGGAATTGATTAGCTGCTGTGACTTCACGGTCTGGTCATCGTAGAACTCCTAAGCTGCCTCAATGGTGAACCCCACCACATGAGACCTGTCTGGCATATCAAATGTTTGGGAAATGGAGATCGGGTTAAGATTGGCAACAACTCTCCCTTGAGGCCCAATAATCCTCTGTGTATCCTGATCATAGTGCCTGGCGCACTCAAGGACCAGCTCATAGCACTACACTGTAGAAGGGAAACTGGCTACATGGGACAAGCCTGATTCTATCATCCTTCTAGTCACCAAAGGAGGATCCTTGGCCGCCATCCTTGCTTTAAATTCCTCATAGTCCCAAAGGCCAACGTTTGTATCAGTGACTTCTGACCAAACAGAAGTGATCTTACTCTCAGGGACCTTTCTCTTAATATCCAGCTTAATCCTCTCTGCATCAGACAATGAGGAACCAACTGCTACCTTGCTTGATTCATCCTGCACTCAACACAAAAACATAGTAAAAACCATAGGAAAGCAAGGTTAATCCATCAAAACAACAATAGACTACATCTAATCTAGTCAAGGTGTCACTAAATCTCATATAGAATGACCGCAACATGTTTGGGTTTCAAGACCATCCGCGGAATCTGAGCCAGAGAGGAATTTCGGGAAATTCTAGATTGATCGGATTCCAATGGAAAAACCAAGAAACACCTACTTAATCATCAGACCTAATCATTTTTCATCAATAAACCACATGAGAGATCCAACTATGACATGAAATAATCATCAAATGCATCACAAATTATAAACGAATCCAATTATCTCATGTTTCTTTATGTTTTATCGACTTTTGGGGAAATCTGTGAGGGATGGATTTCCGCGAAGAACGGGCCAAAGAAGAATTTTGGGAGATCTAGGAGACGGTAGATTTTGGAGAAATCCGGACCTAACGGACATCCACGATTTAGGCACAATTCCGGACCACTGGATATTCCCAGAGCAAAGGCTTCGGCAAGAGTTGGGATCTCACGGAGAAGTCTGGCGAAGCCACGAAGTTATGCTGAAAGATGCTATCAGAAAAGGTCTCGCCAAGACATGGTGGTTTCGGTGTAATGTTTAGGCGATCAGCGATAAAGTAAACAATATCGATATGATCAAAGGACAGTCGGGGTAAGGTCTTGGCGAATGTATCATGTCTCACCGACTGATGGGTCCAAGCAAACACTTCGGCCAGACTCAAGTTTTCGATAGGAGGTCCTAGTGAAGTTGCGATGTTCTGCCGACTAAAGCGTGGTTTGAATTCGGCCAGAAGTCTCAGTGAAAAGGTCTGGGCTCGCTAAGAAAAGAAGGCCTTGCTATGTCTTGGCGACCATTAGGAGTCTCGCAGAAAGCAAATATTTTGGCAAGAGTAGGGAGCTCGTGGTAAGTTCTCAGCGAAGTATGAATGTCTCCCCGACAGAAGGTCACTCGACAAGAGCAGGACATGTTCGGCGAAAGGTCTCGCCGAAAGCAAAAGTCCCAGTGACAGAACGGAAGATCGGCAAGATGAAAGGAGCCCGTTATGAGCTCTTGGTGATGAGGTTTGTCTTGCCGACAGAAAGAATTTCGGCGTGAGAATCACAGTGTCCTGGCGACTAAATACAAACTCGTAAAGGGCTTCGGTGAGACACAGGAAGACCGTTGTGACATCTCCCCGACTTCGAATGGTTACAGCGACTAAAAAGAATAAAGCTCGGCAAAAGCGAAAAGTGCTCGGTGGGAAGTCTTGCCAAAGGATGGATGTCCTGGCGAAGCAAATGAATATCGGTAAAGCTCACTGAATCCCGCTATGACATCTTGGTGACCAGGACTTGTCTTGCTGAAAGTGAGTATGAACAAGCACGTCGATGAGACATCTCCTCACAGAGTGAGGTCTTGGTGAAAGCCAAGGTCTCGCCGACTGATACACATAAAAGATTTCATCGGTGTAAAAACGATAGTGTCACGGCGATCCAACATGAACCTAGGAAAACCACTTCGGAAAACCTCAAGGTGATCGATATAATGTCTCAGCGATCTCAAATGGTCACAGCGAAGGGAATTCGGAAGGGATGGAGAGTCCCGATTTCATCCAAACACTGAACCAACTATGGATTTTGACAAGTTTAACTTAGGGCAAGTCAGGGATGGGCCTTTCATGAATTTTCTTTGTATTCTAGGTCAATCCCAAGATGAAATTTCCTGATATGGCACTGCTCTAGGTCTAAACCCTATTCATCCACCAGTAGCACACAGGCAAGTTCAGAATTTAGTTGTTTCCACTATTAAGTCATCACTAGGGTTTGCTAATTACTCTCAGGCAAGATTCATTAAAACGCAGATGAACACATGAACTCAAAACTCGCCTGGGAGATGACAAAGGATGCAATACTGAACAGCCCTAGCACGAGACAAACAAATAAACAGGAATTCAAATCCCACAAGCCCTCACAATACCAATGTGTCATTCATAATTCAATTCAAAGTAGAGCAATCAGACACATACCATTAAAAAGTGGGAACTGATCTCAAAAGCAGCAAACGCGAAGCTCAATGGGGTCTACAATGAACAGACACAGGAAGGCACAAGAAACCATCACAGTTTTCCCGAATAGCCCAAAGCAAAGCCAACAGTTCAAGGAACAAACTCTAAGGACCCAATTCTCGACTCAGACAGCAGCAAATAGTGAACATAATGGCACAAAAGATCTCAGAAATCGAGTAAAATCTAGCCTTCAAAGTGCGTATGAAGCCATTAATGCAACCAACAAGACAGCCAGGGATTCGGAAATTCGTCAACGGGGTGGAATCCGGGAAAATCCGTCTCACGTGGAAATCCGCGAAGACCCAAAATTCTCGAGCAATAAGGTCCAATCTAGAATCCAAGCAGGATCCGGGAAAATCCGACCAGGGCAGAAAATCCTGAATCTGAGCAAAAGCCCGAAATTCATCCAGAACTTAAGATTTTCAATGAATAACCTGGGGGAAACACTTAGGAAATCAAAATATACATTTAATCCCATGCCTAAGTAAGACAAAACCTCAAAAAGAAAGGGCCAAAACACCAAAACCGAAGCGAAAGAGGGTCCCTGCTTACAGCGGGGCATGTGTGTGAAAAATTGCACAACAAATAGTCTGAAAAATAATTCAAGTCACATGTTAAACAATAAAATATATATATCAATAGTAATCTCAAAGTAATAATAGGAGAACAAGACCTAGGGGCTGGACCTATTTCCTTGGGGGCTCATCTCTGGTGGCCTTGTCTACATATTGCGTAGAGGCTCTGTAGTTTGACAACTTGAGTTCACCCAACTCATATTTGATTGACCAACAATCACATTTCACCAAGTTTTCTCACAATTGTATAGTAAATACATAAAATGATCAACAATGGTAAATCTATAAGGGCTCCTTTTTACTATAAGGAGGAATGGTTAACAATCCCAATTATGATGCTATGCAAGGACCACATGACAAAATAACATACCCAAGAATGATCTAGGATGAAGGTGACCATATCATATCTTAAATAGATGATTATAATTGTAGTTGTGGTTTTAATCCAAACAATACAAGGGTCACAATATAACCTTAGTAAGATTACGAGGTCATGAGTTGATAAGACAATTCACATATTGAATATTTCTAAACAATTCAACCATCATACCCTTGGTTGTCTCACATTAGGGGTATAACTCTTAGGTTTGAAACATGACTCTACCTCAAACACCATCATAACCCAATAACACCAATATACACTTAACTCAATTCTCTACTCAAATTCATCCTATGCCTCTATTCTATTAGTTATAAACTATATGAGTGGGTACGCAACCCTTTCTAGGGTCCATTTCCCCAAACTGTTACACAGTTGGTTGCCACCCACTTAGATGAAGTCGGGGATTGGAAAACTCATTAAGGATGTGTTAACAACATATATGGTAGAGAATTGATCCCTGATAATTTGACAAAACTTGATCATGCAATAATACAATTTGAATAAATAAAACTTAATACTCAACATAATGGAAATGGAAACATTTAATGAGGAATGTATCATATATTTTATTTTGGTGCACTTGAATGTATCACACAATAAAGTTACTTTGCACATAGATTACTCAGCCATAGGAAAAATAGGTGTCAAGTTTTTTATTCTCATAATGCATTGTTTCTTTATAGGTACAACTTTAAACAAGTTCACATATATAATATAAAATGTGTATATACATATATATATGCTTTCTACTTCTAAATTCTTTCAGCATAGATAATTACAAAATTGAAATCCTTGATCTCATAACATATAGTACATGCTACATGTACGTATCTTATACTCATAAATCAATTTGGGTTTCCTTACTAATATGAAAATAAAGATGGACAATGTGGTTTTGATGGAGAATCATATTCAAAAAAGAACATCACTGTTATGTTGATAGGTAATAATTTTCAAGTTTATCATACCCAATTTATTTCAACATTTCAAAAAGAAAGCATAGAACTAATAGTTTATAATCTTTCAGTAAGTCATACTACGGATTAAAATAACTTGCACATCATATACAGTGTTATATGCACATATTACAAAAATTTATTTCAATAACTATCAAACAATGCCATGAGTGTGATACTCATATTCTATTAAATAGAGCATTCCAACACCCATTATTCTTACTAGTTATTATGTATCAAAAACTCAAATAAAAAATATTGTTAAATGGTGTTGATGACCAAAAAAGGACATAGAAACCCAAGCTCTATTTGTTTAGAGATAACATTAAAATCATCATACAATGGATTATGAACAAGGGTTTAGCTAGCAACTAATGGAATGGTTGAGGGAAGCCAAAATTCTAATCTTAGCCTAAAACATAAAGATTACACCAATAGGCTTCACAGATTTTTGACCTTCCCCAAAAATTGCTTATCTCAAACTTAAGCCTAAAAGCCTAATGGTAACTACTACTTAGTAGTAAAATTTGTTGGCCAAGCCGTAGATTTTAGCAACAAGAATTACCCATTTGAATTCAATATACCAAATAAGAATATATATAGTTTACTCAAAGTGAGACCATCCACCTGTAGCCCCGAAACACTCATAGATACAATCTGGTTATAAACACAAACTCCCATAGATTACCCCCACTGTAGTCAACATATGCAATACACAGCCAACACTCTCAATACACACAATATGGTCCAACATGCAAATGCATCTACATGTACACAAATACTAGGTGGGTATGCTTAAAATCAGCTAAAGATAGAACCCCATACCTGCATAAATATTTTCCAAGGGCTTGAGATGGGGTCTTGATCCCTTGGTTCTGCTCCACAAATCCTTTGTCCTCTATGAAACTCGAATAAGGGACTTCAATCATACAAAAAATCTAAAACACCATTGTGATTTTGTGCATTCTAACCTCCACCACTTGGAGAAAGTGACATGTTTGGCCACCACTTTCTCTATTTCCTTCAACTTCATTCTCTCTCCTTTCCTATCTGAAATCCAAATTTAATTGGTGTCTAGCCCTATGCTTCAATATTCCACCCCAAAACTTCTCAAAATACAACCCACTTTGTTTTCACTCCTTCCTTACTCTGCCCATTGTCCCATTTCTTTCCTCCCAAGCCACTCATACTCAAGCTCATGAAAAACTCCTCAAACATTTTCTCTTTTTTTGCACTGCTTCAACACTCTCCTCATTCAACTTCACTCCCCTAGCTTCTTCGACAAGCCACCTCTCTTGATCCAAACACCATCGACCTCATTTTTTTCCTTCTCTATTTTCAGGCATTTTTCCAACTAGGTTTTGCATTTAATCACATTTCTCTATTTGCTCGATCTCTCTTAGCTTTCATCACTAGTCTCTGCATTAATTGTGGCATCCATTTCCTCCATTCCTTTGCAAGAATGTAGTTGGAGCTAACATATCATTTTTCATGCCATAATTCCATTTGTCTAGCCACTAATAGAATCCAATCTTTGAATGTAGGCCATCGATCTTGAAATTTGTGCTATGATTTTTCATTTACCTACCTTGCATTAAAACACAACCATCTGATTTGACTTGCTTAAATGCAATCATAGATCTTCAAGTAATTCACAACAATGATGTGAATCATTCATTCAAGCAATCATCTCTTGCCACGTGTTGCTAACTTGCATACCTGCATTGGTCAACCCAAGTCAACACAAGCATTTCGTGGAATGGCAGAATCTGGCCATTTGTCATGCTTGTCGAGGGTCAGTGATCGCTAATCCCTCTTACCTCATACTTGAAGTGTATTGTAGGACTTAGGAACCAATGCCAAACTACAATGCTCAATCCTTCCCCAAATATGTCGAGTTTCGGCCATCGGCCTTACCCTTTACCTTCTTCCTTCATTTACTCCATCGCAACCCATTACACCAACCCTTGAAACACCGAAGCGTGAGACTTTGAACAGTGCTTTAAGTTGTTGTAGGTTGGGGTTATTTCTTCCACCTTACCACTTACATGCCTTTGTGTTAAGTTGTAAGCCAACCTACCGACCTGCGATGCCTGAAACAAAATTTTGCAAGCATTTCCAAACTTAACCCTTTCGGGTGTCGGCCTTCAGGCATTCTTCTTACCACATACTTAACAAATTGCTAAGGCATAAGCCTTAAGGTTGAATCTATGAACACCTAAGCCATTTTAGGTGTTGGGATTTTCCCTTAACACTTACCACTTACCATCCCTTCGGTAAGGCGTAAGCCTTCCTACTAAACTGTGATGCCCAAATATTTCCTTTACAAGCTTTAACTTCCCTTTTCGGGGGTCAACCTTCAAGCTTTCTTTTTATTGTACACTTGACAAGTTGTTTAAGGCATAAGCCTCAAAGACAAATCTGTGAACACCGAAATCATTTCGGGTGTTGAGGTTCGAGGTTTCATCTTTTACCCCTTCCTTTGTTTCATGTTAAGGCATAAACCTTAACACCAACCCATGAACAACAAAACTATTTCGAGTGTCAAGGTTTGGGGTTCCATCATACCCCTTTCTTAACATTCATGGTAAGGCATGAGCCTTAATATCGATCTCTGATCCCCGAAACCTTTTTGGGTATCAATGTTCGAACTTTCTATTTTTCATTTCCTTGTCTTTATGTTAAGGCGTAAGCCTTAACGTTGAATTCCGATGTCCGACGCCTTTCGGACTTTACTCATACTTCATTTCTTTGAGGCATTCGGTATAAGGTATGACTAAAGCCTAAAGTCCAATCTCTTGCAGCGAAGAGTAAACCTCAATCTCGAAGTCTGAAGCTCAATTGGTCTTAGCTAAAAAATGACTAAGTCTTTTCTTCTTTAGCAAGCGATATAAGGTAAGCCTAAGGCCCAATGCCTCAAATTTTGCAACTCTTCAAGGCTTTCTTTGTAACTTCAACCATCTTCCATTTTGACCTCCTTATGATGCCCTTTTGACATCAATGGAAATCATATTACCAACAGATTAATCTAATTAAAGCTAGGTTCAGTCATCCCTATCAGATTAACTCTCTATTAACATCTCACAATTACAAGTAAAGGTATGATGTTCTAATTTAAGTGTAGATCACAATTCAATGATATGTCACAACTCAATAGCAATATGGACTCTCAAAATCTTCATCTTTCCTTATTTATTTTATATGAGGAACCTCAAATAAATACTATAAGAGACATTCAAAATCAACATGAGTAAAATGATAAGAAAGAAATGCTACTATAATTGAACCTTAGCAACACAATATAGCATGAAAAATTATAATATCAATCAAAGTAGATTTAGTCATATACTTTAATAGAAGCATTGGCATAAGAATTTAACTAATCTACTCTTAGATTCGAATGACTAAAAGTACAGTGGCACTCAATCACAATTTGATCTTGTATCATCTAAATGATGCACTCTTAATCTGCATAGTAGAGTAGCATAATTTTAGAATAAAATGGGTTGTGACTATGATATAAAGGGAGAGGCCTTATAGGTAGGCCCAATAGGGGAGACTTGATCAAATGATCTCGAAAGACTTAAAAAGATAGAAATATGAAGATCAAGGATTGGAACAACCACCTAATGTATGCCCAAAGAGTGGACCCAACAAGGGAGGCTTAATCAAGCAATCATAAAAGACTTAGAAAATAGAACATTAGAGATCAAGGATCAGAGAAACCACCTAACGCATGCTCAAATGGCATACCTATCAAGAGAGACTCGAATGAATTCTTTTGAAAGGCTTAACAAAGATGAAACACTAGAGATTGAATATCAGAGCAACCTCAATTAGCATGCCAAGAATAGTATGGAGACACTAAAAGGTTTGATGGCTTAACGAGGCAGTATGACTGTTACCAATTTTTTGCCATAGCTCGATTAGGGGAGCTGGCTGAACGTTATCACATCTTGAGGTGAAATTGCAGTTTAAGTTCAAATGTTGTTTCGCATTGTTATCAATATGCATTGAGTGACAATTATACATTTTAAAGAAGAAATGGAGTCTTCAGATATTCTTATTCAGATTTTCCCAGAATTAAAAGAAATACATAATTGAGTTGAGCAAAATAGCATTTTAACTTCTTTCATTTATTTCATGAAAAGACTCATATTTTACAAGGCTTCATTTGATTTCAAGAATCAAATATTACAACATTGCATTTGAATGCATTTTCCTTTCAAATGAAAAGAAAATTGAAATCAAGTATCCACACAAGCCATGGATGTGACTGTCACAACGAATCACTAATAGTACATTATACTATTGAAGATGTGAAAAGGAAATCACATATAAGTAAACAACATAATCATCATTGCCTGTTTTGGCCGATGGTTGACGATGATGGTGCACCTTGCCTTCTCGAGTTTTGTTGACCTGTAAGAGAAAAGAGGGGTGTCAGTGGCTCCGATTATGATGTAACCTATATGAGGCACCCACAATAGTACAACCTACTAAAAATCATGCATTAAAACAATCAATCAAGTGCAGTACGGAAGAAATGAGTTGAAGGAGAAATAACAATATCATGATCATCATGTTCTATTTTTTATGCTAACATTGTTTGTTTCCTTGTGCAGGTATAGGTAAAGTCATGAAGCTGAACATTATTTGAAGTCCAAGCATGTGGAGAAAAATGGGCTCCCACAAGGGTAGAGCTCGGCATGCTGCCCTATTTATTAAATGGGTTGATTTACATATTACACCATCATATATTTATCAAAAGAAAGGAAATACAACTGAAAGAGTAAACAGAGCTATATGTTGAGCAACTAAACCAACTGTGCATTCATAATGATCAGGTCAAGTTTTATGAAGGCTACAGGTGAACAGTGAGTTTAGTTCACTCAATTAATTCAGCTGAGTACATTTATATCAAACATTGCTGCATAGTTCATGTTCTGTGTTCATCATAATCATATATCTCATGCAAGTTCCAGTTCATTAGTATCCTTTTCATGGTCACGGATAGTGAGCAAGCATATATTGTGCCTTAATCAAGAGCTTTGTTTTGATTTTCATCATGAAAGAGAGCAGATTTAAAGAACAGTTTGATAAGTGAAACATAAAAATGCATGAAGAGTACCATGTTGCTCAAGAGTACAAAAGACGGAAAAGACGGACAGTGCATTCAAGTGTTAAATGAGTCATCAGTTCTAGTTGACTAGTAAGACAAATACAGCATTATGAGTTATAATGAGAAAATGATCATTCTAGAATAATAAGGAAAGAGCAAGAATAGTTTCTTTCTAGAAGGTGTTTCTGAGGCTTTAAGTATGCATAAGAACATATGAGTAGAGGTGGTTCGTGGTGTTTTAATGTTTCATGTTAAAATCTCTATGAAATCCAAGAACAGAAAGCAATAGCAATGTTGTTGTATGGTAAAAGTTAAGAATCCAGAAGAGAGATTTTTTGTGTGCAAGGAAATCAGCATGAAGTCAATATTTAGGCAATACAGTCAACATATACAATTCCAGCCTTTCAAAGACTTATGGCCGATGTTCATCATTAATACATTTTGGTGTGTTTCATCCGCAAAGAAGTAAGTATGGGAACAAGGAAATAGCTTAACAAGGCATACTGAAAGTGCAGATATAGGAAGGTCTTAATTAAGCTCTCAGTTCTATCAAATGGTGAAAATGTAAGAATTTGAATGATTTAAAGAGGCTCAGATTTTTACACAGTTGCAATCTTTTAATACTACAAACGAGCTTCAGGAATGGAGAGTGTTAGTGTTCATTCAATATCTAAGAGGAGGTCTTGTTAAAGATCAGAATCTATACAACATTTCCATAAAGAAGGCTGAGAAGTGAAAATACCATGTGAATCAGATTTTCAGCATTTCCATTTTACTCATATGGGTGTGTTTTTTTTTAGAACAGCAAGGTAGGTATTGTGTCATATGGGATTTTCAGACAATGTTGTTCTCTCTTCTAAGTATCAAGCTTATATGGAGAAAATTAAAAGAGGACACAGAAATACCAACGAAAGACAGAGATCACTGGTTATTTGAGTTGAACCCATAAACTAAGTACAAATAAACACAGATTTTTGTTATTCTCACCATGAGTTTTCATTTTTGAAGGAAAAATAAAGACGAACAGCAAGTACCCACATTGGGGTTTCCAATAAACACACAGATTTTCACTATTTTCGGCCATCTATGATACCCATATTTGGGTTGGGCTTCAAAATACAGAAAATGCAGTTACGGTGATAACCCACGTGAAGTTTGCATGAGACAACAAGAAGACATTAAAATGCAAGTTTCCTGAGGTGGGTCGAGCATCAGAAGAAATAAAATACAGTTTTATTCAAATTTTCATGATACCCACAAGCGGATATGTCTTCAGAAAGACATAAAGATGAATTTTTTGTTCTGGGTCAAGCCCAAAAGTTATAAAACAATGTTTTCTATAATATACATCTACTACGGCCTGAAAATGGCCAGAAATTCATGAGTAAAGAAGAGATTCTTTAAGTCTCTAGAGAGCAAAATATCTAGCAAAGAAAATTACCAGTCCATATCTCTGAAAGAGCACTCTAGCCGCGGCCAAGAGCTTCAAAGAGAGTCCAGAAGCCAAGATTTCGAGCTCTTAAAGAACAATCGAGCTCTCAATGAAGTTTGAGCTCACACAACAGTAAATGTGAACACAAAAAATGCAAACAAAGGTTTTAGAAGTGGTGGTAGTCGCGGCCTCAAGCCATAAAGAACAAAATATGAAGCCATAGAAGCTATGAAGCTATGAGTGAATAGCTTACCCTATGCGCAAAGGCAAAAGCAATAACCCGCGAGCTCTCTCATAGAGCTTTCAAATGGAACTCGAGCTCATATCGACCAAGGAAAATCAAAGCACATGAATGTGAAGCAAATCAGAGAGGTGTATGAACAAGCCACGGCCTTAATGGCCTTTCTTATTTCTTGAATGGAACAAGAAACTTCAATAACAGACAAAACAAGCTTACCCAGTTGAAGATTCAACTAACTGAAGAGTGTGGTGAAGATTCCCAAGCATACAAGATATAGATTCGACCATCATGGCAGTGCTATTCCTTCAAACAGAGCTCATTTTTTTCCAAATGATGGTGCAAATGAAATGATTTTAGGGTTTGTGGCATCTTTTTCTCATGCCCTAATTCGACCTTATGATTATCTGGAAGGTTCGGTCAGAACACATGGAGAAATTCGAATGACTTTGGATTTGCATCATGTTTTAATCAAAGTTGAAGTCTAAGATATTTGAGGGGGGCCGAAATTTGCATTTTAGGTCGATATGTTAAGTCTTTTAAGACTTATTTCATGTGCTAGATCGATATGCTAAGTCTTTATGACTTTTATTCTTTGCCTTGGTGAAATATGAAGGCTTGAACCTTGTGTAATTGATTTAAGGGAAATCAATTAAGGGTGTAATGGATACCTTATGACCTAGGATCTTTTGTTTTGGGTTAATTACTTATTTAGGGTTCTTTGTGTTTTAATTGATTTTGGAGAAGTCAATAAGGATGATGAGAAGATAATGATGTGTATTTATTTTTTATGATTTTTGGAAAAAATCAAAGCATTGTAACAAGGTGATAGAGATGTTTTCTTTTTTTTGCAAAAGATTTTTTAATCTTTAATTGCGAAAAATAGGCAAATTGTGCAAATCTGCAATCATGTAAAGCAAAATCGTAAAGCAATCTCCTATAAAAAAATTTATGATTTCTTGCTATTTTTAGCAGATTTTTATTGACTTTTCCTCTTGGTCGGATTTGAGACCTATCTTGGAGAGATAAGGTGTTTTTTGAGCTTTTAAAACAAATTTAGCCTATTTTTAGAGGCTTGACAGGTTCATCATAAAAGCAGTGTGCTTTTTTCTGCTTTTAGGCAAGTTTTTGAGACAGTTTGAAAGCCTTTTCCTTGAGCTTTTTTCTGAGCTCGGATTAGGGTTTCTGGAGAGTTATGTTTTGATAGACTTAGTCTTTTAGCTCTCCTCTCTCAGTTCAGATTTGAGTTCCTACTCATACACATTTTTGAGCTTGTGAACCCATTTTGTACTCAGTTTCAGATTATGGCATTCTCCTTCAGTTGAATAAAGACAGCATTCCTACTTCTCATGTCTGTGTCCATTTGTAGTTTCAGTTTGATTTTATCTTGTGATTTATGTTTACAGAGTCCTTGTTATGTCCTTAGACTGTAATTCTTAATGCAGAAAGTTCAGGATATAGGTTGCATGTTGTACTTCAAGTCAGGTTTTCATGCAAATTATTTATGTATCAATTGTTCATGAGAAGTTGTGATATATTGTGTTTTCTGAAAGCTGTTTGTGAGGAAGAGATTGTAATCATCATTAAATCATTATCAGGTTTTGAAGAGATCAGTTAGGTTCAGATTTGTTTTCAGATTCATCTTTTTATCCCTTTTCCTCTGAAGTTTTTAGAATAGGATTTATCATTCAGAGAACCAGATCACCCACATCTGAAGGAGGTTTCCATGTTTCAGTAGGTTGCTGAATATTGCATTCAGCAGGGTGCAAATCTATTGACAACAATGACATCATCACAAACAACCTTGAAAGGTGTGCAATAGGAAAAAATGGATTCAACATCCAAAATCAACAAAAATGAAAAAGGAAACAATGAAAAAAAAAAAATTAAAAAGGGAAAAGTGAAAGATGGTCCAAAAGAAATTAAAAAATATCAAAAATAAATTTGGAACACTCACAAAAAACTACCTACAAAAAAAGATAAGCAAATGAAGGAAAAAGAAACGTGAACTCACGTGAAAAGAATGTCATTAAAGAAAAATCACAGTCCAAGAAACTCTACCTAATAAAGATGTGTGGAGGGAGGCTAGATAGACACACAACAACCTTGAACATGCACAAGGAATGGCCACCCAATTAAAGACACACCACCAACTTCCAACTCACAACAAGGGTTTACAAAACGAAAGTGAAAGAAAATGGGGTGAATGTCAATCAAACCAATCTTGTATGCGAATGAGAAAAATGGCATAAATGTAAAGCCAACAGTAGGTCGAGATCATGTCATATCCCATGTTGAGTGTTGAGATATCAAAGACTCGTTTCAATAATATTGGGATGACCGACTTTGAAATTTTGACTAGGGTGACAAACCAACCCAACACTAACCATGAGAATTGATGTGTCAATGATTCATTTACAATCATACCAAGATGATAACCCTAACAACCCAATAGGCACCCACACACATGAATAACAACACAAGGAAAATATCAAAGTTTTGGGGATGCTTCTACTATTATGTTGATATGAAAAACCCTAAAACCTTGACAAGTCAACCCAAAAAATCCAAAAAAGGAAAAAACTCAAACTCAAATCCATAACAAACAAAAGCAAAAGAAAAAGGGGGTCCCTATTTTACCATCAAAATGGGGCATGTGGGAAAGGCATAACAAGACTTAGGTTTCAACCATTTATGCACCATTGTAATCTTCTTAGGGTCAACATGTATGCCTTCATGTGAAACAATGTGGCCTAGATACAACGCTTGTTATATGTCAAATGCATACTTGGAGTTCTTAGTAAAATGGAATTCTCCTCTAAATTTTGGAGTGTGATCTCCACATGGTGTAGATAATCCACCTAGTTGCAATTGTATATGATAATTTTCCCAAAGAAGACCAAGATGAATTTGCATAGGCAACCACAAAACATTGTATTCATGAGGTTCTAAAAATAGGAGCATTGGTTAAGCCAAAGGACATTGCTAAGAATTCATAATGACCTTCATGAGTTTGTAATGTCATTTTAGGAATATCCCTCTATAACATAAACTTGGTGCTAGCCAAAATGAAGATTCAATTTTGTAAACAATGTCCCCAAAAACTCATCCAACAAAACATCAATAGTTGTATAGGGGAACTTATCATCAATGGTTAATTTATTAAGTTTATGGAAATCAAGGCACAACCACCAACCACCATATTTATTGGGAACCATAACTACAAGAGAGTAGTAAAGACTAGTACTAGGTCAAATGAGCCCCATCTAATGTAGCTATTTAACCATCTTCTCAATTTCATTCTTTTGATCAAAAGGACATCTATAGAGCCAAATATTTGGAGGATGGCTATCAAGAATAAAGGGAATGGTGTGATCATGGGACCATGAGGAGGCAACCCTTTGGGTTCCTAAAGCATACAATGATACTTATATAGGAATCTTTGCAAATCTAACACAAGAGGATTAAAGAAGCTTGAGCTCCAAAAGAATGGAATTGGGCAAGGATGCTAGAACACCTTTTTAACAAATTTTCCATATGATAAGAAACAGCCATTTGAACTTCACCCATTTTTAGACCTTACTCTCTTCCACCTTGTTTAATTTAATCCACAACTAGAAGTAGTCACAAGTGATTGGCCCTAATGTTTGCAATCATTGGATGATAAACACCTCATCTATGCCTCCTAAGGAAAGAGCAAACGTTTCAATGGTCAATTGATAGTCCCCTCGAGTAAGTTCTAAATTACAACACTTTCCTCCACATGACAGAGTATTACCATTGGCCACCATAATCTAGAAATTATTGCAAGCATGGACAATGCAATGTAGTCAATCAACAAGTTTTCAGTTGATGAAGTTGTGTGTTGTCCCATCAATCAAGACCACTACCTTTTGGCATTTCATGTAGCCACTAACTTTAAATGTTTGGGGGGAAGAGAATCCAACAAGAGTGTGAATAGAAATATGAGCATCAAACATGGACTCAAGTTCCTATGAAGCCAACTCTTCTTCTTCAACAACTCTTATTTGTTGTCTAAAAATTCCTCTAACAATTTTCCAACTTTTGATCACAATCAAAAATTTAGCCCCTTAACCTTCTTCCTAGCCAACTCTTTTCATAACAACCTATGAACAGTAGTGGGTTTAAGGCCCTAATTGGTCACATCTCTTTTGGACTTCAAGGACAAATAGGAGGATTCAACAACATTTTGGGGAGCTAAAAATTTATCTTTGAGCAAACCATATCAAGAGCATCACAAACTATGACCAATTTAAACATGCAAACCTCTACCTTGAGATCTTTGAGACCACTTATAAAACAACTTCTGATAAATTGTTCATCAAGGCAACAAATCTAATTTGGTAATTTCTCAAACTTTTTTTGATATTTCCTTAATATGTCTAGTGTAATTTAGTGAGGGTTCCTACAAAATCTTTATATACACTAGGGCCAAAGTGAATGAGAGTCCTTGCAAAAGAGACCAAGTGAAAAATGGTGAGTTTTGTCCAACTATTGAAATCATTGAATGGTGTCCTTTTTCAAGTGGAAAGACATTATAACGAACCTTTAATCAATTGAAATTTGATGGACTACAAAATATCAATTTGCTTTACATAACCAACTAGTAGGATCAATACCATCAAATTTAGGAAAGTTGAGTTTATGGGGTAGGGGGAACCTACCTTGATTTTGGAAGTGAACACATCTACAATATTAAAGGACTAGCTCTTGTCACCCTTGAAACAATTAAGCACAAGTAGTATGTTGTTTACCATAATTCGCATCTCTCACAAATGTTCTATTATTTGATCAAACTAATCTTTAATGAACATGTGATCTATAGTTGGTCAATTTTATCATTGATGGATTCCAAAGAGGACTCTAGTTAGTCTAGAAAGAAATGACCACTAGCCATAGTGACAATCTAGAGGTAGCAAAATGGTTACCAAAGTTATATGGGAAAATGATTACGATGCATTGTTTAGGTGTAGCAAGACAATCCACCAGTTATATATCAATTTGACTAGCTCAAAAATAAGAGTGTAACAAGACAATCCACTAGTTGGGGTAAAAGTTGGTCAAGACTTTTTTTTAACTATTTGGATACCTTATGGGTTGAGTTTGGCACCAAAGCTAACAAATTGTGGCCAAATTGAGAGAAGTTTTGCTTTAGAAGATTTGATTATGAGAGTTGTAGTAGAAATTGGGCTAATGGTTGTAAAGGGTGTTATGGGATGGAACACAACCTATAACTTAGAAATTGGTTGTTAATTTGAAACCAAACTAACATAGTCCCCTAGAGGAAAATCACCAAGTTGTTGAAATAGTGATTATCAAGGCCCAAATCTAACTACACTGGGATGACAATGAGTGTGAAGGCTCTACAGTGAATGTCTAGTCTATGAGCTCACTAACATACGAATCATGTTCGTAAATAACATCAACCAATGTTTCAAAGTGGTATCTATGGAGGATTATGACCACCCCATGTAGCCCACATCTTGTGTCCCAAGCACGAGGCAAATAACTTCACGAGACTAATTACATACCAATACATCACAAAAGCTTAGGGGATCTTCCAATATGCTTGGGCATACATGAAAGTTCACGACCATAAACAGAGGTTGTTTGAGGCTTGGGTGTCGAAGTTCAATTACTCCTCACTTCAAAAGACCCCTAAGAAGGAATTGGACTTAATCAATAAAGGAAACTCTTCTAAGGATATCTACAAAAACCCTCACACAATTTCTAAGTTTGATAGAAACTACTTGCAAGGGGAAATTTTGGCAAAGCTTAAGATATTTTGTGCCCTTATAATTGTAACAACTTTCTCATCACCAAGATCCCTCTAGGGCAAGGTGAGAGTATAAGGTGGACAGCTACAAAAAGCCCTAGAAAGAACTTTGATGCTAGTCAAAATGGGATTCATAACAATATACATATACTATAAGAGGTGGACAATTCCTAGTCTTTTAATCAAAATTAAACCATCCAAGATGCTTCTTAGCATGCCAAACATGCCTTTGAATTAATAAATAAGAGGCAACTCATGGTTCCTTTCTTTTGATCTCATCAAGTAGATGCTTCTAAAATTCAAGAGTCATGAATTCACATGCCATAATTGACTTGCCTCATCTAGTTTATCCACTAGTGCATTCAAATCCTAATCCAACAATCACCAAAATATACAAATCGATAAGCCTTAGCAATCTCAATATTACCACATAAAAAGTGTTCATATACTTTTCATTAACACTAGTTTAAGGCAAAAACCCAACCATGTTTCCTTATCCAATAAACACCCTTATTCATGCTATCTTCTAGAACAATACTATAACTACCAACTACAAGAAGAGTTAAACCATCCATTATAAATACCTTCTCAATAGCTACTTTACTTAGCATTTGAAACAAAATTGTATTCCTATCCATGTCATAAGTGCAACCAAATTCCAAAATTCCTTAATATGAGCTAAAAAACATTACTAGCATTGCTTAGCTCTTGCATATAATTCCTCGTCATATAATAGCAAGCATCCTCAACTTGTCCAAGCTTGCCACATTAAGTGCATTCCACAAGCTTCTATTCGCCATCATGACCACTCTTCTTGCCATTGTTTCCCTAGCCCCCCTTGGATGCATTGCATAGATTGGTTTACTATAAAGGTTAGCTTTGCCTTTTCGTTACTCAAATCATGGTCTCTGAAAACAACCATACAACAAGAACAATGTAACACTGGGTAATCTTATTGTCCACCATCACAATGCTACAAGATAAGATTGTGAGAAGAGAATAATCATTTAGTAGCCTCAAATTCTCAAAGACAACATCCATATCTCCCTACTCTTACCCTTGTATTTTTTAATAAACCCTTCAAATTGAAACAAAGGATCATTCACACAAGTAATTAACTCAATTGTATCAATCACCAATGGATCATGAATATAAAGCTATCAATTCAATTGTGTAAAATTGTAAATGACTGATAAATATTGGGCAATAACCGAGCCAAATAATTTCTTCATGGGTTGAATATAACAAAGTTATTTTTTACTACCTTCAAGTGAATATTTGGCTTAGAAGCAAAGTGGTTCAACAAAGTTGCAACACGCTAAGCCTCACAATTGTAGGAAACATCCTCCTATTTGGCAAAAATAACTTATTTGGTATGCAGGCTATTCACCACAATGACTTTATCTTTAAAGCAATAGAAAATTCCCATGCTTGATAATTATATGCCATCGACATAGGTATCATTGGACTGTTCTTCATCTTTACAAATCTAAAAAAGTTTTTTTATTAGATAGTAAAGGCGAATTTTTAAGAAGGCCCAAACCCTTATACAAAAATTGATCAAATTGAACAATGAGGCTGCAAAGAAATTAAAAACAAGGACTAACAAAAGAGTCTGCCTGCAACAAGGTTGTAAACCAATAGTAAAAAGGACTACACTAACAAAAGAGTCAGACTGCAACAAGGCTGTAAAGTGTAAACCAATAGCAAAAAGGACTACACTAACAGCCAAAAAACACCAAAAGGACAAGAAGAAAGCACATTGCTAAGAAGAGATTCCATTCAGTTATTCAACAGCTTCCCAATCCTCTCGTAGGAACTTCAGATGGTCATCAACCAAATCCATGTCCATCTCACCCAAGACATTTTCGTTCTTCCTCCTCTGGCTTCTATTTATTTTGCTAGGCCCAACTTCATTAAGACTGCTCTTCCTCTTGAACAACCAAAAGTCTACAATAATCGAATTACACTAAAAATGTTATTAAAATCATACCACTGTCTAGAGCTTTGAAAACCCATTCCAACAATTGCAAAATGAGATCGCACAATGATAGAATTATTGCCTTTTAAGAAGATAAAATACCAAATAGAAATCGCCCAATTATTCATTGTCAATTGGCATACATTATGGTTTCTCCTAATCCTAGTAGGACTCGCCATTGATAATCTCCCTTAGAACAGAAGCCAAGCAAAGCTGCCCTAATTATTAAAAGTAGTCTAATTTACAAAATACATTTATCAAGGGATAGGAGCTTTTAACAGGATTTCAAGCAAATGTTGCATAGCAAGGTGAGGTTTAATGCGACACCCTCAACATTGCTAACCACAGTAATGTACTTTTTTTCTGAATTTAAAAATATCATTGAGACTACAACAGAACCATCTGAATCTTCCATTCATTAAGACAACAAAATAATATTTTTGCTTTTTTTTTGGCTAACAAGTTTCAAGTTAAGCCCCACAATCTATGCTACTTGAGAAAATGAATGTTACCATATGAACAGCACATTTATGCCTCGGAATTTTTTGAGATCCGTGCATTGCTAATAGGCACAATATTACGACTTAGCATAAAACAGGCCTGTTCATCAGCCAATTAAATTCAACTTGACATGCACAAAAAGCATTTTTCCCGACAAATAGCTACAAACAGATAGGTAAAAGCACCAGCCAAGCTACACGCCAACCAGAAACAACAAAAATAACTGGCACATTTTAGAGATTCCACAATTTAAAAAGGATTCACAGTTGCCCAGCTTAAAGCAAAAACCTCATATGTGAGCATGTTACTCATATAAAACCATATATTATGTTGTGTACTCGTTGAATCCTCAATATTAATTTGATTGTAACTTGAAATTGATAGGTGACCAATTGATGGTTTCCATCATAACAGGATATTCATGAAAAACACTAGTGCGTATCTCTGAAACATATTACCAGAACATTAAGGATAACTGTAGATACTACGGCACATAAAATACTTGGGCAAAAGCAGAGGTGGCAATATAGAGCAAAGAGATTTCTGACATGTTTAAACAACATTTCCATGAAGAACTGTTGAAAAAACTTTAAGATTGATATTGAGAAAATAGGCTAAGGAAGAAATTAATATCTTTCCCCATATGCAGGAAATACGTTTCCTCATCAGATAACACTTGCACGGGTTAGAAATGTCCAGATAATGAACAAAATCATTGTAAAATTCCATTCTCATATTTAATCTGGAGCGCTCTAAACAAAAACCACAAAGCACTACATCCATGTCTATAAATAATCCTAACTAGGGTGTCACTAGACATGGAAATCATGACACTTGCACTCTAGTAGACTGTAGAAATGTAAATCAGCTCAAAAGAATCTAGAAAAAAAATAATTAAAGAGACAAGACAAAAAGAATAAGTGATTGATGACAGATTCAGGCGCCCCTTCATGCCACAACAATACTACATCAATGCATGATGCAACCAGTGTATATCAACAAATAATCCACTCACATTTCTCAAAACATCAGCCATCAGCTGAAACATTGGCAGCATGATAGGTACACAACCATCATCCCCAAGCCCATTAATTTGTACCAGCCCCTCGACATTCAAAGCCACTGTTTATACACAGGCCGAATACATAATGTTGTACAATTTCAAGAAGTGCAGCAACTTGGTTTTTCTACAGCTTTGCCTGGCCCTTTTGTAGGGTCTGGTTTGTTGATTTTGATGGTCTGGGGCTGCAAACCAATAAAAGAATATATGTGCCATTTCTCTTATCAGCAAAATACTTTTAAATAGCCGATTCATAAAAGACAGAAGACCAAACCAGAAACTAGAAAAGGCTGAAATTGAATTTACCTCAACTTTGGAATCACTCTCCGCAAGCCTTTGTTTGATATCCCTTGCAATTGTAAAGAAAACTTGTTCCACATTTAAGTTTGTTTTAGCACTCTACAACCACACATTTAATAAGGTTTCTTAAGCGTTATTTCATCAAAAGCAAGTCTATCCTGTTCTGAAGTCACACATCCAAATCAGATGTCTATGAATTGTTCCAAGACAAAATAATAAACAAACACTTGATGCTTATAAAAAACCGTGAAAATTTAAATGTTTTCTTACAGTTTCGAAAAACTTAATGCCAAACTCATCTGCAAGTGCCTGGCCCCGTGCAGTTGGGACAGCCTAATGTTGCCAAGAAATATTGATCAAGAGGCAGTCATAAAGAAACCAAGGAAAACAATAATAGCTAACCAAAATAAGCCAAATAATTACAAGAAGAAACAGTGCAATCAAGTCCAACATTGACACCCATAAAGAGATGAGCCATCTTACTCTCTTGCTCTCATCCATATCAGCCTTGTTACCAACTAATATCTTATTCACATTGTCAGATGCATGCTGTTCAATGTTCCTAATCCAGTTCCGAATGTCTTAAGAGCAAGAGTTATGGATGAAACAGCATATTGAAAGTTTCTTGATTATTTATAAACTTCCTTTGTCAAAAATCAATGTGGCAAATAAAGACTGACAAAAAGATTCCAGATTAAATATCCTTTGAATCAGAAAAAAAGTACTTTTCAAATTCCCAACCAAAACAAACGATAAAGCTAAAAGTACAATAAAATCTTGTACTAACATTCAAAAATGATATCAAACCAATCTGATCAAAAGGATACTATTGAAAGATGATTCATCAGTGACATCATAAACTAGAAGAATGCCCATGGCACCTCGATAGTATGCTGCACAGTCCAGCAAGATGAGAGGAGAATAAAAACCCAACATAAATAAAAAACTGAGACAAGTTCTTGGTCCCAATATATTTACCAAACAAACCAAATTGTCTTAGAAAATGCAAAAGCTACCTGTGGTGATCGTGCGGAAGCGCTCTTGACCAGCAGTGTCCCAAATCTGCAATTTTATCCGCTTACCATCAAGCTCAATAGTCCTTATCTTAAAGTCAATCCTGACAAGGTGAACTACATTAGTAGGGTGGAACCATGCTAATGAAAACTTGAAGTTAAAGAAAAATCAAATTGTACAGCATACCCTATGGTAGTTATGAAACTGGTTGTGAAAGAATCATCTGAAAAACGTAAGAGGAGGCAACTTTTACCCACACCTGCATATAATCAGACACATATTAAATTTATCATCAAACTTAAAAACACTAAAATTTGCCTTCCATGAATACAAGGCTTGCATTCCATTCATAAAATGGCAGCTACAATCCTCAAGTGATCAAAAAGTAAAAAGTTTAAAATCCAATTAGAACTGGGAAATTGAAGTAATCACGTTAAAAATCAAAACGGAGACATCTTTTGTCAATGTAAAAGATTCAAGAATGTACCTCAAAATGCAATCAAATTTAACCATTTGGCTGCAAGTTTTTAACCTGCTATTACCTTACAAGACAGAACCAAAACAGCCCCTCCAGCAATGTTGCAAGGAGCCAAGCCAGAATATGACGCGTCAACTTTTTTATTACAGGTGAGGTCATGATTCTACCATGGGAAGGATTGACCAGGCAATTACTTATTCTACCACTTATAAGAGTTCGATAGCCCCAGGCACCAATATCTCATGGTTCTCAACCTGAAATTTCCCTTAATTCATTCTTTTTCAGGAGTCAATCTCCTCAACAAATTCCATGGCACAGATTCATATCCCAATCTAAGCCTTGGTGAGTTTAGGCATGCCAATTTAACTACAGTTACCAGAATCTCCAGTATATGAACAAGGACATCCCCATCCCCATACCTGCAATTTTTGGTGACTACAGTTACATATAATATGACCATACCTTTATTCACTTACTCATGTATCCTAAATTCAACAGTCTCACTGTCACCATACCAGTGCCTGTACCACAATTTCTCCAAGCAACTATAAAGCTTTCAGGCATCCTAGGGCGATCATTTTCAGACTTGTCAGCACTCCAGAAAGGTTGAGCTCACTTTACAAGGAAAAGGAAACATTTCGTTCCCTGGATATGTTTTTAGGGAAAACCTTGTCTACACCTTCTATGATTAAAGTAGGATAGAGACATAGATCGATTTTCCATTTTTATATATCCCTTGCTTATTCAAATCATCCATTTTTTTCCAATCCTAAAAGCCTTGCATTGTTTACCCTTATTCTCCAAGCAAGCCTATTTTTAGCCCATTATTCACATATAAATACATGTGCAAAGATAGTTGGATTATTCAAGCATTCTCTGAGAACATTTTATGTGTTTAAGTTGTTGTGAGGATGTGTGAGGTGAAGAGTTGAGCTTTAAATAATTTTTCCATGATCTAGACTGTTTCATTCCTCACTCCCTGCTCATGAATCCAATAACTAAGCATGGGTTGGGATAGTATTGAATCTGAACTTGCTTGGAAAGAGAGACAGAAAATATACTCACGATAAAGAAATTTCTGAGGGCACTCCACAACTATACCACCAAATTCTCTTAGGACAATCCACCTACACAGTTGTTACCTAATTCACCAGGTTCGAATTCGAATTCGAGTTCAGCAACATTGAAATTCGGATGAAGTTCGACAAGGAAAAAATTCGAAAAGTATGAAATTCGGATTAAATTCACCTTATGTAACTTTTTTATTTGTTTTTAAATATAAGTAATATATCCATACAATTGTCTAAATAGTTTAAAATAATCAATAAGTTTTATTTTAAAAGGCATTTAAATAAACTCTTTTTTTTTTTGTAACTAAACATTAAAAATAAAATACTTAATTTTATTTTGAAAATTAAAAACAAAAGAAAATATAAATTTAGAAAATATAAATTTAAATTAAAAAATATAAAAATAGAACTTTTGAAAATAAAACAAAACCTAGATTTTAATTTTAAAAGTTTCGATAAAGTTATAAACTAGGAATATATTCAATAGGTCATACTCTGGAGCTGCGTATAGAAGGTCGGCCGACAGCATGGGGTGAAGTTTGGTGCAAGCGTCTACACTCTACGAGTTTACCTACCTTTGCACTTTGCACTTGCCTTCTGCAAAGCTCGACGACCAAGACCACAACCAAGAGCTACTCAATCACTTGTCGCCTTCTTCCAGACTATAACGTCATCAAAAAATAACTTGCGTCTTTGGAAAGGGATGCAACACATATTTATAAAAAAAATCTCAGAAAAAACCCTAAAAAACCCTAAATATTGCACTTTATCATTGGGTGCCGCGTCTGTACGAATTTCAACGAATATCATAATTTTTTTCACATTCGCCGAATTTTGAATTTGAAGCCAAAAATTCGGCGAATGCAGTGACTTAGGTTATGACTATGAGACCAATGTTATAGGACTCATTGGAAACTTGCCAAAATCACAAAGTCCCAAGGCAAGCCAATAAAAATGAGACTAGGAAACCTAGGAACAAGGCAACCGACAAATCTAGTTAAACTCATTAAGTCCACCAAACTCATAGAACTCCATAAGTTCAAATAGACTCGGCCATGATAGTAAGATGAAAACTTGGTGAACAAAAAAAAAACACTTAACCTTTAACAATTCAAAATGATATTCAAACCATTTGCAAGCCAAGCAAGGAGAAAAAAGGAGTATTGAAGCTAAAAATATTATCCATTGAAGTAAAAACTAGCAAACATTGATTGAATGCAAGTTGAGCAATTTTTTAGCAGCCCACCGTCAATTTGGAGCTAATTTGAAGAGGTATTTTCCAATTTTGAAACATTTTTTGTGTTTTTTCTTATCATTCGGCATGCCTTCTACATTTGTTTAATTTGTTCATTATAGATTCATTGAACGAGAAATAAAAGATAGAAAAATGAAGAGAACTCATTTAACACTCTTTTTTCTTTTTCTATAATGGGCTTTTATGTTTTGATCTCTTTTTATTAGCAAACACTAACTGTTTTTTTATCTTTTTTATAATGTACAAACTCTAACTATTTTTGGTTATTCTATTTATCTTAGTTTATCTAGAAACCTTAAATGTTAATTAACTTTCCATTTACTAGTTAATGCACCATACTTCAAATTTATAAATTGTTCCAAAGTTGACCCTAGTTAGAAAGGACCCTTGTTGGAAACATGCCATCCCAAGGGCTAAGAAAGGGGAGTTGGTTTGCAAATTTTCGCAATCTTAAATTAATGAATTCAAATAGCACCTTGCACAAATTGCAACCCAAGATGTTAATTTGTGCCTAAATGTGCCTACTGATGTTGTGTGTGAGAAACAAACTCAATTAGGGACCTTTGATTAGAAAAATGAGCTTAAAAAGAAGCAAAGTGACTCTTCTTCAATTCCTCCATTCTCTAGATCTTCAAGTGTTAAATTTAAGTGATCAGATTGTATGCACAGAAAATTAATTCAAATCAGACACAATAACACAGCAGATACCCTGGGAAAACCCTCCTCTTGAGGGAGAAAAAACCCAGCAACAAAGTATCACTTATACATTGAATCTTAATCAAGAATGTCTCCTTTTACAATAGGCCAATATGTAGGCCAATATGTAGGCCAGATATGAGCATCAACAGATGATCTAAGCACAGATTTTATCTCCTGTGATCTGCTAACACAAAACTGTCTTCTTTAACAACATCACTTTGCTTATACAAAGAACTCGCATTGCTTCAAGATGAATTCGCACTTGAGAGAATAACTGAAACGAACTTCACTTGTCAACTTAATGAATCACAATGAGAGAGTGAACTCATATATATACAATATGACGGGGTGCCACCTTATTAGATGCAAGTCGGCTAGAGATAAGAGATGCAACCAATAATAGAAAAGTCATCCTCAAGAATAAAGTCGGCCACCACAAGCAATATAAGAGATCACGCCAAAAGAGAAAATCGTAGATAATGTAGAATGAGGTCGGCCTCATACAAATCTACACTAAATGTAGCTTCTTCAAAAAAACTCGTGCCATATATAAATTAAATAGCCTCTTGGCTATCATTTAATTTATCAACCAAGAACAATTGATATGCTGGAATATTATATCGACGCTGCATGTTACCATTAACACTCCCTCTCAGCTAGAGAGAATACTTCCAACTGCTCAAGACAAATCACCTCACCGTGATGTCTATCACTATGGCTACAACCATAAGTGAACAAGAATATCACTTCATCGTGATATCAGATATTGCCTCAACACGATATCAACCATAATGGCTACAACCATACTATGGTAAGTACAAGTGTTCATCACTTGTGTGATGTTGTCACCTCAACGTGACTTTCACCATGACTCTCTCAGAGGGTGAAACACAAGTACAACATATGTCATGGAGTCTCACACATGACATCCACCATGACTCGCTCGAGGGTGGAAACAAGGGCTTTCACCTCAAATTCCTCCGTCTCGAGAAAAATGCATTAACAAGGGCTTGCACCTCAAATGAGGAAAATGCATTAACAAGGGCTTGCACCTCAAATTCCTCCATCTCAGAGGAAAATGCATTAACAAGGGCTTGCACCTCAAATTCCTCCGCCTCGAGGAAAATGCATTTAACAAGGGATTTCACCTCAAACTTCTCTTACAGAGAACTCATTAAACAAGGCTCGCTGATACCGACTCTTTCTCAGCCAAGGCTGGATTCTCCACCATACCAAGCTTATCTCAAAGTACACAAACTTTATCCTGGCGAGAGGCTTGGTGAGAATATCTCGCCCGCTCATCAGTGCTAATGTACCTCAACAGCCTTCCTTACCATATCTCTCATGTAGTGGTACTTGATCTCAACGTGCTTGGTTCTATCATGGAACAAAGGATTGACAAAAGCTTTACACAACTCTGATTATCACAATGAATGATAGTAGGCTCCATTGATTGTCCAAACAATCCTGCAAGGAGCTTACGAAGCCACACTGCTTCCCGAGTTGCCATACAAGCTGCAATATACTCTGCCTCTGCTGTACTTAATGCTACATATGACTACTTCCTGCTACACCAAGAAGTCATCGTAGACCTCAACTGAAACAACATCCAGAGGTGCTCTTCTAGTCGGCAACACAACCATCTTCTTTAGGTTCAGTAGGCTCCCTCTGAATCTTTAAGTCCTTGCTTCTTACCTCATCGTCCAAGATTGCCTGCAATGCTTGCCTTAGATAAATGTTTTCCAGTGCACACCTCTGGTACTGTAGAGAGTTCAAGGTAGACCTCCTCGACCTCATAGCAGATCACTCTATTCTAAATAGGTTTGCGGAGCTACCAATATCAAACCCAGATGACAGTCTTGAGCAATTCTGATCTTAGCAGCTGAAGGGATCTTCTAAGGATTTAGCACCTAGCTTTGCAATACAGTAATCTTCACTTCTTCTCAGTGAGTTACAAAACTCCCTCTTGACCCTTGCTTTAGAGATTGTAAGGAAGACTTCTGGAAGTGAACTCCCTCTAGCCACCAACTCAATCCCATGACTGCAAGATGTGACTTCATTCTTGATCATTTCTTTGGTCGGCATGACTTCCTCATGAGATGCCTCAAGCTTTTCATCACTAAGCAATCTCTCAACACCTTCTGCTCTTAGAACAGTGAACTATAAAAGAAATATATCAAAGAAACTTATCTTTACTGATTCTAATATATCTTCCTTTTGTCTTTACTGCTTTTGGAAGTGCTACTCTCAGCACAACAAGAGACAATCTGCTCAACACAAAATTCTTAGCTATATTATGCAGCCATAATGTAGAACCAGACCTCTCAAGAAATCAAGGCTCTACCACAGTCATATAGAGAGTGATAACGATGTGGTCAACCAATCACAATCATCTTGTAGTTCTCCTTTTATTTCTGAGTCACACTCAGAAATCTAGCATGAAACCACTCACAAAGAATGGTGTCTCCAAAGGGTCTTATCCCACTTGCTGAACAACCAGCATCATACAAAAGCTGAGACATGACAAATACTCCATTCTGATCTGCCTCTGAATTCTTCAAAGGATCTTTATGCTAGAGAACACAATTCAAGGGAAATTACAATCTCTAATCACATAAGATCCAAATAAATGAAATATCTAGGCTTGGTGAGAATATCTGCCGTCTGCTCATCAGTGCTAATGTACCTCAATTGTACAGCCTTCCGCAGTACCATATCTCTCATGTAGTGGTACTTGATCTCAACGTGCTTGGTTCTGTCATGGAACAAAGGATTGACAGAAAGCTTTACACAACTCTGATTATCACAATGAATGATAGTAGGCTCCATTGATTGTCCAAACAATCCTGCAAGGAGCTTACGAAGCCACACTGCTTCCCGAGTTGCCATACAAGCTGCAATATACTCTGCCTCTGCTGTACTTAATGCTACATATGACTACTTCCTGCTACACCGGAAGTCATCGTAGACCTCAACTGAAACAACATCCAGAGGTGCTCTTCTAGTCGGCAACACAACCATCTTCTTTAGGTTCAGTAGGCTCCCTCTGAATCTTTAAGTCCTTGCTTCTTACCTCATCGTCCAAGATTGCCTGCAATGCTTGCCTTAGATAAATGTTTTCCAGTGCACACCTCTGGTACTGTAGAGAGTTCAAGGTAGACCTCCTCGACCTCATAGCAGATCACTCTATTCTGAATAGGTTTGCGGAGCTACCAATATCAAACCCAGATGACAGTCTTGAGCAATTCTGATCTCAGCAGCTGAAGGGATCTTCTAAGGATTTAGCACCTAGCTTTGCAATACAGTAATCTTCACTTCTTCTCAGTGAGTTACAAAACTCCCTCTTGACCCTTGCTTTAGAGATTGTAAGGAAGACTTCTGGAAGTGAACTCCCTCTAGCCACCAACTCAATCCCATGACTGCAAGATGTGACTTCATTCTTGATCATTTCTTTGGTCGGCATGACTTCCTCATGAGATGCCTCAAGCTTTTCATCACTAAGCAATCTCTCAACACCTTCTGCTCTTAGAACAGTGAACTATAAAAGAAATATATCAAAGAAACTTATCTTTACTGATTCTAATATATCTTCCTTTTGTCTTTACTGCTTTTGGAAGTGCTACTCTCAGCACAACAAGAGACAATCTGCTCAACACAAAATTCTTAGCTATATTATGCAGCCATAATGTAGAACCAGACCTCTCAAGAAATCAAGGCTCTACCACAATCATATAGAGAGTGATAACGATGTGGTCAACCAATCACAATCATCTTGTAGTTCTCCTTTTATTTCTGAGTCACACTCAGAAATCTAGCATGAAACCACTCACAAAGAATGGTGTCTCCAAAGGGTCTTATCCCACTTGCTGAACAACCAGCATCATACAAAAGCTGAGACATGACAAATACTCCATTTTGATCTGCCTCTGAATTCTTCAAAGGATCTTTATGCTAGAGAACACAATTCAAGAGAAATTACAATCTCTAATCACATAAGATCCAAATAAATGAAATAACTCAGCAAACAAAGAATACTTATCTCTAAGTATTCTGATGGATGTAGTTAATGATCACAATAAGATACACCGCTCTTGTGCTCAGATTTGTCCACAACCTTCACAGTTTGAACACAGGCCCCTGGCATGGTTAATTTGATCAAGGCCTATGACTGTTTACAGTGCACTTCGTTTCGAGCTGCAATCCATCAGATTATGCAACATGCTTACTAGCATCACCCAAAGTGTTAGAGATAAATAAGGAATGACCTTATAACCTTTATCAGATCTACACAGACTTAATAGACTGAGTTTCACAAATAATAATAAAAAAATAAAATTATAAACAAAAAGAAGGAAACAAATACTTATCTCTTGCTTGATTTGAATTCCTTGCAGTCCATAAAATCATTACTGATCTTGCACTTAAGGTCAGAGATAGACTTCATAAACTCTTCATTCTAGAAGTCTCAAGGTTGAGATCTAGTATAACCACACCAACTTCTCAGGATTACATCAACCTTCCACAGATCACCTCTGACTAATTTCACTAAAGGTTGATACCAAGAGATGCTTCAAGTCTCATATGCAGCTCCGATCATGAACCTTCTTGGACTGCCGCAACACTTTGAAGGGGGACCCACCACAATAGTTGAATACTAAATCATACAAACCATGACAGCTGTAATTATGATTTCATAATACGGAGTACTCTGCTGCTTCAATAATCAAGGTCATCGAAGTATTGAAGTTATTCTTGACTCCCTTCTTATTTCCTGAAAAATTATACCTACATACACCACGTGCGGCCCAAAGTAGTATCGAGTGCCACGAACTTCACAAGACATACGGTGGCAACAACTGCAACAGGAGAAGCAAAGTATATAGACACGTTATCGCTCAACGACAAGAGATCCGAGAGACAACATTCCCGTGAGATGGCGTATTCTTCAGGACATGGTCCGCTTTATAAACCCGAGAAGAAGAGCAACATCTTATGAGGCTGCTCCATCGCTGCTGGCAACAGGTTGACTTCATAGAGAGATCTTCCCGATATAATTCCTCACGAAGTCGGGATTGCACAGGTGAGAAGGATAGGATCCTAATTTCACGGATTTGATGAAGATCCCGATGCGTAATGAATCCAGAGACATTTCGTGAATGCTACAATCCCGACAGGAGAGAATGCGACTGCAAGGAGAGTCGATTGACCATGCTTCACAAAAGACGACTTCACTATATAGACCTGACGCATGGTAGAAGTTCTTCTAAGAGTCTTTTATATCGCCACACTACAGACTCTGATGATCTGATTCAATAACAAACCACACGGCACTGATATATGAAGACCGATGACATTTGAGTATTTCCGCAACAGTGAGAGATGATAATGACATTTTATTCCTGGCAACATAATACTTATATGCCTCTTTTCGCATCTGTTCCAGAACCCGAACTTGATGAGAGTGCCCATAGCAGAGCATTGATCAGCGACATAGCCATCAAGTTACACAAAAAAAAAATCAAGCCTCTCAACACCATCGGTAGGATGGTCTCAAGGAGGAGGTAGCTCTCAATGCCGAGGCTCAACATCTTTATCAAGTAAATTGATATGACCACAGCTTATCGAACTGAGAGAATGACTCCATTGTCAGAAGGAAGAAGAGATTTCCTCTTAGGCCCTCAGACGCACTAGAATGAAGTACCACAACCTCTGAAGGTGACAGCGCTTAATGTCCAGATTGATGACATCCTTCTCAGGTCTAACCTCGGCTATTCATCATTTAAGATGTCCAAAGATTCACTGCCATTCTTTCATAAATCTGATCAGAACCTCAACCCGCTCTGATACCATGTTAAATTTAAGTGATCCGATTGTATGCACAGAAAATTAATTCAAATCAGACATGATAACACAGCAGATACCCTGGGAAAACCCTCCTCTTGAGGGAGAAAAAACCCAGCAACAAAGTATCACTTATACATTGAATCTTAATCAAGAATGTCTCCTTTTACAATAGGCCAATATGTAGGCCAATATGTAGGCCAGATATGAGCATCAACAGATGATCTAAGCACAGATTTTATCTCCTGTGATCTGCTAACACAAAACTGTCTTCTTTAACAACATCACTTTGCTTATACAAAGAACTCGCATTGCTTCAAGATGAATTCGCACTTGAGAGAATAACTGAAACGAACTTCACTTGTCAACTTAATGAATCACAATGAGAGAGCGAACTCATATATATACAATATGACGGGGTGCCACCTTATTAGAGATGCAAGTCGGCTAGAGATAAGAGATGCAACCAATAATAGAAAAGTCATCCTCAAGAATAAAGTCGGCCACCACAAGCAATATAAGAGATCACGCCAAAAGAGAAAATCGTAGATAATGTAGAATGAGGTCGGCCTCATACAAATCTACACTAAATGTAGCTTCTTCAAAAAAACTCGTGCCATATATAAATTAAATAGCCTCTTGGCTATCATTTAATTTATCAACCAAGAACAATTGATATGCTGGAATATTATATCGACACTGCATGTTACCATTAACATCAAGCACTAGTGGCAATACTAATGTTGGATCTTGAGTTTGCAGATCTAGATTGGATTCATAAAATGTACCACACACTAATTCAAGTTCTCAACCATAGCTTTAGAGCATGGTTTGGGGTAAGGACAAGCATCAAGCAACAAGGCATGCGCAATCAGAGACTTTTGGTTCGATTGTTCCATTTCATTTCACACAGCCAATTATTTATTTATTTTGTTTTAAAATATATTTTCGTCATTTTGAATCTTTGTCTATTGATTTTTTTAATTTAAGGGTTTTTAGCATTTAGATCATAAATTTTAGAATACTCTTTTTTCTCTGTTTTAGGTCTCCTTATTGCCAAATATAGATGTCTTTATTTTTTGTAAAGTGAGGTTCAAAGTCCCTAATGATAAGGAGATAATGGGGTCAATTTTGAGTGAAAAGGTGTTAAACGTGAAGACCATTATTGATGAGTAGTATGTGATATGGAGGAGAAAGGGTAGCTCCATCATGATTGATGGTTGGACATATAAGAAGAATAGGACATTATTGAATTTCTTTATGTCTTCCTCAAGTGGTAGTAAAGTTCTTTTGAAGTCCATTGATGTTTTGAGAAAGAGAAAACATGTTGATTTCTGTTAACTTTTTTTATTTTCTTTGTTTTAGGTATCCTATTGCCAAACATAGTAGATGTCATTATTGTTTGTGGAGTGAGGTTCAAAGTCCCTAATAATGAGGAGATAAAGGGCTTATTTTTGCATGAAAAGGTGGCAAATGTGAAGGTCACTATTGATGAGCAATGTGAGATATGGAGGAGAAAGGGTTGGTCCACCATGACTGATGGTTGGACAAACAGGAAGAATAGAACATTATTGAATTTTTCCATGTCTGTTTCAAGTGGTAAAGTTTTCATAAAATTCATTGATGCTTCAAAAAAGGCAAAAAAGTTGATTTCCATTTTAAAGTTTTAGCGGAAGTCTTTGATGAGATGCATGAAGAAAATGGACAGAAAATTATAATAATACACCAAGTTATGTTTCTACAGATAAAGTTTTCATGCTTAAGAAACCAAACTCATTGTCTACTCATTGACTTGACCTTATATTGGAGGATCTTGACAAATTCTTATGCATCAAAGAATTTATATGGCATGTTGAGAACATTTGTAAATAAATATATAGCCATGCTTGGGTCTGCAACTAAATGAGACAATACACAAACAAGGAGTTGGATGGTCCTTGAATAACACACTTTGCAACAAACTTTCTCATGTTGCAGTTTTCACTTTCATCAAATGCTGTTAGGAGTGGTCTTCATCTTCATATGCTAAGACCAATGCAAGTGTTAGCATAGTTAGTTAGGTTTGCAATGAGTAGAACTTTTGGCTTCCAACAAAAGAGATCATAGACGTAAGTTCATATTTTCATTTTACTAGTTTATCATTTAGAATACTTTTGTTTGTTTATGATATTTATGTTCCCTTCTTTAGTCCATTATAATACTTATTTATCATTTATGATAATGATTTCTAATAATTGTAGTTCACAAAGCCTTCAGCTGTCTTCCTTCATGTTGTTAATGGGGAGAAGCCCACGATGGGCTAGTATGTGAGGGCATAGATAAGGTCAAGGAGGCCATTAGATTCATCTATGGTAGGCTTGAGAAGAAATATCACCTCATATGGGATATCATTGCTCAACAATAGCACTATCAACTTCACAAGCCCTTATATAGAGTTACTTATTTCTTGAATCCAACATTCCAATTCAATTTGAATTTCATGGCCAACGAAAAGGTTTTGAGTGGGCTATACACAATCATAGAGCAAATGGAACCTAATCCTCAACTTGGAGCAAAGATCATATTTGAGATTGATATTTAGACTTGTGCAAAGGGACCTCTTTGCACGAGATATATGTAAGGCAACTTGGACGACATTATAGTCAAGTAAAAGTTTATTCAAGGCATGCTTTAAATTTAAAACTTATAATTTTACATTAATGTTGAAACTTGTAATTGAACAATAAGATTGAGTTCATTTTTTTCTCATTTCAGATGCATGGTGGAAGAGGTTTGGTACTAAAGTGACAAATCTTCAAAGAATTGACATTTATGTTTTGAGCCAACCATGTAGCACTTCAAGATGTAAATATAACTGAATTGTGTTAAAGCCCATACACTCCAAGAAAAGCAATAGATTGTCAGTACAAAGGTTGAATGATCTCGTCTATGTTCATTACGACCTCCCCCTCAAATATTGGGCTCTAACTTATCTCCCATCACATTGGAGAAGGTTGACACACAATCAAATTGGATCACCAACACTAAAGACCCTATCTTCACTAAGGACAACCTTGCATGGAATATCACTAATACACAAGAAGATGTCAATGTTGCAATATCATTGAGAACCTAGCTTAGGCACCCACACAAGACTTGTCTAAGAGCAACAAATGTTGGGTGAAGTGATGCATGCTCCTCTCAACCATAATTATACTTATGATATTATGATTTCATGCCATGTATTTCATAATCCACGAGTTTTGAATAACTAAAACACTTGACAATATCTATACATTTATAAATGTTGTTTCCTTCAATTCAAATCTGTTTTTGTACACTCATTTGATCGATGTATGTGATCAAAGTAGCTTCTATTCAATTAGTTTATTATGTCTTTAAAGTTGATTTAGTGAAGGGTGCATAATAAAAAAATTAAATCCTTGAAAAGATTTGTATTTCATGACTTTTTCAATTTGTCGTGTCTTAGCCAAGTTTGAGAGTATCAAGTCCAAATCCAAGTCAAAAATGAGCCTATCGAGTCCAATTCTTGTAGCCATGTATGAGATCATCTTTGAAAGGAGCAAAGAAAATGTTGTGGTTGATGCTCTCTCATGCAAATATGAGGAAGATACATTATTTTTTCTTTCAATGTTAGTACCCCAATAGATGTAAGAGATTAGTCAAGAATGAGCAACTATTCCAAAAATTCAAGCTATCATAATCAATTGAAACAGGAGCCCCAATCTATGTCAAGGTTTCAATAGAGGGGACAAGTATTGAAATATGATGACTGCCTTTATTTACGCCCCAGCTCAATCCTCAACTACTCATGCCACTTCATTCTTCTCCTACTACAAATCACTTGCATATGAAGGTGTCAAGCAAGATTCTTCTTGGAATGGCCTCAAGTAGGACGTAAAAACCCTTGTAGCAAAATGTGATGTGTGCTATGCAACAAAGGGAAAATCAGTAAATTCCCAGCATTCTTCTCTTTCATGTTCCCAACATGTTTTGGGTAAATATTTCTATGGATTTCATTGTTGTGCTTCTAAAGTTGGGTGGTAAAAAAGTCATTTTGGTTTTTGTTGACCAATTGACTAGTTATGCTCAATTGTGTACCTTGCCTCACCTTTAAACACCCATTTGTGTAGCTCAACATTTCATGAACTCAAATTTCCAAGCTTCACAATATGTCACATTCCATTTTCGATGATCATGGTATGGCTTGCACCAACAACTTCTGGCAAGAATTATTTAAGTTGTTGGGCACTAAATTGAACCTGAGTTTTTCCCATCCTCAAATTGATGGTCAAACTATGTTTGTCAACAAATGCATTAAGAGCAATAGGAGTAATGGCTCAAATGGTTGCCTCTCACTAAGTGATGGCAAAATACCACTTATCATAGTGCCTCCAAGATGACCCCATGTGTGGCCCTTTGTGGTCATCCCCAACCTTCTTTCGCTACTAAAACTCCAAGTTCTTCCAAGGTCAAAGCAATTGACAATTCCCTTGCCAAATGGGGAAGAGAATAGATGATGCTTGCTTGAGTCAAACAAAGAAAATTCTCAAGGTCCTTAAGGCAATTTGGTGCAGGCGCAAAACCACATGAAGCAAGAAGTCAATTAGCATAAGGGGCATAGTGCACCTTTGCAATTGGTGATTGGGTATTTTGCATCCCCAATCTTACAAGCAAGCATCGTTGCATAACAATGGGTCCAAAATTTTATGGCCCTTATTAGGTGGTGCAATGCATCAATGAGTTTGCATACAAACTTGCACTCCCAACCTCTTCAAAATTCCACTCCCAACCTCTTCAAAATTCCACTCATTTTTTCATGTCTCTTACACCTCAAGAAAGTGATTGGGTATGCTACAAGAGTCCCAACTGAAATGTCCATATTGAATGAGAAGGGATCCATTTTTTTAGAACCAAAGGCTATATTGGATAAATGCACCAAGCAACTTCACACACATATGGGTGTAATGTTGTGGAGAGGAATCATAGTTAGTAAAGGAATGCTAGTTGTGTAATGGCAAGGAGGTGGTGGCGAGAGTGCATTCAATTGTGTTGTGTTTGGGCAGGGCACATTGCTATTCTTGGGCTAGGTATGACAGAAAAGCAAATGTATGAATGTGAGGGTGTGCAGGTTCAGCATGGGAAGATTTCAGACCATTACTTTAGTGCAGTTTTTCATGCAACGAGACAGTGACCCTAAGGTTTATAAAGGTATATTGGGCAATCAAATGTTGTTTGGAGGAAACTGCTCAAAGGTGGTGGCAGTAATTCATGGCAACTTCATAACGAATTTGGCATATTATCTCCCAGCCGCTGCCACTCATATATGGATTCTACAGCTTTTTTTACAGGTTCTATTTGCCAGTACTACATTGGAAAATGCTGAGGTGGAGTTCAAGCTCAAGGAAAAGCCTATAATTTGAGGAATTGAAGGCAAATGCACTGCCTCCATGCCCATATTGGGTGCAGATCAAACCAATGAAGTTGTTGAGTTACAGAACGAAATTGGTGTTTTGCAAGCTAATTATGGAGACTTTGGGAAACCAGAGTACATGTCCATCGTCATCATGGGCTGCTAGAGGTTCAGAGTGACTTCACTATTGCAGATCAAACCAAAGAAGTTGTTGACTTATGGAGGGAAATTAGTGTTTTGCAAGCTTATTATGGGGTCATTGGAAAAGTGTTAGGTAGATTACATGTCCATCAGCATCATGGGCTGCTGGTGGTTCAGAGTGACTTCACTATTCTAGTTTTCTGTGGTCCCTCTGTAATGTCCCCTTTCAGAATTTCTTTATTTTTCCATAAATAAATAATCCTAACTCACTATAAAGTCCCCTTTTGGGATATTCCTAAATTTAGGTCTGCAAAACAATAATAATCACTAAAAACTGATATTAGTAATAACAAGTATAAACTTTATGGCTATATTCAGATTAACACATCAAATATTATAATATTGAGAGCAATACATCATAGCTAAAACATCATAATAGTTAGATCTATAGTTCATATCACCATTAACATTTGAATTCAAAATAACTCAATATCACTAATGCTTAATCGCAAGCATATTCCGATAGCCAATCATATTAGGAATTCACTAGAAATATTTACAAACCGCAATCTCAAAGATGGTTGTCCTTGTATTGTGAGAGCATGGAGGGATCCTTGTCCATCCATCTCGGGGTGGCGTACTTGAGAAGACCCTCAAGCCCAGAAGCACTCATACACCTTCTAGCCCCATGAGCATTGCATCCTAGGAGTGGCAGACTCGAGAAGTCCCTCTCAAGCCCAATAGCAGTCATTCGCCTCCCGGCCCACGAACATGGTAGGATCTCAAGTCCACCCCATCCCTCAATCGACCTTGGAGGAGCTCCATCCTCCTTGATCAAGCCCAAAAACACTCATTCGCCTCCCAGCCCACGAGCATTGCATCTCAAGGTGGTGTGCTTTATAAGATGCATGAAGATTGCCCCCCTCAACAAGCCCGAGAACACTCATACACCTCCCAACCCCACGAGCATTGCATCTCGAGGGTGGTGTACTTGATGAAGGCAAAGTCGGTACTTCCCATCCCGTGAACCTAGAAGGTTGATTGGCCTCCCTATTTGTAAACGCTTGAATAAATTCAAAATAGATTGCTAAAGGAATCTTATTATATTAATCGTTAATCAAATATCATTTCATTATGCAATTATAATACATATATAAATATATATATGTACATAGTTATTCATGATTTATATTTTAAAAACTTACTTCCCAATGATACTCTTGCTAAAAATAATATTTATTACAATAGACCTCTTCTAATTCCAATTTCTTATTTCCCTTTTTCCAATCCACTTGATTAATGCCTTCTCCACAAGGAAATGATCTCCCTTTTATATCTTATTATTGAGTGAGTCACAACCTTCCATATTTGGAGTCACAACCTTTCGTATTTGAAAGAGTCAAAACCTTTCACATTAAGAGTCACAAACTTTCACATTAAGAGTCACATCATATTTATTCTTAATTGATTGATTGAATGATGTTATGGAACTCTTTCTCAAATGAAATGCTCTCCCTTTTATATCTCAAGTTTGAGGGAGTCACACCTCTTCACCTCGATAGTTACAACTCTTCACATGTTGGTTGACCATTCTTAACAACTTAATATTTATTTAATGCCATAATATTAATTATCTTTAGTGATTTCTTTTGAAACATAGGCTGCAGACATTTAGGAATAAAACGGGACATTACACTCACAGTCATATTTGCATAGTTAATTATAAATATTAATTTGTCCTAAAATTGGTAATTTTGATTATAAGATTTAAAGCTTATGATGTATCTCTGAAAATATAAAACTTATCCTTTAGCCCCTGCTGTAATTCTTCTTCAATTTGCAGTGATTTCTCTTTGTATGAATGTATTTGAAATATTTCTAATTTCTGCCCAAGTTAGGGGTTTTCATCCACTAACTTGATAAGAGGTATTAAGGGTTTCCATCCTTAATTTCTAATCTTGTAGGGTTTCGTCCTCAGATTTCTGAATCCTTAATTTTGTATTCCACAAGGAAAAATAGATATTATGTCTTCTTCAAATATGATGACCTTTTCCCTTTGATTTACCTTCTTTATATACCCTTATTTCTCCAATAGTCATGACCCTTTATATGCCTTATGACCTTTAGTTATTTATTATATAGTATTTGTTTGAGGGAAATCGCAGGTGTAAGGAAATCGCCTAATTTTAATACTGGATTGTGGATCAGCTGTCATAGTAATTGTCACTGCCCCGCATTATCTTGTACTAGCGATTGATTTTTATTAATTCTTCAAGGGCTGTTGGGTTGGATGACATTAATTTAGGTGGAGGCATTACATCCTCTGTTCACAAGCCACACAGCCATTGGGAGGTATGTTATAGTGTTTTCTTTCCTTCGCTGGCAAGTCACCATAGAGGTCATCCTATGCATACAGATGATCAATGGGTTAAGGAGGTAGTTGATAATGTGCCAACTTCTACCCCAAGAGAACGCTGCTGGATGGTTTAATATTGCTCATTGATGCTGGATTTCATTAGCTGCTATATATTACTTGTTTTTGGACAGGTCTTTTTTTAATTCTGGTCTTGGATGGTTGTAGATAAGTTTTTATGTTCAGTTCTTTGTATCAAAGTTCTATATGTTATAACAGTATAATCTTTCTAAGAAGCATGTTTTCAAGGGTGAAGGACCCCCTACAGAACCCCCTCTATTATATCTGAAAAAAATACATTTAGATAGCTTGAATTTTAGACATAAGCAAAAATTCATTTATTTGGTTCAAGTGTTTGAACGTGCATTTCAAAATTGTCTGTCAAATATATTAAGAGGGTTTGCCTCAGTAAGGTAAGTTACAGATCAGTCCATGTTTAGCTGCAGCCACACATACCAATGTTTCAAGATTGCTAGTACATCTGATTAGTTTCTGTCCCTTCAACATCATTGGTAAATGAGTTAAAAGTTTCCACCAGGTTGTAATCTAGCCATAAATTGGATGGCTTATTGCACCACAGAACAATATCCAAATCCAGCAGGAGCATGCCTCCTCTAATAATGCTATTAGTATGTGTAATTTGTAAAATGGAATAAAGCACACACTCAGTGCTCAAATCAGGTTTTATAAGTTAAAAACAAACTAAATAGCTAGAGCATAAACGAGGCTATGAACAAATTACCCTTATGAACTTTGTAACATTCAACAGCTTGCAAGTGATGTTGGTATATACTATAATGTCAAAATTTATGTGCATGGTGCAGCATATATAATATGACAATGTTTTACTTACTATTAAGTTATTAACTGAAAAAGAATGGATCATAACAAGAAATGAACAAGTTTCTTTAGATCTTGTCCAAGAAAATGCTTCTATGGAGGAAATATGAATTTCGGACATACAACAGGAAAATATTTTATGTCGGAGCAAATGATTCAAAATTTCTATCCAGCCCAACCGCAATTTTGAAGAGCCAACCTCAAACAATAAGCATAGAAGATCTTCAATGTCTCACTTTTTTAGATTATCCAGAATGTGAAAAGTGCATATTTAGAAGTATATAAGATAATAACTTTGATATTTCTAAGATTAGTCAGCTCACAAAAGCCAGCAATAGCATCTAAATGTCATTGCAATCCTTTGGGAAAATAAGTTAGGAGGACAACATCATCAACAAAAACAAGCACAACGATCAAGACATTATATAAAGTTAAAACCATCCTCCACATGAGTATTTTCCTAGAAAGCCCTCCTGCTTTTATCAATGTAGATCCCAAGGAAACTCATTAAAAAAGGCCACTCTTGGTTGACTCAAAGTTACTCCTAACGAAGTAACAGATTTTGTGGGCAATCTCCAGCCAATTTATTGCTGTTATCTTATAGAGTGTAATGTCCCCTAATTGGGGTATTGCCTGATTTTGCCCAAAAGTAACAATTCCAACAATATAATTTGTTTTACAAATAGTATTCTAAAATTAAATCATATATAAGTTATTGAACTTAAGAGTAAATGTACAATTAAGATATATAACATCATCTAATTGGATCTAATCTATAGTTTCATTTCCAATAACCAACCATAGAAAGAATTGGAAATGAAAGCACGATAGGGCGCCCGGAGAATATTCATCACAATTAAGCCCAAGTGCGTGGCAATCACCCCTTGGCCCCAAGTGTCAAGAACTCCTGTTACCATCCACATGGGGGTGGTCTACTTACATTGTGGAACCAGTCTGCTGCCTCTCCCAATCATGTTCCCTTGCAAATCCATGCATGATTGCTTATAGGGAAACTAATAGATTAAATCAATAATTATAAGAGCCTTAAATAGATTAGCAATTCCCATTAGTAACTAGGTTAAAGATACATAAGAGATTATATACATAAAAACATTATACTCCATCATGATGCACACCAATCACTTATTTTATTCAATGGCTGCTGCCAATTAGAATGCAGATGTTTATTTATTTTCTGATCTTCTTCTATATATATATATATATAAAAACTTACTTCCCCAAATATATCCTTGCCAATAATATGTAATCCAATAGATCTCTTATAATTTCCAATCCTTATTCCTTTGTTTCCAATCTGCTCAATTCATCCCTTATATATCCTCATGTCTTCATGAAATGATGCAACCTTTGGAATAGACATCTCCTTTCCAAAGGGTACGTCTTTTTGTTCCCACTTAATTTATTTTCTTTTGCTGCCTCAACTCTCTTAATTATTTATTATTTAATTCTTGGTGAATCGCTGCATAATATCTCCCTTATTAATTCTGTCAATCCTTTGAAAAGTCCACTGCTTTTGAAGAGTCCTTTTGGTTGCTGCTTCCATATCAGCAATTTAGGATATGCTGCGATGGTTTTTTGTGATAGATGACGAGGGGGGCATGACACCCTTGGTTGACTCAAAGTTACTCCTAACGAAGTAACAGATTTTATGGGCAATCTCAAGCCAATTTATTGTTGTTATCTTATAGAGCCCCTTGACAGCAATAACTAATAACAATGAAACAACAATAGCACATTGCGTTTGAGACAAAAAGCCCTTGGGCACACAGAGTTAAAGTCCACAAAGCAACAAAGAACTTTAGGATATTGCCAGCAAATGTCTTGACAGATAACCAAGAAAATGAAAATGTAATCATCTAGAATTCTCTCCTAAAGCTTGCATGTCCCCTTGCTTTAAACTTACCATGCTCCAAGTACTTGAAGAGCCACATGTTCAGAAGTTTGGCATGGAATTTGGAAGAGCATATTGCTAATCATGGTAGAAATATAACTGTTCATGACAGAACTGACACCTTGCTTATGAAAGGATGATAATGTGTTGCAACAAATAACTGGTAAATTCTGAGGAAACAATCTCATTTAACACACAAGCAATAGGAAAAGCAAGTGAATCCATATTCATTTAGGAAACTTGACCTAAAGCCTCTTACAATCTCTTGTGCTTTGCTAGTATGACCTAATCAGGATATTATTATGGGTCTCTTAAAGATACTGGCATTGAAGATCCAAGCTTTTTGGTAATTAATTTTATAAGATGGGCTTTCCTTGAGAAGGGAGTGCCCAAAAAGTCATTAGTAAGTTGTGGAAGGTATTCAGATGTTCACATCATCTAAACAAAAGAAATACAAATTTGTCTCATCATAGGAGGAGGTGATAAACATTGTGCGGGAAGTAAATGAAGAAGGGTCACAAAGTATAAAACAAGAAAGTCCAGTATGCAGGGTTTTTATAATCATCATCATGGCATCAATTCATAGGCTAAAAACATTGGGGATGAGTAGATTTGGAGTACTGGATATAAGGAACAGAACCAAGAGCAGCAGCATCCCAATGGACATTCAATAATAAATCGCCTTTTTTGTGACAAAAGAAAAAGAATAATAGCTAGGCAACATATATGCTAACATCCCAAGTGCTAAAGCAAATTATAGTGTGATCAATGTTGAACGACCCTAACTGACAAAGTATGTAGGGAATTGAAGAAACAAAGAATCAATGCCAAAATGGCAGGTGGATAAGAGGTGACCCAATGAGAGATGTGAAAGTCCGAAATGTGAGCATGCAGAGATATGTTGGAAAGGATATAATCAATGAAACATGCATCCTTATCACAATTGAAGCTAGCAGGCCTTCCCAACAACAAACACAAAGTTTAACACATGGTCCACATAACACAACTAATGTTGAAAACTATTTCTTCCTCCTTTATGCAGTAAAGAACTTACCAAAAACAAGTAATACTTACTAATGGGCGGTTGTGAATATCTATCATATCAGCCCTCAAGCAAACTACATCAATTTATCTATATCCAAGAATTATTTTAATCATATCATTCCCTCCAAAAGTGTGTGATTTATCCTTGTTAACCAAAAATTGCATAGAAAATTTTGTAACCAAGTGGATTGTCCTGGATATACACTGGTATGTTGGAATAAAAATAGCTTCATAACGAAGTGGTAGAGTGTCCCCGCATGCCAGGTATAGCCATGGGAAGGTTCAAATTTTGAGTCCTTTGTGGTCCATGGGAAATTACAAGTTACACATACCTTGCATCCCTGCACCTTGAGGGCAGTGAACAGCAAGCTTGAAATTTCTACCTGTGCCAAAAATGCAAGCATTGGCACAAAAATGCCTTGCACAAACCTTGAATCCCTGCATCTTAAGGGCAGGGTACAAAATGCCAAAAACGTCTACCACCTCCAACCCAAAATACAAGCAATGCCCCAAGGATGTCTTGGCATAAATTCAGGGCACTTGGGAGATACTTCACTGGTAGACTGTCGAATGCCATTAAGCATATTATTGTCTATATTTGTAGAATAAAAAAATGTTATATAGTTTCTAAAGCTTGTCTTCTGGAAGCTGTGACTACTATCACTTCTTGCAAGTACTGGAATTCCACATAACTAGAAGCCTCTTTTACAGATTAACGAGGGGGAAAGCACTATAACTGCTCTGCTGACCCATAACTAGAATAAGCAATAGCATACCTTTGAGAGCAATTATCAATATGCCTTAATTTAATATCATTTGACTAAGCTAATCAAATGGCAAGCTGATAGTTGTAGTGGATTGCAGGCAGCAACCCAACTGCTTCTATTCTCAGCACAAATCCATTTCCAACAAAACAAGTCGTATATCCTTAATGTGCTCCTTAGTGATTAGCAGATCTATGCCCTGTTTAATTCACCATGACCTCATCTTTACACGTAGTCAGCAGGAACCATAGGAAACGGCAACTGTGAGCCAATTTGAAATAGGGTACCTACAAGTGTACGTATATACACAGGAGCGCCTAGAGGCTTTAACTTGTAAAAGGGTCCCTGTCGGTGAGCCCGAGTTTCCTTTAAAGAATACATATATAATCCACCCAAACCAAAACCAAGTCTTTGCTTCCGAAGAAGCTTCAGCGGACCCTTAGATTCGTTAATTTTCAAGGCGAATTCTACATAAACTACGGGTTCCATTTCGCGTACGACAAATTCCAGTGATGATAATTTAGTCTTAATGTATCAAAACAAATTTCTCTATGAAACCCTAACATAAAAAACACCAAATTCGGCAAAGGAAGGTCCAAAAAACACAGAAAAGGCTGCGGCAACTCACCGCTGTCCCCGATCAGCAATAGTTTTATGAGATAATCATAATCCGCACGCGTTCTGGCTGGTCCTGTGGCCATCCCTTACAGCGCTGTTTTAGCCACCGGTCACCTGAACCCTTGTAATACGACGGCACCCCGACACTCTTCGCTTCAGCGCTCGATCACCTGGATTGAAGCTCTGGACGGTACTCTTCCTGGTGCTGATGGATTCGAGGGCAGCAGCGGAAAAAGGGGAAAAAAAAATAGAGGAACGGAACGCTAGAGTTTGTAGAGCTTAGAGCTTAGTGAGCTTCGAACCCGTGATCTATATAGGGGATTCCCCCGACGAACATGTCTTCCGATGATTGCAAATTGCGAATTCAATGGAAGCACCCAAACGGACAGCGCCTGTAGACCTTTTCCTTAACTTGACCGCGGTTGGCTTTAACCTCTGGTTCGAGATAATGTCGGAGAATCCTTTGCCTGAATTGGGTTGAAGAAAAATCTCTTTTTAACTCCTCTATCCATTGACCGTTGGTATAAAACACGGTTTTTAGATTGTTACTTGTTGACCTGTTTTTAACCTTCCTTTTATTTTAGCAGATAAAGAAAAGGAAATATCCGTTGCTGCCACTTTCCCATACAAGAAAGAAATAAATTAATTATTATATCAATGCACTACGCGTACGGCCCATTCTGCACCTTTGACTCACTCAAACACAACACTGCACTCCATTCCCTTTGATTCTTTTGTGCATTTTTCAAGGATCACAAACATCATACAATGTCATTTTCACAATTAAGTTAATATATGTACAAATAATTATTATTGCTTTGTTTAGGAAATGGTCTTAGTGTCATTTATGTTTAACAAGTTTCAAATCTTAGAAGATTTTTTTGTTAATTATTCGATTTTACTAATAGGTAGATGATTGACTTTAAATTTTAACATGGAAGATGGTCTTTTAACTTTTCAACTTAAAATGAAAGGGATAGTTTTCAAAGCACTACCTCTTTAATCTAAAATAAAAGGGGTAGTTTTCAAAGCATTCTTTAGGTTAAAATGGTGTAAGAACTTTGGAATTGTCAAAATTGAGTTATGTGTCCTTTTCCCTTATGATTTGGACTCAAAATAACCATGTTAACCTTATACATTGAATAGTGTGCAAAATGGCATACTTTTACATGGAAGGTGGAAATGATATTCGCCACATCTCCAACAAGTCTCAATTCTTGGTGGTTTCTTTGTGAACTATTCAACTTCGACGTGGGAGATGGTAATTAATGATATCAAAGGAACCACAATTTAAAATAAAATAAATAGTTTTCAAAGCACTTTTTGGGTCAAAATGGTGTAAGAACTTTGTAATGGTCAAAATTACAATCTCGTGCCCTTTTCCCTTGTGATTTGGACTCATAGTGACCATGTTAATCCTATGCATTGACTATTCTACAAGCCTCATCTCCAAGCAGTCTTGATTCTTGATTGTTTCTTTGTGAACTATTCAACTTCACTAATAGTTAGTTGACTATGACTTTAAATTTTAACATGGGAGATAGACTTTTAACTCTTTAACTCGAATAAAAGGGATACCTTTCAAAACACTCTTTGGATTAAAATGGTGAAAATTGTAGTTTTGTGCCCTTTTCCCTTGTGATTTGGACTCATAGTGACCAAGTTAATCTAATGGATTGATTAGTGTACAAATTACATACTTTTTATGGAAGTTGGTAAATAACCTCTCAACCAACCAACTAAAAACTATGATTTATTATTTATTAATATTAAGTTCACATTTCTATGTTTATTTATTTACTTATTATTTTACCAACCTATGTTGTAGTATTTCCAACATTCCCCTCTTATTACGTCACTTTGAACAAAAATAGGAACACTAGTATAGGATAAAACAACCCAAATATCACACACCATCAAGCAATCAAAGTTGTTTAATAGGGACATGCATTTTTCTAATTGTGTAATGAGTTTAGTGGAAAATCAATTAAAAGCACAATTGAAGCAATTAGGGTTAGAAATCTCAAACACCCACATAGAAAAGATTCATAAAACTGTAATGTCCCAAATTAAAATAAACTTTGAATTTGATCAACTTATGATATCCCACAAATTACTTAACTCAAATTTGGAAAATCTCATGATTTCCACAAAATGAAATTATCTCGATATCTAGAATTATTATTTCTATCAAATTCAAAATAAAGCAAATCGGGTAATCTAAAAACACCAAAATACATCAAATTGGAAATTGGGTAAGGAGCAATTGAAATAGAATGATTTATTACTGATCCCCACATGGAATCACATCATATTTGTTGTTAAATATAACAGATAACAACCATGAACAACTGTTACAAAATACATCGCAACTCTCTAATCTGGAATCCAAAATTTACATTGAAACTAGAGCAAACTCCACACAAACTCACCCAAACTTCATACAAAATTCCAAGTGGAAAAATACATACATGAATATTGTAATAACATTAAAATATGTTGCACATAACAACAATATAATCTAAAACTCATAAATCTACACTACGCACTCCAAACTACACCAAACTACTACAATCAAATTGGAATAAAGAACACAAATGGAAAGCATTCAGCACAATGGCAATCTCTGAAATAAATTACACTTGGAGACCCTCGGAAAAAAAGTCTTTGAGCCTCAATCCCCTTGGTTTACTAGCCTCGAAGATTTATCCTTCATCGATTTACCAACCTTTGAAGAATCATCACAACATGTGAGAGAAAACCATGCATAAAATGAAACCCAACTTGGAAAATAAGCAATAATATATCAACACCACCACCATCACCAATTTAGGCATCCAAATCCCATGCCCAAGGGAGGGAACACATGAATTTTAGGAGTTGTAACTCCCACCAACAAGAATGGGTCACCATAAATTTTGTAACTACCATTGCTAAGAGGAGAATCACCAATTTGACTGTTAACATGCTCCAATAGAAACCCACACCTAACTTGGTCTCAAAAATATAATTTATGAATATTCATTAATTTTTCACTCAATAATAATTTAATTAATTCACTTTGAAAACCCAACTTTCTTGATTCATCCATAGGTCCTTACTTGCTACTTAAGAAATCGGGTTTACCAAAAATAGTGAATTTTATTTTTAGAAAAGGGGATATGACAAGTCATCCCTCCCAAAGATTGTTTATCCTCAAGCAATGGATACTTGGACAATTGATTCCTTTTATCCCTTCCCATGTTGCATCTTCAATGGAAAAAAAATCCATTTGATTGATTGCTCAGTGATACCTTTGTTTCTTAGCTTCTCTTCTCTTGTTACCCAAACCTTTTCAGACATGTCATTCTTCTTTCTCTCATCACTTGATGGTGGCAACTCAAAGGATATCACTATATGTTATCCAACCACTTTTTGGAAACATGGTGTTGGTTCCCAAATTAGCATATTACAAAACCCTAAAAGTATGCCACAATCTTTATGTTCGAGTTTCACAAGTTAATTGACCAACAAACAGAATCAATCAAAAGATTTAAATTCCCTATGCTTTAGGCTCTGCTATGTCTAGGTGGGTATTACCTTATATTCAACACCGAGTATTAAGTCTTCCAAAATTGATTGGTGAATGTTAAGCAGATTGTGAATTTATACAATTTATTCAATCAAATCATCTTCTTCAATCTACTTCAAAGTGGCATATGATTTGAATTAGATTTTCAATTACACTTATCTCCACTCCAATAACAAAAAATTTAAATTAATTTCAAAAAATGAAACAGGGGATGGTTTTGGAAAATGAATTGATCAATGCCTTCTCCATTGGCCAATAGAGTCATATTTCAAATTAATGCGCCTTCCTTTTGGATATAATTTGAGTTACTTGGCATAGTATTGTTTATGACTTGCATAAACGTGCAAAATTATCTTTTATCAGGTTCTTATTTATCCAAATGAATTCCCCAAGTTACTGTGACCTTATTCAACAAAATTCAATTCTTTCTTGAAGAAACCCTATCAAACAAATTACACAAAACATGAACTACATTTTGACAAACCATACATATGCTTAATATGTTGTTTTGAATAACTAGAAGAGAACAAAATGGAGACAACCTAATAAAATTCCATCAATAATGTTTAACAAGAAATTGACACCTAGAAGTTTGACACCAGAGAAAATATTTTTTCATTTATGAGTTCCAATAGCAGGCCCTTTACAATGTCTTTTTCCAAAATCCCAAATCCCCTTCCTCTAAGAGAGTTTTTTTACAGTCTTGGTTTCCTTCTTATAGGGACGAAGGAAGCAACAAGCTTTAGACCGTTCACATTCTTGCATTTGACCTTTAGTATTCCCTTTTGAAATGACACTTTGCAATGTACATTTGTTGCTAAATCCCCTTACAATTCATTCGCTCTCATTTCTGCTTATTCTCATAAATTTGTGCATCCAAAATTCACTTTCCTGCATCGAGCTCATCTCTTTCATGATTGCATTCATCATCATTCCCTACCAGCACAAGCTCTGCCATTACTTGTTCAAAATTTAGCGCCAAAACTCCTTCATATTCCCACTTTCCTTATACAAACCCTAATTTTATCACCGTTGCATCAGAGAAACTAAAAATCTCTTCCTACCAATATCCCATTCTCTCTTTGATGCGTTCTCTCCATTGTATTATCTTCATCCATCACTTGCTTTTCAAGGTTTCGAGGGAACCCATATCACCCTCGAGTTGACATTTACATGTCACCTCAATATGCTTTTCACCATCTCCTTTAAACCCTTTTGTTAGTTGTTGTACACCATGTCATCCATGTCCCTTAGTCATGTTGATGTGTCTGCATAATCACCGTTAACCGACGACCACAAGCTATTACATCTTCAATGTACACTGCTCTATCGATGGGACTATAAAACCTTTCCCACCGGCATGCCTCTCATTTTGACATATATGCTTAATACCTTCCAACATCTTCATCCTGATATGCCACTAATGCTTTTCAAGGTTTCGAGGGAATCCCATATCACCCTCGATGTTGACATTTACATGTCACCTCAATATGCTTTTCACCATCTCCTTTAAAACCCTTTTGTTAGTTGTTGTACACCATGCTCATCCATGTCCCTTAGTCATGTTGATGTGTCTGCATAATCACCGTTAACCGACGACCACAAGCTATTCCACATCTTCAATGTAAAACACTGCTCTATCGATGGGACTATCCAAAACCAAATTCCTCCCACCGACATGCCTCGATCATTTTGACATACTTGTTAGCCCCTCCTTATGCTTAATAGAGGACCTTCCAACATTTGTGGGTTCCTCCATCAAAGGGACCTAAAGGTATCTCTACCTGATATGCCTTTATATCTCTAATGACATTCACACCCCTTTTCATAACAATCATTCCATCGAGGTGACCTAAAACAACCTCTTGCCAACAAGCCATCATTTCTCCAATGAAATTCCTTTGACCTATTTCATACCTGATTTGGATGTTGATGTTAAATTCCTGGATTATATTTATCCATCGACACCTTCTTCTTGTAACTTATGTTTGTGTGAGAACATCCTTGATTATTGCATCTGGTGCATAGGCAATCACTTGTGCTCCTACCAAATAGGATCTGAATGTTTTCACTACCTTCACAAGTGCATAAGCTTGTTTCTCAGTAGCATCGTACTTCAATTTAGCTCCTTAAAGTGATTTGCTAAAAATTGAAATTAGTTGTTCATGCCCTTCATTCTTTTGTAACATGACAGCAATGAAAATTTGAAAAGAGGTAAAAGAAAAAATTAGGAATGGCTTACCAAGGTCAAGAGATTTCAAAACTAGAGCTTCTTTAATTTTTGATTGATAAAAATGCCTCAATAGCTTCTGATGTCCAATCAATCTTTGATCCCTTTTTCAACATTCTTGCAATGGGCTTCACAATTTCAGGAAAGCCAGAAATAAATCTTCTAACAAAAGTAATCTATCCAAAAAATGACCAAATAGCTTTCACCATCTTAGGGATGGGAATTTTATCAATTGTTGCAACCCTCTCTAGATCTATCCTTATACCTTCTTTAGAAACTATATGCCCGAGTAACTTACCTTTAGTCACAACAAACTAAGATTTTTTAGGGTTCAGAGAAACACCATACTCAAGCACCTTTATGAATATCTTTTTGAAATGCGTGCAATGATCCTCCACCTTCTTTGAGTATGCTATTAAATCATCCTAATAGACAACCATTATTATATTGATTAATTTTGCAAAAGCCACATTCATGGCTCTTTGGAATGTGGCACCAACATTCATGAGATCAAAAGGATCCTTACATATGCATAGGTACTCCACGGTGTAGTAAAAGCAGTTTTATATTGCTTTGATTCCTTGACCTTGACTTGGTTGTAACCAAAGAACCCATCAATCATGGAAAGCAATTTACACCCTGCCACCCTCTACAAGATAGCCTCCATATTTGGAAGAGGATAGTTATCTTTCAATGATGAAATGTTCAAATTACGAAAATCCACACACAACCTTATATCACCATTCTTCTTTCTGATTGCTACTAAATTTGAATCCCAAGAGGAATGCCTAATAGGATTTATTATACCACTTTCCTCGAGCTTCACTAATTCTTCTTGCATTTTTGGTGCTAAAACAGGATTGGTAGGCCTTTATCTCTGTCTGAAAGGTTTGGCATCTGGTTTTAGTGGGATCTCATGCTAAAATAGCTCTTCTCTATAAGATTTAAGATCTTCATAAGACCGTGCAAATACATGTTTGTATTTCCTTAGCAAACTTATAAGCATGTCTCTAACTTTTGGGCTAATCTTCTTCCCTATGTATACTTTTTTCAAAGCATCATTAGTGCCAAGATGCACTTCTTCCAGATCATCCTGATGAACTGGTGTCTGCTTCAAAGTTGACCTATCATTTCCATCAAAAACACATTCTAAAGCCACAAGACCTTTCAGAATTTTGTTTTTCTCAACTATACAAACTCTTGACCAAAAACAATGTCCTTACAATCAACATTTTCAACAAAAGCATTAAATTATATCTCTTGTGCTCATACTTGTCTACACATTGAAGAAAGTTTATTAAATCCTTATCATCGCCGAACACTTGCCAACTATGTACATTGTCAAGGATGTAAGGTCTGGTCTTAAATTCTATCTTTGAGACACCAGTCAATGTAATGTCATCCCTTCTTAAAGCAATATTTGTAAGAAAATCAGCCATTAAATTCTTCGACCTATCCACCCAATCTATTGAAAATGCATCAAAGAGTTCAATTGTATCCCACGCTACATATTTATATTGCTTGATCCTTTTAGAATCTCCATATATAGCCAACAACTTGATCCCATTCGTGACAGCAAAATTCAAGCCCAATAGCAGTGCTTCATATTCTGCTATATTATTAGTACATTTAAATGCCAACAAAAATGAATACTTGAAAGTTTTACCGCGTGGTGCAATGAAGACTATACCAACACCATTTCCTTCCCTACTACAGGCTCCATCGAAATATATTTGCCAAACACCATTTTTATCCAATTGAACTAAATCACCAATTGGATCATTGTTTTGCAATTGAGGCTATAATTTTTCAACTTTGAAACTTCCTAGTTCTGTGTCACAAAAGCAGTTCATTTGATTAGAATCAATTCTTTCTACCACTTGCTCGGATCTTGGATCCTTGTACAATTTGACCTCTTTCCCATTCACAAGTATGGTTACATATGACAGATCTAATTGAACATTTCCACCAACAACAACAGTCCATTGTCTTGACAATAACATGCCATAATATGGTGGAATGTCAACCACGGTAATATCAGTCATGTATGCAGCTTTAGGATAAGTAGCCAAATTTATCTCCACGTCCCTCGTGATACCAATGAGAGGAATTGATCTATTATCCATGGCATAACACTTTATGAATATAGAGTCAACCCATAAACCAAGTTCCTTCATGATTGCCATAGGCATGATATTTATCGCAACTCTTGAGTCGATCAAGCAATTCTTTATGGTCAACCTATTTTTAATCAATAATGTGGTATGGGAACTTGGGTGACTCATGTCTTTAACATCAAGTGTATTTGACATCTCACTTCTTATTTCATATTCGAAATCAATTTCATAACACTAGTTCATAAACTAGCATTTCCATCAATGAAACAAACAATTTGATTTGTGATAAAGTCTGAGTTATATCAAAAGAAGGCACACCTGTCAGAAGTTCAGTTTTGTTCACTTCCACCTTGGCAAATTTTTGCTCTCCCATCACTTGTTGCTTAGAGTCGCTCCTTAATTTATTTTGATCAACCTTTGCTATTTCTCTAGGAACACATCTTTGAGCTAGCCTTTGTGTATTTCTTCTTTCATCATCCTCTTGAAATTCTAGAGAAATCTCCTTATTAGTTTGTTGATTCTTCATGAGCAAATTGCTAGGTGAACCTTGATCAGTGTTGACCATTCTATTTTTTGAGATTTTAGTTGCTTCTAGCTTGCACTATAGCAGTAGTTGTAAGTGCCTTTATTTCCTCTTCAGTAGGTCTCCTTTTCTCCACCTCATGCGGCTTGGTTGTTAGCATATTTATAATATGCTCATCTCTCTCTCGATCATATGGCACCTCATCTTCTTGTATTGATTGTGCAACCACACAATAATCAGGGGAATGAGGAAAAGTGCAAGGCATGCATCATGGAGTATCCTCTAGCATATTCACCCCATGTCTTCTCAATGGGTCGAGTGTATCTCTATGGACATTTTGCTTTTGATCTTCAACTACAGGCCTCCCATCTTTCCAATTGGTTCTATAAGGCATATACTGCAACCTCAGTCTTTCATTCTTGTGAAAATTGGCCTTATCATTAGATACTCCTTTTTCAATTCTTGCCACCTTGTATGATAAATCCTTTACAACACTCAAAACATTTTCCAGCTTGTCTTCCTCCTCCAGCTATCTGCTTTGATGAACCTTAGGATTTGCAGTATTTTCACTTCATCTCTTCTACCAACCTTCCATGAAGCCCTCCTATTACTTTCTATGTTCAAAGTAGCTTTAAATGCTTCAACAAGAATTGGAGGATTTCTTGTTCTAAGTTCATAACTTATTTTTGGATTGAAAGCATTTAAGTAGAAAACCAGGCACATAGGATCTATCGGTTTCAAGTGATGTGGAATTTTGTGGAACAACTTCATAAACCTAGTATTGAAATCTGCCACTAATTCATTATAATTTTTTTGTGTGTTTGTCAACTCATACAAAACAAATTTTGGATCAACATCACCACCTTATTGCTCTTTAAATATTCTTTTGAATTCAACCCAAGATCCAATTGAGGCATCAAGAAAATTTCTACACCAGTCTCTTACATCATCAACTAATGATTGCATGAACAATTTCATATAGGAATCTTCATGTTGTACATCAAAATTATCCATGACAATTTCAAATGCTCTTATATGATCTTTTGTTGAAATAATATTATTACCAAAAAAAATTAGAATTGTTTTCCTTACCTCATTATCAATGTCATTTGGATATCCATGGATTCCATAAAATTCGAGCTATCTGAATCAATCCACATTCATTGGTCCTCTTGCACATTGATTCTTCCTTTAATGAGGTTGGTGTTGATTGTGCTAAGGTCCTTGTTGCTAAGGTTGATGTTAGAATCCTGGTTGTACATTATGGTAAGAACCTCCAGGGTTATGCATATTTCCATGTGGATTTTGAGGGGGAACATGATATTGATGTTGATATTTCCCTAGATATTGATTATATTGCTGATTATGAACTCCTACCCCTCTCTAGTTAGGAGGAACAAGATAAGCATTTACTTGAGAATCTATAAGAGCACTTACTTTATTCACTATCTGCGGTGCAGAAACATTATATTGTATACGAGGAGCATTACTTGCACTTCCATGTCTTCCAACCATATTATGAGATACCTGCAAGGCTGAAGAACCACTAGTGTTTGCATTTATAACTTGGTTATTTATAGGTATATGTTGTGATGCATTTGGAATACGCTGAGAACTCACCTGCAACAATTCTTGCTCCAATTCATATTGTTTCCTTAACAGCTTGAGCCTTTCAACTGTTGCCCTCGTTTGCTCTACCCTCTGCTTCAACTCTTCACAAGTTGGTTCTCTTGTTGTAGTAGGACCACCATAAGCATCTGTGAAGAGTCCCATAGGTGGTGCTTGTCCCATGAATCCATGTTGAGAGCTCTCAGCATGTTGTTGAGCCAATATGTCCTCATAGTCTCTTTGTGGTTGTATCTTCCTTGCTTCTTCATCCAGTTGAGCATGGAACTCCCTCATTTTTTGAGGATCAGGCTTAAAATTTAGGACAAATTTAGATGTATGGTTTTGTTGAGGAACATGTAAAGGACTATTGTATACTGTAAAGGGCTTTTTTGATGTATTCCCTTGCTCACTTTATGTATTAGCAATTCTATCATTTTAGGTTGACTTGATGTGGCTCCCCCCTTTTTAGCATTAGTATTTGAAGTGGGAGAGGACCCTGAACCCTGCTTTTTAGTCCACCTCTTGTCATCCTTCTTTGGGCTTCCTTTATGCAAGGATCTTGTACCTTCCATTGTTGCTGAAACTGTAATACTTTGGTGTCTGAAATCTAAACTCTTTAATCTGATTTTCAGTTGATCACTCATATACAGTTTCTCAGAGAATTTTAATCAAAGTTGCCACCTTCTCAGAAAAGAGGAAAATATTGAGATAGTTTTTTAATCTTCCAGAGCTTTAGGTTGAGATTCAAAATCTTTACTTGTTACAAGCAACTCCCCAGCAGAGTCACCAATCTATTGGTTCCCAAATCAATAGATTGCAAAACCCTAAAAGTATGCCTCAATCTTTATGTTCAGGTTTCACAAGTGAATTGGCCAACCAACAAAACCAATCAAAATATTGAAATTCCTTGCACTTTAGGTTTTGTTATGTCTAGGTGGGTATTAGCTTATATTCACCACCAAGTATTAAGTCTTCCAAAATTGATTGGTGAATGTTAAGCAGATTGTGAATTTATATAATTTATTCAATCAAATCATCTTCTTCAATCTAGTTCAAAGTGGCATATGATTTGAATTAGATTTTCAGTTACACTTATCTCCACTCCAATAATAGAAAATTTAAACTGATTTCAGAAAATGAAATAGGGGATGGTGTTTGAAAATGAATTTATCGATGCCTTCTCCATTGGGCAACAAAGTCAGATTTCAAATTAATGCACCTTCCTTCTGGATATAATTCAAGTTACTTGGCATAGTACTATTTATGAATTGCATAAATTTGCATAATTATCTTTTATCGGGTTCTTCTTATTTATCCAAGTGAATTCTCCAAGTTATTGTGACCTTATTCAATGAAATTTAATTCTTTCTTGAAGAAACCCTATCAGAAAAATCACACAAAACATGAACTATGTTTTGAGAAACCATACATATGCTTGATATGTTGTTTTGAATAACCAAAAGAGAACAAAATGGAGACAACCTAATAAAATTTCATCAATAATGTTTAACAAGAAATTGACGCCCAGAATTTTGACACCAGAGAAAAAAAATTATAATTTATGAGTTCCAATAGCAGGCCCTTTAATGTCTTTTTCCAAAATCCCAAATCCCCTTCCTCCAAGAGATCTTTTTTACGGTCTTAGCTAGACCGTTCACATTCCTATATTTGACCTCTGGTATTCCCTTTTGAAATGACACTCTACAATGTACATTTGCTGCTAAATCCCCTTACAATTCATTCACTCTCATTTTTGCTTATTTTCATACATATGTGCATCCACCATTCACTTTCCCGCATTGAGCTCGTCTCTTTCGTGATCGCGTTCATCATTGTTCCCTACTAGCACACGCTCTGCCATTACTTGTTCAAAATTTGATGCCAAAACTCCTTCATATTCTCGCTTTCCTTATACAAACCCTAATTTTATCATCGCTGCATTAGAGAAACTGAAAATCTCTTCCTATCGATATCCCATTCTCTCTTCGACACATTCTCTCCACTATATTATCTTCATCCATCACTTGCTTTTCGAGGTTTCGGGGGAACCCATATCATCCTTAGGTTGACGTTTGCAGGTCACCTTGATATGCTTTTCACCATCTCCTTTGAACCCTTTTGTTAGTTGTTGTACACTGTGCCATCCATGTCCCTTATTCATGCTGGTGTGTCTGCATAATCACCGTTAACCAACGACCACAAGCTATTACATCTTTAATGTACACTTCAACATACTTGTTGGCCCCGCCTTATGCTTAATAGAGGACCTTCCAACATCTGTGAGTTCCTCCATCGAAGGGACCTAAAGGCACCTCCACCCAATATGCCTTTGTATCTCTGATGACATTCACATTGTTCCGTTGGGGTGACCTAAAATAGACTCTGGTCGACAAGCCATCATTTCTCCAATGAAATTCCTAAAACCTATTTCATACATGCATTTTATGAATATTGGGCTTTTAGAGGGACTACGAAACTAGTCATACCAACAATGAAAGGTCAACTCGATGGTTCCTTATCTTCTTCACACGAACTTATAATTTGATGCAGCCACATTCTAATATAGAGTCTGATAATAAATATAAACTTAATGAGACACGACTATGGGAAAAATAAAATAAAGCCTTTACACAGGAAAAATTTGGCGGTAACATGAATGATGGATTTTTAAAATGGGAAAAATGATAGAAAGCACTTAGCTACAAATTCGGGTAGGGTATAACATACACATATAATGACGATGACTTAAGAAAAAATATGACATGAAATTTAGACCTAATGAATGAATAATACAAGGGTTAGGATCTTGTAATGAACTCCTAGAACTAAAATTTCACAAACATTGAGGGTAAACAGGATAAAATTTTACAGTCCTAACACATGGAACATGAGAGACTTTGTGTACCCTGCAAGTTGGTGGCACATCTAACTCATAAGCTACTTCCCCTTCATTTCTGATGACTTTGGAAGATCCATTGAGCCTTCCCTCTCTACCTTTCTTTAGGAAACTCTAATTATATGGTTGCAACCCAAAGAAATCTCCAATCTGGAAAATAGAATGCACACCAAATAAAATATCAACCCTAAAGACTCTCTCCATTCTCTACCTATCAACATATAATTTTTTGTTGATCTTGTGCAAAATATAAATTATCTTTGAATGACCTCAGGATCTCTTGACTTTGTTGGACAAAGTCACTTGTTGCAGGGACTCTACCATGTGAGAATAATAACTCAAGAAAAGAGAAGGCATCATAACTATAGAGAGCCTAAAATGGAGACATACAAAAGGACATATGATGGGGAGTGGTATGATAATACTCCCCTAATTACAACCATTTCTCTTGAGCACAATGTTGATAATGTGCCACTGATAATCCATCATACTCAAGATGTACTCTTCTCTCCTAGAATCCCAAAAAGAAGACACCATCCAACCCACAACTGAAATTATTGAGAGGACTGGAATCAATTCCATGGAACATACCCTACCAAAGTAACTCAAAGAAGACCACATTAGCTAACTCACCATCAGTCACAATCCTCAGAAAAATACATGACACCCTACTCAACCATAAGATATAATACCCATCATCACTACCACAAGTATGAGGCTAGTCAATCACAACCATGTCTCTAAAGTTTGCCAACCAACGAATGCTTCTGATATCACCATCCTGAATCATAGCATTGACACTTAACCTCCAAGTGTCAAATGGAAGGCCCCAGGAACACCAAAGCAACCAACCTAATGCAATCATTAAAATATAATTTGTAATCATGCATTTCATCTTCATGAAGTAACTGCAATGACCATTACTCATCAAAGTAGAAGTAATGAAAGAATGATTTGTGTTTAGGAAAATACTTACAACCAACTACCCATAATTCTATCAATGCTCAACAACAATTTGCTCATGAAAGGATGCCTCTATAACAAACAAAATATATAAGGGTAGTAATGACCAATCTGAAATCCAATTAAAAACATAGGAGAGATGAGTATAGAAGTAACAACAAGAACATCTCATATGGTCAAATTACCTCTTCCATCCAACAACCTCAACCAAGAACTATTCAACTACTAGGTTGAAAAGACCATCTAGCTCATATATGGATCAGGATTGAAAGTCATGTACAAGCTAACCCACTACTCCAATCTTGAGACATCTCATAAAACTAATATTGGAGGTTGACCCACTACTCCAATCTTGAGACATCTCATGGTTAAAAACTACACCTAGATCTTGAATCTTGTGATCAATTCCAATATCATCACTGCAATTGGTTAGATCTTCATTACCCAACTCGAACAAAAAATTATCATGAGTCAAATTAGCATCTATCTCAAATAAAGGATCAACAACAAGCTGAAGAGTAGATCCGTCCTCTTGTTGGTCCAAACTCCTACTATCTAAATGTGCCAAATCAGATTCCTCCTAGATGCAATATAGTTCACTGAACTGTTGAGCCTCATATAATTGATCACTTTCCTCTACAAGTGCCTCTTGGACACTTTGCAAAGTAAGCTTTGTAGATTTAGGCTTACTAGTGAGCTCACCAACTTCTCCCCTTAATTGCTTTGTCATGGATAGGGCCTCATTTGCAAACTTTTTAGCCATATCTCTATCATGTAACATGTGCAAATAAGCTATTTTTATTTCTTCCATGGTGTTCTTCATTGTTTGCAAATTAGAATAGACAAAATTAAGCTCATTTTGATCCCTTGGTGCATTTTTGAATGATGCTTTCTACATGCATGTGTGTACTATCCAATCTATATAAAACTTGCACTTCATTTTCAATGGACACCAAGAGTTGTTTCCTAAAACTTTCCTCATGCATGTCAAGTTTTTTCAAGTTACAATGCATGCCAAAATTAAGATCTTCATACCTATCACCAACAATGCCATGGTTGTCCCAAACCTCATAAACCTCTTCTTTGTCAACATGATGAAAATATGTAGGATTGGGTTGAGGATCCAAATCAACAACGCTACTGTGTCTTAGCTCATAATCAAGGCTTCTATGTTTTTGCTCAAAATCAAGGCTACTATATCTTTGATCAAAATCGACACCAAGCAATAATAAATTAGATTTTGGATTCAATATCATCAACATACCTTTTAGCCTTATCTTCTTCAATGTCATCCTCCCTGCATGAATCCTAAGATGAATCTAAAACAACATTAGAATGAATGGGAAATTCATCTCAAGATAGTACTTCAATTTACTTAGATGCTGACACTCCTAGATCCCAAATGAAAGAGGGTCGATTGCTTTGATCAAGGTATAAGTATTCGTTATGCTCCTCATGAGTGGTTGCATCTTTGAAAGAGTCACTCTCCACCTTCCTAGGACTAAAATCTTCATCAACATCCTCCTCCATAGGCTTGGTTTGGAAGCCAAACCCAAAGCCACCTGAAATCTCAGCAATGAAATGATATGAGTGATCATCAAAAGCTAATTTGGAGATATCATCACCTTTGCCTCTTCCATGTCCATCTTTTGAAAGTACATTAGAGAACCCATCATCAATATCTACTTTACTAGAGACATCAAGGTTGACATTAGTCTTAGAATCTTCACCAGATGAATCCAAACTAGGATCCAAGGCTATTATTTTGTCTTGTCCTTCATGCACATCCTTATCTTCCATCATTACATGCATGTCCAAAGAGTCATTCTTAAACCTTGTCACACATTCATCATGCTTTGAAGCACCCACTACATCATACTTTCTTGCTATGAACTCTTCTACAACCAATTGCTCCTCTTAAACTTTTTGTTCAAATCTATCAATCAACCTTTGACAAAATTCATCAAAATAATTTACCTGAATGTGCACTTGGGTGTTCATACCTTGTGCCACCAAATATGAGCATCTCCTTCAAGATTGAAGAATGCATACTGAATGGCAATTTTCTCCTTCATGGGACTGAATGTGAAATAGTCTAGCATCCTCTATAACGATGCTTTGGTTGAGATCTTGTTTGATCTGTCAAAAGTTGGAACTAAAGATTTATTATTTTTTCTCATGATTTCCTTTCTACTAGGATCTAAGTGATGTTTGTATCCCTTTGTGGCCAATATTCTTTACATCAAAGTGACATAATCACTGTGTGGGACTAAATTTCTAAATCCTTCATCTTCATTAGCATAAGTTTCTCTGATGTCTATTAGATCTCTTACCAAGTCTTCCATGGGATCCGAAGGGGAAATGGATGTACCAAGATCACCTTCAAGTAGGAACATAGAATTGGAAGCTTTTAGATTGCTTTGTTGAACCTCCAAAGAACTCCAACTCTCTTTAGGCGACACTAGATTTTGAAGTTTTTTCCAATAACCTCATTGCCTCTCTTGTCTTCATAAGGCTATCTATAATATGTTTAAATTAATCCCTTGTAGCTCTTGAAATAATCTCCGATCAACATCAGCCATCCCTTTACTCATTTTTCTCTTTTGCAAAAATATGATCAAATCCTCAGGCTGGCAAGATCATGGCTTTGATACCACTGTAATGTCCCAAATTAAAATAAATTCAAATTTGATTGAAACATAGAAAAAGGTATCCTGGGTCCTAAATACAAAGAACCTAGGATGTAAGGGTGGCCTTTTTCTAAGTTTCATCAGGATGTAGATCAACAAGGTGAGTAGATTAACTTTTAAGCTCAATGGTGAGCCAATCATACCTAGATCTACATCTAAAGGGGAATGGGGATGGATTGGAAATATTTTGGAATGATTAGCCTAATGATCTTATATGCCCTAATATATAAATTACAAAATCTCGACAACTGGTAAAAAGAAACAATCAGGTTTCGACAGATCTAGAAGGTGCAGATGACTGTGTACCTGCCTAGAAAAATTGGTCTAATTGTGCCTACAAGGATTAGGTTTCCCAATGGGGACTAAGTCTTTGTAAGGGGGTCTTGCTCAATTTTTGGGGTCCTATAGTGTCCGATCTAAACTTCTATTTTTTTCCTGTCCCACTATTAGAATGTTGTAAATAAATTTTGTAGGCAAGTTTCCATGTCTTGATAAGGTTGATGACAATAAATGCAACAATGGAGAATTTTCCTTTAAGATCTCTTCAATCCTCTTCAAACCTGTAACCTATAGATTCATAAAGAGGAGAAATGTTCGACCATTTTAGGGGCTTGCCTCAATCAAACCCTGTGTAAGTGTTTCCACTTCAACAATGGAAAATATCAATATATAAATAATAATTGGAAGGAAGGAATGATAAAATCACAATGTGCTACAACCCACCACCCTTCAATGGTTGCCTTGAAGGACTCAAGACATACACATCACCTCAAGGATTTGGATCTTGCTTTGCTTGAATATTTAAATGCTTTGGAGACCTATAAAAAGATGCTAGCCTTCACAAAATAATGACAACATGATAACATAAACTCACAAACACTTTGACATGATGCTTGGATCTTAAATTCTTGCAATAAATCTCTCAAATGTTGTTCTTGACTTGCTCTTGAAAATAATGCTTGCTCATGAAAATCTCCTTCTTGCTTCCTTCTAGTTTCAAATGGTGAAAAGACTAGGTATTTATAGGCATTTATTTAATTTCCTAAAAATTAGATACAGAAAGCTAACATTTGAAATTTGAATTCTAAATATTAAATTGCCACCAAAAACATATTTAAAAATGGGTTCTGGGTAAGAAAGGGGACCCATTCGCCCATGGGAGACTGGGTTAGGGCCCAAATTTCCAGGACACTCATTATTGGGGGCAATATGTGAATTGAATGCATTTATGCAATGCTTGGTGCTTATTGAAAATGGGACAAATGGGCTCTAGAATACATAATTTTAGGCAATTTGGGGGTCAATTAAGCTCAATAATTTAGGGGGGCCCAAAACATAATGTGAAATTGTTAAGGTATACAATTTTCTACACTACATTGATCAAATTATGATATCCCACAAATTACTTAACATGACTCTGAAAAATCTCACGATTTCCACAAAATGAACTTATCTCAATATTTGGAGTTATTATTTCTATCAAATTCAAAATAGAGCAAATTGGGTAATCTAAAAATAACACCAAAATGCATCAAATTGGAAATCGGGTAAGGAGCAACTGGAATAGAATGATTTATTATTTATACCCACATGGAATTACATCATATTTGTTGTTATATACAAAAGATAACAACCATGAACAACTCCTGCAAAATACATCACAACTCTTTGATCTAGAAGCTAATACTTACACTAAAACTAGAGCAAACTCCACACAAAATCACCCCAAATTTCATACAAAGTTCCAAGAAAAAAAGTACATACATGAATGTTGTAATAACATCAAATTATGTTGCACACAACAACAATACAATCTAAAACTTAGAAATCTACACTACGCACTCCAAACTACACCAAACTCCTACAATCGAATTGGAATAAATAACACAAACAAAAAGCATTCAACATAATGGAAAACTTTGAAATAAATTGCAAGGTGCTACCACAATAGTGTGTCTCACTTTTGGGACGTGCTGATTTTTGCCTGAAATCACTATTTTTAGAAAAAACTAATGATTTAAGTCTTGAGAGGCTCCATCTAAAGGGTTTTAATTGAAGAGGGATAGATAAGACCCCCTTGGATACAACCCCTCTAGTATTAAATCATACCCATGATGGAGTCTCCTTCACACCTATCAAAATGTTGGCAAAAAACCACTTTTTCTTTACCTTTTGAGGGATTAAATAATGTCATTTAAAATTTATATTTTGCAATATTTTAACCCTCTAAACAAGCTTTCCAACAAGTATAGATTTGATATATTTTCATTATATCATGTATTTAATTTTTGATTCTACTAAACATAGGTTTTTCTCTGAACATAGAGCTCTTTGTTGTGCAGAGGTGGAAAAATAGTAAACCATTGTAAAAAAATTTCAAAAAATACCCTTTCCCTAGGTATTGATGTCATTGTTTCACCCAAAAAAGAAAAAATAGATTTCAATATATACACAAAAAGTTAGGTTGTACGACACACACGTATGTACAAATTATAGTTATAGTGACTTCAAAAATTAATTAAAAAAAATATGCAACAAAAAATTATGAAAAAATATCCTTTCCCTAGATATCGATGTTGAGAATCTATATTTCAAAAAATAGAATTTAATCCTTTATAGAAAAAAAAAGTTATGTTGTACGACACAAACATTACTTTATGAAAATGTTGCTTTTTATTTAAAACTAGTTTTTAAAGGTGATGATGAAAGACTCATGATTTATTTTGAAAATTTTGAAAAAAATATATTTGAAAACTACACACAAATTTCCACAAATCACTAGTTCACATAATCTTCAAATTCTGAACGGTTTAGTTGCTATAGGTCTTAGAAGATGAATATTCAGTTAAAAATATTGATCTAAATGTCCATCTTAGGCAAAAAGTGAGACACAGTATTGTGATTTCACCCTGCACTTGGAGACCCTCAGAACCACTATCTTTGAGCTTCAATCCCCTTGGTTTACTAGCCTCAAAGATTCATCCTTCATCAATTTACCGGCCTCTAAAGAATTGTCACAACATGTGAGAGAAAACCATGCATAGAATGAAAGCCAACTTGGGAAACAAGCAATAATATATCAAAACCGCCACCAACACCAATTTGGGCATCCAAATCCTATGCCCAAGGGAGGGAAACATGAATTTGAGAAGTTGTAACTCCCGTCAACAAGAATGGGTCACCATAAAGTTTGTATCTCCCATTTCCAAGAGGAGAATTGAACCAATTTGACTATTAACATGCTCCACTAGAAACCCGCACCCAACTTGGTCCCAAAAATATAATTTATGAATATTCAATAATTTTTCACTCAATAACAATTTAATTAATTCAATTTGAAAATGCAACTTTCTCGATTCATTCCCAGGTCCTGACTTGCTACTTAGGAAATCAAGTTTTCCAAAAATAGTGAATGCTATTTTTAGAAAAGGGGACATGACAAAAACCAACTAACTAATGAAATTGAGTGCTCCTACTTTAGAAAATGACCATTAATTTTATTTTTTTAATAAAAGAGGGGTAAATTTTTTATTAAAAAATCAAGGACAAGTACAAAACCAACCAATAGAAAGCATGGGCTCCCTGAAGGAACCCCAAAAGAAAACAACTACATATTCCTATCCTCCACAATAACCCGTTCCAAATTCTTCACATACTCAGGTGGTAGGAGACACCAATCCTCCACCTCTCACCTGCTCTCCTAATTAGAAGCCCATTTTTTCAAGCAATCCACCACTTTGTTCCACTCCCTAGGGATATGACAAAAGGTGATATGCTCCAAGGAGTTTCTCATCTGCGAAATTTTCCAAATCACCAGAGCTAGTTGCCAACCAACTCCATCCAACCTCTTATCATTCAACATATTGACAAAAATTTGTGAGTCGGACTCACAAATAATCCTCCTCCAATCGAGGTAATACCCTCTCTCCATAGCATGGAGAATAGCCAAGGCCTCCATAAGATTGTTAGTCTGCTACCCCTTATAAATAGAGAAAATAAAAACTCTCCCCCACACTATTGTACCCAATGCCACCAATCCCAACATGACCTAGGTTCCCCCAAGAAGAGCCATCAGTATTCACCTTAAGAAAACCAAGAGGAGGAGGGGTCCACCTGCCATTACGCTGGATTTTCTACTTAGAACACCATTGTCTCCTACTACCCTAGGAGCTAGTATCACCAACAACCAAATTCAAATTTCCCATGATAACCTCCTCGCTAGGCACCACTATCTTGGACAAGTCACATTTCACAGAGATAGTTTCCTAAATCATGTAGAGAATCTTATGTCACAACTACGACTCTGCCATTTGCACACCCTAAAAAATTCTCCTATTTCTTTCCAGCCATAGCTACCAAATAATAAGGGAAGGACCAAGGTCCCAAGCAAACGTAAGAAAAGATGTTTGAGCAAGAGGTCTACCCATGCTATTCCAAAACTCCACCAAAGAAGTGGCATGAACACAAACATGCTTCCAAACTCCCCACCAGTAGTGCCAAATTTCTCGAGCAAAAGGGCATAAGAAAAGGATGTGAGAGGAATTTTCTTCACTAGTATTACAAAGAACACAAAGAGAGGGACCGTGATAACCTCACTTTTGTAAATTATCCCAAGGCATCTATTCTGCACAACCAACCATAAGAAGAAATTGCATTTGGGCCAAGAAAATTTACTCCAAACTTGCTTCCACCAAGGCACTTCCATATTCCCAAACACCTATCTGTCCAACTCCAGGTAACCCAAAGCCACAATAAATTTACCCTTTGGAGAAGGGCCCCAAGCAAGAATATCCCTCCCAGACAAGGAACTACAAAATTTGTCATCCAAAATCGTAGAAATCTCTAGACGAGCCTCCTCAAAACACCCTAGCATCCCTTCCTATGGGGTCTTCTAACACACCACCTCCAGCTAACCCAGAGCTTGCACATGTTTGAAGTCTTTCACTTTGCTCCAACTGGCCTCTAAAAAAACTATTACAAAGAGGTGTCAAATGTGGATAGCTAGTCAAAATGGGTGGGTTTCCATCCCAAGAATCATGCCAAAATAGAGCTTATGATCCACTATTGCAAATCCAAAAGAGACCCTGCTTAATCAGCTTTGCTCCTCTTTTGAGAGTTTCCCAAATCATCGAACCCTTCCCAAGAAGGCAATTCCTGGGTACATCCTCAACACCCACCCTTGGAAGCTACTTAGCAGTGAGGATGCAAGCCCAATCTTGATCCTGGCTAGTGCACCAATGCCAGTAAAGCTTAGTAGCTAAGACCTATCCCGACAATCTAGTAGACTTGAGACCAAAACCCCCTCTTATTTAGGCCTACAAATAGAATCCCATCTAACCAAGATCCATTTATAAGAAGATAAGTTACGATCCCACAAGAACTGACGAGCTAAAGCATCAAATTCCTTAACAAAGCACGGAGGGGCAACCTGAAGAAAACATTTATAAATAGGAAGAGCCTGCACCATAGGCTTCAGGAGAATCAATTGACCAGCCATCGAGAGCCACCTACAAGTCCAATGACTAACTCGCCTTTGAAACTATTCAAGCACATCCTACCAAAGCTGCCTAAGCTGGGGACCCACCAAGATGGGAATCCCCAGGTAGGAGAAGGGAAGAGATCCAATTTGAAACCTGAGGATCCGAGCAATATTGTTATGAATAAGTTGGGGAGTATTAAAGAATAAAATTGAGGGATTGTCCTCATTAATCTTTTGTCTCGAAGCACCCAAATAAATATCTAAGGTTTTCCTTAAATTAATGGCCTCTTGAATTCTAGCCATACCCATCAAAGTTGTTTCATCCATGAACTACAAGTGAGAATAAGGATGAACCCTCCCATCCCAACTCTAGCCTTGAATCAAACCCTGGTCAACCTGAGACTTAATGAATCTTCCCAGCCCCTCCACCATGATAATAAATAGATATGGAGAAATAAGATCACCTTGCTGAAGACCCCTAGAAGCACCAAATAGCTCCGAAGGCTCCCCATTAATGAGGATAGAAAAGGAAGAAGTGACACAACTCATGACCCAAGCAATCCACTCCCTATCCAAACCAAAATCCAGTAAGACCTTTTATAAGAAAACCCATCTAACCCTATCATAAGCCTTAGCCATATCAAGCTTGATGAACATAGCTTTCTCCTTTGAATTCTCCATAGAATGAATGCCCTCTAAGGAAATCATGATACCATCCAGGATTTTCCTACCAGCAACAAATCCCCCTTGTTCAACAAAAATCAAAGAGTTGAGCCAAGGCTTCAATCTTTCCACAATCAATTTAGTGATAATTTTATAAACAACATTGTAGAGAGCAATGGGTCTGAATTGATCCAAATAATTAGTTCCCTCCCTTTTAGGAATAAGAGCCAAGAAAGTAGAATTTATAGCCCAAAGAATCTTCTTATTGCACTACAACTCTTGAACCACCTCAAGGAGATCCATTTTATTGATTTCCCAAAACTCTTGGAAAAACTCAAAGGGGAAGCCATCTAGACCTGGAGCCTTGGATTTTTTCATTTGGAACACAACCTCTTCCAGTTCTGACAATAGAATAGGATGCATGGGAGTTGAATTCATCTCCTAAGAATCCAAAGAGGGGATGCAATCAAGAATAGCCTTCTCCTCACAATCATTAGGAAGAGAATCCTCAGAGAATAGTACAAAAAAGAACTAAACAACCTCCCTGGAAATCTCATCCATGGAAGAAAGATGAACCCCCTCCCGTGAAACCAGAGAGGGTATAAGATTCCTCATCCTATGAGCTTGGACAAAATTGTGAAGAAAAGTAGTATTTCAATCCCCTTCTTGAAGCCAGTCCACATGAGACTTTTGCTTCCAAAATATCTCCTCATGCAATTCCCATTCCTCAAGCTACTTCACGACAACTAATTCTTCCCTAAGTTGATCCTTAAAAAGTCCTTGGTCACGAATCCTGCAGGTGATGGCAACAAGACTAGCTTGAGATGACATTTTTTTTTGTGAAGGTTGCCAAAGCACCGCCTATTCCAATGCTTAAGCTTGAACTTAACAAACTACAATCTTTTGGAAAATGAATACATATCCCTACCGTGAGCAGGATTTTATTGTCACCACCATGTAGCAATAAGATCATGAAGAGAAGAGTCCCATAACCACATAAGCTGAAACTTGAAAGATGGGTTCTTAGGAACTTTGGAAGGAGAAGCTGAGAGCTTAATTGGCCAATGGTCAAACCCTCTCCAATCCAAAATTTCTAAGTAGATAATCTGACCCTAGTCTAGAAGTAGGACACTAAGAAATGATCCAACCTCTCAGAAATAGCATTCTCCATACATCTCTTGTTATTCCACATAAAGAGACCATTGTTGGGCTTAACATCAACCAAGTTTAGAGATTCAATATTCCCCTTGAGGAGACAAGTCGATTGGTCTATCCTAGCAATCCCACCTCATTTCTCCTCAAGAAAAGAAACAACATTAAAATCCCCACCTACAATCCACATAAGTAAAGGAGAAAGAGTTATGATATATCTAACACGATTCCATAATTGAGCTTTACCAGGAAGGTTAGTAGAAGCATAAACATTGGTGAAAAGACAAGTCTCACTCAACTCCAAATAGGCAACAACCACCGACATCGATGAGCAGCTCAAACACCACCAAAGAAGAACAATTTTCTTGGGGTCCCAAAGATAGGCCAACCCCCCAAATTTTTTGAAAGCCCCAACACACTAACACAATCCACGAGGCCAAATGCTAGGAGCCCTATTCATCATACCATTCACCAATAACTTAGTTTCTTGAAGAAAAATCAAATTAGTACAATGAGTCCCAATCATCTCATGAATAGCCTTTTGTCTAGGGATGCTATTCATACCCCTCACATTCCATGAGACAACAATCATTTCTAAGATGGGAAGAAGTGGGAGTCAATGGTTTTCACTAACCCTGAATCAACCAAATTCTTCAAATCCTTCTTGTGGCCCATCTTGACTTTCTCCAAATCCTTCTTGTGGCCCATCTTGGAATATTTCTCTTAAGACCCCTTCTTCAAGAGCTTTTGGTGTAATCCTAGGGCATTCACAACCCCACTACTTTTTCCAAAGTCCAAAGCCTCCTTTGGCTGAGAAGAGACACGATCTTTCGCATCCCCAACCCCAAACAAAGCCACTTATCGACTTTGATATGTATCTACTGGAATTTGAGAAGTTGCATCCAAAACCATCTGGTCCACCTGAACTTCTGCCAATGGTAAAATATGAGAATATTTCCCATTGTCACTAGATAAAGTTTCTCTCAAGGACTCACCACCTGAAAGAGGCCCCACAGGACACCCCTCCTCCAGGGCCAAGTCCTCCAAAACCTCAAATCGATTGAAAGTCCCCTCATCTTGTCTATCCTTCAAAGATCTCTTTTGACCACACCTTTTATTACGAGGCCTAATTGGAGTGAAACCTTCTTTTTCTGCTACTCCATCAGCCATAGGGGCCTTTCCTTTATCATTCTCAAGAGCCAGGGTGGAGTTAGAATTTGCTACCTAATTAAATCAGGGGCATTTCCTCTGTAGATTCCCATACTCATGACACAACCAACATCTAAAGGGAAGGGTTTCGTAATCTAATTATTGAATCCAAGAAACTAAACTAATAGACATAGCCACCGAATCTGACAAAGGATTATTTAAATCAATTTTCACACATATGCGAGCATAAGTAATTACCTTTTGGTCTAAGGTTTGTTGAGTCAGACCAACTGGCTTGCCAATAAGGAGAGCAATCATTTGCAAAATATCACTCCACTAGCACTCCAACAAAAGATGTGGGAGGCGAACCCAAACAAGTACCCACTTGGGTAGCTCCTCACTAGTATTAAAGCCTGCATGCCAAGGTTTCATAAAAAGCCCGACTTGATTAAAAAAATAAGGCCCCCCTTCAAAGGCCTGATTCCTATCTGTCATGCAAGAAAACACAACTATAAAATAACTGTTTGTTGTGACCTTGATCTCTATATCTCCTTTAGGATTCCACAACTTATGAGCCTAGGATTCCAAAACTGGCAGAGATAGCCCAATTCCCATAAATTTACAAATAAGAGCATGTTTGCACTAGTATTCAACATCATCCGCTACTGATTCCAGTTGAATCACCAAGACCAAGCAATCTTGACTTCATTCAAAACATCCATTTACATTTTAGAGCCTAGAAAAAATACTCTCTGCCAATGAACCTTCATCATTTGAACCTTTTTTAAGTCCCTCCATCGCATTTGCATGCAAAGCACCACAAGGATTTACCCTATCCATAAACACCAATAGACAACGTTGAGTAAAACTCCACGCAACCAATGATAAGAGATTTGTAACAAAAGAAAAAGCCACCCCCTGTAGTCCTCAAATGCCCCCCCCCCACAAAGCACCCCTAGCTAACACCAATCTACAAATACTATAACACATGCAAAAAAGAAAAAGAAAAATGCACACAACCTCACAGGCTGTGCACAGTCACTCTCGCACATAGGCTCATCCTACCTCCTCGAAAATGACCATTAAAATTATAATTACAATTCAAAATCAAATTCAAAGAAGTGCAAACCTAACATTCCATTGTGAATTATGTTGACTTGATGTTGGATTGCTCAAACCTTAGAATCCATTGTTGTAAAATCTTGAATTGACTTAAAAGATGCTCAAAATGATTAGATTAAATGCTCAAATGATGATATGAATGCTCAAAATGATTCTAGGTGATTTGAAATGGAGGGAGATGACTTTGTTTTATATATTTTCAAAAATTATATCAAGGGTGGAGATTAGATCTTGAGATCAACGCTTCAGATCAAATCTTGAAGATCAAGGGTTAGGATTAATTGAAAGGTTTAGTTAACTCAAAATCTCTCCTAATTTTTAGGGAATTGGTTGAGATATTTTTGAAAAAGAATATTCCTTAGAATATGTTTTTGAGAGAGAGAATTAGATAATTGAATAATTCATATTATTTAATTATGTGAGGAAGAGAATATTCCTTTATTAAAAAAAATAATATTCCATGTGCAAATGAAGGGAAGAAAAATAGATAATTAAATAATGGGAGATAGAAGAAAGTTAGATTTTTCTAATTAAATAATTTAAAAATGATTTAATTAGGGGGGATAGGGGAAATTAGTAAAAAGTGATGAATTAATTAATTATTTAATCAATAGAGGAAATAAGGTGATTTTAAGAGAAAATGATGAAAATAAGGAGAAATGATGAGAAATGATGAGGAAGTGATGAAAATGCATAGTTAGTGATGAAAGTGAGGAAAATGATGAAAATGAGGAATTAGCGATGAAAATTATGAAAATGCAGTGTTAGTGAATGTGTGATACGTTCAGGCATTTTTAGATGTCTACATTTTCCCCCTCTTTGATACAATGTACTTATTACATTATTTCAAAGATAATCACTACTAAAAAAAAAATTGATGCCCCATTATGCCCCATTGGAAAAAAGAAGGATGGTAGGATGTTAGGCTACCCTAAAGGAGGTTGGCAAGAAAAAAATAATTTTTGGGTTGGGCTCGTGACAAGATGATAGGACTGGTTTTGAAGAGAAGAGGATGAAAAATCAAGCCCTAAGGGTCTTAAAAACTAACCAAGATAGGTAGCAGGGGATGAAAAAAAGCTGGCAAGTAAAACTATAGGTTTTGGGAGGCATTTATATGCATTCAGGCTCATTTCATCCTCATTTGCACATTGAGAGTTTGAAAATTATAGAGCTCTGTGAGATTTCCCAGCTTTTACCTTGTAGAGACTAATTTAGTATGGCGCACGTAGTTCAAGCTACACATTGTGTAGAGGCAGTTCGTTAGTTCCAAAGATTAGTTGGAGTAGGTGCTCCAGTATGTGAGTAACCCTTGTTTCATTTCATGTAGTTCTAAGTAGTCAAAATTAGGTTCAAAGCTAGGTAAACAAACGCGTCACATTATCTACAATGTTTTTGTAACCCAATACAATGTGTTTGTAACCTGACGTGATGTTTTTGACAAAAGCATCAAGTTATTACAAAAATGCTAGGATTTTGAATTTTGTAACATGTATGATTATTAAGGTGCAACATTTTTGTTAAAAGTATCGCATCTATTTTAGTAAAGTGACACTTTTGTAAAAAGTCTCACTTCTTACTGTCATCAAGTGACACTTTTGTAAAAAGCTCATTTTTATTTTTAAGCTCAATCAGATAGGTTTTTTTGCAATTTTTTGAGAAAATTGATGTTGTGAGCATTATGATTGTAGGTTGTTTTAGACCCTATTCTCTCACGAGAGTGATGACCGCAAGTCTTAGACCAGATGGGGGATTTAATATAGATTGATGTGGAGTTCCTTTTGGCTATTGGATTGTATTATATTGCGTACATGTCAGAGATCAGGGTTCATCTTGTCTTGATAACAACGTTAGTTGAGAGGTGGAGGTCTGAGACATCCTCGTTCCATCTACCCACCAAAGAGGCTATCATCACACTTGCAGATGTGTGGTGCATATTGAGGGTACCCATCCATGGAGAGAGGGTGGTTTATGATGTAGACTGTGGCAAGGAGGCCTTGGAGAGAGTCCTAGGAGACGATGAGCTCGAGGTGGATGATGGTTAGGTTGATTTGTGCTAGTATATCAATTTTGTGAGTGATACCATCATTGTCGTGGCTGGACTTATTTGTGGATTGCTTATACTAGATAGGAGGTCCATGGGTTTCAGTGTTCAATGGGGCAAGGTCCTTGAGAGGATCATGGAGGATGTATGCATCTTCACATGGGGTCCATTCATTCTTGCCCATCTTTACCATGATATGAATTTGGTTGTTCATAGATCTACCTCCAACTTATCTGTTAGAGTTACTCTTCTTCACATTTGGGCCTGGGAGCATGTTGTCCTGCTTAGACCGATTAAAGAGACAAATAAAGAGACAGGGTACTCGATGGTTTATCAATATGAGACCATGCTGACACAATGTAGGAGGGGTGACTTGGACCATTGGAGGCACCAAATAAATGATATAGTTGAGTTCAAGAGGCAACCATGGTGACAAATTGAGTCATGGGACGGTGATGGACATTATTTTCCCTATTATCATCAGATGAGATGGATCATTGGGTAGACCCAACACATTCTTGAGAGGTATCTTCTTGATCAGGTCCAACAATAGTTTAGGGAGTAGTAGGACATCCCTACATATGATTATCATGTTGTATTTTCTTGGACTATCCAAGAGATTACAGATTGGGGGTCTATGCCCTCTCCTCAGACGACTATTACAGAGGTTACTGAACTGGCCTAGGTTTAGTGGATCTAGACAGATGGACAGGTAGATCTTTGCATGACACCTAGTTATGATGCATGGTGGGTCTTGCAGAGACCCCTTAGATTTACAAATCTAGATGGGGGGTTGTAGGAGGTCGTTGATAGAGAGAGGTTGAGATAAGGAGAGTTTGACACCAGATAAAGAGCAGCAATAAAGGTACCCATGGTTGAGGATAGAGGACAGGGATAGGGACAAGGACTAGGTCAAGGATAGGGACCGACAATGGCAATGATAATAGCAGTAGGAGGTAATGGAGCCAGGGGACCAAATGGTGGCCCTAATGACCAGAGATTGAGAGTTTCTCTTCAGGAGTGAGATTAGGCACGAAGAGAGAGAGAGAGAGAGAGAGAGAGAGAGAGAGAGAGAGAGAGAGATGGATACCACTAGGAGTGGGATGGTCTCACTATGCAACTTACCCAATGTACTGTTGTGCCCTAAGCACACACACCCCGTTCAGAATGGGGACCCTCTCTTTCCTTCGCCTTGTTGGGTCACTTTTGGCTTTGCCTCATTTTGCGTGCCCCCATTTTAGTGTTCAAAATGGTCGGTGAACCTCAAAGAGTCATTTCAAGTCAACCATGTTTCACCCCCCCTCAAATTTTCAAGGTCCTTTGTCTTTGCGGGGATTCCTTGGTAGTTTTCCTCTAACGGTGTCCCTGGAGCTCCGCGGGTTCGCCCTCGTGGATTTTCCTTGGCGGATTTCCCTATTGCATTTGCTGTGCCAAACGGCTGAAGGACCTCGTCCTTCCATGGCATAGGAGCTGCCAGCTTGGATTTCCGTCCCCACTGTGTTTCAGACATCGAAGTCTAGATGACCATCCTTGAGACCTTTTGGGTCCGCTATGTCGGGTTTCTGCTGCTTCACTGCCGATTCAAAATGACCTTTCTCAGGAAACTTCCCCTCCATCAGGCCCCGATCCCTTCTTTGCTGGTGGTTTTCTATCGAGCATTCCAAACAACTATCCATCAATGGCATTCCGACTGATAGACTCCAACCCTTCCACGGTCTTTTTGAAACTTCAAAACACGTACCTTTGGGTCTATCGTATGAGCATTAATTGTTGGAATTTAATGCCTTAATTTCTATAAATAATTGGATTTGACCTATCATTTTCATATGTCAGTTTAATTGGAGCATAGAAGAACGATTAGAGAGTTACCTCCACGCGTCACCTTCAAGCCCAAAGCCTCCCATCATGGATCCCTTGCATCTATCGACTGATTCACTGACTCCCTTCATCGGGTTCTTCAGGTAAGTTCACTATTCACACACCGTTGATGTTTTTCTTTGATTTCGTGCAAAACTAATGGATAAAAAGGATGAAAAACACATACATTAGATGGAGGAAAGTAGGGCGCCCCAAACCCATGTCATGAAATTCTGAGAAATCATTCAAAATCACCCAAACTTCGTGCATGGAACTTTGTCCTCCCGATGCCATTCTTCGGCCAGAGCGTTAACGCTCTACGGGTCTGAGCATTCTTTTCGCCATTATCGTGACTTGAAAATTGAAGATAACTTACATGCGGTGAAACCCTCTTTCAGGTCTGCTATCGCGGAATGCCCCCACCTCACCGCCATTCAAACTCACTAGCCAAACTGACTCCATCCATGCTACTTGGGCCCACACCCCCAGAATTCTGTTCTGGGGGTGCTACTCGTGAACCATTGTTTCAAATGACATTCTAAGCCCAACCGTCCGTCCTTTGGGCCCCGCTCATCCACTCGCCGTGTAGCATAGAAATTGAAACAACCACACCTTAAGCGCCCTCTAGGTCCCGGTTCGCAGACCTTTGTCCATGGGCCGCAGTGGTAACATCGTCGTTCCATACAACTTTCTGGTGGCAACCTTCTGCTCTCCAGGTCCTGATCATCCTTCAGCTGCATGAGCGAAATGATAAAAACACAAGGTTCCAACCTTTGGCAGGTCATTCCCATCAGACTTCTGCCATCAGGACTTCATCTTGTCCTGACCATTGCAAAGGGGGAGAGTTGCCTTCATCCTTTTGCTGCCTGAGGCCCGATCCTCTGCTTGCTGATAAACTCCACAAAGTAGAAAACAAAGAAAACATAGGGGTCAAGTCCCTAGACAGGCCCGATTCCTTGAGTGGCTCCCATCGGGCCTTCGCATGACGTCTGTCATTCCCAAACGACAATTGCCCAATGGATTTCCGACTCCTCCAACCCGAAATGTCTAAACACCCAAAGTGTGATGTCGACCGCCCTCCAGACTCGCAGGTCTCGCTTAGCAGAACCCCTCCCCCGAGATGTTGTCTCACCAGAGCTGTTCCAAACGGAAAACCCAAACGACCAAGCTCCTCCCTGACTTTGACCATGTCAAAGATGATCTAAATGGATCCTAATCTAAAAATGAACTTTGACCCACGTGCCAAAATGACCTATTCTTCTCAATAGGCCCAATGATTTAACCAATTCCTAGGGTGGGTGGAACCTTGCGGGCTGCCCTGCCCTGTCTTCCCTTTTGAAATAGCTATCCGGCTAGGGAAGTCCAACCCCTGGGGCCCGAACCATCCAAGCTCCCTCCTGTGAACTGCAAATGAAAATCTGAGTTATATGTTAGATTTCTTGAATGTTGAATTGTCCAATCTAACTTCGTTTGTAGGGATTTGGCTAATGTTTCATGCTTTCATGCTTGATTTTACTCACCTCTCCTTTGTCTGCAAAATATATGGGATCAGGTGCAGGACCCTCGGGGGCAACTGCGGAGAAGGACAAAGGAAAGAAAACAAGAAAGGCACCCTACGAAAAAGAGGACAAAGACCAGATGAAGTATCAATTCCAGGGGGAACCCCTGAGATCCAAGGTCACCACAGACTGGAAGGAGGTCACCGACACAAATATTGGACACATAGACATCGACAAATTCAAGCAAAGGGTCAGGATCAACCCTACGACAAAGAATGCAAGAAAAAATAGAGGCAGTGGAATAGTTAAGGTTGCAAGCTTCCCTCCCACTCTTGTCGCCCCTGAACTAGTAATGGCTTGCAAGGAGGCATACCAGCCTTAGACCTATAGGATAGTGGAAAGAGATGGAAATGTGTTAGCTGATATGTCTACTCAAGCAATAACCAAAACCTTCCATATCCCTACCTTCAAGGAAATGGAAATACTGACCAAGGATGATGGCAAGGCAATGTGGGATGACAACCCCCTTAAATGCAAGAAGCTTCTAAATCAACATTGGTTGAAGGAGAAGAGGGGCAGTGCTGCCAAGGTCCCCTAAGAACTATTCTGAAGTGATTTTTATGAAGATTACCATGATTTGGTAGCATTGTTAAGTAGAGTAATTGGCCTCCCAACGACTGCCTACTTCCAGGAGTGGATGATGTACTTCATTAAATAGATTCTTCGTGGAGAAGATACCAAGTTTTATTGAGATGGGATAATCAACGATTACTTCCATGAGTAGTTTATGGCTATAAAGAAAACTTCTAGATTGTATATGACATCCTATTTGGTCTACTCGTTGGCCGAACGAAGGAAATACAATGGCTTATTCAGAGCTCTGGATGAAGAACCTGGCAGGGAGCTGAAGGTTTATGACAGATACCCCCAGCTACAATACAAAAACTTCAAGAAGGATTACTATAGGGTCAATGATGCTTTCATAGGTCATGTCATCAGATTACTCGGGGGTGACTTCGAGAGGCGAGTCTCCCATAGTGCTAATGTTTTTATGAGACAATATGCCTTTCTGTTCATCCAATATTCGAAGTTTACCTATATTCATGTAGAAGGATTCTTAGAAAGACCAAATAAGTTGCCCTGGTATCCTAATGACTGGATAATTCTATCGGAGCTCTCTCGGCAACTACGACATGTGCAAACTCTCTTGAGCAACAAACATATGTCAGGGATCCCTTATCCCCTCTCCTTTGGCCAAGGGATGTACGAACTCCATACCTTGAAATGTGCCCACAATTCAGAGAAGGAGTTGGCTGAATACCATCTAAGGCTCCACACTGCCCGATCGTGGATGGATCGCTATGGCCATATCAAGAAAATGCTTGGACCTGAATATGCCCATTTGCATAGCGTTGAGGATTTCTAGGCTAATTGTAAAGATGAAAATGAGGTACGGATGAGGTATTATATGTGTATGACCGCATACTTTGTAAAGAGGGTCAATTTGTTCCCAGTACCTGACCAAGTGGAAGAGGATGAAAGCACGGTCATTGATCCCTGGTATAATGCAGTTGCTAATCTTCCACTACCAATGATTGATTGGGACGAGCAAGAGGTTGACAACCTTGACATTCTAACCAAGCCCATCGAGGCTTGCACTAAAGAATGGATTGATGGGAAAGTTGCCTGATTGAAGCAGCAAGGGGTCACTTTGACCTATGAAGGGCTCGAAAGTGAGGCAAGTGGAACAGATGGTGGGACAATTGTTGCCCCAATAGGAGAAACTTCAAAATCCCCTCTAGTCACTAGGTGAAGGAAAAGAAAAGAAACTGATGAGCAACAACCAAATCCAAAGGTATACGCAAGAAAGACCTTGGAAGGGGAATCTTCCAAGAGACATAAGATTTCGGGCAGCGTCACAGAGATGCCTGTTATTCAGGAAGATCCGCTCTGTGAGGGAGAGGAAATGGAGGTTGAGCAACCAAAATCTCCACCTGCCGCCTCCACTACTGCTACCCCTCCACCAACTTCCCCACCTACAGTGGACATCTTAGTCCACCGTGCCTCTTCTTCACCTACTAAACAAGTCGTAATGATGGAATCTTCTTCCACCACCACCTCTTCACTTTCTTCTAATTCCATGTCTTTGACCACATATCTCTTGTTAGTAATAGCAACGATGCCAATGCCTACACTCTCACTTCTAGAGGTGTTCTCTCGGCATATGCAGAAGGTTCCTACGAAGCTTTCTGAGGCATTGATGAACCCAACTATTTAGGTTGCCCTGGCACAGATTCTTGCCAATATCCCTGCCTCTGCGCCTCCAACTGAACCACCCAAAATGAAAGCCACAATGGAAATATACAAGGAGTTGGAGTGACGGGAGAAGGAAGCCACAAAGGTATTGGAGGAAGAAGCGGACAACTACCATGAACACCTAGAGCACCAACATTTACAAATTGATGAGGTAGTCCGTGAGGGAGAGGAAACAAAATCCTCCGAGGGTGATGAAGGAGAAGATACCAGCACCAAATATATTGTAGAAACCTTTGATGCAAACCTAGAAGAAGAGCTAGCTCGATAGTTAAAGGATGTCAGGAAGGAAGTGGAAAGACCGCCTCTTGAAGAAGAAAAAGAGTCTAGTGATAAAATGGAAGAAGACACTAAACTTCTGATTGGGGAGAAGGAAGAAAGCTCTAGGCCAGATGAAGAAATGCCCCACTCAGCAGAACAAGAAGAACAAGAAAAGAAAGAGGAAGATGTGCCACCTTGGCATGAGGAAAAAGAAAGTAAAGAAGAAGCCAAGCCCAAAGAGGAGGCTGAGACCCACAAAAATCTAGAGACGAAGCAGCCCAAGGAACATGTGCGTGAAGAAGAAAAGGAAGAGAAGGATATTGAAGGGGAGGACAGCCCCAAGGAATGCATGCCCACCAAATCCCCCATTAAACGCACAGTGCTCATCTGAGACTTTGATGAAGAAGAAGGAGAAGACATAAGAACAAAGCAGGAAGCTCCTGATGATAAAGACATTAAAGTTAGAGGGGACGAAGAAGAAGGTGATCGTGAATCACCCAAGAAAGAGTCTCAGATGCCCGAGTGGCTGGAAAAGAAATTAGAAAAGAAGACTCTGACTCCTAGAGATCCAAGAGCAAGATTGGAGGCCATCTTGGCCCTAGCTCAGATCAACACCAAAAAGGAGAAGAAGCCCAAAGTTAGATCCAAGATGACAATGGACGCTACTGGATCTAGAACCGTGCGAGTAGCTATGCTGGTGGTGGGAGAAGAAGGAATAAGTTACAATGTCTCTACCATCGACTTGGGGACAACCACTAAAGAGCAGAAAGTGGATCACCTTTAGGAGCCCATTGCTATGGTGGTGCATTTGATATGACAGGATAAGATCTCCAAGGAAGAACTTAAGGCATAGCTGGCTGATTTAACAACCTATATTCAGTAATGGTCATCAGTGGAAGAGATTCCTACCACATCCTCGGTGCCACCACAGCTGCTATCTAAGGAGCAAATTGAAAAACTTGAGAAAAGAAAGAACTGGACTAAAGCCACAGAGGATTGGTTCCAACAAGTCTTGTATGCTAGAAACATAGGCATTGGCCATGCTGTTAAGACAAAAAATAAATTCTTGGAAGTCCAAAAATCTCTTGAGGGCACACAGAAGTTTTGCACTCACTTCGCTAGGATATATGACTCCACCTATCCTAAGATTGAGGCCATCCTCAAGATGCCTCACAAAACATGGAAAGAAGACCTTGCATTCACAAAGGATGATCATTGGCTAGTGGATATGTGGAAGTTGGACTTTGAATATTGAAGCAAGTACTTTGCAATGTGGAGCCAGACATTGATTGGTCCAAGGATATTAGGGCCAACTACATTGAGTATCTAAAATTGATGATGGGCTATGATGTGCTGGCTGTTGGGATTGATCCGAGTAAGGTGAAACCTTACTTCCATAAGAAGATGGAAGATGGAATGTTAGGAGAGCTCACCATAGATTTCATGAATTTTGCTGCTCGAGCCTTTTCCTAATCTAAGCAAGTCAGGGACAATATAGCTAAGTGTGATGAAGACTGGGATGCACTTATGGACCGATCCAAGCAATGGAACTACCAAGTGCTCCAATCCAATATAATGGAGATCGAGAAACTTTGGGCATTAATCAATAAGTTCATGGAATATGCTGCTTTGAAGAAGCAAGAAGGAAACCCGATCATTGATGAGAAGCTCCTCATAGAATAGCTACAGAAAAGGAAATCAACAAAAAACAAAATGCTACAGTGTTGTCACAAGAGGACAAAATAGGGAAAAAGACAAGGAATGTATTTTAAATTGTAATATATTTGGGGGTAGGTGAAACCCTAGTTTGTAGTGAATCTTGGCCACACAATGCAAATCAATCTTGGCCATTCATTTTACCTTTTGAACACTATAAATAGGGGGTCTCCTCTCATTTTCAAGGGAGAGTTGAGTTGTTGTAAAGACATGCTACATAAATTTTAATAGAAATACATTGACTTTGGTGGATTTTTAAGTTTCTTTGCATGTTTCATGATTCATCTCCCATAGTTAGTTGATCTAGGTAGATTTACTTTGTTGTTTCAGTTGGTTTTAGATTGCTTTGATAGATTAGTAAATGTTGTTCAATGGTTGTGAAGATTTCTGTTGTGTTGATGCCTTTCTTGTCCATACTTTTTGTTGTTTTTTAATGGTGAATGGTTGTGTAAAGTTAGTCTAGACTTAAATTGAAAGCTGCTCCAAACTTCCATCTTTGTTCATGCATGTCTATGGTGAATGAATGATAGAACATTTGCAATCCTTAGAAGCTAGCACAAGTTTCATGATACTGTGAGTTTTTTGGTTAAGTGAAATTCTATTTGAAGGAAGCTGTCCACAGTAGAACCCTCCATGATCACTGTTCATAGTTAGTTTTAGATCCAGGAACCTCTCTTCTCCCCTGCTCTTTTCCTTTGTTTTAATAAGTGACTTGTGCTAAGGTTCATTGCACATTGTAAAGCTAAATCTTAAGGTAAAACATGAGTTTATCATTACTATTCGAACCTGCAACAAATTGCACTCTAGCTTCCATTTTAGAAACTCCATTTCATGATTCACCTCGTATCCAGCCAAATACGTAAGTCTGCCCTGTGATTACCAGCAAAATCACATCAAACATCAACTGAGAAGTTCCATGCATATCATGGCCTAACACCCGAGAGACCTTGGGGTAGCGATTAGTAACTTGTTTGCAAATTTCTACCTTTCAAGAGAGGTGATGCGCCTATGCATTACCTATGTTGAGAAATTGTACCAAAACACACATCAACATGTACCACTGAGAGGGACACAAAGATTACACGCCACCAGTACCTTGAGGAACAACTCACACAAAAATTACAACCAAGAGGGCTCAGGAGAGAGGCCGTCGATAACAATTGGAGAGTTAGTTAGCACAAGTTACAATAGGCCAGGGCTAGGTCATCTCTTTATCACAACATATACAAGAGATTAGGTCTCTTTAGAGTGAGGCAACCTATTATAAGACCTTATATGATATATTAGTTTCTACTCATAGGAGACAACCCAAATTTTCACATAGGAGTGCAATGGGTCCTAGTGGTTTAGACAAGGGATCAGTGGGCAGGCCTTCTAAAGGCCATTCCCAGGGTTAGGTTCCATAGCAGCCCCAAGGATCACAAGACCAACAATAGTAGATGGGTCCTCCTCCTCCTCAACCTCCTCCTAATCAAGAGGAGATGGGGAGTTCTATGTAGCTCATTGTATATATGATTGATGTATTTTATAGATAAATCATTTGATGTATATACATTCATTGGCTTTTGATAGCCTCATGTACAATATTTTTGATGTATAGATTGTATCACACATTCGATGAGATGATGTTATGTATCATGACACACATTTTTGACTATGTTATATATATGAGATGAGATCCTTTTGAATACGACTATCAGATGTGTATGATTTTTATGATGTTATGCATGAATGCTTATGATATAATGATGTATGATATATGATTTGATATCATGATGTGTGGATATTGTTCCTTTTGTATTTTTCAGTAGTTTGATATTATGCATGATTATAGATGTATGATTGAGATGATATATGATATGATGTATGATTGATGAATTAATGGCTAATGATTTTGTGGATACAAGATGCATGTGGTACTAATGATGTTATGGATACAGGGTATGAGTGATATTTTTGTGTATGTCATGATACTTGGATAGAAATGTTAGTAGGATGAATGGATGGATAGAATAGATTAGATGATAAAAGAATACATGATATTGATCTGATTTGTTGAAAATCCATTTATTATGATCATGGATATAGATGATGATTGATGATGTTGAAAACTTGATGAGTATGCTTTTGCTTGTGGGTATACTAAGTAATTTCATCATAGCAATCCTTATTAATATATTAAAAGACACAATGCTCCAAGGTATGAAGAACCATAGCGACTTTGTATCTATTGCGTGCACTTTGACTCTACAAACAAGAGGAGTATTCTTTCTCATACCAGACATACAAAAACCTTGTTATGAGTGTGTGAAATACAAGCTCGGAGAATTTTAGACCAATGCATAGAGAGGTATAAATAACCTAACATGCAAGGGTCATTTTATGTTGCTTGAAATGACTTCCACACACACAAGGAAAGTATTCGCCATGGTTATATTACAAGAATATCCAACAAAAATGGAATATGAAAGCAATGATCATGCTCGATTCCTCTCTCTCTAATCATTTTTTAGACATCCTTGAGAGATCATTAGAATAGGACAATAAGAAAAATTAAAAGAAAGGACCAAAAAGACGAGACAAAGCTATCATATCACTTGCCAAATATTTTTGGTTATAGATTTTCCAACGATGGTACCTATTTGTAGGAACAGTATATTTGTTAAGGCACATGCTTGGATGTTGATGTTGATGATGATGGTAGGTAATGGATACATTGTTTTGTCTAATAATGATCAAGTCTTTATGATTTTTGCATGAACATTTTAGATTTCAACAATTGTTATGTTTGTTTTTTATTTTTTTTTGTCAAAGGTGAGGATGACGATAATTTTATTATGGACAAACAGTTTATTATGGATAGGTGTTTATGACGATGTTTTTTCTTTTGGAATTTTTGAATGTTTTTGGGATTTTAACAATTATTTGAGGTTGTTTTGGGGATTTTTGAATTTTTTTGCATTTATTTTTTATATTTTCAAAATATTTGAATATTTTGGGATTTTCAAGATATTTGGGATTTTTTGGACTTTTGAGATATTTGGATTTTTTTGGATTTTCAAGATATTTGGATGTTTTTGGATTTTCAAGATATTTGGATTTTTTGGATTTTTGAGATACATGGATGTTTTTGGATTTTTCAAGATATACAGTTTTGTTTTGGATTTTTGAGATATATGGATTTTTTCAATTTTTGAGATATATGGATGTTTTTGGATTTTGAGATATATGTTTTTTTTTGGATTTTTGAGATATATGGATTTTTTTGGATTTTTGAGACATGTGACTTGAGAGTGGAACAAGAATCTAATCCAACTATTGAGTTTAGGAGGATGCCCTCAGTTAAGTATGGGATTACATTATTACAGATAGGTTTAGTGATGCAAATGAGGATAATAATGGTGCGACAAAGGTTAAACACTTACCAAGTGATCAAGCCATGGTTGGATGCACAATTTATTGTGAAGTGGATGGATGGAATGGATGGGTGGCAAATAGATTTTGATAGATTATGGGATGGAGCTTGTTCATAAATGGTGTGTTTTTACCAAGTTTTCAACATGATACTTATCCTAGAAGCACCACCGAAGTGGTTTTCACTTAGAGGATGATTTATTTCTCTTTACTATTCTTCTATTTTTTTTTGTTAAGATATTCCGATAGGTTAGGTGTAGAACTCCTTGAGATAACTGTTGTTGATGGGTTTCACTAGAGGTTCTCCTTCAAGGGTAGGTAAATGATATTTCCCCCAAGCCATAGCTTGCAATGATCACAAATGGTCCCAACAAATTTGGTTCAAACTTTCTTGTACCCTCTTGCTTGAGTTGATTCTTTTGATTTTCTTTCAATACTAGGTCACCAACTTGGAAGAGCTTGTTCTTGATTTTCTTGTAATTGTGTCAAAGATGGTTTTGATATGCTTGAAGGTGGTTGAGTGCTCTTAAACATCTTTCATCTAATAACTTGAGCTCTTGTAACCTAGATACCCAATATTCTTTGTTGTTGACAAGATTCTATGGAGATACCCTTAAAGAAGGAATTTTGACCTCTATAAGCAAGATGCCTTTGGTATTGTAGAACAAGGAAAATGGAGTAGCACATGTGGGTGTTTGAATGCTTGTTTGGTAGGCCCATAAGTCTGGGTTTAGTTAAAGATTCCAATCATGGTGGGTGTCATTAACTATCTTTTTGAGTATCTTGAGGATGGTTTTATTAGATGCTTTTTCCTTATCGTTTCCCTAAGGGTAATAAGGGGTAGAAAAGTGGTGTTGGATATGTAACTTAACACAAAGGTCTCAGACATATTGATTTTTTAAAGGTGTCCCATTTTCCATGATTATGGTTTGGGGTAACCATACCAACAAATCAAATAGTTTAGAATAAACTTAGTTATTTATTTACTTGTGATGTAAGTTAAGGGTATGACTTTTATCCACTTTGTGAAGTACTTAGTGGCAATAATAATGAATTTATGGTAGTTGGATGAGATGATGGATATCTTGCCTATGAGGTTAAGTCCCCATTGTGTAAAAGGTCATGGTGTAATGATCATATGTAATTCTTGTGCTAGGGCATGAATAAGATCACTATGATACTGACATCGAAGATACTTCTTGGAAAACTAATTAGCTTCCTATTCCATCATGGGCTAGTAGTATCCAATAATTAGTAGCTTTTTGATTAGGTTAGGTGATCTATAACACACTAGAGTTGTCACAAGAAAGGATGGAAAATATCAAAAATAAAAAAAATGATATTTTGTATGTTTTAGTAATTTACATTTTTAGAGGTCTTCGGAGCAGAATTTGGGGTCAAGATTGTTGTCGATCCTTTAAATGGAATAGCATAAGAATTGGATTTAAGGGATTGAAATAAGATCTCTTCAAGACCTTTCTAACAAGGTGGAGAAGTTGTCAATCTGACTAGCAGGCTGCAAGTTAGGACCCCGCTAAGTTAGGGTACCTAAATTCATATTTTTTTGAAAATTTGTAATTTTGTTTGTTATTTTCTCACAACCAACTATTCATTTTGAATTCTCGAGGCTACGATGACTATTGGAATTCCTTAGTCTATATATATTCATGTTATTTTGAATAAAATGGTGACTTTGAAGGCATACAACTCTCTTTCACGAGTTTTGCTATTTTTTCCACTAATACAATATCACAAGTTTTCGTCTACACCAAATATTGTAATATGAATTTACACTAAAATTCAAATAATAGGTATTAGAGTGAGAATGATCCTGAATGTTAGCTCGTACATGGTCAGGCTATTAACGACTAGGATTGAAAATAGAATTTATCAGATTATCCTCCTTGAGATGCACATGACCAAAGATGGTAGAGGAACAAGGCGATTTGCTAGACCCTATCAAGATGATGGTTGAAGAATATTTGAAAAAGTGATGAGAGGAGATGATGAATGAATTTGCATGTTTATTCCGACAGAATCAAGGAGATAAGCAACCAAACATGGAAAAAACACCATTTTGTGGACACACTCCTTTCAAGGTGCAAGTAAACTTCAACATCCGAAATTTTAAAGGCATAATTAATGTTGATGTTGTGGATGATTGGTTGTCAAAACTAGAAAAATATCTTTCAATGAATAGCTTTTCTAATGTAGAGAAGATAACATGTGCTCTCCTCAAGTTTGAACACCATGTGAAGCAATCATGGGAGGCAAATCTGTCAACCAAAGAAATTGCCGAGGATGGAGGAATAGATGATAGTCCTACATGGGAAGAATTCATGGAGCACATCAAAGAATATTATTTCCTTGAAGACACATACAAAGAAACATATATATAGTGGCAACTACTTCAATATAAGAAAGACCAATCTGTCCAAGACTATACAAATGCCTTCCATGCTTTATCTACAAAACTTGGCATCCAAGATATGAAGAAACATCGAGTGTTGAAATATCGTAGCGGGATACATCGTTATATTCAAACCAAGGTGTCATTTTTTTAATATTGAGACATTGGGAATTGCATACAAATATGTAACAAAAATTGAAGAAAAATTGAAGTAGAGAGGGAAAAAGGACAACAAACCAAAAGGAGATAGTAACAATAAGTTTCAAAGGAAGCAAACGAATGATAAATTTTCCTCTCAATCATCATCAAATAAAGTGCCAATGGATACTGGTATGTGATGTGAGATTCACAAAAGTTCTCGACATAGCACAAAAGATTGTAGAGTTGTCAAATCATTGATGGCAAAAACCCATGAACTGAAAAAATAAATTGATTTGTTGCCTACAGATCCTTTTGAACACAAGGAAGATGAATAGATCATTGAGGTAGACCCTTATTCCATAGTATCTATTGCCAAAAAATTTCACAGTGAAGATGAGGAATGATTGTTTTATTCATAGATGTGGGTGAATGGGAAGGCTTTTCACTTCATAGTTGACAACAAGAGTTAGAAGATTTTGATATCTATTGAGGTTGTAAAGAGGATGAATATGAAAACAACACCTCATCCACAACCATACTCAATGGGTTGGGTGAGTTAGGGATGAGATATTCAAGTAACCAAACAATGCAACTTGTCTTCCTCTATCAAACCATTCAAAGATGAGGTAATTTATGATGTTGCACCATTGGATGTATGTGATATAATATTGGGACAACCATACATGTACAAAAGACATGGCATCTATGATTCTAGACCACAAAGTATTATTGTCAATCTGGGAGGAAAAAAATATCGTATACCTAAGGTATGTCCATCAAAGGTTGCATCCTTAATCACTGCAAAGCAATGATGGCATTTGATTGGTCAAATTGGAGCTTTTGTATTATTAATGATTCGACTTGAGGAAAAAAAGTTAGTCATCGGTAACACTAATACAAAAACAATTGTCGCCACATATCAACAAAAATAGATGGAGGGACTATTGGTAGGGTATCAAAACATCTTCGCTTCCCCAACAGGAGTTCCAAAGCATTGCCAAGTCAAACATTTCATTGATGTGATTCCTAGGACACCATTACTAAATAGACCTCTATATAGGAGATTAGTTTTGGAGAATGATGAGATCAAGAGACAAATTGAAGAACTTATCCAAAAGGTCCATATTCGACCAAGTGCATCACCACGTGGTAGTACAATTGTTTTGGCCAAGAAAAATGATGGAACTTGGTGGTTATGCATTGATTATCGAGCCTTGAAAAAGATCACTATGAAAAACAAGTATCCAATCCCTCATATTGATGATCTCTTGAACCAACTAAGGGGAGCTAAATGTTTCACCAAAATTGATTTAAAATTAGGATATCACCAAGTGCCAATTGACTCGTCCAATGTTTGGAAAATTACTTTCAAATCCAAGGAGGGGTTGTTTGAGTGGTTGGTGATGGATTTTTGGTTCACAAATGCTCCTACCACCTTTGTGAGGATGATGAATGATATTCTTAGGTCTTTTACTAATTCTTTTGTGGCGGTCTATCTCGATGACATACTCATCGTTAGCAAGACATGGGAGGAGCATTTGCAACATGTGGAACAAGTTCTCTCAACCTTGCAACATGTGGAACAAGTTCTCTCAACCTTTTAAAAAGATAAACTCTATTTTGATAAAGAAAAATGTTCATTTGACATGGAAAGGATTCAATACTTGGGCTACATCATGGATAGTGTAGGTGTTCATGTCGATCCAACAAAGATACAAGTGATCAAAAACTGGCCTGCTTCTAAGAACATTACAAAACTTTGAAGCTTCTTGGGGCTAGCCAATTTTTATCAAAGGTTTGTACTTGGGTTCTCTCACTTGGCATGACCCATGAACCAAGTACTCAAAGGAGGAGGTGAAGAAAAGTTTATCTGGACAAAAGTACAACAACAAGTATTTATGAAACTCAATAAAAGGCCATGTTCAACACCTGTATTAGCACTTTTAGACCTGTAACAACCATTTGAGATTGAGATAAATGCCTCTGAGTATGCTCTTGGGTAGTACTCATGCAAAATGGTCATCCAATGGCTTATCACAGTGAAACATTCTCTGATGCAGTCCATAGATATCTGACATATGACAAGGAAATGAATGCTATTATGTAGACTTGCAAGTAATGGAAGCACTATATTTTGGAGAAGGAGACTATTATTCATAAAAACGACAAACCTCTACAATTTTTCCAAACACAAGGGAAATTACAAAATGATAGACATTAGAGATGGTCAGCCTACTTGTAGCAATTTCATATTAATATTCACCACAAAAAGTGTAGTAGTAATAAGGTTGCAGATTGCTTGAGTAGACCTTCGATTGTTGATCTAACTATGGTATTGGATTCTTGTGGACATAAAATAGTAGATTGGCCCAATCTATACAACACTGATGTATATTTTTCTGATACGTACAACAAACTAATAATAGGTAAGAAAGTTCTTGGATTTTATTTGTAAGATGGTATTCTTTGTCACATGGGTCATATATGTGTCCCTATTAAGGAATGATCAAAGATGATATGGGAAGCACATTATAGCTATGTTGATGGACACTTTGGGGTGGGAAAAACTCTTCTTGTACTCCAAAGGTATTTTTACTAGCCTAAGATGCAACATGATGTTACTTCTTATATTATGTTGTGTGTAGCCCGTGCCATTGCGAAGCCTACAAATCATAAGGCAGGACTATATATGCCTCTTCCTATCTCAAATAGACCTTGGAAATTAGTTTCTATGAACTTCATGTCTGGCCTCCCTACTACTAGATGTGGCCATTATTGTGTATATGTTGTGTTAGATAGGTTTTCAAAGATGGCCATACTAGTAGCTTGCAAGAAAGGTATGTCCATAGAGGATACCACCAAGTTATTCTTTGTTCATGTCTAGTTCACTTTGGATTGCCATAGAGTATCATCTTTGATAGAGATAGAAGATTTATTAATAAATTTTAGTTTGCACTTTGGGAAATGATGGAGACCAAACTCATAAAGTCTATTGCCTTCCACCCACAAATAGATGGCCAGATTGAAGTGGTCAATCACATGATTATTCACATTCTACATATGTATCACTCTCAACATCCTCAAACATGGGATGAGAGCCTTTCATATGTGCAACATAGCTACAATCATGTGGTGCATAGTTCGACAGGTTGCAACCCATTTGAGGTTTTCTTGGGATACCAACCATTGGATCCTTTAGATGTTGCTCTTCTAGCCATGACAACTGAACTATCAACACATGAAGAGAAGGAGATGGATAAAGCCTATAGTTTTATTAAAAAGATCTGCCATATCCAACAACAATTTCATGAAATATTGTAGCAAACCAATAAGAAGTACAAGTACCACCATGAGAAGCATTATATACCTCACCACTTTCAAATTAGTGACAACGTGTGGCTACATCTTTAAAAGGAAAGAATTTAGGGACCACATAAGAAGATTCATCCTCTTCGATATGGGCCATACACTATTTCAAAGCAAGTTGATGAGAATTCTTTTGAACTCAACATTCCTCCATTTCCGGGGCTTCATCATGTTTTTAATGTTGAGTTATTACGACCATATTTCCTACCTTTATTGGATACATTGAGTGTTACTGAGAAAATTTAGATTGTTGAATTGAATCCTAAGACTACTAATCTAGCAGTGCATGATCAGATTGTTGATGTTCATGATAAAGTTTTGAGAAACACACAGGTTACTCTTTATTAGGTGGTTCAGGTAGGACATCTACCTCACCAAAGCAAGTGGTTTACCAAACATTAGATTGCCACACATTTTCCTCATCTATTATAGAACATTTGTGCAATGGGGCTCATTTCCTCTCAAGGGGGAGGAATAATCTAGAGCACTCTAGAGTTGTTGGCACAAGAAAGGATGGAAAATATCAAAAATCAATTTTTTTGGTATTTTTCTATGTTTTAGTAATTTGCATTTTTAGAGGTCTTCAAAGTGGAATTTGGGGTCGAGATTGTCATCGGTCCTTTAAATCCAATAGCATAAGAATTAGATTTAAGGGAATGAAATTAGATCTCTTTGAGACCTTTCCAACGAGGTAGAGAAGTTGTCAATCTGATCAGCAAGCTGCAAGTTAGGACCCTGCCAATTTGGGGTACCTAAATTCACATTTTTTAAATTTTTTTTGTAATTTTGTTTGTTATTTTCTCACAACTAGCTATTCATTTCAAATTCTTGAGGCTATGATGACTATTGGCTTTCCTTAGTATGTATATACTCATGTTATTTTGAATAAAATAGACGACTCTCTTTCACAAGTTTTTCTATTTTGTCCACTAATATAATATCACAAGTTTCTGTCTACACCAAACATTATTATCTAAATTTACACTTCAATTCAAATCATTAGGTCTAGTAGAATGTGACCCACAAACACTTTCATGTACTTCCTATAAGGCGATTATTGCCTCTTCAAGGTTAAGACATCTAAGTAATGTTCCATTAAGACTTCATCAGTTTAAAGTATCACCAAGGATAGTAAAACATGAGGATCAATGGATAAAAGTTTTCTTTTGGGTGCTAATTATGTCAAGGGGTATGATTCCATGTTGGAGATAGGCATAAATATCTTGGTACCAGGGTGATATGAGACCAAAAATTTTGCACACGAGTTCAAATTTTAGGATATCGAATGTGGGTATGAGCAATTGTTCCACAAGAAATTCACATTTATGACTGTTTTGTGGTATATCGCACTAGTACAAAAATAGCAATAAACTACTGAAAAAACTACTGAAAACTGCTCATAAATGACTGAACTTGGTCACATGACCATTAGTAGTTTATTGCCAATCATATATAATGCGACCAAATTGATGACTAAACCATTTTTAGTCATTTATTTGTTGTTTTGATTGATCGATTTAGTAGTATATTTAGTCATTGATTGATGTGATTTGGTCACTTATTTAGTCATTTTTTTCATTGATATATTTAGTCATTGATTGCTGTAATTTGGTCACTCATTTAGTCATTTTTTATTCACTGATATATTTAACTGGTCACTTATTTTGTTGTTGATTTAGTCATTATTTGTTGTAATCTAGTCACTTATTTAGTCATTCTTTTATTCACTGATGTATTTAGTCATTGATTGTTGTTAGTTGGTCACTTATTTAGTCGTTTTTATTCATTGATTTCATTAGTCATATATCTATTCATATTTATTCATGCTACTCACTGATTTCTATCAATTGGTAGTATATTTAGTCAATTTAATTATTAATTGATATGAATTAGTAGTATATTTAGTCATTTTAATTGACTAATATTTGAGGATTTAAGCATAAAACACAGGAATTCACATCAATTATCAATTGCACACAATAAGATAGCCATTGAGAAGGAAAAATTGATGAACTTTATTAATAAAAGAAAAGTGTTCTACTTATAGCTTATAAATAGAGTATTAAAATTGTTATTTTTAGTCACAAGACTAAAAATCTGAGTTACAATATTGCACAAAAATGACTGCAAGAAAAAAAATTCTCCTAAGAACTTCTACAATGATGGAAACACATGTTTGAAGCCCTTTAATGCGAGCACATGCCCCTTTCATCTCTTAAAACTTCTACAATGTGGGAAATCTTCCTGGAGCAAGCTGTAACATGTAGAATCCAAGGAGAGTGTTGATTGTGTCCCATATATGAAGCTCTCTCCTTCAATGTAGTCAATAATAACCCAACTAGAATCTTTCCTCCTTTATATGCAACGTGCCATCTAATATGAGCAACAAGGTGCTATCTTTTCCTCCATGAATGAAGCTGTGCCTCAATACAACCAACAAAATTACTATTAGTCTCAATTTAGAAAGAATAAAAGTGCATTGTATATTGCAAGTTTACAATAGTAAGTCCAAACACAACAAAAAGATAAATCAATTAAAAAACTATAGCCTTGTCAGCAAATGCCTTAAACAAAGTGTTCAACATAGGCTTGAAATATGCATATTGAACCCTTGATTTTAGAACCTTGTTCAAAATTTAAGAAAGGTGATACACTCAGATTATAAAATGAAGTTGACATATTATAGAATGAAGGCTATCAACACTAACCTGATTGGAACAACATTATCAATATAAATTTCTTGGAAACCAAGCCCAAGATTGCCATCAAACTTGGACAACAAAAATGTCAACCCTGGTTCATGTGTTGTCTTAGTAAAGACCTGCACCATGAAAGAATCCATTTATACATAAATTCCAAATTAAGTTGATGAGAATAGATATTTGATATCCAACTTGGAAGCCTTAACATCCAAAAATTACTAACTTGATGTTTCACAACAAGTTTCCCAACTGTGACATCATCTTTACTTAAGAAACTGGATATTGATCCACCGCCATATTGGATCTCACAAGATTCTCCTTCACAAACAACAAATGATATATATTAATTGTTTAGCAACTTCCTTAATATCCCCATGTAAGTAGACTAAACTAAGTGAGGTTGAGGGTTTGAAGTAGAGAACCATCTTCTTGGTATGTGCTTGAATTTGATCATGACTTGTATCTTGAATGAAAATATCAAGCTAGCTGCACTATAAAATCATTGTTAGAAAAATAACCACAAAATTCTCTTTAATTAAAATAATCCTTCTAGATATTTCAAGACAAGATATTTCAGTTAATTTCTAAGAGAGCTAATTTCACTATCCAAACAACCATCAATCTATTTACTGTATATAATTTCCCAAAATTCATAATTTGAATGTAATGAAACTAACCATAATTACCAAAGATTTGACACCAAAATGTAGTACAAAATGAATTGTTTGACGACAAATGTGTTTTGATAAACCAAATATACACTTGATATATTGATTTAAATAACAAGGAAACATCAAATTGGAGACAAGAAGAAAACATTCATTAATTCACTTCAACAAACAATTTAAACCAGAATTTGGCCACCAATTATAACTTCATTCTATTGATCTTCAAAAAGATTTTATAATACGTTTCAAAATTTTGTCCCGACTGACATGTCAAAAAGTGTCTTTTCAGTTACCCACTTCTAACATAAATAAAAAAGTCTTATAATCATTGTTTACATAGGATTACATAAAAGCAATGAAAGATGAGAAGTGAAGAGAAATGATCAGATGTTGAAGTCCAAAGCACTCACAAGATACTGAATTTTGTTACTCATCGTAAGGTACCTGTGATCATTCAGATCTAGCAAGGTCCTCTCTCCATGATAGTATCTGCAAGGCTTGGTACTTCATTACAAGGCCTATTCTTTTGGGGGAGCTAGATATGTCTAGTCCCATTGGTACACCATTGAATCATGAGGCCATTTGTACTCGTATATTTTTTATGTGTTAGCCAAGTGACTCTTCCATCTGCTGTCTGATAACCCTTTTCTATCCATGATGAATTTTGAGTATTCAACATCTAGTGCAATTATTCCATCCAAGGTTATATTGAGGCAGTGAATATTTATGTCACCATCCTTTTGTAAATTAGTGAGGCAGTTGGGAACAATTTTTCTAAACTCTTCTATCCAATCCTTGGATTCTTTTAGTTGATCATCATCCCTTAGCATCTTAGGCACGAACCAATTCTTTAGTGTGTGAAGTGAATCCATTATTGCCTTGATATTTTGGTCTTCTGCAGATATGTATCGAAATTCATATGTGACCATTCAGACTATTTGCTCAGTAGGCATTAAAGCTATGGGGGGCCTCAACACTCCTTTGTAAAATTCTGCACAAAGTCATTAAGGTGTGATGTACAGGTTGTCATTTCTTGAATAAGGGGTCCAATATAGGTACATGGGCCTTTATCTGATCAACTGCTTGTGACAAGGAGACATAAAATTCATACAAATTTTCTAATTTTTCCACAATTAGTTTAACCCTATGCTCCAAGATCTGTTCCAATATCCTGAGGGTTTCTCTCTTTGCTCTTTCCTTTGTTTCTTCATTAGTATTTTTCAACTTCTCAATTTCTTGTTTTAGGAAATTTACTTGTTCAACAATGATTGCACTTGTATCAGTCTGGATGGAAAGGGGCTGGTATACTATTAATTCTATGCTTTGGGAAGGACCTGCACCCTTCAACTGCTCTTTCAATTTCACATTTTCTATGAATCACCTATTCACTTCATCATTCAAATTAGTCTGTGCTTTCTCATATTCTACCAATCTAAGCTCCATAGCTTTAACCACATCCCTAGTAAGCATTGTTGAGTGCATTGTCATAGTAGCTTCCTCCAATGCTGATGTGTCTTGAAGTGTCTTTACCATGGCAGTCCCTCTCATTTCTTTTACAACTTCAAGCAATCTTGGTTTATCTATTCTTTTTTGCTTTGTCCAAAAGGCTAGGGTTTCAAGTCTTGGATCGTAACCTATGCCACTCATTCCTTCATCCGAATTGAATTTAGAAACCAACATGGGATCTTCTTGCCTTCTTACTTGATCTAGTAAGAATATCTTTTTTAACTCCATCACAAGAATAATTAGTATATTGCTTTCTAAGAACAATTTTCTTGCTTCTTGGGGGCTAACAATAATTTCAATAATCCCGAGTTCTTCAAGAATTTGGGAAACAATCTAGTCATGCTGTGACTCCTCAGTGCCCATCTTATTAATTTGGGGTCTCTCCTCAAATTCTTTCACTTTCATCTTAAACCAAAAATCCTTAAACTCAGGAGTTTGAATAAATTCATCATCTTCAATAAATCTAAGGGAAACAATCACCCTTTCATCATCATGCACTTCTTGATCATTGTGTCCATGTACATCCACTCTTTCTTTTGGTTTGTGAGCATCAATTACAAGCTTAGACATTGGTTGATCAACTTCATTATCTTTAAAATTCAAAAGCACATCGGCTACCTCTTCAGTCTGTGATTACAATACCACTTGGTTTGATGGGCAACTTGGAGGGTTTTGAAGACTGACCCTCAAGTTTCTTTTCAGGTTGAAAATATAATCTTTCAAAGTTATCAATTATTATGTTCATCCTTTTGATAGGATCCTTTTCTTCAATATATAATCCTTGGAATCCAATGTCCCTTTTCTTCTTCTCGTCCTCAAGCCTCTTTATGATTTCCCACTTCTTGTTTCTCTGAAAAACTTCATCAGGTGTAAAGCAATTTCTTATTACATCTTCTTCGTAATCCATTTCATGGTTAATCCCATCTTTAGTGAGAAGTTTCTACTTTATAAAATTAATATTCCCTTCAGGATCAAATACCCTTTCTCCTCGTGAATTCAATGAATATCCCATCTTCAAATAGTTTTGCAGTTCTTCAAGAGTATTAGACCCTATGGATAGCTCCTCACATTCAGTTAGGTCAGGGAGGAATGTCCCCTCTTTCTGTATTTTCATAACATCATGCTCCATCCATAACATTTTCCACATAAATTATAAAAATGCAATTCAAATAGAAACAAATTCAGGTAAAACATGCGGGGCTTGAGGACACCCATAGATCCTTATTACTTTTTGGTCTGCTAAGAAGAACTAGTCATCAAAATTGTGAGTGTGTCCTTTCTTTGGCTTCAATGCTAAAGATCTTAATACTTGCATGGTTTTATTAGGAAATATTGGTGAAATATGACCAAGAGTAGCCATGACCTTTACTATGAAATCATCATGAAATATACATAATCACTATTTTTACATCTACTATACTAGATGTAACACTAGTTTTGTACAGGCAACCTATTCCCTTCATTATCAGTCATTCCCAAAAAAAAAAATTTAGTCCATTTATTTATGTTTTGGTACAATATTAAATGACACAACACAAAGTATTTCCAAAAAGCGATGGGAGCTAAGTTCGCTCTTACTTGTAAAAATCCCTCATGTAGCCCTTTCTCAATTTCAGCAGCAAAGTCATACTCAATGTTGACTTCAGGATTTTGTATCTTCATTGTCATCATCATGAGATAGGTTGGCATCCTCTCTTTAGCATCTATTCCAACCACTTGGCACAAAGCAAAATAAGTTCTTTTGAAATATACTTGGAAGTATTCTATGGAAAATGACTCAATTTAGGAGGGGAAGATAGGTATCCTCCTATTATTTACACCCTTTTTCATGTGTAAAGGAAGTTCATTAGTCCTGTAGGTTTTTCTCAATCTCCTATAATCCTCCTCACTTCTATCCAAGTCAATCTTAGTGATAGCTTGCTTGTTTAACATAAAACACTCTATAATTGCTTCTTTAGTTAGCGCCACTAATGGTAAACCATCTGGAATTCTTATAGTCCTAGTAGCTAGGTGATAATATTGTGCCAATACTTTAAGAAAATCAACATCTACGAAGACATTTGGAACTGTCAATTTGGAAAAATCTAAGGTCCAAGGATTCGAAACTGGAATCTTGTCATCCCTTTTTTCATAGAAGTACCAAAACAGATCCCACCCTGAGATAGGGATAATTGGGTCTCTACATCCATGGGTTGTATCTTTAAACATCTTTTTCAATCCTTTGTCTACAAAATTAGGTAACACATCTAAAATGGATTGTTGTAGGGACCTCTTCTTTGATTTAGAAACTGTGGGCTCTTCCTTTTTACTCACATGTTGACTTCTTTTGGGTGGCATGATGAAGAATTTACTCCTACTTGTTTTCTTTAAGTGTCTAATTGTAGAAGCAAATTCAATTCTTATACACTTGCTACAGAGGGTTTTTGTGAACTTACCTGACAAAATAATAGCTGCAGAGTCTTCCCAATTGAACTCCCTTTCCTCCGCTACACTGAACTATGTGAATAATTGCCAAATGTCATCGAGTCCCAAGTAATATTTGTTGTTGAGCTTGGTCACCTCACTATTAATGTCAATTCATACAAAATATTTCAGAATCTGCCCATATTTCGAGTTTAAATACATGCCTTTGATCTTGGGAAATCAAATGGTGTAATCATTAAATGCTTTGACAACTTGTATTGTAGTACCACTTTGTCATTTCAAGACTGTTGCGGGTAGTGTTAGCAGTACCACCACCCTGTGCACACCCCTTTGGACACCCGTGACACGACAGGTTAATTCTATCATTGAGCGACTATTCACTATTGTACCACACTATCATATCAAGACCACTACAGGGTAGTGGTAAGGTAGGGTTAGCAATACCGCCACCCCCACGCACACCCCTTTGGACTCCAGTAGGAAAACAGGTTAATTCTAGCGGTTGAGTGATTTTTCACCACCATACCATAGTGTCACTATTTACCCCTTATAGGGTTGCAGTTTACTTTAGTTGTTAAAACATTCTCACCGCCACCCTACGATATTCATATATGGTTGTTGTGGTATTGCAGTAAGAATTTGTACATTGACCTATATGTCCCACCATTCCACGCATACCTCTATTGACTGTTGCGGTAGTGCAATGTTGGATTTTATTATGAATGTAGTATTTTAGATATCATTTTATTGAAAAGATTGAACAATTTTCTAATTTTGCAGTCTCTTAGCTTTAGTTTTCAATGTCATTTAGACCTAGGAGATCATTTCTTTGTTTGTAATGAGGAGGCTTAGTTCACCTAATGTTAAGATATCTATATGTATTATTAAATCACAAATGTTCATTATGTGTTTGCATCTAGAAAACATATAGGACATACAAGAAATTATATTCTAAATAAACAAAATTAATTTCAAATTTTCAACCAAAGTAAGAAAATTAAGAAGAATGATCGAACCTAACTTTAAATGCACTTCAAATCAACAATGAACATCTTAGGTTTTGTATACAATGTACTAGCAGAATAATGATGATTACATTAAAAAATGTATCATTAAAACAATAGTGAATAAGCATACCTATACTCAGATCTTTATTACATTCAGTAATAAATTACACCATACATATAACCAAAGTTTAGGTGACAAGCTAACATCCTAAGGTGACAAAACATCATCATAATCATCTACATTTCCATCAAGATCATAATCCTGCTCATTCGTATCTACATCTGCTTGATTTTCTTCCTCATCCTCATCCGTGACATGCAATGCATTCTCTCTCCCAATATCTTCATTGGTAATCAAAATGTCTTCTTCAAACACTCCATCATTGTCTTCATCCACTTCTTTGAATGTTTTTTGTAAATTAACAGATTTCTCATCAGGCATTATATCAACAACTTCCATGAATTTTCATTTTGAACTAGACTCTATTTGAATGACATACAACTATCCCGGGCCTCTTACATCATCAATTAGAAATGATTGGTTAATTTGAAGAGGAAAAACATATGACTCATCCATCTCTAATAAAAATTGTCTTGTATTTGTGTGTACAAATCCATACTCATCAAATTGTACTGTAGGTGGTCGGATCCACTTACATTTTAATAATATAGGACTATTTTCACCATATTCCACTAGAATAATTTGTTGGATGAATCCAACATAAAATTTCTTCGCAATTTCATGAAGAAATTCAACACTAACAACAAAATCACAATTTATCTTTCCTTTGTCTTTTTCTTCCACTCTTAAATGACCACCATAGGCCCACATTCCACTGAAACACGTAGCCCATAAATGTGGAGATTGTGAAAGATCACTTTCCTCCGTTGTTATATCTTGACCTTCTTCTTTTGCATCACTAACTGCATTAGCAATCCATTCTTCAAATTTTGGAAAAGAATCAACTCCAATCAAATCAGCATGATGTCTACGCCTTTGAGGTCGATGTTGCATCCAAGCTTGATTATCTTCTTCATATTTTTTACATAGAATATTAACATACAAATACTAAGATTGATAATATAAATGTGTAAATGCAATTAAGTAAATAAATTATTGTGTAATTTTTTTTACCTGTGCCACTTATCAAACAAAGATGTTTTTTCAAGAACATAGGAATGTATCACACTTATTTCTTGATGTGATAGCTTGAAGTGACATCCATTTCCTTCTAATACTTCACCTGCAACTGTCTCTTCTTCATCATCGTCCCATACACATCGATTGACATTTTTAAAATCCTTCATATATTATGTGGAAAATCCCATGGCCTCTTGCATTGAATATCCCTCAGACATGCTGCCTTCTGATTTTTCCCTAGTACGAACAATTTTTTTTAAAACCTTCATATATCATTCTATAGGATACACCCATCTTGTTCTTATCGGGCCACAATGCTTTAGTTCATATTGTAGATGTATCAAAAGATGCATAGAAATGTTAACTTAGATTGTTGGTGGAAATTCTCATTCCAATAGACAAAGGACTTCAACAACCTCCTCCCTCAGACTATCAAAGTTCAAAGGATCTAATACATGTAAACTCATTCTCTTTAATATTAAGCCCAACCTTATAACTTCCAATCTTGGCCCCTTTTCCAAACTTAATATATTTACCACAATAGGTAAAATATTCTCCCTTATGACATGATAGTCATGGGTCTTGAGGCCTCTTAAGCCATTAATGTCATTTTGGCTTCTAATACTACTACTTACATATCCAATGGGAAAGCGAGTCTAAGACATCAATTGCAAGAATTCTGCACATTGTTCCTTTGTCTAGACATAAGGAGCACTAGGTTTTCTATATTTTTCATCATCATATTTTTCAACCCAAATATTTTGACGAATCTTTAGTTGTCGAAAGTCTTCACGTGATGAAATAGTATCAAAAGCACCAAAAAGAGTTTCTATAATAGCATAGGCTATATTTTTATCAGTATGCATAAAGTCAACAGTATGCCTAATCATTACATCCTTAAAATATGACAACTTATAGAATATGCATAACCTTTTTACACTGCTTTCATTACATGGATCATATCTACTACCAGGAATCTCATCATTTTCAATAAATGACATTCTTTTTTGTCCATTCTCAACAATGTAATCACCTATTATTAGCAATGGTGCTTCACGATTCTCTTCTTGACCATTGAACTATGTTTTTTGTTGATGATATGGATGATCCATTTGAAGGTAAGAATGATGTCCATAATAAATACACTTACACAAACTTCTTGATTGCCTCACAAAATCCTTAAAGTTGCAAGCAGGACATCCATGGCATCCATGAATACTGAGACTAGACAATGTGCCATAGATCATGAATCGTAAACAATAAGGAAGCTCTTAAAGTGAATTTGATTGAATGACCATCCCTTAAAGATTGAATTGCTTCAATTCCTTTCCACAATTCCATTAGCTCATCATATAATGGCTCTAGATAAGCATCAATTGTATCTAAAGTCACACTTTTCTTTCTTGGTATAATCAATGATAGCATTAAGAAAAATGGTTTAGTTGCTAACCATGGAGGCAAGTTATAATTTATTAAAAACACTGGCCAAGTTGACCATTTAGTACTTTGATATGAAAATGGGTTCACCCCATCTAGAGCCAAACCCAACCTTATATTATGAGGATCTCGAGAAAAATCAGCCCATCTGTTATCAAATTCCATCCACATCTTAGAATCAAGCACATGTCATTGTTTTCCATTAGTGCTCTTATTTTGGGCATGCCATTGCATAAGTTCAACAATGTCTCTGCACCTATACATTCAGACTAATTGTGGGATTACCGAAAAAGTGGCAATGAACCTTTCTAGGAACTACAGTTGATTTCAACCCTTCTCTATACCTCGCTTCATGACATTTTAGACATTCACTCTCACTTGCAAGATTCTTGCAAAATAATACACAACCATTCACACATGTGTGGATGTTTTCATACCCTAAGCCTAGCTTAGTGATTTCCTTTCTACATTGACTTTGTTTTGTTGGCAATAAAGAGTTAGGTGGTAACAATGAACTTAATAATGCCAATAACTAATCTACACTCTCATTTGTCCAACCAAACACCACTTGCAAGTTAAGAATTTGAAGGATTGTTGTCAAATGACTTAACTTGCAATTAGCATACACAGGCTTTGAAGCATCCTCCATCAACTTGGCCCAATCATCATTTACACCCTCATTCAACATTCTATCAACTTCAAACCCTTTGTCTAACATATCTGCCTCTTCATCTATGTTTGGAGCCACTTCATCTATGTTTGATGCCACTTCATCTATGTTTGTTGCCTCTTCATCTCTCACACTCTGCCATTCTATCATATCTTCATAATAATTGACATTTCAAGGGATTATACCACTATGCCCATATCTTATCATATGTCGATAAATATCACTTCTTTTTTCCCCCTTTCCACTAAGACAATAATTACATGGACATGAATATTTGTCCATGTCTCTCTCATCGACTATTCTCTCATAAAATGCATGGTATTGATCCCTAGTAAACCTTCAATGTTGATCCATCTATAATATTTTACACATAGCAATAAAAAAAATTAGACTAAGAGACAAAAAATATTATTTTTAATTGAAAGGAATTTCCATAGCAAGAGAGTTATAGAGAGTAAATAAAATAGAGAGTTTAACTAATGAATTGTAAAAAATAGATTTTTGTAGTTTATATTCAAATTGATGATTACATTGCATTGCACATCTTTCAAACTCAAAGCATTACTTCACACTACATAACTAATAACTAGATACTGATAGATGAAAAAATTTCAATTACAATATAGTTTTTACAAAGTAAACCTAAGCAGTTATGCAATTACTTCACATTGCATAACTAATAACTAGGAGCATCTACCAATTGCATTTGCTTGTCATGGCATTCCATGAGACCACATTTCTTTGAGGTATTTTTTCAAAAAGTTCACTATGTTGTCTATGCTACCACATTTTTCATACATATTTCCTACTAAAACATTTTATCAAACAGTTTACTACCTTGTTGCTATGGCTAAAAGCCTAAAACAAGTGCTTTCGAACAAGCTATGGATGCTTGGAAATTTTTTATCAAAGCATAATAGTAAGAAATAACATAGACAAGGCAGTGAATTGGTTGAAAAAAGGCCTCAAAGAAATGTGGTCTCATGGTGATGGAATGCCATGACAATCATAACAATTCACTTGTCATGGCATTCGTCATGGCATTTCATCAACATGAGACCACATTTCTTTGAGGCAATTTTTCCAAAGTTCATTGCCTTGTCTATGCTACCACATTTTTCATACATGTCTACCAAAGCATTTTATCAAACAGTTCATTGCCTTGCTACTATGGCTAAAATCCTAAAACAGGTGATTTCAAAAGCTATGGATGCTTGGAAAAAATCTATCAAAGCATAACAGTAAGCAACAAGCTATGGTCTCATGGTTTTTTTTGGTGCAAAAATTAGCATGATTTTATTTGCATTTTTTTACAAGTTTTAAATGCAATTTTTTTGGCAATTTTGCTATTTGAAATGGGAAAAAATCTCTGTGGTCAATTTTGTTCACTTTTTAATTGTAGGATTCTCACAGTTAGTGAAAAAGGTAGTGTTCATGAAGGAATGGAAAATATGCATAGAGCCTTTGAATTATACCCGTACTGTGCAATAGCATTGAATCATTTAGCAAACCATTTTTTCTTCACAGGGCAACATTTTCTTCACTAAGACAACTCTTGTTTCAACTAACCACCCTCTCATGAAATCTCATTCATATTATAATCTTGCACAATATTATCATAGTAAAGGTGATTATGACACAATTGGCCACTACTACATGGCATCAGTCAAGGAAAGCCAGAGGCCACAAGATTTTGTGGACAAGTTTAATTGAAACTGGGAGATCTTAAGAGTTCCCTCTCAAATTTTGAAAAGGTTTTGGATGTCCACCCTAAGAATTGTGAGCTTAAAAGTTGTAGGCCATCTATTCTCAGCAAGGGTAAGTAAAGAAGGCTTTGGAAATTTTATGAAAGGAAACTCGCATAGATCCACATGATGCCCATGCATTTATGAAGATGGGTGAGTTATATCGTCAGACCCCAATGCAGCCTTAGATTCTCTTAAGATTCCAAAGTCTCTTCTAACGAAGAGTAGAGAAGAAGTACCCATTCAATTGTTAAACAACATTGGGGTTCTTCATTTTAAGAGTGATAAACTAGAGTTGGCTCAACAAACTTTTATGGAGGCTTTAGGAAATGATGTTTGCCTCTACATAAATTTTTGTGGTCAGTTTTGTGCACTTTTTACTTGTGAGATTCTCGCAATTAGTGAAAAATGAGAGTGTTCATTAAGGAATGGAAAAGATGCGTAGAGCCCTTGAATTATACCTATACTGTGCAATGGCATTGAATCATTTAGCAAACCATTTTTTCTTCACTACAGGGCAACATTTTCTTGTGAAATAGTTGACTGAGACAACTCTTGTTTCAACTAACCACCCTCTCATGAAATATCATTCATATTATAATCTTGCATGAACTTATCATAGTAAAGGTGATTATGACACCACTTGCCACTACTACATGTCATTAGTCAAGGAAATCCAAAGGCCACAAGATTTTGTGGATAGGTTCAATTGAAGCTGAGAGATCTTAAGAGTTCTCTCTCAAATTTTGAAAAGGTTCTAGAGGTCCACCCTGAGAATTGTGAGAGCTTAAAAGTTGTAGGCCATATATATGCTCAACAAGGGCAAGTAGAGAAGGATTTAGAAATTTTAAGAAAGGAAACTCACCTAGATCCACATGATGCCCATGCATTTATCAAGATAGGTGAGTTATTAATATCATCATACCCTAGTGCGGCCTTAGATTCTCTTAAGACGCCAAAGTCTCTTCTGAAGAAGAGCAGAGAAGAAGTACCCATTCAATTGTTAAACAACATTGGGGTTTTTCATTTTGAGCGTGATGAACTAGAGTTGTCTCAACAAAATTTTATGGAGGCATTAGGAAATGATGTTTTGCCTTTACATAAATTTATGTGGTCAGTCTTGTGCATTTTTTACTTGTAGGATTCTCACAGTTAGTGAAAAAGGTAGTGTTCATGAAGGAATGGAAAAGATGCGTAGAGCCTTTGAATTATACCCATACTATGCAATGACATCAAATCATTTAGCAAACCATTTTTTCTTCATTGCAGGGCAACATTTTCTTGTGGAATAGTTGACTGAGACAAATCTTGTTTCAACTAACCACCCTCTCATGAAATCTCATTCATATTATAATATTGCATGATCTTATCATAGTAAAGGTGATTATGACACCACTGGCCTCTACTACATAACATCGGTCAAGGAAATCCAAAGGCTATAGGATTTTATGGATAGGTTCAATTGAACCTGGGAGATCTTAAGAGTTCTCTCTCAAATTTTGAAAAGGTTCTGGAGGTTCACCCTGAGAATTGTGAGAGCTTAAAAGCTATAGGCCATATATATGCTTAGCAAGGGTAGGCAAAGAAGGCTTTGGAAATTAAGAAAGGAAACTCACATAGATCCACATGATTCCCATGCATTTATCAAGATGGGTGAGTTATTAATATCGTCAAACCTCAGTGCAGCCTTAGATTCTCTTAAGACAACAAAGTCTCTTCTGAAGAAGAGCACAAAAGAAGTACCCATTCAATTGTTAAACAACATTGAGGTTCTTCATTTTGAATGTGATGAACTAGAGTTGGCTCAACAAAATTTTATGGAGGCATTAGGAAATGACATTTGGGTTGAATTCATAAATAAAAGCCCTAGTGTCAATTTTGCAGTTTTTCCTGTGCTCTTTAAGGATATGAAATTATTCCATCAACTAGAAGAAGGTGTTTCACTTGAGTTACCATGGGATAAAGTCACAACACTATTTAATCTTGCTAGGTTGTTTGAACAACTACATGATACTAAAAAAGTAAATCTTTTATACAGGCTAATATTGTTCAAGTTTCCTGATTATGTGGATGCATATCTACATCTTGCAACAATGGCTCAGGCTCAGAATGCGAGCCAAATAAGCCTAGAATTGATTGGAGATGCACTTAAGGTGGATAAAAACTCATCAAATGCTTTATCTATGCTTGGAACAAATAGAACTAAAAATAGATGGCTAGCTTAAAGCAAAAGAAATAATTAAAGTTGCACAAAGTGAATTAGATGCAAATAATTCTTATGTTGACATTTCACTTGGAAATTGGAATTATTTTGTAGCTTTTTGCAATGAGAGGAAGGATCCAAAGGTGGAGGCACAAAATCTTGAGAAGGCTAGAGAACTGTATTGTATAGTGTTGGCACAAAGACTAGGAAATGTTTATGTTGCAAATGGGGCAACCATTGTGCTAGCTGAAAGGGGTCAATTAGATATTGCAAAGGAAATTTTTACATAGGTACAAGAAGCTATAACAGGAAACATCTTTGTTTAGATTCCTGATGTGTGGGTAAATCTAGCACATGTTTACTTTGCACAAGGACAATTTGTGCTTGCAGTGAAAATGTCTCAAAATTGTTTGAGGAATTCTATTTTGGCACTAAAACCCAAATTTTATTATATTTAGCTTGAACACATTATGAAGCAGAATAATGGAAAGATTGTAAAAGAACATTATTAATAGCAATAGATTGTAAATACTGTAAGTTTCCAATCAGAAAGCTATAGATTTTGTGCTTAATGTAATGAGGGTTTTGAATTACCTCTAAATTCACTGGAGAAGGCGTCCCCAAATCCGACTTTACTACATAGGGACTCACTGACTTCAAATTCGTTGCAACAAAATCTAAATTTTTTGCCCTTTCCTTCCTTTTCAGAAGTCTCCAGGTCCTCTCCAAATCCTTATCACCCATGCAAGTAGCTACTATAATTGATCAAAATGCCTTAGTGCCAAGCTAACCTACAACTAATGAATGAAGTGAGAAATATTTTTGCAATGAATGCAAATAAATGTGAATACGCACCAATACATCGACGCTTGCAATATATTGCACCAATAATTGGACGAAATGTGTTTTTAAGATTTTGTCTAATTTGTATTTGGTGACTAACTATTTATTCATTTTTTATTTTTGTGACTAAATAATTTTTTAGTCAATGACCAAATTAGTCATTTATTTACTCATTTGTAGGTGAGTTGCAAAACATTAGTATAATTTAGTCATTTTTAGTTGTTGTGACTAAAATTTATAGTCACCTAGCCATATATTTTCCAAATTCTACTAGTGTCGAGAAGAGATCCAATTATAGCCATGAAATCAACAACTTTTTTATTGATCCTTGGTATCTATTCAAAGATGATTATAAAGTATTGTTCAAATCTATCCACCATCATTTTATAAGGAAGCAACTTATCATCCTTAGTCTAGTACTCACCATTGACCTGCCTAATTACTAGTTGTGAGTCACCATAGACTTGTAGTTCCTTGATTTTCCATTGAATTTCAATTCTTAGTCTTGTAATCAATGCTTTATACTCTACTATGTTATTGGTACAAGGAAAGGTTATGCTGTATGATTTGGGTATACAATCTCCTTGAGGAGTTATAAAGAGAATCTCTACTCCTAATCCATGCTGGGTGTGAGATCCTTCAAAGTATAATTTCCATCGGTTTGCTTGAGCTGCTAGAAGGAATACCCTCATCCAAAAATTCTAATATCAAAGGATGTTGATCATCAATAGGTGCCTCAACCAACTGGTTTGATTTCACCTATCCTTTTATTAATTTTCTATCAACATACTCTATGTAAAATTTGTTGAGGATCATGACCCATTTCGTTATTCTATCGATTAGGGCTGCTTTTGACAAAATATTTTTTAACGGGTCGATTTTGGAGATGAGTTTGATTTGTTTGTTAAGCATATAATGTCTGAGATTTTGTGATGAAAAGACAAAGGCTTGAAAAGCCCACCAGTGTATGACTGATATAGTATATCACTCTTTCTTTTCCCATCTCATCATGTTGTGCTAATAGAGCACCTAGAGTTGCTAAGGTAGTTGATATATAAAGAATCATTGGTTTGTCTAGTGTAGGAGGCATCAAAATAGGAGGTGATGCCAAATAATCCTTTATTTTTTGGAAAGTTTGTTTGAACTTCTCATCCCATTTAAAGGCAACATCTTTGTGGAGTAGATGCATTAAAGGATGGCTTTTGTTGACTAGCTAAGATATGAACCTTCAGATGGATTGAATTTTTCCTTGAAGACTACTAAGTTGTTTCAAGGTCTTTGGGATACAATGTATCCTAGTAGTTTCCCTGATGTGACACCAAAAACACATTTCTTCATTTTGATGCATACTCTATACTATTCCAATTTGTCAAATATCCTTGCTAAGACATCCAAGTGACCTAGCCTTATTCTAGATTTTTCTAGAAGATCATCCACATAATCCTCCATGATGTCATGAAACATATCATAAAATATAATAGTAATTGCTCTCTAATAGGTATCTCTAGCATTTTTAAGCCCAAATGGCATGACGTTCCAACAATAAGTTCCCCACGGGCAAGTCAAAGTTATCTTATGTTGGTCTTCTTGGGATATTTTAATCTAATTGTACCCCAAAAATCCATCCACGAGGGAGAGCATTTCATGGCTTGCTATTAGATCCACTATGATGTCTATGTTTAGTAATAGAAAACCATCTTTTGGATAAACCTTGTTGAGATCCCTAAAATCTATACATATTCTTATGCCCCCAGTGGGCTTAGAGACTAGTACTAGATTTAATACCCATTCAGGATAATCAATCAATCTGATGAAGCCAATGTTAATGAGTTTCTATAATTCCACCTTAACCAAAAGTGTTATTTGTGGATGTATTTTTTGAAGCTTTTTCTTTACATGTTTTGCTCCTAGAAAAACTGTCAAATGATGCACTACTAAGGATGTGTCTAGTCTAGGCATGTTGGTGTAAGACCAAGCAAAGTTGATCATATGGGCTTCTAAGGAGGTGAAATTATTTTTCTCTTAAAGATCCAAAGAAGCTACATAGAAGGTGATCTTAGGTGAATCAGATGTTCCCACATTTATTTTCTCTGAGTCTTCTACTAGTATTGCAGATTTTTCTTGATGTTCAATGATACTTGGGAGATTTAATCCTTCATCTTTGAGCACCTCAAATAGGTTTTCACCCTCAGATACATCCTTTATTTTTTATTTTTTATGATTCAATTGCACCACATTGTGGTTTTCACTAGGGGATCCCTTTTTGATTTTTATATTTTTACTTTTGCAACAGAAGGACCTAATTTTTTCCCAAAGTATGATCCTTCACCAAGCTTTATTTAAAATATTTCCTTATGATCTCTAGGTGGAATGCCATCTCTAGTCCCAAAAACTTAACAATAGCTTCATCATTTTGGAATATATCTATAACCGGTGCTTGTTGTTGGTCCCAACCAATTAATTAAGGATAGAGAAGTTACAGTTCATGTTTTTGGGATGTTTGGTCAAATGAAAGGGTGGTGATGGTACTTATGAAATAATTCTCAAATAAATTAGTGATGTACATGAAGGATTCTTTGATGGAATCATCATCATTAGAAGTCAACCAAATAAGAGGATGGACCTTCCTCACAAGACATATTTCTAGTGTTTAGAGTAACATTGTCCAATGCACTATACCTAGTCCTTGATATTTTCATCATTTTTCCAAGATGATGGGTCCCCTTATACCTTGCTAATTTATTCTTAGGCCACCTTGTCTTATGAATCCCATGTTTTTGATAAGCTGAAAACATTTGTTATTGTGTTAAAAAGAGATAGGCTGCGACTCTTCTTCCTTGTATAACCAAGTAGGGACATCTTCCTCTGGGACTTCCTTGTTCAAATCTCCCCATTTATATAAAATTGTAGGTTTGAACTTGATTTTGGTATGAGCTTTATCAATTTCTTATGACTTTCCATATGTTCTTGGAGATAGCAGAAGTTTTCCAATGTAGAAGGATTGTTTGAGATGATAATCTCGACAAACATTGTCTAATATTTGGAACTTGAGCTTGAGTTTGGGTGGGCTTGATGTGGATGATGAGGCTAATGATAATGGATCTACATAGGAAAATGAGCATGAAGAGATGCCATTGCTTGAAACTTAGAAAATATTTTGATATTTCTATTCTAAGTTCTTATAATAGTGGAAGGGTTCTAAATTGCCATAAATGGTAACCTCGATCTCATTGTATGGAAAATTTAGGCATTGGTCATAGGTAGAAGGAATAACTTGCACAAAATGTATCTAAGGACATCCTAAGAGAAGGTTGTAAGGAAGTTCAAGATCCAAGACTTGACAAGTTATTTCTATCATTGTTGGTCCCACTTAAATGAGAAGTTTAATGGTACCTTTCGAATCTCACTCATTGTCATCATATGCCCTGATGGTTAGGCTTTTTTATTTTCAATAACCTCATCAAAATATCCTAGTTGTTTTATAAGTTTCAAGGTACAAATGTTTAACCATCTATTAATACTCTCTTGATTTTATGATTATGGATGCCGACTTCTAGATATAAGGCTTGATTATGGTAGGTATGGACAAGAAGATCTCTTTCAATGAATATGAGGTGGTGTATAGAAGGGATGTGCCCAACCATGGCTTGAAATTGTTTAGTGTTAATTTTTGTAGATACAAAAGACACTAAGAGGGCTTTATCCAAAATTTCTTTGTGAGTTGGGGATTTTTTGAGAAGTTCTAGGTTGGAAATCTATGCATGAGTCTTTTTTAGATGGTCAATAAGGTTATATTTAGATTTTGTAGGATTAGATAAAGCTAAGGATAGTGGTGAGGCTCATTGAATAGTAACTTTCCCTCATTGTGTGGTGATACCACACTCAATATTTTTATCAGATATGGTTATGACTATGATATGATGGTTAGATTCATGAGCAATGCCCACTACATTATCATATGAGTATGTGACTTTATTGTAATACCATCCTTTACCTTGGTAATTTCCCTTTCCATGGTTGGGGATTGGATCCTTATAGATTCTCAAATCATTATTACTAGATGTTCCAGGATGGTGTTGATGTTAACCTCTCCTTTATCAATTAAGTCTTGTATGAGATTTTTGTGTTTCATGCAATTTTAGGTTTTTTTCCTTTAGTTCTATGATACTTGAAATGGTAATTTTCATTATACAAAGAAGGCTTAAATTGAGGTTCTTCATAGTTCTAAAGTTCTAGTAGTTTGACAAGGCTAGTTTGGATCAATTTTTGCAAAATAGCTTCTATTGGTTCTCCCAAAGGAGTGTATTTTTGTCTCATTTGATTGTAGTTATTGTTGGTAGGTCTTGATGGTCTCTTTGGAGGATTTTTATTTTAATTGTTCAATTGGTTTTTTAGTGGATTTTTTGATGGATGTTGTATGTTTTGTATGAACTTAGCATCCACTACTCCATCATTGATAACATTTTTGTTTTTCGCCCATAGACGTGGTTTGTCATTTGAGCTTGAAGATTGATCTTTATTATATTTCTATATTTTCACAAGTCCTTTTGTGATGAGGGCCTTTTTGATAGTTATGCATTTTTTAATGATTTCATAAAATGTGTTAGGACATAGCATGGTCGACTAGAATCCTAATTTAGTGTTTAGATTTTGTATGAAGATGTCAACAAGTTGTTTTTCAGGGATGGGCCATTTTCCCTTGCTTGCTTTATGTCACCATCGTTGCAAGAAAGAGGCAAAGGATTCACCTTGGTTTTGTTTTATCTTGTCCAAATCGGTTACAAAAATCTCTTATTCTATGTTATATGAGATGTGTCTGACAAATTTTTTTGTGAGTTCATTGAATGTTTTGATTATACGAGGTAGATGAGAAAACCACTCTATAGCTTTCCCACCAAGACTTCTTAGGAAAAGTATCATCAAATATGTGTCATTATATGCTACCTCTATGAAAGCCATGGAGAATTCTCGTATGTGTTCAATATGGACACCTCTTCCTTTATACTTATCAAATTTAGGTATTTTAAAGTTTTTAGGGAAGGGAATCATAGAAATACTTTGATCATAGGGAAAGGGGAAAAGATATTCAAAGGAATAACTCTTTTTAGGTTTCCCAAGTTGTATGTCGACAATATTTTGATTTAGATTTTGGATTTGCAATTTCAATTCATCACGTTGAGTGTTTTGAGGTGGATTGGGTGGATTTTAATTTTGATACCCAAGGAGATATGATGAGTTGTAGGATGGGTTTTTATTTTGCATTGAACCTTGAGGGATGTTGTATGTATTGGAAGGAACATTTGGACCTTGTGGGATGTTATATGTGTTGGAAGAAATGTTTGAGCCTTGAGGGATGTTATATGTGTTAGAAGGAATGTTCAAACCTCAAGAGATGTTGTATGTGTTGAAAGGAACATTTGTGTTGGAAGCAAGGGGAAGAATGTTGGAATATTTTCATTGTTGATGTTGTTTGGTAAGATGAGCATGAGGTGCATGGATTGTATGATCTAATGTTGTCATTAATGTGAACATTGTTATGATCATTCTAACATGGCTTGGAAGTATTCTTGAAGACATTTGGACAAAACAAGTTTTGGCTAAGTATTCCTTCTAATAGTATTTTGGTTTGGTGTGTCAGTTTTTGGGTCTGCACTCCACCGCACGTAGAGATATCACTTTGTGATTCTAATTATAGTTTTGAGATCATCCAATGCATCTACATTCAATATTTGGTGACATTTTGTGAAGTATTCTAAAAGTTATGAATGACAAAGTTTAGTCCTATATATTGCAGTCATTCCTTGTACAGTGTAACAGTGTGGGAGATTCTGCATTTCTTTGTCGATAATGATTTTGTTCTACAATGATGAGGATAAGTTATTAGATGCCGACTGAGTGGGAATTCAAAGAGAGATCGAGTTTTGAAGTCACATGCATGGTGAATTGTATGTACAAATGAAGGTTTTGTGTTTAGGTCTTGTTTTTGGGCTGACCTAACACGTTTGATGTTTTGTGGAGGACAAAAAAGTAACTTTATCTTATGCGGGATGTATATTAAGTCCATCTCGACCTAGATCTTAAGGTGAATTTAATTTTGAATTATGGCATGAGATGTGGATAAAATGTTTTGAGGACGACATATTTAATTTTGTGTGTTATTTCTAATTAGGCTAACCTAATTGAAGTTACACTTGATATGGATATATATAGTGTTGAACAAGGCAACTGAGAGGGGGGGTGAATCAGTTGTAACCTTTAAAAACTTCCACCAGAGATTAGATCTATTATCATTCACAAATCCTTTACTCTGCTAATATGACTAATCATTAAGTGCAAAAGCAAAAACTAAAAGAAGTAGAACCATACACACAATAACACCAAATTTATGTGGAAAACCCAATAAGGGAAAAACCACGGTGAGGATTAGCTCACAATATAGAGAATATCAAACTGAATACAAAGGATCACTGCCAAAAAAGGCTCACTGCCAAAATAGGACTTATTGTCTAGAATAGGAATCACTGTCCACCAAGGGTTAACCACCTGGAGGGCTCACTACCATATAATTACAAAAAAGATAGAAGATATTTGTTATAGAGAGAAAAACAATCTCAATGCAACAAAGATTTCCACCACAACTCGCTCACACACTTTCAGACATGCTTGAATGATAGAGTACACCTTTAGCTCATTGCCTCTAGAAACTTGCAATTAGATTTCACATTGATCTACTGAAACTCGCATCACACACACATTGTTTTGCATATATCTCACATCTATCTTGCTTACATTCATCTTTCACAAACATCTCAACTTTAATTTATACCATATTCAACTTTGAAACTCATCCAAAGTCGGTCACACACCATTTTTATTTACAAATTCAAATTCGGTCAATGCCAAGAAATTCTATGGTGGAATTAGAATGAGGGTGACAAAAAAAAACACTTGTTGAGGACCTAAATAAGTCCCAACATGCTTCAACATGCTTTCATAAACTTCTCAAGTAGTGTTTAACACAAGGTCAATTAATACCCGTGTAAAACACATAAACAATTAAGCACACACAACCTTAACATGATCTAATCTCTCTAGATAACAAAATCAACTTGAACATGATCTTATTAGCTTATTTCTAGAACCGCAAGTCCTAAAACCAAAAATCAAAGAAATATGGAGCAACTACATTTCTCCCAAACCATAGCTAGATACATAGAAAAACATAGTTCACAACTGGTAAACATAACTCACACTGTACAATGATCCAGAAACCCAAAATATGGATATAGCAGCTTCCAGTAACCATGAACAATATCTTAGATTCTTAATAGCGTAACAAAAAATCTTGGAGCAAAACCCAAAGCAAACACTGAACACCTGCAACCTTTTTTTATTACAATTTTCTCAATATCCTCTACATATACAATCAACAACCATCATTTATGACATCAATGAAAAAAAAACCAATTGGAAACCAGTTAACCAATTGACATCAATGACAACAACTTCATACTTGCAACAATCTCCACCTTTTTCATTGATGGAAACACATGATGTGAAAAACCATGAAAGACAACACAACAGCTCTGAACCATCAATCTCCAAAAATGATTTCTCCCCCTTACTTTTTTATCTTTTTTCACATGATACTTTCTCCCCCTTTGACATCAAGGGCAAAGGAAAAATATATTTTACATTATTTTTCCCTTTGACATTAAGAACATTAAAAATATTGAATACTCCTTCAATGACAACATGTAACTATACCTGCCCCCCTAAGAGGTAGCCACCAAATATCAGCTTAGAAGAAAGATAGATCCATACACCCACCGAACTAATGCATCTCCATACGCATCTAGTTCAAGAAAGGAGGGATAATAACCCCTAACTTCTCTCAGAGATAATCAAAAGTATCTTTAGGAAGAGCCTTAGTAAATATGTCAACAACTTGATCCTTTGTAGGTACATATTCAAATTTTACTTCATTCTCCACAACCTTCTCTCTCAAAAAGTGATACCTTATTGATATATGCTTTGTCCTTGAGTGCGCCATTGGATTCTTTGAAATGTTAATTGCACTTGTATTATCATAGAAGATATAAATGGGATCATTATATTACTTTGATATATTTCAATGTTTGTCTCATCCAAAAAACTTATGTACAACAAGATGCTACAACAATATACTCATCCTCTATAGTGGATAAGGAAACTGAATCTTGCTTTTTACTCAACCATGACACCAATCTACAACCAAGAAAGAATGCACTACCACTTGTAATTTTTGTCATCAACAAAACCTACCCAATCTACATCTGTATAAGCACTTAGTGTAAAATCAACATATCTAGGATACCAAAATCCATAATCTAGAGTACCATTCAAATATCTAAATATCCTCTTAACAACAACAACATGTGTTTCTTTAGGGTCTTTTTGAAACCTAGCCACAAGACAAACTGCATGCATGATATTTGATCTAGTAATAGTTAAATACAACAGTCCTCCAATCATAGATCTGTATTTGCTCTGATTAGCCTTAGGTGAATCATTATCTTTACTAAATTTGCAGCTAGTCACCATAAGAGTGCATACCGGTTTGGAACCATCTATCCCAAACTTCTTCAACATTTATTTTACATACTTTGACTGTGAAATAAAAATCCCTTTTTCTGTTTGATTAATTTGCAACCCAAGAAAGAAATTCATCTCACCAAACATAGACATCTCAAATTATTTTTGCATTTCTTCAACAAACATCTTGCACATTGTTTCATTTCCTCCAAAGATAATATCATCAACATATACAACCATTATCAAGATTTTGTCATTTTCAATTTTAAAGTAAAAATTACTATTTGTCGTACCTTTTTTGAAACCTTACTGAATAAAATATCTATCCAACCTTGCATACCAAGCTCTAGGAGCTTGCTTCAATCCATATAAATCATTCTTTAATTTGTAGACCATATCCAATTGATCTTACAACTGAAATCCTTGCGGTTGTTCCATGTAGACTTCTTCTTCCAACTCAACTTTTAGAAATGCAAACTTTACATCCATCTAATAAACTTTAAAATATTTATGAGCAAAAAATGCTAAAAAAATTCTGATAGCTTCCATCCTCACCACTAGAGAAAAGGTCCCCTAAAATGACTTAAGTCTTAAGTCTTGTTTCCCATGGGTCTAAATCCTATTGACTTAGTCGGGTCCCCTTTTAAAACTTACCTTTGTTGCATGTGTAGATTTTCCAATTGTCAGATAAGAGGATTTGATCCTGGCTGTTGCTCGCCAACCCCGCTAGATTAAAATAATGGTTTATAAAAAGTAGTGGGGTCAATAGACTGTCAACACGTGTTCAACTATAGTTGTGGGGCTTGGTCTCCACTATCATGCCTAATGCTTAAGGATTTCAAATCAACGATTATGATGCAATGTTGAGATTAGATCTCAGCTCTTCCCTACTCACTCTGCAGGATTTAAATAATAGTTTCTAAAAGGCAGTGGGGTTAGCGGGCGAATGACACATGGATTCCCTCCATCATTGAGGAAAGAAGGTGGAGAACACATAGCAAATGAGTTATCATCCATTTGACATATTTTCATTGGCCGAGGGTTGGCAAATGATGGCAAGGGAGATTCAAACATTGTTGACTCGATCTGACTCGCTCAATGCGCCATCCACAAGGATCGACGACTGACATTCAAAACTGAAGATATGGACATTATAGTCGATTTGCTTTGCACAAGCAATTAGTAATGGAAGAAGACACGTTCAGGGTTACCCACATCCGATCCTGAGGCATCTGAATGATTTCTCTTGTGCAATGATTGAAGATGATAAGCAAGTTTTAAATCATTTGGGAGATTAATGATTGTGATTCAAAATCTAGCAGTTGATTGTCTGCTCACTTGTGTTGACCTTCTTTGAGCATTAATGGTCGACATGCTCAAGTTGCTCAATAAATGGGAGTTGGTAATCATGTTTTCTGCACAAATTGCAATTAGAAGCTAAGGAGTTAGGCCTAAGTCTAGGGCGAGGATGATGTGAGTGATTGTGTCGAGGAATTGCAAGAGCAGCAAGTCATTCTTTCCTGGGTAAGTTGATGTCTGCATTCTTATAGGTTGCCTTGTTATTAATTGGTATGACTGGTGAAAATATCATAGGCTCTGTAAGTTTTTTACCTAGGGTTTGCACGAGAATTCTTGCTAGAATTTCATAGAGGTCAATAAGGTTTGAACGTTGTCCTGCAAAGTTTGTAAAGTCTCTTTACTAAAGATGAGTACACCCAGTGTATCCGCCTCCATAGTTAGAAGGTCTAGGAGACTCAATTTTCTTAAGTCCCATGAAGATATCCCTAAAAATGAGCAAGGCACACCTAAAGTTCTTATAACTCCAAAGGAAAAGGGCAAGAAGAGTGCTCATGGTAAGAAATCTGTGCAAGATGGTGTCAAGAGCACTTATCATTTGAGGAGCATGGTTGTTATGGGAGAGTTGACCGAGTTTAAAGAGAAGGAGTTGGTGAAGTATATGAGGGGGAAAAAAAGGAAGAATAAGTATCACCGGGCTTGTATGGGACAACATAACTCTCCCATTGAAATCTTGCATAGTCCCTTGGGCACTGAGGTTGAAACTGATTCTAGCTATCGCTAGTACTTACTCACCATGGCTAATCTGATGGACTCTGATGAAGATGAAGTGCCGGTTTGTTTCTGCAAAGACACAGAGTGGGCATGTGTATTCTAGTTTTGATTGAGCAGGGTAGCATCATGGTCCTAGTTTTTGATGATAATATTGCCTTGGAGGCAGTTTCATCCTTCTCAATATATGCTTGGTTTTGTCCTTAGTGAAAATTTGGAGGCCTTCTAGATGGTATGATAGAGAATATTTTTGATTAACATGGGCATGAAGTTTGGAGGATGCTGCAACGACTTACGATACCTTTTGGTGGTTTGAATGGTCTTCTTCGACAAATTGTGTGGAATTTTGTTTCTTTTGCTTTCCCTTGTTCTGCAAATGATTACATGTAACTATCTAGGGAATATTTCAAATTAAGATGAAATTAGCATTCAAATGCAAATGAAATGTAATTGTAATATAGCCTGTTGCTTGTTGTGCCCTTATTCTATAAAAGGGATTTCAAGGCTAGTTACAAGGGTTTGAGTTTTAGGTCTTAGAAGGGTCTAGGTGGAAAAGACTAAGCTTATGAAGGAGTAGATGGTAAATAGATGAACTGATGGATAGATTGAGAGGAGTCTAGGGTATGGAATTATTATGTAATGATCTTAATATAGTTTTACAGTAGCAACAATAATAGAAGAAAGTATTAGTTCTAAAGCATAAACTCTCTAATGTAATTTTCTTCTGAATTATGAATGAAAATGGTTAATGATCTTTTTGTTTATCTTCATTTTTTTTGATTTAATGAGTGAGTTTTTTTTTGCTTCAATTCAAAGAATTAATTAAATGCTAAAATAAGGTCACAGGTTTGGGAGGAAAGAACATAAGTTCAATAAGTAGTTGTGTTTTAGGCATAGTGAGTTGAATACTGCAAGGTAGTATATCAATAGCCCACCAATTACTGAGTTAAATTTCTATGGTATTACTAGTTATTACATATGTGACTCCATTAGCCCAATGGATGAGGCACTGGTCTTTTCATTAGGTTATCCTGAAGATAAATAAGTTAGTCATGCACCTGACCAATGTCTTAGAACGAGAATAAAAATCATTCAAAACACTTTCAATTATAACGTACCAATTTGAAGTATCATTCCATTCCTTGCAATAGATTGTAATTTGTTTAAAGGTTAGCCAAATATTTGATGAATGATGTCTATTTTCACTTTATAGGAATTTATCTGTGTGTGGAATTTAATGATTCAAATCTCTCATGTTTAATATGTACATTGCCATGAAGGTCAACCACACCTTTAAAGTAGTATGTCCATTAGACAATTAAAGGAGAATCATCTATTTACAATGTGTTTGATACTTTGGCACACAAGTATATGCAAGCATATTGTTGGGATCACCCTCCTAGGTTTAACAAAGCCTGAAGTGTAGGGGAGGAAAGTGTAGAATCCATCTCCCATTCGTTGGACACTAATCTTGAAGTTCTTGAGCATAAGGATTGGCTACCCTTTAGAGTATTTTTGAAGTTCAGATGGAAAAATCACCAACACATTGGAGCCTCTTCTTCTTCATTCTATTTCTCCTGTTCTTCCACAACTTCTTCTACTTCTATACAATCAAGTTCATCAGATACATATCCATCAACTTCAATTGAATTCTTCAACGCTTCATCAACCTTGACATTTGTGATCTCTACAATCTTTCTCATCCTTTTATTGTAACATTTGTAAGATTTGATTCTAGTAGAGTATCCAAGGAAGATACTCTCATCACATCTAGCATCAAACTTCCCTAAATTTTCTTCATCGCTTGATATAACATTTGCTTCCAAATACCTTGAAATACTTGACAGTAGAAATTCTTCCATGCCATAGCTCATAGGGGGTCTTAGTACTGTTAGCTTTCACTTGAACTCAATTGAACACATAAACAACAATGTGAATAGCTTCTCTCCAGTAAACTTCTAGTAGACTTGCCTCTGTAATCATTGATCTAGCAACTTCTTGAATCATTATGTTCTTTCTTTCAACAACTCCCTTCTACTGAGGAGTTCTAGGAGTAGATATCTGTCTTCTTATTCCATGAACTTCACAAAACATATTAAACTCATTGGAGGTGAATTCACCACCTTTGTAAAAAATCAAGCATTTTATTCTCAAATTTGCTTCATTCTCAACCATAGCCTTAAATTCCTTGAATCTATCTAATCCATCCAATTTATCTCTAAGAAAAGTAACCCATGTATATCTAGAGTAATCACAATCAGAAGCATAAAATACCTATCACCTTGTAGACTTCTCACTCTTGTAGGACCATAGAGATTTATATGAATCAAATCTAGTAGTCTAATAGTAGATTGTTCCTTCGACCTAAAGTAGTTTCTAGCTTGCTTTCTAAACTGAAAATTCTTGAAAATAGCATTAATAGGCTTTGTAATCCTCAATAAATCTCTCACAACTCAAGTACAACACCGATTCTTACTATATTATCAAAGTTCATGTGACACAACCTCTGGTGCCATAACCAACTGTCATTAATTTGAGATATAAAACAATGTCCATCAACACCCTTAAGTTGATAAATATTTCCTTTAGACTTCTTTCCAGTAGCAATCACTATTTTGAATCCTTTCCTGATTTCACATATCTCATCCTCGAATACAATATTATATCCTTTACTACACATTTATCCAACACTCAAGAGATTATTCCTTAAACTCTTAACATAGTAGACATCATCAGTATTATGCTTGCCATTAAAAATTACTAAAACTTATCCCACAAATATTAGCACTAGTATCATCTCCAAACTTAACTAAGCCTCTATCATATTTTCCAAGTTTAACAAACTTACTCTTATCACCAATCATGTGATGTGAATAGCCACTGTTAACAACCCAGTAGTTCTTTTCTTGTTTAACATGAAGAGAAAAAATTATAGTATCTTTAACTTTCTCTGGATCACTTTCCTTCACCTGTCTCTTAGTATTAGTAGGAGTAGATTCATCTTTTATATCCAATAACAAGCATTCATTATCATCAAAATCTCCATAATCAGACTCTTTATCAAAAATACCAACATCTTCATTTACATAATATGCTCTCTTAATCATCTTTCCTTTGTTCTTTTTTCCTATTCTATATTTATTCTTCTTAGCTCTTTCTAGAAATCTCAAAGCATAATGACCAATTCCTCCACAACTAAAGCATTTAAATGGTAACTTACCTTCATACTTACAGGAGCCCTTTCTCATCCTTCTTACAAAGTTAGCTTCCACTTCATCAAAGTTCTCTTCATCCAGATATTCAACTCTTGTAGCCCTAAAAGTACTTTTTGACTTGGATCCATTTCTCAAGCTAGGCTTTCTCATTTCAAATGATGTTAGAGTACCCAACAACTAATATTTAGTATAAGTCTTATAATCTACAAATTCTTCAATAGAAAATACCTTTTCACTATATGCATCAGGGAGAGTTCTGAGAATTTTCTTTACAATCCTTGTTTCATCCATTGTTGCACCAAGTCCTCGCACTCCACCTACTGGCTCATCCACTCTCTATACATAGTATTTAATGTTCTCATCTTTAGACATATGCAAGATCTCAAATCGTGCCTCTAAATTTTGCAACTTTTCTTCTTTAACCTTTTCATCTCCTTCATGAATCTTTTCCAATGTATCTTCAGATTTGCAACTTTAATTATTTCAAAATGTGAAAGACTATACTTCAAAATAAACTTTTCCTTATTGTTCGCTTCATGTGCCTTGATCTCATTAGCTGTACTTGGTCCATTAGCAAGAGCAGTGTATGCAGTCTTCTAAGCTTTCTCAACATCATATCCACAGTATTCGAGATATCCTTCCATCTTTGTCTTCTAGAAGGCATAGTCAGTCCCATCGAACCTAGGACACTTAATAGTGATCTTGCTCACCATCTTGGACCTTAAGAGGTTAAGATCTCCAAGGAACCAAGCTCTAATACCAATTGTTGAAAAAGACAACTTAGAGGGGGGTGAATTAGTTGTAACCTTTAAAAAATTCCACCAGAGATTAGATCTATTATCATTCACAAATCCTTTACTCTACTACTATGATTAATCATTAAGTACAAAAGCATAAACTGAAAGAAGTAAAACCATACACACAATAACACTCGATTTACATGGAAAACCCAATAAGGGAAAAACCACTGTGAGGATTAGCTCATAATATAGAGAATACCAAATTGAATACAAAGGTTCACTGCGAAAAATATGACTTACTGTCTAGAACAGACTCACTGTCCAACAAGGGTTAACTACCTGGAGGGCTCACTACCATAGAAATACAAAGAATATCTAAGAGATTTGTTATAGAGAGAAAAAAAATCTCAATGCAATAGAGACTTCCATCACAACTCGCTCACACACTTTCAAAAATGTTTGAATGATAGAGTACACCTTCATCTCATTGCCTCCAAAAGCTTGCAATTAGATTTCACACTAATATGCTCAAACTTGCATCACACACACACTATTTTGGATCCATATTGCATCTATCTTGCTTGCATTCATCATTCACAAACATCTCAACTTGTATTTATACCATCTTCAACTTTGAAACTCATCCAAAGTCATCCACACACCATTTGTATTTACAAATTCAAATTAGGTTGACACTAAGATATTCTACGGTGGAATTAGAATGAGGGAAACCAAAACACACACTCAATGAGGACCTAAATAAGTCCCAACATGCATCAACACACTTTCATAAAATTCTCGAGTAGTGTTTAACACAAGGTCGACCAATATCTGTGTAAAACACATAAACAATTAAGCACACACAACCTTAACACGATCCAATGTCTCTGGATAATAAAATTAACTTGAACATGATCTTATTAGCTTATTTTCAGAACCGCAAGTCCTGAAACCACAAATCAGAGAAATTTGAAGCAAGTACATTTCTCCTAGACCATAGTTAGATACACAGAAAATCATAGTTCACAATTGGTGAGCATAACTCACACTGTACAATGATCCAGAAACCCAAAATATGGATATAGAAAATTCCAACAACCATGAACAATACCTCAGATCCTTACTACTATATCAACAAATCTCGAAGCAAACAATGAATACTTGCAACCTTTCTTTATTACAATTTTCTCAATATCCTTGACATATACAATCAACAACCATCATTCATGACATCAATGATAACAACAAACAGTTGAAATCAATGACAACACCTTCATATTTGCAACATATACAAGATTAACTTTGGAGTTTGAAGAGATAAGAATAAGGATGATGAAAAAGTGATAGAGAGAGAAGATTGTAATGTGAGTAAGGAGAGACATATGGCAGGTATGGTATTCTACCTACATGTGTGTGATGCGAATATAATTAGAGTTGAGTAGATTATGTGTAGAGTAGAGTATTAATTCAAATTTGTGTGAAGATTATTTTTGTACCTCATCGGAACTATAATCCAACATATGATAGATGCTACTGTATCAGTTCAAATAGGATATCTAGCCACCCCTTCTTTCTTCTTTCTCATTCTCTATGAGCAGTGAGTTCACTTAGATAGTGAGTCCACCTGGTAGTGAGCCTTTCTGTAATATACTATATTTGGATATAATATATTGTGAGCTAACCCTCAATATAGTTTTTCCCTTTTTGGGTTTTCCACGTAAAAATACTAGTGTTCATGTGTCATGTGATTTTGTGGATGTCTTCATGCTTTCATTCATCATTGTAGTTAAATATATTTTGGTAATTGGATGGTTTATGTTTAATTGGTTCAAAGGAATATTGATTCACCCCCCTTCTCAATATTCTGAGTGTTCAACAATTGTTATTAGAGATTGGAACCTTGGAATGAGCTTGATCGCTTTGGGAAGATCTTGGAGTTTGAACACATGGATGATAGAAAGTATCCTATTCCTTTAGAAGAGATTCATTCTATTGAATACACAGAAGAAGACTGCATGTATAAAAAAGAAGAACTCAAAGTTGCTCTTGAAGATCTTAAAAAAGTTGAAGATGAAAACAAAGATCTGAAGGAAAATCTTAAAGAGGCAAATGAGTGCATTAGAAAACTGAGAGAGCAGATCAGGAAATTCAAAGAAAGGAATAAGGAAGTCAATGAACAACTAAATCATGAAAATAGAGATCTCACCAGATTGAAAGTGTAGGTGGAAGAAAAGAAAAAGGTTGAGGAATATCTAAATGCAATGGTAAAAAGCAAGATTGATGAATGTACAAGGCTCAAACAAGAAGTGGTAAATTTGAGATCAGATTTGGAGAAGGCAAGAATTCATGAGGAAAAATTTAAAACAAGCTCTACAATGCTTGATGAGTTATTTACAAGATAGAAAGCATCTAAAGAAAAAGGTGGTCTAGGACTTGAAAAAGGAGAAAGCTCAAAAACAGATCAGAATGCAAAGAAGATCAGTGCACCAGAAAAGAATGAAGACGAGAAGAATAATGTAAAGTTCTAGAATCAAAGAAACAATATTAGAAGACCTCCTATCAAACAATCAAATTCTCAAAGGTACTCATATTTTAATGGTATTTGTTATTTTTACAATAAATTTGGGCATAAAGCAAAGGAATGTAGAAGCAAAATGAATCAAAATGTTTCATCCTTTACTGGTCAATGCTTTACATGCAAGAAATTTGGGCATACAACAAGTGAATGTAGAAGTCAAATGATGAATGCATATAACAGTGGTAGAATGACTCAATCTTTTAATGGATACTATTATACATACTATGGATTTGGAAACAGGGCTAACTAATGTAGATCTAGAATGAATGAAAGGAATACTTCTCAAAGGAATATCATATGTAACAATTGTAGAAAGACAAGACATATTGCTAAATTTTGTAGAAGTAGAAACATAAGGAAGGATAGTCTGGTAAAGAGGAATGAACCAGTTAAAAAGATTGATATAGATGAAGTGAAGAAGGAAATGGAAAAGATCTGGAGAAAGAAAGAAGAGATTGAGGATAAGGGAGAATGTGTACCACTCTCCAGTGCAGGTGTTTCCTCTGGTAACTAGGCCCAAAGATGTGGCTTAGGGGGAGCTTTAATGAATATCCTATGTTCCCTGCTAGAAAAGAGGTGCTTGAGATACAACACAAATATATGTCATGAAGACTGAAATTCTTAATCCGTGGAAGAAAATTGCGGAAGAAAATATACTAATGTGGCAATTTGCGGAGCTTAGAAAGTTGACTGTGTGTACAAGTTTTTGGGGCTATCAACTTTTACTTTTTTTCTAAAGCATTTATTGTTGAAATGGGTCAAGTTAGAGAGTTAAAGGTGTACTTGAGAAGGAAAATTCATTTCACTAAATGCATTTGAAAGAGAATAGAGGATCAAGAAGTGAGCTTGAAGGGTTTGAAGCATCTTTGAGTTGTAGAATTTCAAAATCCTACTTCGTCAAGCAAGAGAAAAAGGTATTTAGCAATTCTCGCACATTCTAATTTTCTAGAATTATTAGTTGAAGGAAATTTGAATGCAATGGTGGCACCAAAAATTGTAGATATTTCTCAAAAACCACAACCCAAACATGAAAGGCATTCTGCCAAAAATTTAGAAGATGATTCCCTAGGTATATTTTTGCATATACCTCTTGGGGTTCTACCTACTGAAGATATTAGGGATTATATTCATGGGAATATGGAAGAGCACCCCTACAAATTTTTTTTCGATCTATGGGTAGATGAGTTAGTTGGAGATCACACCTTGAAACTGGAATACAATATCCTAATTGAGAAGAAATTAAATGTGTGGCACTGGTTTCCAAACTTTATCTATGAAGTGAAGTGCATTAGAATGGCATTACACATAATTCATGATTAGTTTATGTGGATTAATGGTTCTCACATGATTAATAAAGAAGTGATTAGAGAAATCACTGGTTTATGGTCCTCCAGACCGATTCTAGTCCAAAAATACAACAAGAAAAAATACATAATGTTGAAAATAGGTACTGCAATAAACCCTATCAGAAATCTAACAGTTCAATATGTAGCTATGGTTATTAGAAACAAGATTTATGGAGACAATTCGGTCTCTACCACTACAATTCATGTGGCACTATATATGATTGAGAACAATGGTGAGTATGACCTTTGTGAATTGCTCTGACAATAATTGATGGAGAACCTGAAGGAAATCAAGAAGAAAAAGCATGTATTTAGGTATGGAACATTGGTGGTATGTTTTTTTTTCTACTTTTTTAAGGAAGTATGAGTTGTTGGAAAGGTTAATTGGTCAAGAGAAAATCCTATTTCTCATCAAATAAGAGACTACATTAATAATCTTGGAGATATGAGTGCTCAGGGTGATGCCTATGCAACATTCTTTGCAATGTTTCAAAGAAGAATGAACATGAGACTGAGAATTTTGAGATATTTTGTAAGAAAATACATGAATGGCATTACCTTTTTGGTCTCTACTAATTTTTGCATGGTGGAAGTAGTTGAACCTAGAACTATTTGGGTTCCAGAGCTTGGATATGAAGTGACAAAAGATGAAGCTATTGGATGTGCTAAAGTGCTGCTTAATAGTCCTAAAGATCCTAGTGGGCCAAGATATGGAAATTATAGAGAAATGACAATGAAATTTCATTAGAAATTCAAGAGATCATAGATAAAGGAATAGGTTGATGCTAAGGTAGAATCATATGCCAAAGAACTTGGAATCTCAAAAGATACAGTTGGGGCAGCTATAGAAAGTGCTAGAGCTGATATGAATATAAAACAAGCCTCCGGTAGCTCTAGGAGATCAGTTATTACATCTCTACCTATAGTTGGTGAAAAGAGGAGATTCAAAAATAGTCCTCTGGTAATGGAGAAATCCCCTCTAGTAGGTCATGCCATCAGGGAAGAAACAAGGAAAACCACAAGGAGAGTCAAGCAAAAAGCCATAAGGAAAAAGGAAACTGGTATCATTGTGACCTCTAAAGAGGATTTAAATGTTTAAGGAGATATGCATATAGTTGATGCTCAACATGAGCCTGAGATCAGTGAAGCTATAAAGACAATACAAGAGATAATGGAGAACTTCAAGGAATATGTCTACGAAATGAATGAAAAAGTTAAAACAAAATTTGAAGCATGACTTGCAGAAAGAAGCTATTGGACATTATAGAAAAATGTGCATCTATACACAACAAAGTGGAAGAGAGTTTGAAGGATGTTCATGCCTATGAAGAGGAATCAAGGAAACTATTTTTTATATTGTATGAAGTGGCCTAATGTCACACAAAGCATAAAGGGTGCTATGAATACAATTGACATATAAATAAGTTATGCATCAAATACTTATGACCTTGTACAAGATAGAGATGTGTTGATGGAAAAATTGACACAACAACATTCAGGAAAGATGTAATCACCTTACCTCTCTTGAAAGAAGTGGAGGATTGTCAAATCAAACACTTCCCAAGGTCTTGGGTGTTGGGTCACAATGTTGCTATTTTGCTGAGTGGTCAATGAGGCTATAATGTTCAAGGGGCCTGGTAGTTATTGAGCTTCTTGGTTGCTGTAAGATTGAATTCCTATCTAAACCTACTCTAACCAAATGATAAAAAAGAGCAAAAGATAGATCGGGGATGCAAGGAAGAAAAGAATGTCGATTCATCTAATTAAACAAACCTATTACTCTTCAAGGAATTCCTAAACTAAATTTTAGAATAAAATAACCTATAATCAATACATAGTTGCATTCATTCACAGTGTATAAATCATTAGCATATTGTAGATCACTCATTACAATACAAATTGAAGAAAAGATAAAAGTTTATTGACTTCCCTTGAAAAACTTCAAATCAAATGATTAACAAAAAGAATACCATTCTAGAGTAAAATCTGAAGCAGGTTTCAGTCCGACTACTTCTATTGTGGTAAAGCAAATAAGCATCATTTAAAATTATGGAAAACTTCACCAGTGTATGAAAACTAGTATCTTCAAATCCACCCAACTACGTTAAGAATGCAAGAAATATGTATCATCTACTCTACTACTAAACTTTTATCAGCTAACTGGAAAAAAAATTCTAACTTATTTTCCTAAGTGTCTAACCCCCTCAAATGAGCTTGATTTGACAATTTATAGCTCATTGATTACATAATTCTCTCCCAAAACGAATACATGCAACAACAACTTTCTTCGTGTTTACAATTCTTCATAAAGGAAACTTTTTGTTTTAGCCTTTTTTTTTACTTCAGTTGACTTTCAAATTGACTTCTATGGCAATTGCAATTCCTAGTTTGACTCAGAGTTCTTTTTGCATGATGAGCAGCAACATCCTTTCTAGAAATAAACTCAAGTGAGCCTGCCATTTCTTCAATTCACTCCTAGTTCAATAATATTTTTAAGAACCCCTCTTTTGCATATCTAATTTTCAAACCATCCATCATGATCAAATATCCTCAATCTGCAAAAACACATGTAAACAATAGAACACATTAATTAATTTATAAAATTAATTAATTAATAATTGATTTCAAGAATTAATTAACTTTAGACATTTCAAACTATTTTCAATTAAAGGCATTTAATCAAATCCTTATTTCCCTAATTAAAATAGTAAATTAAATCCCCTTTTACATTAATATTATTTTAAATAAAATAACATCAAATAATGTTGAATATGGATTTAATAATTCGCCCCCTATTTTTGCAACTCTGACATAATTGCTCTCCATGTTTGACAACACAAACTACAACAACTGATGGTGTTTTTGAGCTCTTTTCCCACTTCAAATACAGTTTCTGGCTTTTGAGATACAAGATTTTATTACTCTGTACACTTCTTTCTAAATTTGTTCATTTGGTTCCTCCATATAGAATATGAAACAGTCGAGAAAATCATTTATATCAACATACCATATCGAACATGGTAACAATATCCTACCAAAAATATTCAATACTAATGGTTGCCAACAAACACCTAATTCATCCATTTCACAAGCTTTGAACAAAAATAAAGATTTCTCTGGATTTAAGCAATTAGGAAACACATAAAGCAATGCCTATCAAATGAAGTTCTAGTGACTCCCACAATTGACTCCATATGTTTGCATATAAACCTTTCCCACAATTTAGTCCAATCACTCATGCATCCCTCATTCCTTCGTATTTTTTATTGGTGCTCATTCCTTGCTCCAAAGCTTTCAATCACTATGCCAATCTGTAAATAACACCCAATTTTTCATGCATCAAAAAGTCCCTTGCCAGTGAGTTACATTTGTTTGAAAGTTTTGAAAGCCTCCTTTTAAATCAAATCCTTTATGTTTTGATGCATTCTCCATTTTATCACATACATTCCTACCAAGACGATTGCAACAAACATAAAAGGCTACACTTCTATTAATATAAGTTCTTCATCGTTCTCCTTGTGTGTCGCATGAAGTTCACTTCTTAGTCTTTTGCAAGGATTTTCCATGCTCTCCTTTGCTTTTGTCCTTTCAAACCCATTCCTATTTCAAGGATTAGTGAATTTAATAGAATTGTAATCCCTGTCAGAAAAAAGCTCAACATCCAAAGGGTCTAAAATTTGGTTTAGATGCACAATACTCTGTTCATAAGTGTTATCTTTAACAATCTTGTCCTTGTTATCTGGAAATGACAACTTTTCTATTAATTTCTATAACCCAGCAACAAATTAATTGCACAATAAATTGACAGAAAGAAATCTGATTTATAACAATTAACACAACTGGGTTAATTAACAACTAATAACAGCGGAAGCAAAAATAATAACAAGAAGCCAATCACAAAAAGACAATAACACAGATATACCTAGGAAACCCCAATGCGGGGAAAAACCTGCAAATGTTGGATCTTCTATTTAGCCTAACAACAAACTTTTCTTTCGAAAATACAATCTGAGTTTGCTACAACAATCTTACATATATAGAGCCCAACTACTTTACTGAGCATGCAAGAAAAGAATATTTCCTTGCTTTCTTTGGCTTTAATTACACATAAAATCACTCTTGGATTTATCTTATCCTCACAAACTTGGAAACATTCTATTAAAGAATTAAAAAAAAATGCTGTTGCTGAAAATCCAACTCGAATTTCTTTAAAGCATATCTAACTCGAGTTGCTTTAAAACAAATCCACATCCCACCTTTCGAGCTACAAAAATCAACACTCCCTCTTAGCGAGAAATGTGTTTTGCACCACACCCAACTTGTCCCTGAAGAATTCAAACTTGATCTTCATCAAGGCCTTCGTCAAGATATTTGCTATATGTTCGTCCGTAGGAATGTAATGGAGCTTCACTATCTCCTTCTCCACACAATCTCTGATGAAGTGGTACTTGATCTCAATGTGCTTTGACTTGTCATGAAACACTAGATTCTCAGAGAGTTTGATACAACTTTGATTATCACAGTAAATGACTGTAGGATCCAACTCCTGATCAAAGAGCCCAGCTAGAAGTTTCTGAAGCCAGATAGCCTCACATGTAGCCATACTGGCTGCCATATACTCGACCTCTGTAGAAGTCAGTGCAACTGACTTCTGTTTCTTGCTGTACCAAGAGACTGCTCCTGATCCCAAACTAAAACTGCACCCTGAAGTGCTCTTCCGATCAGCTGTACTGCCTGCCCAATTTGCATCGGTAAACCCCTTGAGCTTCACTCCATCTTGTTGAACATACTTCAACCCATAATCAACTGTGCCTCAGAGATATCTCAAAACATGCTTCGCAGCTATCTAGTGCACATGTTTAGGTTCCACCATAAACTGACTGAGTGAGTTCACTGCAAAACAAATGTCTAGCCTGGTGTTGACCAGATACATAAGAGAGCCTATCAAATGTCTATATAAAGTCGGGTCCACTACCTCTGATCTAGAAGCATCAATCTTCTTCCAATTGGTCACAAGTGGCGTTGACATAGGCTTACAATTTTCCATCCTGAATCGCTTCAAGATATCAATTAAGTACTTCCCTTGTCCAAGGAAGATCTCTCCCTCTTTCTGCCACAACTCCAATCCCTGAAAGTAATGCATCAACCCCAAGTCCTTCATCTCAAACTCTCCTGCAAGATCTCGCTTGCAGTGTGCTATGAGCTCCTCTGACCCTGTGAGAAATAGGTCATCAACATATAACAACAATATGAGAAGTTTTCCCTTCACCTGGACATAGTATAGGTTCAGATCTGCCTCACTCTTGATGAAGCCCACACTTTGCAAGTAACTGTCGATACGTGAATACCACGCCCTGGGAGCTTGCTTGAGTCCATACAGTGCTCTTTTCAACCCGCATACATGAGAATCCCTCTCATGTGCTTCAAACCCTTCTGGTTGCTCTATGTAAATATCTTCCTCAATCACCCCATTGAGGAAGGCCATCTTTACATCCATCTGATGAATCCTCCAACCCATCTGTGCTGCTATAGAAATGATAGCTCTTATGGATGAGTACCTGGCTACTGGAGCGAAAGTCTCATCATAGTCGACTCCTTCCTTCTGAGAAAAGCCCTTAGCCACAAACTGGGCTTTGAACTTTTCCACACTACCATCTCCAGCATGCTTAATCTTATACAACCATCTTAAGCCCACCACAGACTTATCTTCTAGTCGTGGTACTACCTCCCACACACTATTCTTCATGATGGAAGAATACTCTTCCACCATGGCATCCCTCCATACTTGGTGTTTGGACGCCTCTTGAAAGCTGGAAGGCTCTACTTCAATTAATTCACTCATAAGTGCCACATACTCAGAATAACGTCTGGGAGCCCTTCTCTGTCTGACTGAATCTTGAGGATCACCTACATATTCTTGAGCTTCTTTCAATGTCTACTCAGTTGCCTTGTTTCTCCTCTTCTCAGTAATAGGAATCTAAGGCTGAGGAATTATTTGTTCCTCTATCTGATCACCTTGCTCGGCCTTCTTTCTCTGCTCTCTATCTTGAATGACTGAAGTTTGAGGAATTTTTTCTACCTCAACTGTGGATGATTGTTCCTCCTCATTCATCAAGTTGCTTGACTTCTGAAGAGCCCTCTCTTCCTCAAACTTCACATCTCTGCGAACCACTGTTTTCTTGAGAGCAGGAATGTAAACCTGGTAAGTCTTAGAAGTTTCACTGTACCCAACAAGGATATCCTTCTCTGCAGTAGGTTCCAACTTGGTTCTCTTATCAATAGGAATGTGACAATACACAAGGCATCCAAAGATGCGAATGTGCCCCAAATCTGGTTTCTTACTAGTGAACGCCTCTTTTGGAGTCAACTTGCCCAACACTTTGTGAGGGCTCCTATTCTACAAATACACAGTTGTATTGCAAGCTTCTTCCCATAAGAACCAAGGTAGATCCTGATCATGAAGCAAGGCCTTGGCTGCTCCAACTATATCCCTATTCTTCTGTTCAACAACCCCATTCTGTCGAGGGTTGTTTGAAACTGTCAACTCTTTCTTGATACCTTCTTGAGAACAAAAATCTTTGAAGGCATTCAAGGTATACTCGCCTCCATTATCAAACCTCAATATCTTGATCTTCCTCCCTGTTTGGTTCTCCACGAGAGCCTTAAACTCTTTGAACCTATTGAAGACCTCATCTTTATTCTTCATGAAATATATCCACGTCTTCCTGGAGAAATCATCAATGAAGGTAACATAATACTCATATCCATTCAAGGATGTTGTTGACATGGGCCCACACACATCTGAATGTACAAGATCCAAAATCCCTTCGGATCTAGTGTTGCTACTTGGAAAACTGGTCTTGGTATATTTCCCAAGAGCACAACCCTTGCACACCTCATGCTTCTCTATCTTCATCTCAGGCAGCCCCGTCACTATTTCCTTAAGAGTATTAAGTGCTCCATGGTGAAGATGAGCCATCCTCCTGTGCCACAATTCTCTTATCCCTTTACAGCTACTAACCAACGCATGTGCTGGCTCAAACTGTAACCGAAACAAGCTGCCATGCCTGACTCCAATCACGTTTGCAATCTTGGAATCTTTGGGACGAATATAGAATTTTCCCCTCTCAAAGGTCACGATGTAACCCTTGTCTTCCAAAGCAGAAACCGAGATTAAATTCTTTGTCATGCCAGGGACATACAACACATCCTCCACCAACAAAGGTTTGCTAGACTCCCTTTGAAACTTGACGGTGCCAATACCAGTTGCATGGTACTTGGCATTGTCTCCGAGCTCAATATAGAAATCCAGCTTCTTCTCCTCCAACTTGGTGAAACATTCTCTGACTCTCGTTATGTGGCGAGAAGCCCCACTGTCAATATACCATACCCTGTTGGCAATTGAACTTGAGAGACAGGCGATGAGTGAAAACTCATTCTCAAATCGTGATGCAAACTCATCCACCTTAGCTGTAGCAGCAAATTGCTTCTTCTGCTTGTCCTTATTTTTCTTATTCGGACATTGACTTGCATAGTGACCCATCTGATGGCAGCAAAAAAAATTAATCTTGCTCATATCTTTCTTCTTCCCACTCTTGGAAGAAGAACCTTTTGATTTCTCTTTATTGGACTTCTTCTTACCCTTGCTTGCAAGAGCAAGATTTTCTTCATCTTGACCCTTCTTCGTCTAATATCCTCGATGAACACCTTCATGGATCTCCACTTGAACAAAATCATCCCAAAGTCTTGCCCAATCAGGTAGCTGATCTCTGTCGACAACACACTTGACAAACACTTCCCAGTGCTTCAAAAAACCATTCAAGGCTATACGCACCAACTCATCTTCATCAATCGTCTCTCCAACAGCAGCAAGCTCATCCCTGACCTGTGTCAGCTTGGAAAAGTAAGAGGTCACACTCTCGCCTTTGGACATCTTGGTATTATGCAATTTGTCCTTGAGCGTCATCTTACGACTCTGATAGTCGCTCTAATAAAGTTTTATGAGTGTATCCTACATCTCCTTGGCGGTGTCTTTCCCTGATAAATGAGGAATTAAATGATCTCTTACTCCATCTAGGATAATCCTTTGAGCCTTGGTCTCTTTGACTTCATGCGAATCTAAGGCAACATGATCATTTGTTGGTGGAGTCACTTCTATGCTAGCATAGATCCATAGCCTGTTCTCCTTAAGAACAGATGTAATTTGAACCTTCCACTACAAGAAGTTAGACGCACCCTCAAGCCTGTCCTTGTATCGAACACTGGTTTCCATAGCCACAAAAGAACTGGAGATGAAAATCTAATTTTTTTTTCTTGAAATCTGCATCACAAATCTTGGCTTCGTATTCAGAGTTTAGAGCTCTGATACCATGTTAATTTCTATAACCCAACAACAGATTAATTGCACAATAAATTCACAAAAAGAAATATGATTTATAACAATTAACACAACTGGGTTAATTAACAACTAATAACAGTGGAAGCAAAAATAATAACAAGAAGCCAATCACAAAAAGATAATAACACAGATATACCCAGGAAATCCCAATGTGGGGAAAAACCTGCAAATGTTGGATCTTCTATTCAGCCTAACAACAAACTTTTCTTTCAAAAATACAATCTGAGTTTGCTACAGTAATCTTACATATATAGATCCTAGCTACTTTACTTAGCGTGCAAGAAAAGAATCTTTCCTTGCTTTCTTTGACTTTAATTACACATAAAATCACTCTTGGATTTATCTTATCCTCACAAACTTGGAAACATTCTATTAAAGAATTAAATTTTTTTTACAGTTGCTGAAAATCCAACTCGAATTGCTTTAAAGCATATCTAACTCGAGTTGCTTTAAAACAAATCCACATCCCACCTTTCGAGCTACAAAAATCAACATTTTCATTTTGAAGAGGATCTCCACTTATGAGAATATCAATTCCAAAATCATTATTGTAGAGTCCACATGTATCTACATGGTAATTTTCTTTGTTCTGATCGAACAATTGATCCCAATTCCTCAAAATGTCTTTACATGCATTAATGCAATATGAGGTTTTGCTTTGAGGATCATCAAAAGATTGTTCAGGATCAATATGAGGCTTTAGAGAGGGAAAGTTGAGCTTCTCCTCAAAACAATCCTCCGTTAAAAACATACCCCACAATAGGTTGCCGGATCGAGTCCTTAGAGCTTCAATCTATATCAATTCCTCACCAATAATCATTTAAGCTTCTAAGGCTGCCTTGAGTCACATCCATCTTAATGGACCAAATAATCAAGCCCAAACTTTCTATCGACACCTCTTGTGATAAGTTGATTCACTAATGATGCTGGGTAAATTCCAACAGTTGTTCTATCAAAGCCATTTGTCTCTTGTTTTCCATTGATATCTGGTTGCAATTATAACTAGCAGCTACATTTCATTCTATGAAAAAACCACAATCATTTCCTTTCATGAAGCGATGCCCCTCTCTCAAGGCATACTGTGAGATGATGTCTCCCTGAGGCAATTTGTTAAACAATTCACATTCCTTGTATATGCCTCCACATTTTGTATGGATTACTATGGAAAATGCAAGTACGACATTGGACAAAAATTCCTCAATCTTTATGCGTTGATGGATGCTCAAACCATGTTCCAAAGCTCTCCTTTTGGCACATGTAGTAGGATATTGGCGAAGGTTGTGGCACTCGATTCCAAATTTGCTGATCAACATTTGCTCACAAGTTTCTAATGCCCTTCTAACCAATTTTACAATCGTGGCACACCATGGTAGCATTCTCTGCTTAAGTGTTTACTCGAACATTTAAACATCATTACATAGCTCCCATTTTATCACACAAATCTTCCTTTATCATATTGCATCTAATGGTATGCCTTTGAAACTTTCGTTAAACGATTTGTGTGCCCTGTAAATACCTCCACATTTTGCATACATTTTTAACAGTTCACGTGCTTTTGTCTATGTTCCTACCCACCAATTGTATTGCTTAGGAGTTTCTAAAACCTTTTTAACAAACCCCATCATGCATATCCTGCAAGTATAATATTCATGAAAGGTGTGCCATTTCTGTGAGTGGGGGGGCGCTGTTAAATATTTTACTCTCATTATCGATGCCTCCATATTTTTCTCAAATGTTTAATCAATTCATTTTCTTGGAGATTTCAAAAGCCATCATCACAAAATAGATTCTTGCAATCATCCTACAATCTTTTATGGGATGCCATATCTGTGGTAAACATAACCCACGCCTTTACCTGGGCATTTGCAATTGAGATATTCGAAGCACTTTCAACAAATCATTTGTATATATCCAATCAACAAAGCATTGATGACATCTCGTGAGGCGTTCTGAGCTGTAGTCATACACCATGTCTATGCTTCTAGACTTTGTATACATTTCTACCAAGGCAATTGTAGCTGCAACATTTGACAAAGATCCGCTTCTCTAAACTTCAATAGTTCATACTTGAAATAGTTCACATGCCCCTTATATATGGCTCCACATTTTGTAAGGATTTTGATAGGGTTCTGATCCTACAATCGAGGCATTTTGTTTGTGCATTTCTACACTCATTGCATCCCATGAGATTATATTTTAGTGAGGCATTTTTTAAGAAGTTTGCGCCCCTGTCCATATTTCCCCCTTTCAATGATGGATTTGATTCAACTTATTCTGTGCCAACATTGCTGCACTTATTTAAAATTTTCTCGTGTATTTTCACCGTATCCATTTTAGGCATTTTCTGCAACCATGAGGGCACCACTTTGAGGTCTTCTGTAAGCAATTTCATATGCCCTAGCTGTGCTTCCACATTTCCTTACCATTCCTTTCCTATGCATTTGAGGTGACTATTATATTGTGAAATGAAAGTTTTGAACTCCATTGTGGCCCTAACACCCACATTTCCCACTTTGATCAGGCTCTAATTTGTTATGGATCTCCATATACGTTTGCAAGTAGGGGTGCACCATTCTTTTACTGTTAAAACAAGCTCAAAATTAGGCATTTCTATGAAGAGATACCAAAGGAATGATGAAATCACAATGGAGTAAGATAAATCACAAAATATTGATTTCAAAAGGCAGAATTGAAAAAAAAAAAGGAATCACAAACTCATTTTGCACAAGATTTGCAACCAATGTTTCACTTGGATAACCCTGCAATCATCATACTCCATATGATGAGATTTTGAGGCATTCTGTTGACTACCTTACACACCTTATCTACACCTTCACATTTTGCATGGTGGCTCTCGGGGTTGGGTTTGGGAAACATTGTGCCATTGAATATTTTGCATCTGAGTTAAGTGAAAGCGGGGATCAAACATTTTATTTGTTTTTCTCTTTACTTCGAATGGTGGGTGTACTATTGAAAAAAAGCAACTTGCTTGACTATGGAATAATTGATGATAGACTGGACTTAACGAGGCCTTGATTTGGTGTTGTGAGGTGTTTTTCACATCCACACTAGGTCTTGGACCCTTTCAAATGCATTTAACGATGTCTTGTAAAGGTGTTGTAAAGTGTTGTAAAGGACTTTCATGCTTTTATAGACTTAATGAACCCATTCAATATTATAAAATATGTTTAATGACATTGTCACATTAATCTAGAAGAATTGTAAAACAAACTTAATGTTAATGATCTAGTGTTGTAATGTGTCATACACATTTACATTGGATATTGTGCCTTCCTAGGCTGTGTGGACCTCATTTTAGTGTTGTAAAGTATATTTAATCACACTTTCACATCGAATTCTATGTCCCAATCCCTAAATGACCTTCATATAATCACTAATAGGCCCCTATTACCCCATATTGTATATCTTGAGGCGTAATGTGATGAAATAGCCAACAAATTCATCATATAAACCTAATTTATGCATTCCCCAACAACCTAGCTGGCAAATGGACCCCTCTGGGACTAATTCGCCACCTATGGTAAATGAGTCCCTATTAGGTGGGATTGATTCTCCCAAGGTGGCGAATGAGTCCCATTTGGGCCATTTTTTATTTTTGAGCGAGAAATTTTGGAATTTAAGTTTTGTTTTTCTTCATGTCGACCTTGGGGATCCAATTTACAGACTAATTAGGAGAATTTCATATAAAACCAAGTCTCTAAACCCTAATTTACATCTCATAACTCATTCACACATCTCTCATCATTCATTCACCATCTATCTTCTCCATCAAGTCAAGCAAGTTAGGGTTTCATCATTGCAAGTCATCAAGATAGCTTCCTAAGACATTCAAGGGAAGATTCTCCATGTTTTGTTGCATAAATTCAAGATCAATCTTCATGGAAAGTTAATAACTCCATTATTACATGCTTCATTACATTCTTTCATCATTTTGGTTTAATTACCTAAAAGGGGTTTGACCAAGGCAAACCCCCATGCCCTAACATCCAACATTTCTCTTTATTGTCTTGTGTGTTTGCAGATTTAGACATCTTGGAGGCTTAAAAATCATTGAATATTGCATTGCAAAGTTGTTCAAGTCATCTCTTCATTGGATAAGTCAAAATACCCACAAAAAGTCACTTTCAGGTCTGAATTTGATAGTTCGAAACTATACACCTGAAGAAGTAGAATGTGCAAACCGAAGGCTCCTGTTTCCACCTTTGAATCTTTAGAAATTCAAAAGTGGACTCTTTCGCCATGGGTGACAAATGAGTCCCACTTCTAGGCCTGATTTTGGTTTTCTGCATTTTTGGATACCCTTTTATTCAAAATGGGCTCTGAAACAGTTTCACAAATCTGGGACTAATTCACCCAGAATGGCGAATGAGTCCCACTAGGCCTAAAAATCAAGATCAGTAGCATTCCAGATGTCATTTCCCATCTTCATCAATATCTCAAGTACACACTTTTAGTTTCATCCATTTTTGTTGCAGGGTAAGTGCACAAAGTTGAGTCCACAAAACGTGGAAGTTTTTGCCTTAGCCAAAAAAACGAAATCGACATTGCAAAAACTAGATCCCGATTTTTAAAAATTAGGATTCCGTTTAGCTTTGGAATCTTGAGCCTAAATGTAAAACAGGATCTCGCTTTTTAAAAATCGGGATCTTGTTTTTTAAAGGGTCCCGAACTGACGGACATAGAACGTGATCCCGATTACTATGAAACAGGATCCCATTTTGTAATAATTAGGATCCTGTTTTGTAATGGTATTTATTTTTTAAAAACAAACAAACCTTCATTTTAGCAGTGCACGAGATCCCGAGTTGTGAGCGACAACGACCACTAGAAACAGCCTCCAGGTACCCGTCCACCCCCATTTTTTTTCATTTTTTCATTTTTTATTGAAATTGTCAATAGAAGAATTGATTTTAGCATTTTTTAAAAAATTATTTGACGTTTTAAGCATTTTATTTCCTGTTATAGTAGAAATGAGGAATTGTAGAAATAGATGAAAAAATGCAATGAAACTTGAAGATATTGAATAGAAACGAAAAAATGAACCTTGAATTGTATTTTAGAAACAAAATTTAGCTTTTGAAACCTAAATTGTTCGATAAAAAAAAATTGTATTTGAAGACCCTAATTGAAATGAAAAAAAATAAATTGCATTTCAAAACCCTAGAAATTGAAATGAAATAAAAAATTACATTTAGAAACCCTAATCAAGCTTTTTGAAATCTTGAATTCAAGTCAAACAAAAAAAATTGAATTTGAAAACCCAAGTTTGAAATGAAACGAAAAAATTACATTAAAAACCCTAATTGCTTAGAAATTGAAACCCTAAATTGAATTGAAACAATTTTTTTTGCTAAAACCCTAAATTGAAATTGAACAAATCATTTTGATTTTGAAAACCCTAATTTCGAGCTCAAGAAAATTCATTTGCATTGCTTAAATGTTTTAAATTTCATTTGCATTTTATGGAGAAAACGATATGTTAAACTTTAGTTTCAATGTTAAATTATAATTAGATTATAAAACAATATGTTAAAGAATAGTTACAATTCACAAATTTTATCAATGTTTGTTTGCAAATTCGTAAATCCAAGTGTACAATCAATTTCCAATTGTCACTTAATTATATAGTATTCAACATTCATTTCTATTTTATGTTTTGATCTCTCTTAGTCATGCCTTGTTTCCATTTCTTGTTTGCATGTGTTGTCTATTGTCTTTTGACAATCTTAACCCTCATTCTAGTCAATTACTTGTTAATTAGGCTTCTAGTTTAGTCTAAAATCTCAATTTTTGCACTAGTTACCTAGACACTAAAAGAATCTAAATATTTTTCTTTTCTTTCTTTTAGGTTCTTTCAATTCCAAACAATCAAAAATAAAATACTTGATTCAACATTAACTAATTTTATATTATACATTTTATATCATAAAATTCATTTAAGTGGGAAATATTAATTAAAAAAATGTTAAATAAAATAATCTTATATTCAATTAAAAAATATCAGTTAAAATATACATCAAACTCAATCTTAATAATACATAATTATGTGTTTCTATTACGGAAATAGTCAATCTATTCATAAAATAAAAAATATTCATAAACTAGGCACTAACTTGCAAGTCCATTATTCCAAGGGCCACCCAAACTTCACCCTAAGTTCGCTAAACCCTAAACCCTGAACTCTAAAATCTAAACCCTTAACACTAAAGCATTAATTTTGTCCTAGGACCTTAAAATGAAATTTGGTTGCCTTAGGAAACTCCACCAAATTTTATTCCCTTAAGCCATGTCATTTTGTCATAGGACCTTACTACAAAGATCCCCTTAAGCCATCCTATTACCCTAAACCCTAAACCCTAAAGACATCATTTTTTCCTAGGCCCTTAATGAAATTTGGTTGCCTTGGGCAACAACACCAAATTTTATTCACTTGAGCCATGTCATTTTGTCCTAGGACCTCACTAGACATAGATCCCCTTAAGCCATCCTATCACCCTAAATCATAAATCAATGTTTTAAGGGATCCTAATATGAAATTTCTTAAGGGGATCAAAGAAGTTCTCAAAATTTGGTGAAGTTTCCCAAGGCAACCAAATTTAACAATAATAAGATCATGCAAGATTATAATATGAATGAGATTTCATGATCTAGGTTGGTCAGTTGAAACAAGAGCTATCTCAATCAACTGTTCCACAAGAAAATGTTCTTCACTAACTTGCAAGTTCATTATATTCCAAGGGACACCAAAACTTCACCCTAAGTTCCATAAACCCTAAACCCGAACTCTAAAATCTAAACCCTAAACACTAAAGCATTCATTTTGTCCTAGGACCTTAAAATGAAATTTGGTTTCCTTGGGCAACTCCACCAAATTTTATTCCCTTAAGCCATGTAATTTTTCATAGGATCTTACTACATAAATCCCCTTAAGCTATCCTATTACCCTAAACCCTAAAGCCTATTTTTCTTAGGCTCTTAATGAAATTTGGTTGCCTTGGGCAACTTCACCAAATTTTATTCACTTGAGCCATGTCATTTTGTCCTAGGACCTCACTAGACATAGATCCCCTTAAGCCATCCTATCACCCTAAACCGTAAATTGATTTCTTAAGGGGTCCTAATATGACATTTCTTAAGGGGATCAAATAAGTTCTCAAAATTTGGTGAAGTTGCCCAAGGCAACCAAATTTAACAATAATAAGATCGTGCAAGATTATAATATGAATGAGATAAATCATGATCTAGGTTGATCGATTTACGGTTTAGGGTGATAAGATGGCTTAAGGGGATATATTTCTAGTAATTTCCTAGGACAAAATGACATGGCTCAAGTGAATAAAATTTGGTGAAGTTGCCTCAAACCTTAATGAAATTTGGTTGCCTTGGGCATCTTCACCAAATTTTATTCACTTAAAATTCATGTCTTTTTGTACTAGGACCTTACTACATAGATCCCCTTAAGTCATCCTATTACCCTAAAACCTAAATCCTAAACTCTAAATCGTAAACCCTGTAGCATTCATAAATTGTCCTATAGTAATACTTAATTGTATTTTCATTCAAGTAACATGCCTTAGACATAAATGAGGCTTACATATTTTATCATTTATATTCAATTAGGCAATTTATATTGAATGGTTTAAGGGTATTTCCTAAACATGTATCTTACATTTTAAAATTATAAATCTAATGCAGGTTCACTCATATCTTAGAGGTCAAATGGATCGATTCAATAATATTCGCAATCCACCTCCACGCCATCCATCTCCACCACCTTCACCTCCACGTCCACCCACTCCACCACCTAAAATCAATGGTGCTCGTTTGCAAGCACAAATCAATTCCAATGTTAGAACCATCCAAGATCAAATCAACATTATTCAAAATGAAGAATGTGTTGCACCACCTGTGAGGATGATTGCATCTGGGATGCAAACCATTGTTGATGCTGTTAGGGCTATGGATGGGATCTTAGATGAGCATCGACAATGGCTAGAGGAGAGGAGAACTTCTGATTCTAAAAAGGAAAACACTAAGAAATGAAGAGATGCAGTAGAGAGCCACAATAGTTTCTAAATTAAGACAATGATCTTAAATAGTTATGAATTTATGAATTTGGTGAACGATGGATATTTTGTGTGATGAATTTATAAATTTGGTTGGATGGATATTTTTAGTGACGTGAATTTATGATTTTGGTTCTAGATGGATATTTTTAGTGATGTGAATTTATGATTTTGGTTCTAGATGGATATTTTTATTGACACAAATTTATAAATTTGGTGGAATTTATGAACTTATAATAGTGAATTTATAATAGTATATATTTTATGACTATCTACTAGATCATGATTTCTCCTATTGGAAAATTGTAATATATATATATATATATATATATATGACATAAAATGAGCTTTTTGTGAATGTTTCAAGTTTATTTTTTAGTATGTACATATGTATTAAAATTGCATATAGTTCTTAAATTTTGAAATTTGCATGTATGTACATAGTTTAGTTTAATGATGTATGCATGCAAATTATGCATCTTTCTTTTTTTTTAAATGTATGTACATGTTAAATTTTGAATTTTGTATGCACATGCTCAAGTTCAATCAATGTATATGTGTGTTTCAATTTTATATGATCTTAATATATGTAAGTACATCCTATTTAAACAAATTTGCATTTGAGTTTCAAATTTAACTATTTCTTGTAATTTTTTACGTTTATATGTTAATTTTGTATAATTTAATGCAGGTGCACACTTATATCTCATATCATGGATGATTTAATATTGATGATATCATCAATCCACCACCTCAGCCACAACCACATCCACCTCCCCCTCCACCTCCCCCTCCACCTAATATGCCACCTCCAACACTTGTCACATCTAATGAGGCTCGCTTGCGAGCACCCATAAATGATTAGGTTGCATCCATACAAAATAAAATCAATGCTATGCAGAGTCAAGCATTGATTCCACCTCATGTGAGATGTTTTGCGATGCAAAACGTTGTGGATGCCATCAGGACCATTGATTCTAATCTAGATAGGCATCGACGAGATAGAGAACAAAGAGATAATTTTATGCTGACGGTCTCTCTTACAAACAAATTTTAGACCTTAAAATAATGAAATCCCACCTAGCCCCCTACTTTCTCAACCCTGTTACTCGACAACCCATTCCTCCCAACAAATCTAGAATATCCATGAGGTGGTGCATACATCCACAAATGAGTGCACATTTTTGGGATGGATGGTATATGGTTTTTGATAGTCCCCCACATGCTAATTGGGAGTGCCCATTGTATTTTTTGAGAAAATTATATGTAGAGTTTTTTATGGGGAAAAATCCCAATTATTTTGATTTTAAATCATTTTAGGGTGTTGGTGGCGGCATGCCACAACAGAGGTTAGGGGCAAGGATTGATTCCCAACTGCCCATGCATGCACAACCCCTTGTTGTTGCTCCTGGTCCTCCCATTCCTGCACCTATGCATCATTGAGTTGTGGTCTCAACGTTAGGTTCCCTTACTACACTCGCAGGAGACCTTGATCAACATGCTTCTATGATAGCAGGTAGGGAGCATAGAGATGATGATGATGGAGTGTTTTATGGAGCTAGTTCGAGTACCACTTTAGGAGTGTCGAGGCTCGTCCCACATGTATGTACTAGTTGCCATAAAGTATGCTATGGACCTGATCAGGCCACATCTAGTTCAGGTGGACGTGGAGATTCTGGTGGTTCAACTAGTTGAATCAGTTCATTTGTAGAGTTTCTTACAACAGACCATCACCCCGAGGACACTATGACATAGGTATAAATATGCATCTACACGTTCATTTTATAAGAATTTTGATGAATGTATATATCAAAGAAAAGTTTGCAATACATTTTGACAATCAAACTATTTGGTGTACAAATGACACTAACGATGGGGCAATCATCCATTCCACGAGTACATACATCGACACCAGTCCTACTCGGCAACCCTTATGCAGGGTATTTTGATTTCAATTTTTTAAATTATATATGAAATGATTTTTAACTTGAGTTTTAAATTTATAATTGAATCACATATATGTTTGAAATTTTATGTTGGTTTAAGTGAGTCAATCGGCTTCCACGTCGATTCCACCTAAGGGGTTGTCGAGCACTCCTCCACTATCAGGCGTCATAGATCAGGGGTAGGTACATTTATATTGTAAATTGTTTAACTTATAGTAGTATAGTTACAATTATGAATTTGGAATTCACTATATATGAAATGTGCATGTACACTTGTAAATATTATAAGCATTAAATGTCTACATGTATGTCTAGGTTGATACCACAATGAGAATGGGCATCGGGCAAGCATTAGATGTTGTGGCTACTTGTGAGGCCTCTGATTTTCAGGTTGTTTAAAAAAAATTCTACACAAAGTGTGCAAACTTGAATATATATATATTTTAACCTAATTCAAGTATACATACTTTAATTTTGATCTTGTAGGACTTTGTTAGTGCAACTTTCAGCCCTGACCCAAACATAGTTACACCTCCAGGAGGACATGCAGAGTAGGCTCTAGATCAAATGGTAATTTAATTTTTTTATTATATTTAAATTCAATTATAAATTATATATTCTGAATATAACTTTAATTTTAAATTTTAAATTGAATATATATATATATATATTATGAGCTAATACATGTTTTAAATTATTTTTCTTTTATAGCATGAGACACATCTTGTAGTTGAGCATGTACAAACAGGTCCTGGAGAAGAGGGTGCACAACCTCAGAATACAGTACAATTAAAATATGATAAATTATAAATTAAATTGAACTAAATCATTTTTAATTGTAGACTTGTACATCTAATTTCAACTTTCTTTGTCTTGTTTATGTAGATTGATTTAGAGAATTTAGAGGTTGCTATAGGTGCACTAGAGCATCCAGACCCAGATATGATGGTAATTTAATTTTATGATGAATTATAAATTAAATTGTCATTAAATTATTTCTCATTTTCCTACATCTGATTTCATCTTTCTCTTGTACAAAGTGTTTCAGGTCATCCGCATAGTCCACATGGCATGAAGAGGTCTCTTGATTATAAAGACAATACATGACCTAGAAACATGATTTTATGGGTTATATTTGTTTATTTCATGGACTATATTTCTAGTTTCTCATGTACTCTATTGGAATTTATATTTCATGGCTCAAGTACTTAGTTGGACTTTAGTTATGGGTTGTACTTTGATGGACTTTATTTCATGCACTTAATATATTGGTTTCATGCACTTAATATGTTACATAAATTATGGACTCTATTATTGTTTGAAATTTTAATTTACACATGTACATTTATGCATTTTATGTTCATAGTCAAGACATTAATATAGGAAATTAATGTGAAATTAAATATAAATATGAAATTAAAGTTGAAATTAATAGGACACTTTAATATTTATACTTTACAAATTTAGTGATCTCATACATGATATACATGATATGTACATTCAATAATTAGTGATAATTAGTCAATGAACTTATTCAATTCACGTCAATCAATAATTAGTCAATAAATCATAATTTACAAACAAAAGAAATCTATTTATATACCAGAAAGGATAAAATTTTAAGAAATAAACAATACCATACAATATTAGAGAACAAAAGTATTAATAAATTCTATAAATAATAGTATCCAACACTAATTTATAAGCTGCCAAAACAATTAATGACATCCAATACTAATTTATAAGCTGTCAAAACAAATAATGGAATCCGATACTAATTTATAAGTTGTCAAAACAAATAATGGCATCCAATACTAATTTATAAGCTTTCAAAACAAATAATGGCATCGAATACTAATTTATAAGCCGTCAAAACAAATAATAGCATCCAACACTAATTATAGGTTGTCTTAAGGGGTCATAATATGACATCTTAAGGGGATCAAAGAAGAGTATAATTGAGTATAAATATTAAGTGATATTAACAAGTATTATAAGTTTTAGGGTGAGTCATCATAACAAATGATATAATTAAGTATAATATTTAGGATATGTGCTAATACGACACGTCTTAAGGGGATATCTTAAGGGGTCCTAATACGACATCTTAAGGGGATGTCTTAAGGGGTCATAATACATCTTAAGGGGATGTCTTAAGGGGTCCTAACATGACATCTTAAGGGGATGTCTTAAGGGGTCATAATACAACGGCTTAAGGGGATGTCTTAAGGGGTCATAATACAATGTCTTAAGGGTATGTCTTAAGAGGTCTTAATGGGTCATAATACAATGTCTTAAGGATATAATTGATTTAACAATAATGTATGCATGATATTTAGTGATTATACAATCAAATATAAAGTTTTAAAGTAGGAAAACATGCACATTTAACAAACAAAATATATAGAATATCGATTTTGATACATAGAAGTACATATAGTACATAATTGTGTATGCACATGTATTTGTAATTTGTACAAAATGTTTAATTCTATAAGTATGTATGTACATATTTGTCATCTCAAAACAATGTTTACAAAATTTGGATATGCCATCTCAAGAACATCTCAAACTCGTGCCCAGAATGTAGTAGGTCTTCACACCACCTTATATCAAAAAGGTGCAAGAAATATCAATGAAATCATCAAAACATACATATTTTAATTTATATAAAACTATCTATATGTACACTACTCAAGTATCTACATTTAAAAGTATTCCACACATGTGTGTAGGTTGAATCCAGGCATCCTCTCCTTTTTGTTTCAAAGTATGAGATCAATGCAATGATGGCTTAAGGATAGAAAAAAGGATAATAAATCAATTTTAACTATTAATGTACAAGCAATATCAATATGTAATTGAAACATGTATTTAAATATAATTTAACTAATAATTACCTGTTTTTACCAGGTATTCCATATTGTCTAGGTTGAATCTGCATGGACTAGATCCTTTTTGTGATTATGGCTTAAGGATCTATAAAAGGACAATTTAAATCAACTTCAACTAATAACACACTTGACCAATATCGAAACATGTATTTAATCTATTTAAAAGGACAATATAAAACTAAAACTATATTTCCCTGTATTTACTTATTCCATTGTACCATCTGCATCCTCTCTCTTTTGCAATGCATCTATGATTGTCTCATGCTCTTCCATAGAAATTGTCCATAGCACTTTATTTGCAGGTCTTCCACGATACTAATCTAGTTTTATATTTGTTGCCACCACCAAATGTGAATAATGTATATGTAGTGTCCCTTTGTTTCAACATCTTTGAATTACGAGTAAGTTGTTTATTGGTGTACTTGATGGTTTTGTTTAAAATATTTAATTAAATGGAGAATTGCTTTACTATGGTAATTTGAATGAATTCGGATTATTAAATTAATAATTAAATAAATTTTATGATAGGAAATATAAAGGATGTGGTTGATAATAAATAAATAAAATGTCTTTATATAATCTTATTTATGAATTATTCAAAAGAGCATAAGAATGAACCGGAATATATATAATGTGGCAACTATAAGTTTGTATGTACAAGCTATGTTGTGTATTATTACCGCAACTAACAAGTATATATATATATATCGTCCATAATGAAATAACATAATTACATATATAAATTTATTAAGTAGGATGCATATTAAGAATAATCATTAAATTTTATTTCACTTAAAGATAAACGAGTAAACAATTAAACTCCTTACCCCATAATATATACAACTGTATATATATAGTAATAATAAAAAAAATATAAATAAATAAAATAAAATAAAATTTGCAAAAACAATTATATTGTGGAGATTATCTTTCTTTAATCAAGAATCAGATAGTATCAAATTAGGACTGCAATAGCACGAAAATGTTAAAGTTACTTTGGAGATTAATTACATTAAACTGTAATATTTTTATTATATTTTAACAAAATATTACCAAGAGAAGTTAAATTATTAAATATGGCAAAAAGGTAATCTTAAATAGAAGGAAAGAATTCCTGTTGCTTCACGTGTCTTCTTCACTCTTTTACCTTTTTCCACTTGTCTTCTGGCATGGAGGATGAATTTATACCTGTCAATTGCATTTGCTTGAAAGTTTTCTTAAGCCTTTTATTTTCTGACGGCTGGGAATTGGTTTTTTTTGGGGGGCATTCATGGGAAATTACAGGGGACTGCGTTGCCATCGATTTCAGGTATGTACAGGGGTTTCAGGTATCTGATAAATTTCATCAATTCACAAGTGATCTGTTGTTTAATATTTTCAAACGCATGTGGCTTTTGTTTCTAATTAGGAGTTGTACTGCCTTATTTTATTGTCCTGTTTTGAGTTAAAATTTCTAAGGAACTTGTCTCCAACCTTTGGAGTATTTACATCAACCAATTCAATGCATGAGATCATCCTCCTTACAAGGTTAAGTTAATTTGGGTGGCGTACTGTTTTATATTCTCATCCATTGTAAGCGTAATCTCTAAGGAATTAACTTTTAGATTTAAATCCCATGCCTTGTCCAACCAACCGCCTTGGTCTTATATTTCTGAATGCTAGTAAAAGTGATTTCCAATTGATATGTCTCCATTAAAGGTTTTGTAACAGATCCATATGGTGTTTGCATTCCTCTTTCTCTTGAAGTCCTAAAGTCATTTTCCCTTAAGTGACAGTTCAATTGGATAATCGGTAACCAAGAAATCCCCACAAATTTATTTTATTTTATTTGAATGCTCTGTTAAATCAGTTGAGAGGCCCAACCGATTTCATATCTTTTGAAGTTACTAAAGCTTTTATGATAAACCAAATTTGGGTGCAGTCCATGGTCAACTTCACCCCATGCGAGCATAGAAAATTCGCTGCTTATGATGCTGTGTGAAGTGTGAATTGGTGCATGTCGTCAGCCCTGATCTAGGACGAAGATAATTGTATTAATATCAAATCATTCTCTTCACTTCATCATAGCCACGGTTAGGGATATCTATGCTCTGCAATTGTTAAATTTCTTGTCTTGTATTCTGTTACTCTTTAATTTTCCGTTCTCTCCATTCGAGTTCGACATTGTACCCTCCTTCATAAGCATTATTGTTTCCCTCAACTAATTTATCCCGTCTCTTGTTTGTGCCTCACCTCTACATTGTACCACGTTGCCTTGGACGCCAAGGCTTTTGTAGCTAGCGAATTTATTCATGAGATTCTTCCAAGGAATTATTGAATCATACCTATGGAGGATGTTGGGACTGGCGCTATCAACAACCTCCCACATTATTTCCCTCTTTGAATGAGGCAATCTATCAAAACGTATCGACAACTATCTTGAGTCCTTATCAATGCAGGACGATTAAATGAGTCTCAACCGTTCGTCATTCTCACCATTCTTCTGGCTGCTCTTCATCATTTTCGCAGCTTCCTCTGCCAATTTTTGTTTTCGCCCCACCAAAATCTTCCTTGTTTTTGCTTCCTTCCCTGTCACCTTTGGGCTATCGCTTCACCTGGTACTGCCGTTCGCTGCTTCAGTTAGGCGAACTGCAACTTGAAAACAAAGTTTTGGCGAAGGTTTTAGAGTATGTTTATTAGAATGAAAATTACAGCCAAAACCCTAAAATTGAACATATTTAGGTTTTAACATTATGGCATCCTTTATCGCAGGTAGTTAAGTATATAATAACATACTTAATAAATGATTTTTTTTTTTAAGAATAGAAAATAAATCAATTAACTTGCAAGAATACGACTTACTGTGGAATTCGAATTTACACCTTCCAATTGCATTTTCCTGAAAGTTTCCAAGGCCTTACTATAGAAGCAAACTCAGAAAAGACAACGTAGAAATACATATATTTTACTTTTTACCATTGTAAATTTATATTCTATTTATTTAATATTTTCACACGTTTAATAATGTGTTGTAAGGGTTGAATAATATTGACTTGTATGCATTAACATTGGTTTCTATTCAAGTTTATAATGGAAGTATATTAAGTACATATAGGACTTTACTATGATGGGTCTAATGGGAATATAACATTCATTGAGACTTCAAGGATTTTGTATAAAATTTACATGTGCCTTATGTTCTTGTGCAATAAGATTGATGGCATTATTTATGTGTTATTGATTATAAGGATTTTATGTCAAGAGTCCAATAGTAAGTACCTCATTTAGTCTTATGGTATGGTGTACTACACTTATGCATTAGGGATAGGGTTTGTATTTATATGGCTAATGTACATCAAACTACTGTGTCATGCCTAGTAAGACAATTCATTCATGGGTGAGTGACATCAATTCTAGTGTGTTACATGGTTATAATTGAATATGGCATATATGGTGCGCATTAGAGTTGGACATGACTTACAATATTATTGAGTTACATGGATTTTCAATGAAGCTTTCATAATAGCTAGTGTGCATCAAACCCCTATAGTGCCATGCCTTATAAGTCTTAGCAATAAAATCGTCATGACTTTTCCATCAATTTACATACTTGAATTTAGATATTTGGATTATCAAGAGTATATTATTTTACAATATAATGTCAATCTTATTCAAGCTATATATAAGTTGGCCAATTTAATTAATTATGTTCATCTCGAATAAGTCATTTAACTATTTTAGTTGAATGTTGATACATCAATTTATCTACTTTCTTTGTAGTTGGGTTTTCTTGGGAGAGCATACTCATTTAGATGTAATTATTTTCTATCCTATTACTAAGAGTGTTGTCAAGAACATATTGATTATGAATTTCTTTAAATATGATAATTATTTTAGTGATAAGTCTTGTAAATAAGTTGAGCATTTAGATAACTATAGGAAAGTTTAGTTAAAAAAAGGAAAGTATTTTGCTGTCATATTTGATTGGAAATGTAAATAAGAAAGATGGTTACCATTGATCATGCGTTGAGTCTCTTCTCATTACTAGAGTTAACTTAAAATATTCATCTCTAGAAACCTTAGTTCTGTTATTGTTTTAGTAAATTCATAAAGATGTATAAATATACAAAATAGGAATACTTCACATATTAATGTTTATGTATTAGATTAGATAATTATTTATTATTACAATTGCATTTGAAACGAGTTTTAGTAAATAAGGTCTTAAAGGAAATTAAAATAAAGATTATTTGGTCACTAAATGTTCACATTGTGTACTATCTAAGAGTATTGATAGATAGGTAGTTTAGGTAAATGAGTCAAAATAAAGTTAAAGGATTTAGACTCCCCTTTTTATGTTGACTAATTAGCAAGTGTAAGTTAATTAATTATTTTATAATGTTAGTAGATGGCTAGTAAAATTGCTTGGTGAATTTAACATTTGGAATTTGGTTATTAAAGGATTATACATCTTAATGGAACCATGCTTACCTAAATGTTATCCATTTGAGACTCTATTTTAATTGATCTAATGTGAAGTTCCATAAGCTTGCAAATTCCTTCATATTATGGTTAATGAGCTTGTTGAATATGTTAGTTACGAAGTTTTCTTTTAATATCTTATGAGTCACGAATGTACTCACGATCACGTTTCATTGATTGATTGTGCCTTGTTATTTGGTTGTAATGCTTGAATAAGTTCTCTCATTGTATAAGTAGTTAATTAGCAAAAGTGTGAAGATTTTGGTTGGTTGTTCGTGTTGAATTATTGGATTGGTTTTCAAGTTGAGATGTGCTCAGTTGATTGTTATCGTTGTCATGATTATTACTTTTATTCTACACTTGTCTTTTTGTAGATTTTACATAGTCATTTTGGAGTTCCATGATGTGAGTTTCTTTGGGAACCCAAGTATCTGTGTACCCTTTAGTTGGGAGTATATGAATATTCGTGTTATAGTATCATTTGCTTTTTCCTTTGTATGCCTCTGTAAGCAGTCACCTTGTAGGTGGTCGTTGAGATTGCTGTATGCTATGTATTGCTTGACCTTGTGGTTTAGTCTTGTGAACATTCTACTTGTCTGTCTTGCTAGTGGGTCTTTCCTATCAACTCCTAGCACGAGGGGTGGGCCTTAGGGCCCACATGGTTGAGTGGAACATGCTATGCACCCTAGTAGGTTCCCATTTTTTGTTCGTATTACAAAAGCAGACATAGAGTTACTAGAGCTTCTCTTGGTTGAAGACTAATCTTCACCTTGTACCTTATTCTTGTACTTAATGTACTCTTCTTGTTGTTATAAGGGAAGCATTATGTAATATATTAATGTAATCATGATGGGATGTATATGTGGAAATATGCTCCATAATTGTATTAAGGAACTATGAATTGAATTGTAATAAAATGATGAGTATCCTTTCCTCTCTTTTGATCATTAATGGTTGTATGTCATCATTATGCAATCTTGATTTTTAGTTGCCTTTGTTGATAAAAGTTTAGGATAGGTAATGACCATTTCGTGTACCCCAGACGATGCAGATGACTTTGCAAATGTATAATTTTTTTTCATGTATTGAATGTACAAATTAATCTTATATAATGTTTTGCTTTCAAAAATAAAAAATAAAAAATAGTGTGGTGTTTGTTGTTCTTTGGGGTTCACGTGGTGGGGTGTTACAGTATAATATTTTTATGCATTTCATAATCTTCGAATGCAGGTAGACCATTCTTCCTTTCTTGGTATTTTCGTATCCAAGTGCCAACAACCACCACTGATCCTATAGGAAAACATGAAAACCATCATCAGATAAGTTCTCAAAATTTTCTTAAGGGGATGTCTTAAGGGGATCACCGTACTTGTTGGATAATGATAGCCATCATCATCTTTTCGAGGTGCTATTAACTTATTATTATCTACAAAAATTGCACCCTTATCAAGTTGCAGAACTTGATACTTCAGAGAAACATGGAAACTTTTCCAGGTTGTGGGTCACCCTAAAAATGGAAAAGAACCTCCGGAGAAGGCCGGATTCCTTTGTGCTGGCAGTATCACCTAAACTACTGATTTTTGAAAGGAAAAGGGAGAGGGAGTGCATAAAAATGAAAACTAAACCCTTTTAGGGTTGTGGGTCACCTAAAAATGGAAAAGAACCTCCGAAGAAGGCCGACTTCCTTTGTGTTATCACCTAACTACTAATCTTTGCAAGGAAAAGAGTAGAAGGAGAATACTTAAAAATTAAAACTGATAGAAACACTATTTCTATGGTGATACACTAAATTGACAAGAGCAATGAGACACTCAGGTTACACTTGAATATTGATGATGGATATGGGACTGCACAACAAGTTTTTGTAGATTATGCATAAGTATTTCACAAACAAGTTTGACATGCACACACTTTTAAGAAGGAAAATCAATTATTCACAAATTAAAAGCTCATGTGCAATTTAGTAAACACAATTTGTAATCTACATAATACTACTTTTGCAAAGAGAGGCATGCTAACATGAGACAAAGCTATAAGGAAATAGAAAAATTTCACAAAGTAGCTTGATCAATCACCCGAAAATGCGTAATATTTTACAAGAACTAGAAGACAAATTGAACCATCAATGGTAACCAAGGTAAATTCTATATATCATGCTCCAAATTCTAAATGAGTTACAAAGCATACATTAGTTGAGAAAGGATTTGCGAAAAATCACTAACTCTCCAGAATGCATAATCTGAACTCCTTTACAAAGAGGCCAAAATGCCACTTTCTACAACAAAAAACCCTCCCCAAAAGAATGTGTTGGCCCCTCCTTTAGGGTTTACCAAAAATATCAGCCTCCAGAAAGATCCACCCCTAGATCTTTTGAAATAATCGCATTAACCTTTAGCCTCCGTGTCCACCCTTGAACTTCCATCAGAGCTGCCTTGAATGTGGTTGTTATGATAATAATAAATGTCAATCTACCCCTTGCTAGTAGACACCATAGTTGTTATTGTGACTTGAGGTTTTTTTCTTTCTTCCTTTTTCCTGCTCAAGATCTTTCTGCAAGTTGACCGTCTTCAAGAAGCAACATCTGACCTCCCCTGTTAGATCTCTTCACAGACGACACCACTAGACACCGAACCGATCCATCATCCTTTGATCATAGAGCAGATCCATACCGCTCACATTCCGTTGATCTTCCACAGGGGCGGTCACAACAGTCAAACAGTCAATGGTTCACCCTTGGCTTTCTCTAATTGGCTGAACACATGCCACTTAGGCTTTCTAGGCGGTCAAAGGCTACTCAAACGAAATTGCATGTCGGTGAGACACTAGTCGTGTCTCCCTGATGCAATTAGACTTCACAGCAACAGTCGGCGTAACACACAACTGTCGGCAAGACCTCTTATCGAGCTGCAAAAGTTATATCAATGTTCCAAAATTGTCGCCCAGACTATCGCTATCCACCATACATCATAGCGAGTCCTTAAGAGTCATACTGATATCCAAAACCATCGGAAAGAGTCTCGGCGATGCTCAACACGAACACACCCATCGACAAGACAAACAGGTCAGAAAAAGGTCTCAGTGAGCCTAAGCCATCAGTCACACCGAAGAGTTAAAACCATCGACGAGACATCATGAGTCAACAAGACATCATAGCGAACGAAAACCCCTCAGCGAGGAGTCTTACCAATATCCATATACCCTTTCGACGAAACTACAACAAGTCGGGGAGACATCATAGCGATCACAAATCATTCGGCCAGACTATCGCCTTCGGCAAGACCATTGCTGGTTGGCAAGACGTTACACCGAGCCACTATACTTTCGGCGAGATTTCCCTCAAGTAGGCTAAACTTCTCCCCGACGCCGACTATTTCGATGAGACTCCCATGTGTCGGTGAGACCTTACACCAAAGTCAAAACATTACACCGAAGGCACCATCCTTCGGCGAGACTTCATCGGGTCGGCAAGACATTATGCCGACGCTAACTCCTTTCCCCAAGACCATTCCGTTTCGACGAGACTCCCCTGAGTCGGCGAGAGATCATACCAATGGCACAATCCTTCAGCGAGAGTACCAGCGGTTGACAAGACATCTGCCCGAGCTCAAAACATTATGCTGAGAGTTCCATTTATCGGCCAGAGGTCACAGCGAAGGTAAACCACTCTCCCCGACGCTAACCTTGTAAGCAATTGTCGGAGGGACTTCCTTGGTCGGAGAGAGATAGAAAACTTCATGGCGACCAAATGTTTCGGTGACCTGAGGATTTCAAATGAATATAACACACTGCTAGTCGGCAAGACATCCAGTTGGTCTCATCGACTTCTTCTTTGAGGAGTTTTATGCCAGATCTGACTGAGGCATACTTTCCAACATACTTCCTTGTGAAAAGCATCAGATGAAGACCTTCCCAATGGAAAATCGAACACCTGCACGCTGGGCTCAACCCTTATGGGAGCCACATTTAATCCACGTGCTGAATTTAAAACATAATTTTCCCCTGCAACCTGCTTGATTGAGCCCGCGGGTGAAAATCGGGTAACATTTCTAGCGACCTCAGCTGGATGTTTGCTTGCTAAACATGTAGACCAGTAGCCTAGGCCTATCCATTGGGCATGGAGTCATTGGGAAAAATTAGAAACAGACTTGAAGCAGCCTTGTGCATGGCTGTAACTCATTTGTAACTTATTAGAACACTTGGAAACTTATTAAAAACAAGAAAGCTATAGAAAGGAAACTATCTAACAGTGCCGAAACAACACTTAGGGAACTGAAAAATTGCAACTAAACCTACTCTACACTAACCAGTAAGAAATTGGTCAAACAAAACCATTCACAGGATGACTGAAATAGATGCCCCTTCTTCTCATTATGCAATAATTATCATGCATGATGGCAGTTAAAAGAGGATGATGCTCTGAGAAATGTTTAATAAATTGATGCATCAATTTATGAAAAAGATAAAGAGACTCACTACCCTCCTGAAATAGATCATATGTAATGTTATTCAAGGGAGGATAAGTGAATTGAACATACTATTTTTAACTCCCAGTGCATCTTGGATACCACTTTCTACTGTACCTTCATGTGTGGGTGCATGATTCGTCCTTGGTGTTGTATTGGACTCCATCTGGGCTAGGTATCTGATTGGACAACCTTTGGTAAGGGAAAAGATTGAGCATTCCTTGCCGATCACTTTCTCATGGACTGCCACTTTATCATCTTGTTGGCTGGAAAGGTCGAATCCTTGTGGAGGACTTGGTGGAAAAGCAGTAACCTTCTTAGCATGTTCATGCTTTCTCGAATGAGCACTCATTTCTTCAATGGAGAACAATGAAATAACTTCCTCCAACACACCTTCAATCAATGCATCAACTTCTGCCTCCTTTATACACTAGAATGGAAGCTGCTTATAATTCTTATCATTACTGGAAGAATTACATTCTGATTTAGGCTTGTCTTTTTCAACGAAAGAAGGAAACAATCCTAGTGGTGATGAAATCTCAAGTTCTTCTGCACAATAGAATGGAAGCTCCTCTAACCAGATATAACCTTGTAAATCAAGATCATGAGGCTTCTCCTACTGTTTTAGCATTTGTTCAAGCTTATGAACCTGCTATTCTAGTTCATCATGACTATCAATTACTTCTAGCTGGTCTGCCTCTTTGTCATCCAATGCTGAACAAAACTGTTCAATGATATCTGTGCATATCTCTTCATAAAAATCCACGTTAACCTTCTCTTCAAGTGTTGTTGGTGTGAACAAACCCACAAATTCTTCATCATGTTGAAAGAATGAAGGAAACTTCCTATTCAAAATTGAAAGTTGATCCTCTCCAACAGATACTTCCGCTTTGTCTTCCTGCTGTTCTTCCAAGTCCAATGCTCCAGTATCTTGTTGATAATCATTGGCCAGCAACTCACCACACTGTCTGATGTCCTCTTGCTATTCAATCCTTTGCTGCTGTAATTGAAAACACTTTATAGCTAGATGTAAAGGATTTACCTTTTTAATCCTTTCCCATAGGAGTAAGCTGTCTAGATCAATGGGCTGCTCTTCCTCTGCTTTCTTTTCAACAGAAAACTCACTCTGTTCAAAACTTGGAACACTGAACTGCAGAAAGTGAAGCCCTTCCTCAAAGAAAGGATTTGGAAAGGTAGCAGCTGATTGGGGCATTTGAGAAAGTTGTTCTTCAAGAGAGTTAGAATGACTTTGTTCAAATTCTTGTACTAAATAGGATCATCTTTGTATCTCAACCTCCTACTGATGAATATAAGCTTGATAAGCAAGCTCCTCCTGCTGCCTATTGACCTCCTGCTGATTTTCAATTTCTTCAAACTGCTTTTGGAAATATAAGGACATATTCTCCAAACTCATATTATCAGAATTTTGAGATTCATAAGAAAAATTGCTTTGCTGGTAATATTCTGTGAAATCAACAACATAACTGCTTTGATATGGCAGATTAGAAGGTATATATATAGCATTTTCGTGAAATGGTGAATGGTAAGACATATTACCATAAAATCAACACTTAGCCTGCTAAAACCAGTTACTTTGGGCATGGAGTCGCCAGATATGCAGATTTCAACCTCTTAAGGTCTGAAAATTGCTGATTGCATATCAAAATCAACAATAAGATGTATCTTCTTTTAGCTATCTAATTCGAGAGTCCCACCGGGCATGCCAAAAACTGTTATCTACTGAAATTACACCCTTATCAAGTTGCAGAACTTGATACTTCAAAGAAATATGGGAAATTTTCCAGGTTGTGGGTCACCCTAAAAATGGAAAAGAACCTCTGGAGAAGGCCAACTTCCTTTGTGCTGGCAGTATCACCTAAACTACTGATTTTTGTAAGGAAAAGGGAGAGGGAGTGCATAAAAATGAAAACTAAACCCTTTCTAGGTTGTGGGTCACCTAAAAATGGAAAAGAATCTCCGGAGAAGGCCAACTTCCTTTGTGTTATCACCTAACTACTGATCTTTGTAAGGAAAAGAGTAGAAGGAGAATACTTAAAAATTAAAACTGATGGAAACACTATTTCTATGGTGATACACTAAATTGACAAGAGCAATGAGACACTCAGGTTACACTTGAATATTGATGATGGATATGGGACTGCACAACAAGTTTCTGTAGATTATGCATAAGTATTTCACAAACAGGTTTGACATGCACACACTTTTAAGAAGGAAAAGCAATTTTTCACAAATTAAAAGCTCATGTGCAATTTAGTAAACACAATTTGTAATTTGCATAATACTACTTTTGCAAAGAGAAGCATGCTAACATGAGACAAAGCTATAAGGAAATAGAAAAATTTCACAAAGTAGCTTGATCAATCACCTGAGGATGCGCAATATTTTACAAGAACTAGAAGGAAAATTGAACCATTAATGGTAACCAAGGTAAATTCTATATATCATGCTCCAAATTCCAAATGAGTTACAAAGCATACATTAGTTGAGAAAGGATTTGAGAAAAATCACTAACTCTCCAAAATGCATAATCCAAACTCCTTTACAAAGAGGCCAAAATGACACTTTATACAACAAAAAACCCTCCCCAAAAGAATGTGTCGGCCCCTCCTTTAGGGTTTACCAAAAATATCAGCCTCCAGAAAGATTCGCCCCTAGATCTTTTGAAATAATCGCATTAACCTCTAGCCTCCGTGTCCACCTTCGAACTTCCATCAGAGCCGCCTTGAATGTGGTTGTTATGATAATCATAAATGTCAATCTACCCCTCGCCAGTAGACACCACAACTGTCATTGTGACTTGAGGTTTTTTTCTTTCTACCTTTTTCCTACTCAAGATCTTTCTGTAAGTTGACTGTCTTCGAGAAGCAGCATTCGACCTCCCCTGTTAGATCTCTTCACAGACGACACCACTAGACACCAAACCAATCCATCATCCTTTGATCATAGAGCAGATCCATACCACTTGCATTTCGTTGATCTTCCACAGGGGCGGTCACAACAGTCAAACAGTCAATGGTTTTCCCTCGGCTTTCTCTGATTGGCTGAACACATGCCATTTAGGATTTCCAGGCGGTCAAAGGCTACTTAAATGGAATTGCATGTCGGTGAGACACTAGCCATGTCTCCCCGATGTGATTAGACTTCACAGCAACAGTCGGCATAACACACAACTATCGGCAAGACCTCTTATCGAGCTGCAAAAGTTATATCGATGTCCTAAAATTGTCGCCCAGACTATTGCTATCGGCCAGACATCATAGCAAGTCCTTAAGAGTCATACCGATATCCAAAACCATCGGCAAGAGTCTCAGTGATGCTCAACACAAACACACCCATCGATAAGACAAACAGGTCAGACAAAGGTCTCAGCGAGCCTCCATCAGTCACACTGAAGAGTTAAAACCATCGGCGAGACATCACGAGTCGACAAGACATCATAGCGAACGAAAACCCCTCAGCCAGGAGTCTTACCAAAATCCATATACCCTTTCGGTGAAACCACAACAAGCTGGGGAGACATCATAGCGATCGCAAATCATTCGGCCAGACTATCGCCTTCGGCAAGACCATTGCTGGTCGGCAAGACGTTACACCGAGCCACTATACTTTCAGCGAGACTTCCCTCAAGTAGGCCAAACTTCTCCCCGACACCGGCCGTTTTGGCGAGACTCCCATGTTTTGGTGAGACCTTACACCGAAGTCAAAACATTACACCGAAGGCACCATCCTTCGGCGATACTTCATCAGGTCGGCAAGACATTATGCCGACGCTAACTCCTTTCCCCGAGACCATTCCGTTTCAGCGAGACTCCCTTGAGTTGGCGAGAGATCATACCGATGGCACAATCCTTCGGTGAGACTACCAATGGTCAGCAAGACATCTCCCCAAGCTCAAAACATTACACCGAAAGTTCCATTTATTGGCCAGAGGTCACAATGAAGGTAAACCACTCTCCCCAACGCTAACCTTGTAAGCAACTGTCAGCGGGACTTCCTCGGTCAGAGAGAGATAGTAAAATTCATGGCGACCAAAATGTTTCAGCGACCTGAGGATTTCAAATGAATATACACACTGCTAGTCGGCAAGACATCCAACTAGTCTCAACGACTTCTTCTTTGAGGAGTTTTATGCCAGATCCGACTGAGGCATACTTTCCAATAGACTTCCTTGTGAAAAGCATCAGATGAAGACCTTCCCAATGGAAAACCAAACACCTGCATGCTGGGCTCAACCCTTATGGGAGCCAAATTTAATCCTCGTCCCAAATTTAAAACATAATTTTCCCCTGCAGCCTACTTGATTGAGCCCGCAGGTGAAAATCGGATAACACTTATGTTTAGTCTCCACACAATGAGCCAGCCAATATTCTATTTTCTCTTCATTCCCATTAGGTGCAACAAAAACATACACATGTCCTACAAAGAAAAATTGATTTAATAACTTGCGTATATCCATATAAATAATTTAGTATTAAAAAATAACTTAACAAAGTGAAATAAAATGAAAAAAATTGAATTAAATTACCTTCTTGTACAAGGTCTGAAACATAGTCATAGTCTTCAGATGCAAACACTTGATCATTTTCTTCAATAGTTCTTTCATATTCATCATGTGCTTGTGTAGGTGTTAACGATCTTTGCTCCCATTGTTCAACCCATTTTATATTTTCACATGCTTCCCAATCTCTTGAGATACAAAACTGGTGAAAACATGCAAGCTCCCTTGTCCAGATAGTCCATGTGTTTGTTGTCGAACTCCTAAATGAATGCCATTTAGTAGATCCATTGATTGTCTCACAATCAATTCTAGGTACAATTTTCTCTTCATCCAACCAAAAGAATCGATGAACTGTAGAGTACTCACTCGAACCAAGTGTAGATAATATTGTATTACACCAATCCACAATCCCACATGCATCTTTAAATTTTACTGCATCCTCAAATTTTAATTTTTCTCTAACAAGAATTCTTTTGACACACACACCAACTCCATCATGTTCTCGTTTACCATGCCCAGCTTAAAAAAAACTCCATATATGCTGGACATTAAGTTCCTTGTGAACCCTACTTAACCAATAGAACATTCAAGCATTCTTGAATTTCCCTATACAATTATCTAACCATATGAGGTGTTCTTTCATCTAGATTCCTCTTTCTCTTAAATTTCTATAAAATATACTAAAATAGTATTGATTAAACTATGACCAGTGTAATCGGTTGTCACTCAAATAAAAATGATACTCCCTCAAAACTTTTCTATCATCCTCAGTACTATCATCTGCATGTCTATAAACAATATGGACAAACATGGCTACTTGCACTGAATTATAATAATGTGATTGAATTTCCTCTTGCGGAGCTAGAGTATAATTTTCTGTAAAATCAATCACTGAAAGTATAGTACCAATTGGAAATGTGTTTCTACATGTGCGAAATTGGCCATCAAGCCATCGAGCATGTTGGGAGTGCATGGCATATTTTGGTACAATCTTATTCTTAAATTCACTCATGAATGCATGCACACTAACTTTTTCTATTATAACTAAATCACAATGTTTTCCTATTTTTCCATCTTTTAAAGAATAATGAGCATTCTTAAATCTTTTAACATCTACTAATTGTTGTCCAAAATCATTATCAACACTTTCATGCATATAAATTCTTAAGAATGAAAGATTTCCACAGTCAATGCATTGTCCAAAAATACAAGAATGTAAATAAAACAATTTACCATTAGATCTTTCACAAAACAAACCTGAAATAAACTCCCTTATTGTTTCAGGTGGCATATTAATACCACATTCCTGTATAATCATGTTAGTATGCAAGGTACAATGTATATATCGAAAAACATTATAAAAATAATGAAATTGAACATGTGTTTTACAACAAGATATTCGTTGCTTATTAATTTTTACATACCATGGTTTACATTTTTCAAAAGACCTTTGAATTATTTTAATATTACCAAGTAACACTAAATCACCACAAAATTTTCTATAAAATTCAGTTTGTGTTGTATCTAATAGGTGTTTTGTGTGAGGATTGCGAACTTTGGACCCCACCCTTAATTTTAAAACATCTCTAGCATTAGATGAAACCCTAGTATTATCATGCCAATATTTTTTGATCAAATATTTAATTTCAACATTCAATTTCATATCAGACCTCGAGAGTCGACCATTGAAACTCCAACATTGGTTGATAGGATCATTTTTCTATACTTCTTTTTGCCACTCTTAGCAATGTTTTAGGATGTATTTTTAAAACTTCACTAATATTGCTTACCATTCTTTTATTCAAAGTTGCTTTATTAACTATAGTAGTTGTTATAGCTCTTCTTGCTACATTTTTATCTTTAGATCGACTATTTTTCCCAATAGATTGAATGGCACTAGCAACAATAGACATAACATGTTTTAATGATTGATCTTTTCTTTTTGGTTTAACAAAAAAGCCTAACCTTTTCATTATTTTCCTCATTTTTTGCATTCTCATCAATTGCATCATTAGTTGACATTGAATTGCAAATTTTTTACGATAAAAAATTTGTTGTATATTCTATTCATATGTGTTCTTATTTGCCTCCAAGAAATTTGACCAGGAAGATTATCGAAAACACCACTTTCAATTTAAAAAAAATTATTTTCATTAAATTCAACATCACATTCTATATTTTCATCTTCATCTTCATTTTCATTTTCATTTTCAACTTCAAAACGATTTACATTTTCATCAACAAAATGGTTTTCATTTTCATTTACATCAACAAAATGGTTTTTGTTTTCATTTTCAACAAAAAGATCATTCTCATTTTCATTTTCAACAAAGGATCATTCTTACTTTCATTTTCAACAAATTCTATAAAAGTTTCATCTCTCTAAATATTATCAATGTCAACATCGTTAAGTCCAACATCTTGTAAAAATTCTACATATGAATTTACCATTTCACTAACATGTGTATTTGAAGACGTACCTGGATTTGCGCATATTGAAACATTCTCCATAGCATTGAAAGAGGGATTTGAAGACATAGTAGGACTTTCTTGTATAATCATATTCTTCTCCAAATTGACTTCTTGCGAATTAGCTTCATCTACAACCATGGTCTCCTCAATGTTTTCATCTTCAATAGTTGTGGAATTGGATGCTCCCCCATCATTCATTGATTTAATTCTCATTCTTCTTTGTCTTTGTCTTTGTCTCTCCTCTTTTTTTGCTTCAATTTCTTCAGGAGTAAATGCCTTCCTCCTCTTATTACGAGCTTTATCTCCCATGATTATAAAACTCTCAAGCACAAATGAATGTCAATAGTGAAATTCTTTGACTTTTGCAGAAGGTTAATCTAGATTTTTGACGGCGTTTGTGTGCTGCTATGCGGGCTTTCCTGAGCAAGGCTGTTGAAGCCGAGCTTGCATGGCAGTACTTTCTCTTGCATGCTCAATTTTCTTGGTGGATTGGGTGGTTGGAGGCGTGTGTGTGTGATAGGGTGGATTTTAGTGCTGCCTAGGAGGTTTTTGGTGTTGGTTGCTCCTTCTCGCCAGTGGCTATGATTTTCTTTCTTTCCTAAATGTGCTATGTGTGGGCAAGCTGGGTGTGCCTTAAAGGCTGTGTTGGGTTGAGAGCCTAGAGGTTGTGTTTTGTTTCTTTCTTTGCCTGAGTTTTCTTCATTTTGTGTGGTGTATGGGGTTTCTCTTTGCATGTGTGGTGATGTTGCTGCCTTGTTGAGGTGCTGTGTGTGGGTCATTCCCTCTCTTGCACGGGTTCTATTATCTGCATACCCGTCTTGGGCCTTGTAGTGGTCGGGGTTGGTGTGGGGTGAGGTCTCTCGGGGGCTTTGTGTGGGTAAGGCTATTTTTCCTTCGGTGCTTGCCTTTCCTCTGTTGGTGGCTCTCTTTTTGGAAGGGGGTGATGCCATTCCTCATGGAAGGGCATAAGCTAGTTGATAATCCTGATCATGGTTTGTTTCTTCCTGGAGGAGGTCAGAAGTTTGCTGATGTGGGTCAGTCTAGTGGGGGTTTCATGAGGACCAATGGCTTCCGACTTCAAAAAGTAAATGGGTGTCTAGAGCGGTCCAAGGATCGACTAGTTCTCATGATACAACCAATATCTGTGGTAGAGGATGTGGAGAACTTTTGTAACCATGTATTGATCTGCAAGTTTATGGGGATGTGGGCTTCGTTTCATTTTTTGGATTAGTGGATTCGCAAAAGTTGGAACCCTAAAGGTGATTTTGATATTTTGCTAGCTGCAAACAATTTTTTCATGGTCGATTTCTCTTATGTTGCTGATAGAAATTGAGTCTTTGAGGGTGGACCGTATTTCTATAATCAAGTGGGTTTATTCATTAAACCATGGCACATGGGGTTCAACTCTGTTGAAGAGCTTCCTTCCCGCATTCTGGTATGGGTACATCTCCCCTGTCTGCCTCTAGAGTGCTGGTGAAGCGACATTTTACAAATGATTGCTCTCTTGCTTGGTAAGCCTATTGGGCCCTCTCAACAAACTCTGAATAGAAAGATTCTTTCCTATGCTCATATTTTTGTTGAAATTGACTTGAATAACCCATTTTCGGATTCTGTGGCCATGAGCATTGGAGAAAATTCTTGAATCCAGAAATTAGATTATGAGGCATTACCTTTTCATTGTCGACTATGCCGTGAGTATGGCCACCTGCAATGAATGTGTCCTAAGGCTTCTAATCTGGCTGGTTCAAATTTTGCACCTCATCAAGCTAACTCAAAGATGGACAAGGGTAAGTCCCCCATGCAGGGGGGAGTGGCAGATAAGGATGGTTTTGTGCCAGTTAGACCCCGTAATAGGAATAGAGGCCAAAGAAGGACAAACAAAGATCGACAGGAAGAGGAATTCCTTAATAGGTTTGAAGTTTTAGAGGGTTTAGTTCAGGAAGAAGGGGTTCCTTTTGATATGAAAATTGTAGATAGTTCTATTGTGGATAAATGTTTGGAGGATCAGCCGAATGTTACTTCCAGTGTAATCTCAGCAGGGGGTCAAGGGAGCCAAATGGATGCTGATCTTCCTACCTCAGGTTATGGGGGTGGGGGAATTGGTGCAACACTAGACATAAATTTGGTATCGACTCCTTCTGATCTTGGAACCATCATTAAAAAGGATAATGAGGAGTCTGGTAAAGGAAAGACCTTTTCTCCAGCTTTGGGTCTTCACCAAAAACCCCTAAAAAAGGGGGCTCCTGAGAAGACTGTTAAATTTGGAAGGAAGAAGGATCAAGAATTTAAGGTTAAGTTGATTGGGGGGACGTTGGTTGAGTCTGGCTTGGTGAGAAATATTAATACTCACTTCTCCCAACTGTAAAGATGATTGTGCTATCTTGGAATGTTAGGGGTATGAATAACATCCCTAGACAAAAGGCTATTCGGGAGTTGATTCAGGGTCACTCTCCTGATTTGGTTTTCCTCTAGGAGACTAAGTTGTTTGTTGATGGTATGTTGAATTTGGTTCCAAAAATCTGGAGTAGAGGTCTTTGTCAATGTGTTAGAGCATTAGGCAGCTCAGGGGGTATTGCCTACTTTTGGGATCCACGTAAGGTCATTCCCCTTTGGAGGATTTTTGATAGGTTCTCTATTTCTCTTGTTGCTTCCAGTTTGGAGTTAGGTGAGTGGATTCTTATTACTAATGTCTATGCTCCTATAGATATTCCTGGACAAATGCACTTGTGGTCTCAAATTAGGTTTTTACATTCCTTGGAGCCTTTTCTCCCTTGGATTATTGTAGGTGATTTTAATGCGATCTTGTCTCTGGATGAGAAAAGGGGTGGGACCTTCTGCTTGGATGCCTCCTCTGACCTCATGAGGGACAATGTGGCTTCTATGTACTTAGTAGATATCAAACCCATGAATGGGGTGTTTAATTGGAATAATAGGAGGATTGGGGATGATACCATTTCTGAAAGGTTAGATAGGTTCCTAGTGTCCAACTTCTGGGTTGGTGACAGATGGGTGACCAGTTTAGATATTTTGGACTAGTGGGGCTTAGATAATTGGCCAATCAAACTTTCTACCTGTTTGGTGAGGTCTTCTACAAGGAAATATTTTAAATTCCAACTCATGTGGCTTCGGGAGGCTTCTCTCTAGGATTTAGTCCCTGGTGGTGGAGGGATGGCAAGCCGACGTTTGGTACTGCTATGTATTCCTTTGCAAAGAGGCTTCAGTATGTCAAGTACAGGCTGAAATGTTGGAACAATCACCATTTTGGTAATGTTTTCCAAGCTAAAAGGGTTGCTCAGGAGCATTTGGATTCCATCACTCAACAAATTTGAGACTAGGGGCTTACAGAGGAATTGAGCTTGCTTGAGTCTACGGCTGTAAAGGACGTGGAGGAATGGGAGCTTTGGTAGGAAATTTTTTTGAAGCAAAAGTCCCACATCGATTAGTTGCAGGATGGAGACAATAATACTTCTTTCTTCCACAATTTAGTTAAAGACAACAGGTAGGGGAACATTATATCTTCTTTGAAATCCTCAGCTAGGGACCCTCTTCTTTCTTCGACAGAAATTTCTAAGGAGGCTATTCAATACTTCTCTGTCATATTCTGTGATGATTCAATTCCTGCTATAGAGGAGGAAGATGCTATCCTATATTGTATTCTGCACTTGGTGACTGAGGAAATGAATGGTTCTCTCCTCAAGCCAATCACTCTGCTAGAACTAGAAAATGTGGTGTTTCAAATGAGGAAAGGTAGGTCTCCTAGTCCTGATGGGTTCTCAGTGGAGTTATTTTAGGAGTTTTGGGAGGTTATCAAGCTTGATCTTCTCGAGGTTGTCTAGGAATCTCATAAGAATAAGCAAATGCTCAAAGCTTTTAATGCCACCTTCTTGGCTCTCATCCCTAAGCATGAGGGGGCTGATTCTTTGGACCTTTTTAGGCCTATTTCCCTTTGCAATGTTGTGTACAAAATCATCACTAAGTTGATTGTTGAGCACTTGAAGCTGTGGTTGGACAAGTTGATTTCTGAGGAACAGGGTGGGTTTGTGGCTGGCAAGAAAATTCTAGATGGTGTGGTCATTGCTGTGGAGACTGTGCACTCTATGGCCTCATCCAAGGAAAAGGCTATGTTCATCAAGCTTGATATGGCCAAGGCATATGATTGTGTCAAATGGGAATTTCTTACTAAGATTTTGAGAGCTTTCGGCTTCAGAGATGATTGGATTGATTGGGTTTTGAGCTGTGTCACGACTTCGTCCTCTGTGCTCATCAATGGTGAGCCTTCTAAACTTTTTGGAGCTTTGAGGGGCCTTCAACAGGGGGATCCTCTATCTCCATACTTGTTCATTTTGATGGTGGAAGGACTTGGGAGATTCTTGAAATCTCGAGTGGGGTTTGGTTTGATATAGGGCTGGCGGTGGGATAATAATCTCCCCCCCAAATCCCATCTTCAGTTTGTGGATGACATTGTGCTTATGGGCATGGCTAGAATAGAGGAAGCAATCAATATAAGGAGGGCTCTGGATTGTTACTTGGTGGCTTCAAGAAAAAGCATTAATGAAGGCAATTCTTTCATTTATTTCTTTAATACTCCTAACCTCATTCAGCGAAGGATTGCAGATATTCTCAGGTTTCATGTCGGCTCACTCCCATTTACCTACCTTGGTGTTCCTCTAGCTATTTGCTCCTTACCTTGGGTGCTCTGGTAGGATGTTATTGAGAAGTTTTGAAAAAAGGTCAGTCACTGGACGTTTAGATGGATATCTACTACTGGGAGAGTGACTCTTTTGAAGTTGGTGGTGCAGGCTCTCCCTATGTATAGGCACTTTTTTCTTTCCGCTCCTGCTAGTTTTGTGAAGGACTTTGAGGCCCTCTGTCGGCAGTTCCTTTGGTCTAGAAATATTCTTTCACGGAAGTGGAGTCTAATCAAGTGGGATGTGGTTTGTCATCTAAAGCAGGAGGGTGGTCTTGGGCTTTGTCAGGATGATTTGACTAGACAATCTTTGGTTACTAAGATTTATTGGAGGTGGTGCTCCCAACATTAGCAAACTTGGGCTAAGATCCTCACCTCAAAATACCTTGGGGCTGTGGACAGAGTGAATGTTCCCAGATACGCTCTTACAGGGAAAGGACCTATGGTTTGGAGCACTCTCGAGAGGGGAGCCAAGTTGATTAAGCAGGGCTTGTTCTGGATTTGTAACAGGGGTTTAGAGGCTCTCTTCTGGTTTGACTCTTGGGATGGAAATCCCCCTATTATGTCTACTCATCCTCATTTTTAGGACCTCAGTAGGAAATATTTGGATGCTGGATGGTCTCATGTGGCTGATTTTAAGTCTCCTCAGGTGTTGGATCGGGCTTTGGTGTGTAGATGGAAGGACATGGATGAGTGGCTGCCTGGAGGTACGAAGGAGGATCGTAAGGAGCTTGCGTGCATCTTGGCTGGTAGGGTTTGCAACTCTCTCCTGGAGAGGGATGTTCTGGCATGGAGTGGAGATCAGAAAGGAAAATTCACAGTGGCCTATGGGTACATGGTCCTTGATGAACAGTTGTTTGGACACACAAGGGTTACCTGGTGGAAGCAAATCTGGAACAAGTTCTCTTGGCTGAAGTGTAATTTTTTCTCCTAGTTGGTGACTCATAACAGATGCCTGACTTGGGAGAATCTTTGGAAGTGGGGCATTTAGGGTCCCTTAGTGTGTGTTTTTTGTGCCAACAGTGAGGAGAATACTTCTCACCTCTTCTTCCAATGCCATTTTGTTAGGGAACTTTGGCACTTCTGGTGGGGTCTCTAGAGTTAGCTATGTTTGCATGCTTCCTCTCTTGAGGATTTCTGTAGTAGGTTGGGGAGTTCTACAATGAAGACTTCATTTCTTCATACTACTTGGTTAATTGGTCCTAGCTTCATCATTTGTCGGATTTGGTTGGAGCATAATCATAGGATTTTCTTGGATAAGAAGCTTCAGGTTTTGTAGGTTTGGACAAGGATTCTAGGAGCCTTGCAGGGACTTTGGCAGCTAGGTGTGACCTCTCCTCCCCTGTGGACCATGGGGATATGAAGATTGTTCAAAGTTTGGGGCTCTCTTGTTGTGCCAAGGAAGGGAGGAGGCCTAGACTTGGTCGAAGTGTTAGAGAGAAGGTTCAAAGAGATGGCCACTGGATGCCTCCACCTGTGGGGGTGTTGAAGATAAATACTGATGGGTCTTCTAGAGGTAATTCTGGGCATGTTGGGATCGGGGGCATTGGCAGGGATTGTTTTGGAGTTGTTGTGTTTTTCTTTTCTAAGTATTGCGGCTTACATTCTAATAACTTCATGGAGGCCTTGGCTATTCTCTCAACTTTGAAGAGGGCTTGTGCTCTTGGTTGGAGAGGGATAATTTGTGAGTTTGATTCTCATATTGTAATTGAATTACTGGAGAAGCGACATCTAGAGGATGTTAACTGGCAGTTGGCAGGGGTGGTTAGACAATCATTTCTTTGGGGGAGTCTCTGGACTCCATCACCTTCTGCTATATTCCTAGAGAGTGGAATAAGGTGGCAGATGGTTTGGCTAAATGGGTTTCAGAGTAGAGGGGAACCTAGAAAGTAGATGATTGGAATGTTCTTTTGGATGGTTTGTCCAGGGATCTTGAGGACTTGGTTGCAAAGTATATGAGATGTGTTCTTGGTGCTGTTTGATGCTCCTACTTTTGGCCCCTTTTGGGTGGCTGGGTTCTTTTGGCTTTGTATTGTGTTCTTAATTTAATAAAGTTTTTACCCTCTTTTTAAAAAAATAAAATAAAAAATAGTGAAATTCTTCAAAAAATTCAATCCAAATTGGAAGTTGAAGACCTATAAGGACAAAATTCTTCTTCTTGTGTTCCTCAAAACAAGTAGAAAACTAGCACAATTCCACTTGAAAAACTGTTTTCTTCATGCCTCCTTTGAAAAAATTAATCCATATTGCAAGTTGAAGATCTTTTGTTCCTCCAAACAAGTACAAAAATAATACAATTCCACTTCAAAAATGGTTTACATGATGCTTCCTTTGAAAAAATTAATCAAAAATGCAAGTTCACCACCTATAAAGATAATAGTTGATGAAAAATAGCCCAATTTTACTACTCTCGGCCATACATGTGAAGTTGCAGACTTCACAGTAAATTTTGACAGTAAATTTAAATAAAACGGTTAAAAAAAAATAGGATCCCGTTTTATAATCGGGATCCTGTTCCCAATATTGTGAACCCTAATCCAAATACCTGCAAAACACAACAAATGAATACATTAGAAGATCAAATGCAAGCAAGAATAAGGATTCCTCAAGAAATTCATTTGAATAGCAAAAGAGATAGAAAATGAAAGAAAGAACACAATGAAACTTGAAAGCATATCAAAATCTATTCTAAAGCAAGCAAACTCCTAATCTCTTGAGGGAATTGGTGCCAATTTGATGTGAAAATTGGCCCTTTCCCAACTCCAATGATGCAAGATTGATATGTGATGAAGAGTGATCCACTTTGTTGATGCTTGATGTATGCTCCAAGATGAAAATCTGCATAAAACCTAACTATGCTTGGATGAAATTGATGATAAGTTGCTATGGATTTGAGTATAGTAACTTTACTCAAATTGCGGATGATCAAATGAGGAGATGAGCTCTTCATTTATAGGATTTTAAGATGGATGAAAGTCCAAATTTGAGCAATGTGGGACTAACTTTCATCCAAGGATATGGTGCCACTTGTCAAGCTATGAATGGATGATGGTTGTGCAAGATTTGGGGTTTGTGCCAATAAATGCCAATATTTGAAATTCAAATTTGTTGAAATGACATGTAAGAGGGAAGGGAAAATGCAATAAATGCCACTTGGCTCAAGGCAAAGGACATGTAAGATGAAGTTATTGCCTTGTTGGATGGGACAAGTCCTTTTGGGGGGAGATTTCAAATTTGAGGAATATTCCCATTTGGATGCCTTTTTTGAATGAAAATAGGGAATTATTAAATCAACTAAATGATTTAATTGTGCAAGTTGCAAAATCTAGAGGATTTGAGTGATTAGGATTAGCATTGATCATGATTTGATTAATTTAAATGATGTTAGTTGATTTGACCATTTTGACTTAGATTTTAGGATTTAAATAACTCAAAATGAGAAAAGAATGATTTAGACTTAGTTAAATAAATATTTTTGATTTATTTAACCAAAGGGGGTGATGTTAGATTAAATTAGATAAATGCTTGATTTATTTAATTTAATTAGATTAACTTTATAGATTTAATCAAATAATATAGATTATTTAATTAAATAAAGATAGGAAGATGAAATGACCTAGCTAATTACACAGAGATGATGATTTAATTAAATTGAGGGATTTATTTAATTAAAAGGAGAATTATGATGACTTTAATCAAATAAGGCTATTTGATTAAATGGTTAGATAGAGGGATAATTCAGGATGAAGCGATGTTAGTAGATCAGGATCAGTGTCGATATCAATCTGTATATTTTCGATGTCTACAAATATTAAATGTGGGGACCGTTGACAAAGGAACATGATCTCATTTATAAAGCGGGATCCTGTTTCCCTGTCAACAGTCATGACATTTAATATTGGGAAACGAGATCCCGCTTTACAAAACGGGATCCAGTTTTGTAAACGAGATCCTATTTCCAAAAAAATGAAATTGGATTTGCTTTGTGGTCGGGTTTCTACCTTGTATTTTGGTTCGGGAAAAACATTGGGAATCCAAACCTAGGCCTTCAACTTGGTTTGACCTGCAAGTCGAAGGTCCTAACAATGTCAGAGAAAAATACCGAGTTTGGACATATGGCTGACGACTTTTTTTGTAGAATTTTTTGACGAAATTAAAACCCATTTTAGATGAGATAATGCAGATTCCAAATAAGTAATTTTTTTTACAATTGGATTATTTTTTCTATTTTTTAATTAATTTATGATGAAACTAGTCCATAAACTTTAAATATTAGGGTTTTTTACTATTTTAATAACTTTTGATCAACATAACATTTTGACGAACGGATTGCATGAGAACAAACTTCAGAAAATTCTTTTCAATTTAAAAAAAATAAAAAAATGATAAGTTCAGGTCATCTTATGCGTGTCGTACATGACGATTTTTCAAAACTACAAATATGCCTAATAAAAATTTAACAAAAAAAAAAAATTAATAAAAAATTACAAAAAAATATCGAAAACAAGCTTCAGTGAGTCACAAATCTTTTCCCAAAAGGATTTATAAAAATTCGATAATTTAGATCAAAATATGGATGTTGACACGTGCATGGTATGGTAAAAAAAAGTGACTTTTAAACAATGGTTTTTAGAAACACCTATTGAAACTCAATTTGTACAATCTGGGTATTGAAATAAATTACATATTTGGAAACTAGACTCTGAGTACTACATTTTATGATGAATGACTTTTTTGAAGATTCCATCTCTAAGTGCATCAAATTTTAAGGTCAAATGTGTCAAATTCTGAAAAATCAGGGAAAACACTTCCACTTTTTGGCCAAAAAGTGGACTCAACTTCTTGCCAGCACCCTGTAGTTTGTATTCATTTCTGCATATCACAATGTGTTTTCAAACAATTTACATTTCATTAGTTTTGCATTAATAATCAATCCATTCTATCAGTCCTTTGCATTTAGATCATTGCACTTAGACATATTTTCATCATACTTTCATTAGTTTGAGTGATCCGCTTAGATTTTGGTGTGGAATCTATCTCTTTCTTTTAGGTGAAAGACCCTAATTGAGCAAAAGAGACATAGCATTTCACACCCCTAAAAGCTATGGTTTAGCGGGGTCAGGGTGACACCTTGCACGTGCACCCTTTTAATTTTTTGTGCCAAGTTCCCATTGAGTTCTGAGACCCAAGCCCGAAGGAATTACTCCACTTTATTTCCAAGCCTTTTAGATGTGGAATTGAGAATCCAAAATTTCTTGCACCTGGAACATTACAAATTTTGGTGCTAAGTTCCTATTGGGTTCCGATTTTCGAAATCCGATGGGACACTTCAAAATTTTTTTTTACTTCTTTATGTCTGAGCGAGGTTAGGTTTGGGTTTTTATTGGAAGTGAATATTTTTGATGGTGAGTTTAAATGCCCGATCTCGATACACCTTTATTATTCATTTATTATTTTTTTATTTTTAAAGTTTTTAACTTTTTTATTTCCTTTTAAATATTTTTAATTTTTTTAAAACTTTAAAATCCTTTTTACTTATTTAAATCTTTTTTAAAATTTTAAAACTTTATTTATTTTATTTAAAAGTTTTATTTTAAATCTTTTAAAATTAAAAAGATTTATTTGTTCATTTTCTAATCTTTCAAATTTTGTATTTTCAACATTTTTGATTTTTTTGATTTTTGTGTTTTGTGATTTTGTATTTTTTAAACATATTTTTTATTCTTTTAAGTTTAATATTTTTGATTTTTGAAATTTTACATTTTTGGATTTTTGAATTTTTTTTTGTATTTTTGCATTTTTTGATTTTTTTGTATTTTTTGAAGTTTAAAGGCAAATGACACAAAAAAGGGTCAAAAACGAAGATGACAAAAATTAACAATGAGATGACCACATGACACCAAAAACCAAAAATAGACGACACCCAAAGAACGAAACGAGATGACGACAAAAAGATGAGGACTAGGATTAGGGCTAGACACGAAATGCGAACTCGAACAACCCCCGAACAAAAAGCGAAAATTGGGATCGGGAGTGAACTTGGAACAAGAACCTTCAAAAAGTGCAAGGTATCGATTCTAGTCCAAAACCTGAACATGAAAGACACACAAACAAGAGCAGAGATTCAAATTGGGTCAGAACCAAGAACAGGAACCCTCTGAAGAGGTTCAAGGTTCTAGTTCCAGTTCGAAGTCTAAATTTGAAATGAGGCAAAGGCAAAAGAATACCAAGAGGATCAAAATTACGACAAAACCCAAAACATGAACCTGAAGGAGGTTCAAAGTGTAGGTTCCAGTTTGACGTCTGATTCTAAAACGAACGAGGAAAAGGTAAAAAAACAAAGATCAAATTTAGAATAGCACCTAGAACCTGAAAAATCTCTCGAGGAAAAGTTCAGGTTTCATTCAGAAACTCGAACCCGACAAAGAAAAAAGAAAACAAGGTAAAAGGGGAAAATACAGGAAACAAGAACAACAAAGCACAAACATGACAAGACCAAACAACAAAATGAAAGAAAACAGAGGGGGTTCTTGAATTTGCATAAAAAAAATTGGGGTGTGTATGTAGGGCATAAAAAATGGCGACTTGGCTGGGAAAATTCCCTAAGCATTTTAAAATACGTAACCCTCCAAATACCCAAAATCTGTGGTTTACAGTCTTTCAAGGCAACCCAAGAAGTGTTACAACCACAATCAAAACCAGGATATCATTGAGTTCTGAGATGAAATTGAAATGTGTTTGTGTGTGCAAATGATTCATTCCCCTCCATAAGTGTTGTTGTGATCTAAGTGGAATAGATTCTACGCAAGCTACATAGTTTTGAGTTACATTTCTAGCGTGCAATGATATCTTGGGCATAGCTCTACTACCAGACAAACATCTATAGCCTCGACAAAGATACCTCTGGTTCTCTTTAAGCATTGCTCTATTGCCAGCCAGGTGTCCATAGCCCCGATAGAGATACTTGAATCACCCTTTCTGATTGAGTTCATTTTCAGATTTCCTTTATGTCCTCTTTTTCTCAGATGTTGATTCTTTTGAAATATAATTTCTGGTTTTCCCTCAATCCTCAAGCAGTGAAGGTTAAGTAGTAGGTTGAGAACCACAATGGACATAGTGAAAGGCATGTAACCCTTTATATTTTTTACTTGGAATAAAGCTACCCCACCTGATGTAAACTAACCGATGAATTTCTTAAGATGTGCAGATCATGCTAGAATTTTAAAGACTACTCAAAAAATTTATAATGCACCAAGTCCTAATTCATGCTAACATTCCCAAGTTTGAAATGGATGAAGGTAAATAAAATTTTTCAAAGAAATTGACTGATTAAGCTTTTGAAAATACAAACAACAGATTCCTAATGGATTCACCCTTTAGTATAACTTGCATATAACAACTTAGTTTCCACTATCAATGAGAGGAACCCCCAGAGGAAGAGAAAGAAAAGAATCAAGGAAAGAGAGGAGCAAAAGAAGAGAGCACATAGACACGAAGAACTAGTGAAACCAAATAGAAAACAAGAACAAAAGTCAACAAACAAACAACCAAAGACCAAAACAAAAGAAAACAACAAACCCCCAAAAAAACAAAAAACAAAAGGACACAGAAAAAGAAAAACAACAAAAAGGAAGAAAAGAAACCAAAAGCAAAAGAAAACCAACCGATGGAAGAAGCCAAAAAGAAAACCAACTAATCTAAGCTGACACCTAACTAATCCTAATTTTAAACTAACTCCAAAATTTAGCTCTACAAACATAAAACTATGAAAATTTGTACATCCACTTGACTAATTTTTCATTATGTGTAGAAGCATTAACTTACTAGGTAGGGTTCTAAACCTAGAAAATTTATCTTTATACTCATAAATGTAAAGTTTATGTGCAATAAATTCATTCTGAGGGTATAAATTTTGAAATATTAACAGTTGAGGGTTCTCATCCTTTTCATGATTTACCCACAAACACATTTTATTATCCCCAACATCATAACCAAACTAAAAATCATTAAAACACAGAGGGTAATGAAAAGACACCACTTGATTTAGAAGATCTTCAGTTGCTGATGCAAACTCATGTTGTACGACTTCCTTCTCACGAGGTCACAACTCATGAAATACCACTCCATTTTGCTCTGGTACATGCATGTCAACATAAAGGGCATCCATTAGTGGTATATCATTATTATCTAAGATGTTAAAAAAATATTTGAATTTTAAATGTATATCCTTATTACTATCAATGCTAGTTTCAAAAAAAAAACTAGTGTGTTTGATTTCACAAGGACTAGCAGCTTTAATCACACTCTCTAAGGTTAATGTATCACCAATTAAATATTCAGTTTCCTCAACCTTTAAATCAATTTGCTTAATAGTTGTCTTACCTATCATGACAATACTTTCAGACAACAAGAAATCAAAACAACTTACCTTAGAATATGAACCAAAAGGAAGAACCCTACATGAATCCCCTGAAGTGAGGTTTGTTTTGCAGTTGGAATATCTGTGTACCAAGATTTCTATATTCCACTCGGATGTGGAGTCCCAGACTCCTTTGGTCTCCTCAGATAGACTGAGTAGAAAATCATCTCCATTGCCAATTGGTGAAGTTTGTGAACCCTTTTCCTCTTGAGATGAAGCATGACTTTCAACATCTTCTTCAAACAACTCATTAAAGTGTACAAAATCATACCCAAGAAAGTAATTCCTTGCTTCATGTTATTGCATATCATCAACGAGAATGTGCACATGAGTTTCAAGTTCATCGTTGTTAAGATAAAATTCATTATTGCATGATAAACTAGGATCTTCTTCAAACAAATTGTTAGAATAAACAAAATCAAAACCAAGGAGATACTGCCCCATTTCATTCTCTTCATCATGTTGAAGTAGCCTCTTGGTCATTTTCTTGACATTCTTTTGCCTCATTGAGTTGGATCTCATCATACATTCCTTGATCCACTTGAACTTCTTATTTTGAAGATTCCATTTGTACCTTAGCTTCTTGGTTTTCACCACAAGATCTTTTTGCAATTTCACCTGAAAGTATGCTGCTTTTTGTTTCTATTTGTCCATCATTCCAATCAACAAAGTCATTTCCTTGCGTCAACTCATTAATGGGTGTTCCTTCTTTATCCACAGTCATGTAAGGATCTACGAATGCATTAGTAAACTTATTCTCCACATCTAGTAAATATGCACAAGGTAAAGAAATTTTTTCACACATTGAGTCCATCTTAATGCAAAGATGGAGGTCATTAGATGATGGGGAAGAGTTAAACATTTTCTCACAATTACTCTCATCATTTTGGATGGAGTTGTTACCATTTTTGTTTGTGTTAGTTGTTTCATCTCCCTCATTGAGTAGACAGGTACTCCAAGGATCTTCCATAAGTATTTCTTCAACAACGACCAATTGTCTGAAATATAATTCCATCCTACCAAGGAAAACATGACAATCCATCTTAGAATACAAATTTTTCTGATGTATCCTACACCCATTTGGTCTGGCGAGTTCTGATATCTTTGGATCTCCTAATTCTTCCAATTTCTCCCTTAATTGATTTTGCATACACGGGATATCTAGCCAACATGTACCACACTCTTTTGTCCCTTTATCACCCTTCTGCACATATTTATCTGAAGAATTGTTCAAAGTGTTGAAAGGTATTGCTAATTTCTCATGACAACAGTCTTGTGTTAATACTTCATCTCTCTTAATATCATTGTTAGTATTAATATTTCTAACAAAACTAGATTCTAACTTGATATTTCCATTATGCTTTGAATTTATATTCGTTTCATGTTCTTTGTAAAATAAAACATCGAAATGATATATTTTCTCTTCAAATGCTTTGTTTATAACCTCATCATGATTCAATGAATTATGCTTTGGAATATGACTGAAAAGAGATGATATAGTCACAACTTCATTGGTAGGTGGAATACTCACTTCTATGGTTGGATTTTGCAAAGATATATTCTCCCATTGGTCTTGCATGGGACTGACATGATCTGAAGTGTTGGAAAATGTGATGTTTGGAATATTAGGAAGGTTGTAGCAGCTTGGTGAAAATGATTGCATCTAGGTAGGGATGGTGGGTAAACTGGCGTAAGGCTGCAAAGGATGGCAGCTTGCAAGCACACGAGTATTATAATCCTGACTTTGGCTACTCGAATTTCTCACATCATGTCCAACCTGTGCTAGTAAGAGAGCTTTGTTCAATGCATCATGTAGGGAGGTAACCTCCCCGTAACGTCTAATTTCTATTGCAAATGAAGGATTCAAACCCCAATAATAATGTTCCTTTAGCACATAATCATTAATAACCATATTTAAAGCTTGGAATCATTGATACATTAATAAAAACCTATTATTGAATTGGTAAATTGATTCCAATGGTGTCCTTTTTGTAGCTACAAATTCAAATGATGGTTCTTATGTATGTGCATAAGGGTCAAAGTGATCCACAAATAAAATTTCCAACTCCATCCATGAACAAATAGAATTTGGTAGAAGATTAACACACCATTTCCATGATGTACTTTGAAGTGTTTTGACAAAGAGTTGAAAAGCTCTATCTTCATGACGAATTTGGTGAAAACCCATCAAATCCTTGCAAATATTAACATGATATTTAGAAAATTGTCCATTGTTATGGAAAAATAATGGAAGCCTATTATGCATGTGATAAGGAATTTCATTAAGAATCCTGAGAATACACAAAGGGCTACCCATCAAAGCTAGGTTTTCCAAGATCCAACCCACTCTAACATGTACTTGACCAAAATTTCTCAAGTGGCCCTCCTTCTAGCGCCAATTCTGTTGATGGAAAATTGACACAACAACATGTAGGAAAGATGTAATCACCTTACCTCTCCTGAAAGAAGTGGATGATCATTAAATCAAAAACTTCCCAAGGTCCTGGGTGTTGGGTCATAATGTTGTTGTTTTACTGAGTGGTCAATGAGGCTGTAATGTTCAAGGGGCTTGCTGGTTATTGAGCTTCATGGTTGCTGTAAGATAAAATTCCTATCTAAACCTACTCTAACCGAATGATAAAAAAGAGAAAAAGATAGACCAGGGATGCAAAGAAGAAAAGAACGTCAATTCATCTAATTAACCAAACCTGTTACTCTTCAAGGAATTCCTAAACTAAACTGTAGAATTAACTAACTTGTAACCAATACACAGTCTCATTCATTCACGGTGCATAAATCATTAGCATATTGCAAATCACTCATTACAATACAAACTGAAGAAAAGATAAAATTTTATTGACTTCCCTTGAAGAACTTCAAATCAAATGATTAACAAAATGAATATCATTCTACAGTAAAACTTGAAGTAGGTTTAAGTTTGGCTACTTCTACTGAGGTAAAGCAAATAAGCAGCATTTACAATTTTGGAAACTTTACTAGTGTACGGAAACCAATATCTTCAGATCCACTTAACTATGCTAAGAATGCAAGAAAAATGTATCATCTACTCTACTGCTAAACTTTTATCAGCTAATTGGAAAAATGTCTAACTTCTTTTCCTAAGTGTCTAACCCCCTCAAATGAGCTTGATTTGACAATTTATAGCTCAATGATTACATAATTCTTTCCCAAAACGAATACATGCAACAACAACTTTCTTTGTGTTTGCAATTATTCATAAAGGAAACTTTCTATTTTATCCTTTGTTTTACTTTAGTTGACTTTCAGATTGACTTCTGTGGCAATTGCAATTCCCAGTTTGACTCAGAGTTCTTCTTTTTGCACGATGAGCAACAACATCATTTTCTGAAATAAACTTAAGTGGGCCCGCCATATCTTCAGTTCACTCCTAGTTCAATAATCTTTTTAAGAATCCCTCTTTTGCATATCTAATTTGAAAATCATCCATCATGATCAAATATTCTCCTTAATCCACAAAAACACTTGTAAACAATAGAACACATTAATTAATTTATAAAATTAATTAATTAATAATTGATTTCAATAATTAATTAAGTTTAGACATTTCAAACTATTTTAAATTAAAGGCATTTAATCAAATCCTTATTTCCCTAATTGAAATAGTAAATTAAATCCCCTTTTAAATTAATGATATTTTAAATAAAATAACATTAAACAATGTTGAATATGGATTTAATAATTCACCCCCTATTTTTGCAACTCTGACATAAATACTCTCCATGTTTGACGCCGCAAACTGCAAGAACTGATGGTGTTTTTGATCTCTTTTCCCACTTCAATTACAATTTCTGGCTTTTGAGATACAAGCTTTTATTACTCTGTACACTTCTTTCTAAATTTGTTCATTTGGTTCCTCCATATAGAATATGAAATTACTAAGAAAATCATTTATATCAATATACCATATCGAACATGGTAATAGTATCCAATAAAATTTAATACAAATGGTTGCCACCAAACACCCAATTCATCCATTTCACAAAAAGAAAGATCTCTCTCTGCATTTAAGTAATTAGGAAACACAGGAAGCAATGTCTATCAAATGAAGTTCTAGTGACTCCCACAATTGACTCCATATGTTTTACATATAGAACTTTTCCACAATTTAGTCAAATCACTCGTGCATCCCTCATTCCTTTTTATTTTTTTATTGGTTCTCATTCCTTGCTCCAAAGCTTTCAATCACTATGCCAATCTGTAAATAACACCCAATTTTTTATGCATCAAAAAGTTACCTGCCTGTGAGTTGCATTTGTTTGAAAGTTTTGAAAGCCTCCTTTTAAATCAAATCCTTTGTGTTTTGATGCATTCTCCATTTTATCACATACATGCCTACCAAGGCAGTTGCAACTTCAACATAAAAAGTTGCATTCCTATTAATATCAGTTCTTCATCGTTCTCCTTGTGTGTTGCATGAAGATCACTTCTCAGTCTTTTGCAAGGATTTTCCACGCTCTCCTTTGCTTCCATCCTTTCAAACCCATGCCTATTTCAAGGATTAGTGAATCCAATAGAATTGTAATCCTTGTCAGAAAAAAGCTCAACATCCAAAGGGTCTAAAATTGGGTTCAGATGCACAATACTTTGTTCATAAGTGTTATCTTTGACAATATTGTCCTAGTTATATGGATAGGACAATTTTTTCATTTTGAAGAGGATCTCCACTTATGAGAATATCAATTCCAAAATCATTATTGTAGAGTCCACATGTATCTTCATGGCAATTTTCTTTGTTTTAATTGAACGATTGATCCCAATTTCTGAAAATGTCTTCACATGTGTCAATACAATATGAGGTTTTGCTTTCAGGATCATCAAAACATTGTTTGGGATCAATATGAGGCTTCAAAGAGGGAAAGTTGAACTTCTGCTCAAAACAAACCTCTGCTAAAAACATACCCCACAATAGGTTGCGGGATCGAGTCCTCAAAGCTTCAATCTATATCAATTCCCCACCAATAATCATTTAAGCTTCTAAGGCCGCCTTGAGTCACATCCATCTTAATGGACCAAATAATCAAGCCCAAACTTTCTATCGATACCCCTTGTGATAAGTTGATTCACTAATGATGTTGAGTAAATTCCAACGATTGGTCTGTCAAAGCCTTTTGTCTCTTGTTTTCCATTGATATCAGGCTGCAATTATAACTAGCAGTTTCATTTCATTCTATGCAAAAAATGCAATCATTGCCTTTCATGAAGTGATGACCTCTCTCAAGACATACTGTGAGATGATGTCCTCCTAAGGAAATTTGTTAAAAAATTCACACGCCTTGTATATGCCTCCACATTTTGTATGGATTACTATGGTAGATGCAAATACGTCATTGGACAAAAATTCCTCAATCTTTATGCGTTGATGGATGCTCAAACCATGTTCCAAAGCTCTCCTTTTGGCACATGCGATAGGATAATGGAAAAGGTTGTGGCACTTGGTTCCAAATCTTCCGATCAACATTTTCTCACAGGTTTCTAATGCCCTTCTAACCGATTTCACAATTTCGGCACACCATGGCGACATTCTCTGCTTAAGTGTTTACCCAAACATTTAAACGTCATTACACAACTCTCATTTTGTCACGCATATCTGCCATTATCTCTTTGAAACTTTCGTTAAATGGTTTGCATGCCCTATAAATGCCTCCGCATTTTGCATACATTTTTAATAGTTCACATGCTTTCGTCTATGTTTCCACCTGCCAATTGCATTGCTTGGGAGTTTCTAAAACCTTTTCAACAAACCCCATCATGCTTATCCTGGAAGCATAATATTCATGAAAGGTGCACCATCTCTGTGAGTTGGGGGGGGCGCTGTCAAACATTTCACTCTCATTGTTGATGCCTTCATATTTTGCTCGAACGTTTAATCAATTCATTTTCTTGGAGATTTCGAAATCCATCATCATAAAATCTATTCTTGCTAATGTCTTGCAATCTTTTATGGGATGCCATATTTGCAGTCAACATAACTCACGCCTTTACCTGGGCATTTACAACTGAGATATCCGAAGCACTTTCAACAAATCATTTGTATATATCTAGCCAACAAAGCATTGATGACATCTCATGAGGCGTTCTGAGTGGTAGTTCATACATCATGCCTATGCTTCCAGACTTTGTATACATTTCTACCAAGGAAATTGTAGTTGCAATATTTGAGAAAGATCGGCTTCTCTAAACTTCAACAATTCATACTTGAAACAGTTCACATGCCCCTTGTATATGCCTCCACATTTTGTATGGATTTTGCTAGGGTGCTGATCCTGCAATGAAAATTCTTTTGGGGCATTTTGTTTGTGCATTTCTACACTCATCGCATCCCATGAGATTATATTTTTGTGGGGAATTTGTTAAGAATTCTGTACCCCTATGCATATTTTCCCCCTGTCAATGACAAACTTGATTCAGCTTATTCTATGCCAACATTGCTGAACTTGTTTAAAACTTTCTCATGCATTTTCACCGTATCCATTTTAGGCATTTTCTGCAACCATGAGGGCACCGCTTTGAGGTCTTTTATAAGCAATTTCATATGCCCTAGTTGTGCTTCCATGTTTCCTTACCATTCCTTTCCTATGCATTTGGGGCGACTATTATATTGTAAAATGAGAGTTTTGAACTCCATTTTGGCCCTAATGCCCATGTTTCCCACTTTGATCAGGCTCTAATCTGTCACGGATCTCCATACATGTCTGCAAGTAGGGGTGCACCATTCTTTTACCATTAAAACAAGCTCAGAATCAGACATTTTTATGAAGAGATACCAAAGGAATGATGAAATCACAACGGAGTAAGATAAATCACAAAATCTTGATTTCAAAAGGCAGAATTCAGAAGGAAAAGGAATCACAAACTCATTTTGCGCAAGATCTGCAGCCAATGTTTCATTTGCATATCCCTGCAATCGTCATACTCCATACGATGAGATTTTGAGGCATTTTTTTGACTACCTTACGTACCTTATCCACACCTTCACATTTTGCATAGTGGCTGTCAGGGGCGGGTCGGAGAATACATCGTGCCATTGAATATTTTGCATCTGATTCAAGCGGAAGCGGGGATCAGACATTTTATTTGTTTTGCTCTTTACTTCGGATGGCGGGGTCGGGGTGACACCTTGCACGTGCACCCTTTTAATTTTTTGTGCCAAGTTCCCATTGAATTCCTAGACCCGAGCCCAAAGGAATTACCTACTCAACACTTTATTTCCAAGTCTTTCGGGTGCAGAATCAGGAATCGGGAATTTCTTGCACTTGAAACATTACAAATTTTGGTGCCAAGTTCCTGTTGGGTTTCGATTTTTGAAATCCGTTGGGACACTCCATTTTTTCTTAAACTTCTTTATGTATGAGCAGAGTCGGGTTCAGGTTTTTACCGAAAGTGAATATTTTTCATGGTGAGTTTAAATGCCCGATCCCGATTCACCTTTATTATTATTATTATTTTTTTTTGTTTTTAAAGTTTTGAACTTTTTATTTCTTTTTAAAGATTTCTTATTTTCTATTTTGTTTTCCTTTTTATGATTTTTAATTTTATAAAAACTTTAAAATCTTTTAATTTTATAAAAACTTTAAAATCTTTTAAAAATTTTAAAACTTTATTTATTTTATTTAAAAGGTTTAATTTAAATATTTTAAAATTAAAAGATTTATTTGTTCATTTTCTAATCTTTTAAATTTTTGTATTTTCAACATTTTTTATTTTTTTGTATTTTTTAAACATTTTTTATTTTTATTTTATTTTTTGTATTCTTTTAATTTTTGTGTGAGGGGAAAAAGGACGTTAGATTTAAATTTAAGATGAACAAGAATGCAATTTGACAAAGGAATCTAATATACAGTTAAATGCACAAATCTAAAATCTAAAACTCCTACACATATGAGTTTAAGCTATACTATTGCAAACATAATAAGGAACCTACTGATTACCAAATGAAATGAAAGCAAAAAATAGTTTCACCATCCTGTAGCGGAGTGTATTCGCTTGATGTTGGATTTCTCTTATCACAACGAAGCCTCCAAAGTTCGTGTGCAAAGTGTGGATGAATGCTTGGTTGATCGAAGGAAGGAATGAAGCTCTCTCAAGGATGATCTCGACAACACTTCGTTGCATAAGGTATGTTGATTCTCCAATCCCATATCTGTGAGGAGAGAGGTTTGTTATATAGAGGAAATGAGATTTCGAATCGACAATTAGGATCACACTGGAGAATATTCAGATTAACCTAGATGCTTGATCAACTGTAGGGTACAAATGTTTAGACCAGCACCTCCATCTACCAAGACTCTTTTGACCAATTTTTTATGAATTACAACCTCAAGGTGTAAAGCACAGTTATGAGATGGTTGTGACGGTAAATATTTCTCAGAGAAGGTGAGAAGATAGTTGGCAATATTCCCTACCATAGCTTGAAACTGATCGGTATCAATGTTCTTGGGAATGGATTACTTAGACAAGGCTTTTTCCAGTATTTCCCTGTGTGTGGGGGATAACCTTAAGAGTTCTAAGATTGATATCTGTGTGGGGGTCTTTTTAAGCTGATCTACAAGATTGTACTTGCTAGGATTAGATGTGGGAAAAGTAGGTTGTGTCCTAGATTGAGTTGGGATTGCTCCTTGAACGATTATTTTTCCACGTCATGTGGTGACTCCACATTCCATACTAGCTCCTTTGATGGCAACAAAAGTGATAATGCTATCGTAGGAGGGCACTACATTAGAATAGGTATGTTGAACATTGGTATAATCCTTAGCTTTTTCGTTGTTATTTTCTTTGTTGTGATCGGGCATAGGGGTCTTGTATATCTTGAGATCATGGTTCCAAGTTGGTACCTCAACATATATGGTATCGTTCTCTATGAGGTCTTGGATGATATTCTTAAGTTTCATGCAGTTTATTGTTTTATGTCCTTTGATTTTATGAAAGTCACAAAGATCACACTTGTTGTACCAGGATGGCTTCTTTTGTGGTTCTTGGTAGTTTTCAAAGTTAGGAAGTGTTATTAGATTTGACTCTACCAATTTATTCATGATCGTTTCGATGGGTTTTGATAATTGTGTACTTGCATTTGGGATAGTTATTCCTATTACCGGTTTTCCTTTGTTGCATGTTGGTGTTACTGATCTGATTGTTCTAAGGTGGTACCATATTTGCACAGTTGATTGGATGTTAGCAACTTGATTGTTATTGAGTCTAGGAGCACTTAGTATGACTTTAGTGTCTACCACACTGTTGCTTGTTACATTTTTTTTCTTAGCCCATACACGAGGTTTCTCATTTGAACTATTTGAAGGATGGTTGTCTTTGTAAGCCCGAGTATTTCCTTGTGAGATTAGGGCTCTTTCAGTGTTAAGGGCTCTCAGAAAAATTTCATCATACGATGTGATGCATTGCATTTTCAAGTGGAATGATAGATCTGGATCCAAGTTGGCTATAATGATTTCCACTTGTTGTTCGTCAAGAAGAGACCACTTGCTTTTACTAGCTCTTTGTCTCCATCATTGTAAGAAGTTAGCGAAGGTTTCTCCTTGATTTTGTTTAAGAGTGTACAACTCTTCTAGACTAATGTTCATGTCAAGATTGAAGGAGAAGTGATCGATGAATTTATCAGTGATTTCTTGAAAAAATTTGGTACTAGGAGGAAAATGAGAAAACCAATCCATAGCAGTACCTATTAAACTTTGAGGGAAGAGGCACATTAGATATGAATCGTTGTAAGCCACCTCCATGCACATGATGTTAAATTCTTTGATATGGTCAACATGACTTCCTCTCCCTCTGTATTTGTCAAACTTGGGGATTTCAAAACCAGGAGGGAATGGTATCATTGCTATGTTTTGATCAAATGGGTAAGGACACAAGTTCTATGTATGAGGTTTCTTTGTCTTGCCCATGTGAAGGTCCTACATTTCTTGTGAGAGTGCTTTCAATTGTGATGCTAGATCGTCTTGTGGATTGGGTGGAGGTGATGGAGTCCCTAATTTTTTTTGACATTTTGAGGTCCCTTTGTGCCCAGTAATGGCATGTCACATGTTGCCCATAGGTGGGGTTTAGGGTTTTACCTTTGTAACCTTGTATTCAAATTCTTTACTTTTAAACCTTGGGCGTTTTAATCTTAGGTTGACCTATTCTGCCCGGTTTCTAGTCGTTTAAGTTATCTTTTGAGCCATCATGATGCATTCCTTTATCGGCTCCCTTGTCTAAGCTATGCGGTCACCTTGAGTCATGAGGTATTTTAATCTTCCTAATGTCGGGCTTTAATATTTCACCCCTAAATAACTTAAGTCTAAGTCATCCATCCTCATGGGTAAAAGTGTCGCCGACCTAGTCGTGGGCCCCCTTTTATGATTAACTTTTTTGTATGTGTAGGATTAAAGACCATCTGATCATGGGAATTAATCTGAGTCATTCCCCATTGGATCACATGTTCCAAATGATGGCTCTTTAACTGTTGCATGGTTTGCGAGATGTTGACACGTGTTTGATCACGGGTATAGACCCAACCATCACTTTTCATTATGACGCTTAAATTTTTATGATCAACGGTGATTATTAAGAGGGACGAGTTCATCACTATCGTCCCCTGCCATCTCGCAGAGCTCAGATGCAAGCTTGTTAAAGGCTGCAAGGACCGTGAGAAGTTGCCACATATGTCCTACGACCATTGGTAGGTGGGGCCCAGGAGTACACAAAGAAGGATCCAATTGGCATATCTTTATGGCTAATTCTTTGAAATGGAACAATGATGAAATTCAAATGTGATTAACTCAATCTGAGTCGTCCAAGGTGGCCATCTCAGTGGGAGATCAACGATGCATATTCAAAACTATGAGTACACCCATTGTAATTGTTTTACTTTGCATGAGCGAGTAGTAATGGCGGAGGTGACTCAAAAATCTACTTGATTATCCTCAAAATGTGTGTATGTGATTAGTTCTTGGATAATTGAAATTTGAGGATTTGTCTGGAGCAATACGAAAAAATTGAAGAAGGTGATTTGCAGAGTTCAACCTGACCAGCATGAGGGTTTATTGTGGTTGAAAGTCGTAAGTACAATAAACACAGTTTTATGCTTTATTCTAGCTTTCTAAACTAGGGTTGGCTTTCAATTTGCTTTCAGTTGAATGTGATTTATTGCTTTGCTTTAATTGTTCAAAGTTAGGGTTAATTCCATCTTTAAAAGGTTGTAGCCTTGTGAGACCTTTCAAAATTTCCATTCAAATGTGATTAACTCAATCTAGTCATCCAAGGTGGCCATCTCAGTGGGAGATCAACAGTGCATATTTAAAACTGTGAGTACACCCGTTGTAGTTGTTTTACTTCGCATGAGCGAGCAATAATGACAGAGGTTACTCAAAAATCTACTTGATTATCCTCAAAATGTGTGTATGTGATAAATTCTTGCATAATTGAAATTTGAGGATGTGTCTGGAGCAATACGAAAAATTGAAGAAGGTGACTTGCAGAGTTTAGCCTGACCAACATGAGGGTTTATTGTGGTTGAAAGTCGTAAGTACAATAAACAAAGTTTTATGCTTTATTCTAGCTTTCTAAACTAGGGTTGGATTTCAATTTGCTTTAATTTTTCAAAGTTAGGGTTAATTCCATCTTTAAAAGGTTGTAGCCCTGTGAGGCCTTTTAGAATTGGCATTCAAATTCAACCCTAGGTTTGAATTAGGAGGTTGGTAGTTGGAGTCTTTCTCATCGAAACCTTGGTCTGCCAAAAAATAATTTCAATAAACATGGCTCCCAAACTACAAACGACTATCCCTGTAGCCCAACCTAGATTACTTTCTGAGGATGTAATTGACTTGTTAACGTCCTCTACAAATAAGAAACCCAAAGGGAAAATCTTGTTCTATGGCCCTAGAGTCAAAGAGGGAGTGATGGATAAGCAATGCTTCATTAAGGATGTTGAGTTGCCTTATATTGGATGGCAACTCTTCCAGCATTGGTTCAGAAATATAAACCTTGGAGTTCCTCTCTGTAACCCTTGGAGGCTAGATATGGGAAAATTAGTGGTTCCCAACGTATATATGGATGTTGATTTATTGAAGGATATCACCTCAAGGTATGACCCAGTCTCTAGGGTTGTGAGGACATTTGATGGGAAAGAAATTATGGTAAGGATAACCAGACAAGAAATTGAGGATTTTTTTTATTTGCATGAGTGGAGTCTGAATTTGGTTCCTCTTGATATGGATACTATTAGGAAGGAACATAAAAACACCAAGGTATTCATCAGGAAAAAGTTTTTTCCCTTGCATACTGCTAGTACTGGTATTGGGAAGAAAGAAAACATATCAAAATCGGTGAAAAGGAGCTTGGGCCCTTCTTGATGAAGTATTTCACTAGCTACTTTAAGAAGGCAGTATATTCTTTGTGCCAAATCATCAGTTTTTCTCCACCTGACACATTGCAGAGGGAATACAACTATATGGCAACACATCTACAACACCCAACCTACAACATAGTTTATGATTATGCCATATATTTAGTGGAACATATCCATAAAGGTCTGGTTGAGCTAAGGGAAGGGAAATAATGGGTGAAATTCTGGTGGTACTCATTCTTAATTCATATGTTCTTGTATAAAGGGGCAAAGGTTTTTTAGAAAGACATAACTTTGAAAAGGAAGGCAGAAGGTGTTGATTTTCCTATTCAATGTTGGACCCAGATTTTGGATAAAGATGACCAAAAGTATAATTATGTGATGTTTCAAAGTGATTTTGCATCAAAGTTAAAGATGTCCTTGATATCTGAACCACCAAGGATTCCCAAATAAATTCATGAATTCTTGAGACATATGGAGATGAGGCTTGACCTGAATTTGAGTCACAACTAGGGAGACTTGATTTTATACCTTGATAAAATAATCTTTAGAATATATGGCACCAGTATAGATCCATTTGTTCTGCCAAGAGACGTGCCATTAAGGATAGGGTTTCTTGAAATTATGAGGCAATTGGGAGCATCTCAGGCAGCACACTTACCTGATACAACAAAGAAAGGCTCTTTCTTTCCAAAGTGGACAATTTTTATTGATTATGCTATGGTGAAAGGGGCATGGAGGGAATTAGTGCATTTTTTCACGCCCTACAAGTTAGAGACTATACACCTGAGGAATCATGACCCTGTGGGCTTTATTACTAAATTAAAAGCAGATAAAAGGCTTGGTATTTTTGTGTATAATTTATACTATCCTAAAGATGTAATCAGGAACATTTCTTTCTTTCTAGAATAGGATGAAAGGAAAGCTAAGTATCTTGCTTACACGAATATGGTGGAGGAAAAATGGAAAAGGGATCCCAAGTATAACCCTCTACCAAATATACCTGATAAATTCAACCAGGTCATGTATGTTATGGATAATTTTGAAAATATAGTTGGTGTGTTAAGGGAGCAACGAGAGGTTACAGATAAAGGAAAATAAAGAGTGGTTGAAGAAGATACTACTATGGTGTTAGAAGAAAGGCCCACTTACCAACCACCCAAGCAAATAAAAATCTCTTCCGGGAGGAAGAAAGTGGTAGATGAAGAACAAACTTTTCCAACCCCTATCACTTCTAAGGGATCAAAGGAAGCTTCTCCTGAAAGTGTAATGCCATCACCTCCAAGGCAGGTTCCCCCACCTGTAATTGATCTTGATTCACCTCTAGGAAGTCTTGCTCCATTGGAGTAGCCACCCCTTAAGAAACAAAGGACTGAGGCAAGAGGAGTAATTGAGTATTCTAATACAGATGATGATGATATCTTTATCACTCCTAAGGATATGCAACAAGGAATGCCTCCCCCTGTAGGGGTAGTTGCCTCAAGTTCAGGAGAAAGCAGTCTAAGGCTAGAAAAACTTGATATCAATGGTTTAAACAGTGCAAATGATTTGAGGTTAGAGGCTTGTCAGAAATTTATGGAAGATGAATCCTTTGTTGAAACACCTGCATTCAAAGATTACTTATGGAGAGCCAAAGCTGCAGAATATGTAGAGAAGGTAGCCACTGAGAGCAATTTACATCCGGAGCTTCCTGAAAGTATCATTCAGGCCAATCTGAGGAGTGTTATGAGGGATGAATTTTGAAAGATTACTGCCTAGGATGGCAAAGAACTTGTGAAGAAATGTCGTGTGTTACTGCTGCCAGAGTGGGACATTGATAATGCTATAGTTTTGGATACCATAAGAGGGGCTGAAAATCCCCTAGTACAAATAGATGAGGAATTGAATATGGCACTTTGGGGATCTGCATTTAGCAAAGATTGGGATGCACTAGCAATCTGGTCATTATCCATGGGATCTAGGAAACCAATACTTGTTGTGCCATTAGATTTTAGTGGGAAATTACTTCTAAAGAGAGTCGCTGATACCCTAGCCTTGGAGGAAGCTGACATGGCTGTTAATGTTGCTAGATTTACTAAAGCAACTATGGAAAACCTCACCCTTGAAATTTTGGATATAGTTGATATGTGGTTTCCATTGATGTCAACACTATTAACATTAATGTCTTTAAGGTTGTATGTGTCGAGGATATTGAGAAAATTGTAATAAAATAAGTTGCAGGTTGTCGATGGTGTAATGAAGTTCAACATGGTGGCTAGTTAAGTATATTGATGATAAGAGGTTGTGGATTAAAGGGTTTGTTGAAAAGTATATCTAGTTTATCCACATGAAGTTTTAAAGGTTCGCATGAAGATTTGATTGAGTTATGAGTATTTGTGTTCTGATAGTTGTTCTATTGCTTTAGTTGGTGTTCCTGAAAGAAGAAGATGTGAGTCTAGTAATTTGAGTTGTTGCGGATGCTTCTGTTGTGATTCATGATGCTTGTGGATGTTTCTAGATCGTGTGCTATCTGTTTTGTTGGTCTACATTGATTGTTGTGTTCGTGATTGGTGATTTTATTTTGTGAGTTCATGTTTTTCATGATCATGGCCGACATGGAGATTGTAGCGTGTTGCAAATCTTTGAGGCTTAATTGTTTAAGGTGTTTCATGTTTGAGGATATTGTTTTGGGTCCTTACTATATTGTGGCCGAAATTGTTTGGTGCACATTGATAAAAACAAATTTGATTTGGGCCGACAATTTGTACACATTTTATATTTTGTTGGGCTGACATGTAGTTGATGTTATCCTTAGTTGCAGATATATGTGATCGATTGTTTATACCATTTGAGGTAGTGATGTGTGTTTTGTGTGCGAATAATGTTCTAATCTTTCGAAGGAAGAAGAAAAGTGTGAAGAAGAGTGAGCATAAGAAAGGGTTTATGTGCTTAATTGAAACTGTAATCAGGCATTAGAAGATGCTATTTTCTTAGTTTAAAATCTTTTGGATGTAATCCGAATGCGACTATAAGATAGTGAGTCTTCCTTTGGGAAGTAAGCCATTTGTATTTGAGCAGTGAGCTCTAGGTAGTGTGCTTGAATGAATGTGCATTCGCCGTTTATAATTATTTTATACTTTTAACAAAGTATAATCTTGTGGACTAACCTCCACCGTGGTTTTTCCCCTAACAGAGTTTCCACATAAAAAAATCTTGGTGTTATGTGTGTTTTTGATGTGGTGGTTGTTTATGCTTTCATGTTTATATATCAAATATGAGAATAAGTTTAATTTGTATAATTTTTGTGACAACTAATTCACCCCCCCTCTCAGTTGTCTTCCCTTGTGTTGCTAACAATTGGTATCAGAGCAAGTTCCTTAGAAGAAGTTTAATAGCTTGAGGTGATCTGAGATGGTGACATATAAGAAGGATAGTCTGAGATTTGATGGAACTAATTATTCTCTATGAAAGACTCAAATGGCTCATGTCATCTGAGATGCATTGGTGAACCTTACTGGATAATTACATTTAATAGGTATATCATTCCACAGAGTGGTCCTTCTACAAGTGAGATTAAGGAAGTTGAGTACAATATCAAGGATAAGGAAGCATTGTTGAGTGCTCTGACTGATTCTGAGATGACAAATGTAATGGAGTTGAAGACTGCTTATGAGATCTAGAAAAAGTTGGAAACTTTGTATGAAGGTGATACCCATGTGAAGATTGCTAAGCTGCAAAGCCTGAAAGGGAAATATGAAATGTTGAGAATGGGTGAAGATGAGAACATCACTTCTTTTATGCAGAGAGTGAATGAACTTGTGTGTAGTATCAGATGTGCTGGTGGAACATTGGAAGAATCATAGATTGTTGCTAAAGTGCTCAGATCCTTTCCTGTTGCATACAAACACAAATCTATTGCTATTGAGGAGATCTAGACTGTAACAAATGTAACCAGACATGTTGATTGGTAAGCTTACTGCTTTTGAGTTAAGTGAGTTTGGTGAATCTATTCCTAAGAAAAAATCTGCATTCAAAGCTACTATCTCTGGAAAATATAAGCAAAGATATGATCTAGGAGAAAGTTCTAGAAAAATGTCCAAGTATGAGCAGTAAATGAGAGAGATTGAAGAAGAAGAGAGAAAACTAGATGAGCTTGAAGCACTTATTGTGAAGAGGGTAGCTAGAGGAGAAGGTAAGTATAAAGGGAAATTGCCTCTTAAATGTTTTTCTTGTAATAAGATAGGTAATTTTTCCTCAAGGTGTCTAGAAAGAGTTCCTAATCGAAGACCTAACAAGCCTAGATTCCAAAGAAAGTGTTATTATGCTACTGATGAAGGTGTGATAGATGATTAATTTGATAAAGGGAATTTAAGTGAGGATGAATGGGTGTTTATTGCTATCAAGGAAAATGATCCAATATCTATTGAATCTACTAGTTGCACAAATGTGGAGAAAGCTCTAGTTGCTAGAGTTGAGGAAAAAGATGAATGGGTGATTGATAGTGCATGCTATCATCACATGATAGGTGATAAAAGTAAATTTGTGAGCTTGGAAAATTATGATGGTGGTGTTGTAAGATTTGGTGATGAAAAAGTTGGTGTAATCCATGGTAGAGGATCCATTTCTCATGATGGTAAGCATAATAATAATGATGTTCTATATGTGGAAGGTTTAAAGCATAATCTCTTAAGTGTTGGATAGATGGTTGACAAGGGATACAATCTTCAATTCAAGAATGGAAAGTGTAGAATATTGGGGATTTCTGAAAAATGTGATTGCATATGGTACAAAAACAAAAGGTAATATATTTCACCTAAGTGCTACTGGTAAAAGTTGTCTAATTGCTCAAGTTGATGAAAGTTGGTTGTGGCATAGGAGAATGTGTCATGTAAACTTTGATAATATTATCAAGATAAGTTCTACTCAGGCAGTGAGAGATCTTCCTAAGTTGATAAAACCTACTAATACTATATGCAAGGAATGTCAGTTAGGAAAGAAAACTAGAGTTTCATTCCAGAGCAAACAACATTGTTCAAATGAAGTGTTGGAGCTTGTGCATACTGACTTCTGTGGTCCTTCTAGAGTCAGAAGTTTACAAGGAGACGGGTATTTCATGTTACTTATTGATGATTATTCTAGATTGATGTGGGTTACTTTCTCAAGGGAAAAATCTGAAGCTCTAAAGAAATTCAAGATTTTTAAGGCTATGGTTGAGACAAAGGCAGGTCTGAAGATTAAATGTTTGGGATCAGATAGAGGTGGTGAATTCACTTTCGATGAGTTTAATTATTTTTGTGAAGAACATGGGATAAAGAGACAATTATCTGCCTCATGGACCCCTAAGCAAAATGGAGTTGTGGAAAGGAAGAACAGGACAATTCAAGAAGTTTCTAGGACCATGATGCTAGAAGGAATTGTTTTGCATATCTACTGGAAAAAATCTGTGAGTACTGTCGTTTACACTCTCAACCGAGTACATGTCAAAGGTGATACTGATAAGAATCCTTATGAGCTATGGTATGGTCATAAGCCTACTATTAGATACTTCAAAATCTTTGGGATTAAATGCTATATCAAAAGAGATAAAGATATAGGAAAATTTAATGCTATAAGTGATGAAGGAATCTTTCTTGGTTATTCTACTAAAGCCTACCGGTGGTACAATAAGAGATTGAAGAAAGTGATTGAAAGTGCTAATGTCAAGGTTGATGAAGACACAGTTAGATCATCCAGAACCTGTGGATATGATTTAGATGATCAGAATGAAAATTTAGATAAAGGAAAGAAAGTTCAGACTCCAAATCAAGTTCATATCATTCTAGTGAATCAGGAAAATCAAGAGGAAGGAACTAGTGAAAGTGCAGAACTGAGATCACAAGAGCCTGAAGTTCAAGAAAACCCTAAGATTCCAAGGTATGTAAGACTAAATCATTCAGAAGATCAAATTATTGGTGATAAGAACAAAAGTGTTCAAACTAGGAGAAGAATTATAGAAGAATACTGTTTGATCTCAAAGACTGAGCCTAATAGTGTCAATGGAGCATGCAAAGATGAACATTGGGTGGAAGCAATGAAAGAAGAACTACTACAAATTGAGAAGAATGATACATGGATTCTTGTTCCTAGACCTAAGGACAAAAATGTAATTGGAAATAAATGAGTCTTTCAGAACAAACTAAATGACCAAGGTGAATTTGTTAGAAACAAAGCAAGACTTATGTGTAAAGGATATTCTCAGATGGAAGGAATCGAATTTGAAGAAAAAATTTCTCTTGTTGCTAGGATTGAAGCTATGAGACTATTTCTTGCTTATGCTGCTTAAAAAAACTTCAAGTTTTATTAGATGGATGTCAAGTCAACATTTCTAAATGGTGAACTGGAAGAAGAAGTGTATATTGAGCAACCTAATGCATTTTAATTGACTGATTAGCGAGATATGGTTTTTCGGTTGAAGAAAGCATTGTATGGAATTAAGCAAGCCCCAAGAGCATGGCATGCTAGATTGGACATGTATTTGTTGAAGCTTGGATTTAATAAAGGTACTAATATAGTAATTTTTATTTCAAGAATGATCATGATCAAAATTTGATTGCTGAATTCTTTGTTGATGATATCATTTTTGGAGTAGATGATAGTTTGTGCATGAATTTTGCTAATGAGATGCAGAGTGAGTTTGAGATGTCTATGATTGGAGAAATGAAATTCTTTTTGGGATTACAAATTACTTAGCTAGATAGAGGGATCTTTATATCTCAGTCCAAGTATGTGAAATAATTTCTAAAGAAGTTTGGTATGGAAGATTCAAAGCTAGTTGGTACACCTATGGTGACCGGATGTAAGTTAACACAAGATGATGATTCTCCTAAGAAAAATTAGACTAGATACAAATCCATGATTGGTGGATTTCTCTATTTGACTCAATCTAGACATGATATCATGAATGCTGTATGCATCATTGCAAGATTTCAAGATGATCCTAAGGAATCTCATTTGACAACTGTAAAGAGGATTTTCAGGTACTTGAAGGGGACAATTGATTTTGGGCTATGGTATCCTAAAGAAGATGACCTTACTTTGAGTGTTTTTACAGATGTTGATTGAGCAGGAGATGTGAATGACATAAAGAGTACTAGTGATGGTGCATTTTTCTTGGCAAAGAAGCTGATTTCATGGTTAAGTAAGAAGCAAAATGCTATTTCTTTATCTACTATAGAGGCATAATACATTGTTGTTGCTAACAATTGTACTCAAGTGTTGTGGATGAAGCAGATGTTGAAAGATATCAGAGTTGTGTATGATGAACCTATTGCTATAATATGTGATAATTCAAGTGCAATTAAAATTTCTAAGAATCCGGTGCTGCATTCAAAAACCAAGCATATATCTATCAAGTTTCACTTTTTGAGAGAGAAGGTGAGTGAAAAGGAAGTCAAATTGGAGTATGTGCCCAATAAGGAACAAATTGTAGATATCTTTACCAAGAACTTGCCTAAGGATACTTTTGAGTATCTCAGAGGGAAGCTAGGGGTGATTAGCCCTCCTAATCAGAATTAAGATGCATTGACTTGCATCAGTCTGTGCATTTCATAGTCATATCTTGTGATCCAGATCGATGTTGTGGTGGCTGCTACTTAGGGGGAGTAGTTAGATGTTCAGAAATGTGGTTCAGAGCTTGTGTGGAGAAATATAATGTGTATCTTTGTCATTTATGTCAAAGGGGGAGAAGATTCATGTGAAAAACTGTGAAAGAGCTAAGGAGAAAAGAGCCAAAATCTAAGGGGGAGAAAGTGCTAAGAGAAAGTTGCGTTGATGGTGTTTTTCACATCATGTGTTGCCATCAATGTCAAAGGGGGAGATTGTTGGATTTTGCTAATAAGTGGTTGTCATTGATGTCAACACTATTGGAATTAATGTCTTTAAGGTTGTATATGTCGAGGATATTGAGAAAATTGTAATAAAATAAGTTGCAGGTTGTTGGTGGTGCAGTGAAGTTTAGCATGGTGGCTATCTCAGTACATTGATGATAAGAGGTTGTGGATTAAAGGGTTTGTTGACAACTATATCTAGTTTATCCACATGAAGTTTCAGAGGTTTGCATGAATATTTTATCGAGTTATGAGTATTTGTGTTCTGACAATTGTTTTGTTGCTTTAGTTGGTGTTCCTGAAAGAAGATGATGTGATTCTAGTAATTTGATTTTTTGTGGATGCTTCTATGGTGATTCATGATGCTTGTGGACATTTCTAGATCGTGTGCTATCTGTGTTGTTGGTCCGCATTGATCGTTGTGTTCGCGATTGTTGATTTTCTTTTGTGAGTTCATTTTTTTCATGATCATGGCCAGCAGGGTGATTATAGCATGTTGCGGATCTTCGAGGCATAATTGTTTAAGGTGTTTCATGTTTGAGGATATTGTTTTGGGTCCTTCCTATGTTTTGGCTGACATTGTTTGGTGTGCATTGGTAATTGTTTATTGATTTGGGCCAACAGTTTGTACACATTTTATATTTTGTTGGGCCGACATGTAGTTGATGTTATCCTTAGTTGCGGATATATGATCGATTGTTTCTACCATTTGAGGTAGTTGTGGGTGTGTTGTGTGTGAATAATATTCTATTCTTTCAAAGGTAGAAGCAAAGTGTGAAAAAGAGTGAGCAGAAGAAAGGGTTTATGTGCTTAACTAGAACTATAATCAGGCATTAGAAGATGCTATTTTCTCAGTTCAAAATCTTCTGGATGTAATCCAAATGTGACTGTAAGACAGTGAGTCTTCCTTTGAGTAGTAAGCCTTTTGTATTTGAGTAGTGAGCTCTAGGCAGTGTGCCTAAATGCATGTGCATTCCCCATTTATAATTCTTTTATACTTTTAACAGAGTATAATCTTGTGGACTAACCTCCACCGTGGTTTTTCCCCTAATAGATTTTCAATGTAAAAAATCTTAGTGTTATGTGTGTTTTTGATGTGGTGACTGTTTATGCTTTCATGTTTATATATCAGATATGAGAATGAGTTTAATTTGTATAATTTATGTGACAACTGATTCACCCCCCCTCTGAGTTGTCAGCCCTTGTGTTGCCAAAATGAAAGGGATGATTTCAAGAGTAAGTACCATGAGCTCCTCAATGAATATGATAATAGTCAGCAGAAGGTAGTTGTACTAGAGACTAAGCTGGCATTCTATAAGAAGAGGGAAGAAATGCAGAGAAATCAAGGCCAAGCCAGCTCAAGTCATCCACCTCCATCTTCTCCAATTGCATCTTCCCAACCTTCCCCTCAAGATCATACCTTGGAAATAGTGCCATATAATTTTGGAAAAGAGCCACTCTCAGTAGAGGAACCAAGAAAATCAAGTCCTAGTTCATCTAATGAACCTACAAGAGAACAACTCCTTTCACAAGTTGAAACATATAAGAAGTTGTTGGAATAGGCACAAGACACAATGTATGAAAACATCTCAAAGATTGTTCATACTGTCTTGAAACATCTAAATAAGAAGATCCAGGCCAAGGCCAAATTGAATGGTGTTCATTCCAATTATGTTGCGATGTTGTGAGCAATAGGGTGTCTCAAAGGGATAAGGAGTTGGTTATTCCAATCCTGAATATGTGGATCCCAAGGGCTGGGAGATTAAATTTTATGGCAGTTGGAGCCAACTAGCATGAGGATAGATATCCTAAGGTGATTCCGACATATGCATTTTTCTATGAGCTTAGTGAGCAAAAGTTTCAGGGTTATATTGCCCCACTGGAGCAGAAAATAAGAGAACTAAAGGCTCATTATGATCTGGCAGATTTGTCACTATTGCTAGATATTCAGCTCACTAATGATGAAGTGAAGCCACTGCAAGTGTGGAAAAGGGAGGTGAATGATGTTACTGCTTCCCAAGTAGGTCAAATTTGTAAAGGAGTTGACATCAATATTTTAAATGACACTTTGGAAAAGTTGGCATTTATCATCAGCTTTTTGGAAGATTTCGACAAAGAATCCAATTATGTGATGACAAAGTATTCTCCATATAGGAAGAAGTTGGATGAAATCATTGACTTCAATTGGCCATATGATAATGAATATGAAGAATTGGGAAGAGTATTTTTTGGTCGAATGGGTCTGTAAGAGTAAATGTGAAACATATATAATTGGTCAAGTATTGTACAGGTCTGGTCTCAGAAATTGCAATGTATAAAATATATGTTTCCAGGTAAACGTTAGTTGCTGATGATGTGGAATGCTAATCGGGATGTTGATTCACTTTTTGCTTTGCATCAATTTTTCATCTTGCTCGATGGAATGGATGCTCTACAACATAGAAGATTATTCATTTTGACATGTGTTTTTGGAAGGCGAAGCTGCTTCTTACAACGAATGTAAATTATAATCTTTGTCTCATATGTATTCCCTCCAATTTGAAGGATGTAAATATAACTGAATTAGGGAATATGTTATGTAGTGGTCCAATTAGAATGTGACATGTGTACATCAGGCCTGAAGCTTTTTTTTTCTCCCTTATTCTATAAAAGGGAATTCAGGGCCATTTGTATGGGTCTTTTGTTGAATTCTGGAATCGAATTGTAAAAATGGAGAACACAAAGTGAATATGTTAGAAGTTATTGTCTAATGCTTTGAGTCTAGATAGTAAATTTAGTCAAATGAATGGTTCCTAAGCATATCTGAATGATAATGCAAGTTTTCTGAGTCTATAGTCTCTCTAATTTAGATTTGTACTTTAATTATTAATGAAAATTCTGAACAAAGATCATTTCATTAACTACTATCACTTTCATACTTTGGTATATGTTTTGGTTTTAGCTATGGTTCAAAGAATCAGTTAAAATGATTAGATCAAATCATAAATTCATGTTCAAGGGTATTGGATTTGATAAGTAGTATTTAGAATCTGGTTACAAATTTGTGAATTGCAAAGTAATTTCACTTAGATCATGGATGTTCAAAATTAAATAAACCTTATATTTCAATTTTCTTAGACTCCTAGCCCATAGATAATGGCACTAATATTAACCCCCATAATTCTTTCTCATGGTTCTGGTTACCCAACTTGAGAACATCCTTTTAAATAATCATTGATCTATCTTTTTTTTTTATTAGAGGTAAAAAACGGGTTTTGAAGGGGTCCCAAAAATCTTTACATCAAAAAGTAGTTGAAATGAAATATAACAACATAAGCCAAAAAATAGCCTAATAGCAGTGATCCATCAGCAAAAAGTCAACCAAAAAAGAGGAACCCAACAACAGCACTACATGCTTTTCAGAATATCTGCCACCTCCACATCGCTAGCCATAACCTTCTAAGCATCATCACAAACATCAAAAATATCCTTCCCAGATGCCCCAACTTGAGCTTTAGTTTTTTTCCTTGTCGTAGCTCCAAGACCATCTGTATTTACCTCTAAAATCAAAACAATACCTTTCTCACCACCCTTCCCAACAACACATTCCTCCTCCATCAGCTTAGCAGTAGCAACAACCTCTTCAGCATGGTCACTATCCTTATGCTTCTTATCACTAACCACAGGGGAAGTAACAACAGTAGACTCAAATTTACTAGTAGATTTATGCACCTCCCCTCCTCTCATAACAATATCCCAGATTTTCACCATTTGATCCTCAAGGATGAGGATTCTTCCTTCAAGATTTTGTTTCATTTTGAGAGTTTCCTCCACAATAGTGTCTGCCACAGTATATAAGGAGTAAAAAAACTCATCTACCTGATTCTAGAAAAAGGACCCCTCAGCCTTACTAACCACACCCATGACTTTGAGATTAATTTTATTAAGTTCATGAAAAAACCTTTTAAAAAGCTTAAACAAGACAATGGATCCCTCACGAGCAGATCCAAGCACATCAAACAAATCTTCTCTATCAATATTGAAAACCCCTTTTCCCAAAGCATCTTCCTCCTTAGAGGAACTAACCCTATCCTGACTAGCAGGGATGTCCTTACCTTTTTCAACAGCAATCAGAGACTTGAGTTTGTGGATGGAGCTCACAATTTCCTCTGCCACCGCCTTTCTCTTCTTGATCCTCTCCAAATTCACATCCTAGATATCCACTGCAACAACAACTTCCCTAGACTTATCTTTCAACTGTATAACCAACTTGACACTCGTGGAATCATCAGCAAAGAGGCCACCCGCACTAGTGAGAGGATGGTCCTTTTCCAGAATTTGGCTCGCGGTCCTCAAAACCTTTTTCTTCCTACTTTCTTCCCCCAAAACTATCTTCTTCTTAGCAACTAGGGGTGGCGAGGAGGCCTCCCCATACAATTCATTCTTCACCTTCGAACCCCTACTCGACACAACAACAACAGATTCTTCGCTACAAGTTAAATAACCCTCTCTAGCACAAGGAACCCATTTCTTCTTCTTTCCCATAGCAAGGGAATGTGGACCCCCCTCTAGGGATGCAAGGGAATCAGGAACGTAGTCCACATCCTCCTTCGAATTGGACTCTTTTTCCAAAATCAATTTGTTTTTCTTGACTTTTTTGTTGGCAGGTTCCTCTTCAAAAATAGTCTCATACTCCTCAGCAGGTTTGGATGGTTTACCCTTCACGGTGATCATAGGTTTAGCAACCTCAAAAGTCTTCGCATAATCATAGATGAGAAGAATTAACCCAACATGCAAGACAAGATTTTTCAGATTTTTCTTGTGGTTCTTAAGACCCAAATCAAGAGACATCAGAAGATAGAATGGGAAAAAAACCCTCTTCTTATGTCAGAAGTGATTAAGCAAGATGAAGTGGTATGCATTAATCACAAAAAATAGCCTTCCGACATAATGTAGAGCATTATCTCCTCCGCAACATCCCCCCATAATTCCTTAATATAACTTCTCTAATATCCTCCACTCCTTGTAGTCCTCAAATCCTTCTCTTCATCATCTTTGAAAAATGTTTTCATAGCGGTCTGCGCGTCTTTTTTATCCCTAAAAACTTTCACACCATCCATAGGCAGACCAGTTATACCAGCAATAAATTATTCATTAACCTCAAATTTCATCCCTTAAAGCTTAAGCACTCTATCATTCCATCCTTTAACAAAAAGATCTGTAACCTAAGGACTATTACCATGGAGTTTCTCCAAGTAGGGTGTTAACCCTCCCTTCTCTAGCACTTGCCATACCTCCTTCCTCTTCTTATCAGCTTCACATGAGGAGGGTTTGGAACAATTTATGTCTCCACCCATCTCGCCACAATTAGCAGTACCCAGCTTGAGGACTCCAAGCACATAACAAGAAGACTCTGGAAAACAAAACAAAGACCACCTAGAATCCATGTGAGGCCAAAGTTGGAGCAGGCGATAATAATGGCCATAGAGTTATGTTTCCTACGACACCTAACTCCCGTACTAATCTCTTGATTCAAATCTCGCACACCATCCTTTCTAATCACAATCGGCCAGGTGAAGAAAGGCATGCACGCCACCAACCATAATGAGAAATTGATCAAATTAAAATCAACAATCCTAGTTCATAGTAGTAATAGCCTCTATAAGAAAAGGGTCATTAAGACCCCACTCCCTAAATTCTTTACCACCAATGTTAGCAAAAATGTTTGCTAACCCATTCCCTTCTCGTAATATGTGTGATATATAAAACTCATCAAAGGATTTCAAAATATCTATTGAATCCTTTATCAAAGACTCAATAGTCCAAGAGGGGGGCATGCAATTTTTCAAATTATTTATGATTTTCAGAGAGTCCCCCTCCAACCACACTTTCCTATAGCCTTTAGTTTGAGCCAATTTGAGACCATGATAGGTTGCAACCGCTTCCACATAGTGGTTTGTTTGGGTTCCCAAAGGGAGTGCCACAACCGAAATGAGCCTACTTCTATCTTTAATTTGTTGTGGTTGGTGTTGTCTTGTATTCTCAGCTTAAGATACATAATTCATTCAAGGAAATGCCAACTTCTTGAAGGATTTCATCTTATTAGTCATTAGTGAGAATATATCTGCTTGATTATGCAATGTATACGTAAGTTGTTTGAAACAATTATATAATTTACATTGTGGGACCACCCTCCCAGGTTTTGTAGAGCTCAAAGTGTAGGAGATAAAGTGATGGGTGCTATATCTCATTTGTTGGCCACTTATCTTGCAGGTATTCAAGAATTCAGTCTAGCAAACCCATAGTATCTGGCAACATCTGATTGGTTCATTGAAAACAACCAACAAAATGGCGACTCTACTGGAGAGTTTGTAATTAGAGATTTGAAAATTGTGGAATCATATTTTCCCATCTGAGTCACCAACAGAATGGCGACTCTGCTGGGGACGCAAGCTTTACAATTATTAGTTCTCCAGAATGCCTTATCATAGATCACTATGTTATATGGTGATATTTAGTTATAGAGTCGGTCAAATAGAAGTCTCCACTAAATTTAGCTCAAATCTTTGTCAAATATTTCACCAATTTTTTTGATAAGTTTCCTGCTCCTTTGTTTTCAAAGCTCGTGTTCAAGTTTCATGCAAATGCACCTCATATGTGTCAAAGTTTGTCTCAGTTCCTAAAGATTTGTTGAAATTTGCATAAAGCATAACAAAATTGCTACTAATTTGTCCCAAGGAATTTGGGTGGCGACTCTAAATTTTTTGCACCAGTGCGAGCCAATGTTTAAGGATATTGAAGAAGTAAAGAAGAAAAGTGTAAAGAAATCAAAGAAGTTGATGGACGTGAAGAAGATTTACATGAAAATGCAAGGAACACGAGGCCACATGAAGAAGCATTTGGAGCAGAAGCTGGAGGGAGAATTTCCTAGGAACAAGAATGCTCGCGGTAAATGGATAAAAGCAAAGGATACTGAAAATGTAAGTCTACTCCTCATATGGTCCCTAAACATGGTATTCGGTCTAGTTCTAGTTTAGAATGCAAAAGGAACTTGTTAGATTTTAGTGATAACACTTCCAATGAGAGGGGAGAAGTCTTTATGAAGTATGTTATAAATGAGCACTCCTCAGACCTAGGCTATCAAGCCATGAAGTGGAGAGAAAAGGAGAGAATAGAAAGGGATAGAATACAAAAAGACAATGCTAGTGTTAGGCATGATAGAGTTGAAGGATATGTGACCCCAAATTCTCATACATATACTCATATTCCTCTTGACCTGCTAACTGGAGATGAATATTCCCATGATGCTATTCCCCACCAAGTTGAAACTGCAGTAGCATTTGATAAAGATTCTACTTTTCAAGATGAAGAAGAGGTGCTAAATGATATGCAATTGCTCAATGAAAGAGCCTCCAGATGCAAAGAAAATAAAAGAAGAAGGATGCAGAGAAGGAGAAAAGAATAAGGGACGTTATGATGCAGAGGGATATGTTAAGAAGGAAGGTTGAGGAGATGGAGGCACTAGATAGGTTAGCAGCCAAATCTGTCGAAGAAACTAGTCTAGTAGTGCAAGAGATTGTAGGAAAAATTCCTATGGTTTCCTCAGCTGATAATACTGTTGCAAATCCCCAAACCAATACCACTGAAAAGACTTCTATTCCATCTACTCCTCCTCCCAAAAATACAAACCGTGAGTCCCATAATGCTGACAAAGGAAAACAACCCATGGGAGAGAAAAAAGAAAATGAAGGAGTAAAAATTAATGAAGGAGGTCCTTCCAAGAAAGATACATTGCAAGGTGATTCTATTCCATTGCTAGAAAAATTAATGAAAGAAAATGAAGAATTGGATAGGAAGATGAAGGAGATGGAATTACTTGTTGTAAATAAAGAAATGAAGAGGAAACTTGGTTTCCTGGAGTCCACATTGAAAGACCCTGTCCCTGAGACCCAAAGTCCTCAAGCCCATACATCATCCTCGAGTCCACATATGAATGAAAAGTCACCATCTATTGGCAACCCCTCCAGTTCTTCCTCACAACCTGAAGATAAAACTAGAACATTTCATTTCAATGATCAACATGATTCCCAACATAGAAGGTCTGGACACAATAGTGATAGAAGGAGAGATAATGATAACCAAGATGAGGAAGAAGGACCTGTTGGGAGGAAATTTCTGCACACTGATAGGTATGGGCAGCTATGTTTTGAAAACATCCCAGGATACCCAAATCCAGTGCCAGATAATGCCAGGAAACATGTGCCCAAGTTTACTGGAAACAATGCCCTCAGTGGTGAAGGCCACTTAAAAGATTTTCAAGTTTTGTAGAAGACTTTGAATTGTGGGATGAGGATGTGGCTATGAAATACTTTATGCAATCCCTAATAGAGCATGCAAGGGATTGGTATAGGAGCTTGCTAAATGCAAGTATTGATTCCAAGGATTCATTCTTTCAAATCTTCAAAGAGCAATATGGAGACCAAACCGATCCACGGTTTAGGTTGAATGACTTTAATAATATCACAAAAGGGCATAATGAGATGGCTACTGAGTTTAATGTGAGGTTCCAGAAGGAAATGTACAAAGTCCCTGGATTCCTAAGGCCCAATGAAAGAGCATGTTTGGTTGTGTACTGTAATGCATATGACTCTAAGATGTGTTATTTTCTTAGGGACAAGAATCCACAGTCCCTGAGGGAAGCCTACAAGATGGCGGTAAACATTGAAAACAATAGAAGGGAATTTGGTAAAGTTGGAAGAAGGGATGACCCTAGGCCTTCGAAGAACTCAAAAGATCAAAATGAGAAAGAAATTAAAGCTGTAACCCTAGATGAAAATTTGTATCAAGTTCTCAATTTGTTACAAAAGCAGGAAAAGAATGGAAAACCCCAGTTCCAGAGAAATGATAGGCCCCCAAGGCTTCAAGATTATCCTTATCATACCAATTGGCATAATGGGAATCCAATTCAAAATAATTAGAAGAACTCTCAAGTTACACCTGACCCTTTGCATAAAAATACCACAAATGTTGTTGAAGACTTACCATGGTGTGGAGTGTGTGAGATGCCTCACTCGTCACAACAATGTGCAGTTGCGAGGTCCTTTGAAGAAACTCAAGATGATCAAGGGGAATTTTATTCTCCTCATAACCCAGATGAGATGACAAATGTATTCACAACTAGGTCAAACTTGGAATGTGGTGATTATTCTTCTAGTGATGATGCTGAAACAAATTATGTGGATGTGCAAAGACACCAAGCAGGTTTACACCATCAACAAGTGCTTTTAGATGAAGAAAGAGAAGATGAATACATTTCCTACACTCTCAAGTCAAATAATGTTTCTCTGAAAAGACCTTCGAATGAGGAAATCAAGAGATATACAATTGCATTGGCTGCTAGAGCTCAAGCAAGAAGTGATCTTCACCTGAGAAATAGGGTGGTGAGCGGAAACCAAGGTAATCCTAGTGGCATGTTCATTTAAGAGAATAATGCAGAGAGTAAAGGAACTAAGACAAAAAACAAGAATGAGGATACCAAGCCCAAGAAGCTAAAGAAATGAGAATTTGGGCCAAGAAAGGTAGCAAAGCAAAGGTTACTACTGGAGCTGCACATCAGGATTTGAAGTCTACCATTGAAAAGATTGATAGGCAAGCTGATAAGGCAACACCTCAGGACATAGTACTTCCTAAATTATTGAGTTATTCTCCCATTGACATGTTTCAGGTTTTGTCTCAAGTTCGAGTCACAGTCCCATTTCTAGAGATGATGAGGATTAATGAGCATAAGAAAAAAACAATAGCTTTCATTAATAGCATCGTCAAGGGTAGCAAAGACAAAGTAGAGGCTTATGCACCTGAAACAAGTAAGAGTCAAGAAAAAGATACTGAGGTACTAGGGCAGTAGTTAATGAGAACCCTGAGATTTATTTGGGAACCACCATCCCTGGAAATCCTAGTCTAGTCAATCCTTTCTTTTTGAGCTTCATCATCGATGGAAAATTACTCAGGAATTGTATGATAGGTTCTGGTGCTTCAAATAATGTCATGCCAGTCAAGATAATGGAGGAAATGGGATTGAAGGTTGATAGCACCTATGGAAAATGCTATGCTATGGATTCTAGAGAGGTCCCTGTTATCGAGGTAATTTACAAAGTCCCATATAAACTAGCCACATTCCCTGAAAAGGAGTTGGTCATGAGTGTCATAGTGGTGGATATTCCACCAAATTATGGAATGCTATTGTCAAGACAAGGTGTTCTTCCATGGGAGGAAGTATGCAATGTGATTTGTCATTTGCTACATTCTCAATTGATCAGAAGGATGTCAAAATTTCCAGAGAATCAAGATTCTGACATATGATCGAGCATATTGAGGAGCTAGATGAACCCCCAATAATTAACTTTGTGGACACTGGTATAGACACCTTTCACATGGAAGAGCTTAAGCAAGAAGAAGAAGAAGCTAAGCCGACACCAATTGTTAAAGAGGTCTTGCAAACACCACAGGAAGATGCTCTGTGGACTATGTACTTTGATGGCGCCTGTTTTAAGGAAGGCTTGAGAACATGAGTCATTTTCATCTCTCCAAAAGGTAAGACCTTTTAGTACTTATTCTTACTACAATTTGCATGTAGAAACAATGTTGCTGAATATGAGGCTTTATTACTTGGTTTGAAGTTATCTTCTAAACATGGGATAAAGTTGTTAAAAGTATTTGGGGATTTTGAGCTAGTAGTTTCCCAAGTCAGGTCTAGGTTTGTCACTAAGGATAAGAGGTTGGGACAATATAGGAATGAGGTTTTGGACACTATTGAGGCCTTTGATGCCTTCAGTATAGATTGGATAGAGAGAGGACAAAATATTAGAGAAGATTTATTGGCTAACATTGCAGTCAAGTTAGATGATGTAACTTTTGATGGTGTCTCAAGGATAGAGGTACAAACATGACCTGCAGTGCCTCAAAACATTTGCAATTAGAAATTGTTTGAGGATGACAATGACATTTTGAAGTTCCTACACTGCATTGACCAGTATGAAATTCAAGAGATTGACTTTAGCTCATATGTGGTGGAAGTTGATGAAAAGGAGACATTGTTCGGGAACGAGATAATTCAGTTGAAAAAAAAAAAGATTCCCAAGGGACTAGTTGCACTAGAAAGGGTCTTTGATGGCCCAAATAGATCAAATTCCAAGCAAGCATCTACACATAAAGAAGACCTAGAAGAGATAAATTTGGGAACAAAAAATGCTCCTAAAAAGGTGTATATAGGTAAAAAAAATTAAACCCCATTTGCAGACTATGTTAATTTCCTTACTAAGGAAATACAGACATGTATTTGCATGGTCCTATGATGATCTAAAGGCTACAGGGAAGATCTGTTCTAGCATGAGATCCCATTGAAGCCTAACACAAAGCCTTTTAGGCAAAAACAAAGACCTACCAACCCCACCTTGAGGCCCAAAATGCAAGATGAGCTTGCTAAGCTAAGTGATGCAGGAATTATTAAACCTATAAGGAATTCTTCATGAGTGTCCAACTTGGTTCTAGTTAGAAAAAAGAATGGCGACTTAAGACTGTGTGTGGATTTTAGGAACCTTAATGTTGCATCCTTGAAAGATAATTACCCCTTACCTAACATGGAAGCAATGTTACAAAAGGTAACAGGTTGTGAAATGCTTTCTATGATGGATGGATTTTCAGGTTATAACCAGGTTATGGTGAGGGAATCAGAATAGTACAAAACAACATTTACCACACCAAGGGGGACTTACGCTTATGTGAGAATTCCTTTCAGCCTAATAAATGTTGGAGCCACTTTTCAGAGAGTCATGGATGTGGCTTTTACTGGTTTCATAGATTTGTTTCTTGCTATCTACCAAGATGACCTTACTACTCATAGTAAGAAGGAGGATCACTATTCACACCTTGAGAAAATTTTCATTAGAGCCCTGGAATATGGTATTTCGTTGAACCCCAAGAAATGTTCCTTTGGATTCAAAGAAGGTAAGTTGCTAGGGAAAATTGTCTTGAAAGATGGTATCAGAATTGATCCTAAAAGAGTATTAGCCATAGATAAAATTACACCACCTAAGAATGTTAAAGGAATCCAATCTTTCTTTGGGAAGATAAATTTTTTGAGGAGATTTGTGACTAATTTTGCAGAGATCGTTAGGCCTATCTCAAAGATGCTCAAGAAAGGAGAGAAGGTGGTGTGGTCAGAAGAGCCTCTCAAATCTTTTCAAGCCATCAAGGATGCTATTAAAGATGCACCTGTCTTGAAGACTTCAGAATATTCCAAGCCATTCCAATTGTTTACATTTTCCTCTTTTCATACTATAGTGGGAGTGTTGTTACAAAAAAATGATGAAGGCTTTGAACAACCAATTTCCTTTTTTAGCAAGTCTTTGCAAGAAGCTGAGCTTAAGTATGATGCCAATGAGAAGAAAGCTTATGCCTTAGTTAAGGCTATTAAAAATTTCATAACATATTTGATTGGTGCAACTATGTTGGTGTATGTTCCAAGTGTAGTGGTCGAGGACATTTTCACTGAACAAGAAACTATAGGTCAGAGATGTAGATAGATTAACAAAATCCAAGAGTTCAACATAGATATTCAAATTATGAAGCTGGTAAGAGGCCAAGGTTTAGCCAATCTCATGGCTGAAACTAATTTGGAGGAAAACCAAATTAATGAAGTTGAACAAGAAAACATTGCTCCCATATGTGACATGCAGACATGTGGCTAGTACAAAAGGATAGTTGAATATCTGCAGACCATGAAATACCCTAATGCATGCCTAACAATGAGAAGAGAACTTTAAAATTGCAAGAAATTAGGTATGCTATCATTGATGGTAAACTTTGGTGGAGAATCCCTAAGGGTGTGCTTCTTAGATGTGTGGACGGTGACCAAGCAAAATATTTTCTAATTGAAATGCACAAGGGAGTGTGTGGAGGTCACTACATGGACAAGATTATTGCTCATAAGGTATCGAGAGCAGGTGTTTGGTGGCCCATGGTGTTCAAAGATGCACACAAATTTGTGAAGAAATGTGATTCCTATCAGAGGTTTACTAGCAAACTAAAGTTTTTCAGGTAACCTACCACTTAGGCCAATCTCAACACCAGCCCCCTTTCAACAGTGAGGTATTGAATTTATTGGAGAAATGGTGATGAAGTCCAGTGGAGGACATGCCTATATTTTTGTTGCAGCCAATTATTTCACAAAGTGGGTTGAAGCTATTCCTACCAAAAAAGAAACCAGTAAATTTGTCATTGATTTCTTGATGAATAAAACTCTGACTAGGTTTGGTGTTTGTGAGAGAATTGTTTTTGATAATGCTATGTGCTTTAGGTTGGAGGAATTTATGGATTTTTGCAACCAACATGGAATAAATGTATCTTAATCATCCCCATACCACCCCCAAGGGAATGGGAAAGTTGATTCCAGTAATAAGAGCCTTATGAAGATTATCAAGCAAGTGCTTGAGAAGAATAAGAAAGCCTAGGACTCAAAATTGTAGTTGGCACTATGGGCAAACATGACCACCATGAAGAAAGTCATTGGACAATCCCCTTTTAACTTGGTACATGGGGTTGAGGCTAGAATACCACACAATAATTTGATGAAAAAGTATAAATTTGTTCAGGAGTATGATATTGATCTTTGTGATGAGATGCATAATTAGATGGATGAGTTAATTGAGTTTGACGAGATGAGAAGAGAATCTCACAAGAGAAATGAGAGGCTGTAGCTCCAAATCAAACACTTGTATGACAAAAGGCCATTCAGAGGAAGTTTGAGGTAGGGTGTATTGTTTTGATGTAGAATGGAAGATTGGAGGATAAAGGAAAGCATGGGAAGTTTGATCCCCTATGGCTTGGGCCTTATTTGATTGCAAAAACTCATGGGGAAGATTCCTACTTTCTACAATCACTAACAGGTGAATTGCTAGAACTTATTGTACATGGACAATTCCTAAAACCCCATTTCTCTTGAAATAGGTTATATTTCCATGTACATTATATATTTTGTAAATCTTGTACATAGGTTTGGCTTGTTTGTTTTTTGTTGTGTCTACTTTCCTTGTTTGAGCAAGGTCCTAGTCTCTTTTGAGTTCCTCTATGTTGCTCTGCTTCACCAAGAGATTTGTTTCTCACCATTCCCACCAGGGGAATGTGTCCCCAAGCATGAGCCAATGATGGAGTCCCTAAAATTTTTGGCATTTTGAGGTCCCTTTGTACTTAGTAATGGCATTTCACATGTTGCCTATAGGTAGCATTTAGGGTTTTACCTTTGTAGCCTTGTCTTCAAATACTTTACTTTTAAGCCTTTAACATTTTAATCTTGGGTTGACTTGTTTGGCCTGGTTGTCAGTCGTTTAAGTTTTCATTTGAGCCATCGTGGTGCATTCATTTACCGCCCCCTTGTCTAGGTTACTCAATCACCTTTAGTTGTGAGGTGTTTTAATATTCCTAATGTCAAGCTTTAATATTTCACTCCTAAATGACTTAAGTTTAAGTCATTCGTCCTCAAGGGTAAAAGTGTCGTTGGCCTAGTCGTGGCCCCCTTTTTATGATTAACATTGTTGTATGTGTAGAATTAAATACCATTTGATTGTGGGAATTAATTTGAGCCATTCCTTGTTGGCTCACACATTCCAAGTGATGGCTCTTTAACTGTTGTGTGGTATGCGAGATGCTGACACGTGTTTGATCACAGATATAGACCTAGCCATCACTTTTCATTCCAATGCTCAAATTTTTATGATCAATGGTGATTATTAAGAGGCAAGAGTTGATCATTACCATCCCCTGCCATCTTATAGAGCTAAGATGCAAGCTTGTTAAAGGCTTTGAGGACCAAGAGAAGTTGCCATGTATGTCCTATGACCATTGGTAGGTGGGGTTCATAAGTACACAAAGAAGGATCCAGTTGGCATATCTTTATTGGCCAATTGTTTGAAATAGAGCAATGATGAAATTCAAATGTGATTGACTCAATTTGAGTCGTCCAAGGTGGCCATATCAGTAGGAGATCAACAGTGCATATTCAAAACTATGAGTACACCTGTTGTACTTGTTTTGCTTCACGTGAGCAAGAAGTAATGGCAGAGGTGACTCAAAAATCTACTGGATTATCCTCAAAATGTGTGTATGTGGTCAGTTCTTGCATAATTGAAATTTGAGGACATGTCTGGAGCAATATGAAAAATTGAAGAAGGAAAATTGTAGAGTTCAGCTCGACTAGCATTAGGGTGTATTGTGATTAAAATTTGTAAGTATAATAAATGTTGTTTTATGCTTTATTCCAACTTTCTAAACTAGGTTTGGCTTTCAATTTGCTTTCAATTGAACATGTTTTATTGCTTTGTTTTTATTTCTCAAGGTTAGGGTTAACTTCATCTTTAAAAGGTCATAGCCTTGTGATCCCTTTCAAAATTGGCATTTAGGTTGAAACCTAGGTTTGAATTAGGGGGTTGGTAATTGGAGTCTTTCTCATCAAAATCCTAGTCTGCCTAAAATTCATTTCAATATCCATGGCTCCCAAAGTAAAAGTGGCTATTCTTATAGCCCAGCGTAGATTACTTTCCCAGGATGTAATTGACTTGTTAACGTCCTCTACAAATAAGAAAATCGAAGGGAAAATCTTGTTCTATGGCGCTAGAGTCAGAGAGGGAGTGATGGATAAGCAGTGCTTCATTAAGGATGCCACATTTCCTTATACTAGATGGTAGCTTTTCCAGCATTGGTTTGGAAATAGAAACCTTGGAGTTCCTCTTTGTAACCCTTGGAGGCTAGATAGGGGAAAATTAGTGGTTCCCAACATATATATGAATGTTTATTTACTGAAGGATATCGCCTTAAGGTATGACCTAGTCTCTAGGGTTGTCAGGACATTTGATGGGAAAGAAATGGTAAGGATAACTAGACAAGAAATTGAGAATGTTTTTGATTTGCATGAGTGGAGTTAGGATTTTTTTCCTCCTGATATGGATACTATTAGAAAGGAACATGAAAATACCAAGGTATTCATAAAAAAAAGGTTGTTTCCCTTGAATACTAGTAGTGCTGGTACTTGGAAGAATAGAAATTAGATCAAAATCGGTGAAAAGGAGCTTGAGCCCTTCTTGATGAAGTATTTGGCTAGATACTTTAAGAAGAATATATATTCTTTGTGCCAAATCATCATTTTTTCTCCACCTGACACATTGCAGAGGGAACATAGCTATATGGAAACACATCTACAACACCCTACTTACAACATAGTTTATGATTATGCCACATATTTGGTGGAACATATCCGTAAAGGTCTCATTGAGCTGAGGGAAGGGAAATAATTGGTAAAATTATGGTGGTTCTCATTGTTAAGGAATATGTTGTATAAAGGGGCAAAGGTTTTTAAGAAATACATAACTTTGAAAAGGAAGGCAGAAGGTGTTGAGTTGCCTATTCAATGTTGGACCCAAATTTTGGATAAAGATGACTAGATGTATACTTATGTGATGTTTTAGAATTATTTTGCATCAAAGATAAAGAGGTCCTTGATATATGAACCACCAAGGATTCCCAAAGAAATTCATGAATTCTTGAGACCTATGGAGATGAGGCCTAACCTAAATTTGAGTCACAACTAGGGAGACTTGATTTTATACCCTAATAAAATAATCTTCAGAGTATATGGCACCAGTATAGATCCATATGTTCTACCAAGAGATGTGCCATTAAGGATAGGGTTTCTTGAAATTATGAGGCAATTGGGAGCCTCTCAGGCATCACACTTGCTTGATACAACAAAGAAAGGCTCTTTCTTTCTAGAGTGGACATTGTTTGTTGATTATGTTATGGTGAAAGGGGTGTGGAGGGAATTAGTGCATGTGATAGTGCCCCATAAGTTAGAGACTGTACACTTGAGGAATCATGACCCTGAGGGATTTATTACTAAATTAAAAGTAGATAAAAGGCTTGGTATTTTTGTGCACAATTTCTACTATCCTGAAGATGTAATTAGGAACATTTCTAGCTTTCCAGAATAGGATGAGAGGAAAGCTAAGTATCTTTCTTACAAGAAGATGATGGAGGAAAAATGGAAAAGGGATCCCAAGTATAACCCTCTACTAAATATACCTGATGAATTCGGCCAGGTCATGTATGTTATGGACAATTTTGAAAATATAGTTGGTGTGTTAAGGGAGAAAGAGGAGGTTACAAATAAAGGAAAAGAAAGAGTGGTTAAAGAAGATACTACTGTGGCATTGGAGGAAAGGCCTACTTATCAACCACCCAAGAAAATAAGAATCTATTGCAGAAGGAAGAAAGTGGTAGATGAAGAAAAAACTTTTCTGACCCCTATATCTTTTGAGGGATCAAAGGTAGCTTCTCTTGAAAGTGTAATGCCATCACCTCCAAGGCAGGTTCCCCCACCTGTAATTGATCTTGATTCACCTCTAAGAAGTCCTGCTCCATTGGAGTAGCCACCCCTCAAGAAACAAAGGACTGAGGCAAGAGGAGTGGTTGAATATTCTAATACAGATGAAGATGATATATTTATCACTCTTGAGGATATGCGACAAGGAATGCCTCCCTTTGTAGGGGTAGTTGCCTCAAGTTCAGGAGAAAGTAGTCTCAAGTTGGGAAAACCTGATATCAATGGTTTACATAGTGTAGATGATTTAAGGTTAGAGGCTTGTTAGAAATTTATGGAAGATGAATCATTTGTTGAAACAACTGCATTTAGAGATTTCTTATGGAGAGCCAAAGCTACAAAGTATGCAGAGAAGGTAGCCACTGAAAAGATTTTACATCTGGAGCTTCCTAAAAGTGTCATTTAGGCCAATGTGAGGAGTGTTATGAGGGATGAATTCTGAAAGATTACTACCTAGGATGGCAGAGAACTTGTGAAGAAATGTGGTGTGCTGCTGCTACTAGAGTTGGTCATTGTTGATGCTATAGTTCTTGATACTATAAGGAGGACTAAAAATCCCCTAGTGCAAATAGAGGAGGAATTGAACATGGCACTTCAGAGATTTGCATTTAGTGAATATTGGGATGCACTAGCAATTTGGTCATTATCCATGGGATCCAAGAAACTAGTACTTGCTGAGCCATCAAATTTTAGTGGGCAATTACTTGTGAAGAGAGTCACTGATACCCCAGCCTTGGAGGCAACTGTCATGGATGTTAATGTTGCTAGATTTACTAAAGAAACTATGGAAAACCTCACCCTTGAAAGGGATGATTTCAAGAGCAAGTACCATGAGATCCTTAATGAATATGATAATAGTTAGTAGAAGTTAGCTGTGCTAGAGACTAAGTTGGAATTTTATAAGCAAAGGGAAGAAATGTAGAGAAATCAAGGCCAAGCTAGCTCAAGTTATCCACCTCCATCTTCTCCAATTTCATCTTCCCAACCTTCCCCTCAAGATCAAACCTTGACAATAGTGCCATATAATTTGGGACAAGAGCCACTCTCAGTAGAGGAACCAAGCAAATCAGGTCCCAGTTCATCTGATGAACCTACAAGAGAACAATTCCTTTCACAAGTTGAAACATATAGGAAGTTGTTGGAACAAGCACAAGACACACAATGTATGAAAACATCTCAAATATTATTCATACTATCTTGAAACATCTGAATAAGAAGTTCCAAGCCAAATTGAATGGTGTTCATGCCAATTACTCCTCAATTTTGCAAGCAATAGGATTATCTCAAAGGGATAAGGAGTTGGCTATCCCAATCTTGAATAAGTGGATCCCAAGGGCTAAGATATTGAAATTTATGTCATTTGGAGCCAACCATCATGAGGATAGATATCCTAAGGTGATTCCAACATATTCATTTGTATGTGAGATTAGTGAGCAAAAGTTTCAGGGATATATTGCCCCACTCGAGTAGAAAATTAGAGAACTGAAGGCTCATTATGATTTGGAAGATTTGTCACTGTTGCCAAATATTCAACTCACAAATGATGAAGTGAAGCTGCTGCAAGTGTGGAAAAGGGAGATGGATGATGTTATTGCTTCCCAAATAAATTAAATTTGTAAAGAAGTTGACATTAGTATTTTGAATGACACTTTGGAAAAGTTGACATTTATCATTAGCTTTCTGGAAGAATCCAATTTTCTTGACATGAAGAAGTTGGATGAAATCATCAACTTCAATTGGCCATCTGATGATGAATATGAAGAATGGGAAAGAGTATTTGTTGTTCAACTGGGTCTGTAAGTGTAAATGTGAAACATATATAATTGGTCAAGTATTGTACAGGTCTGGCCCCAAAAATTGCAATGTATAAAATATATATTTCACAGGTAAATGTTAGTTGCTGATGATGTGGAATGTTGATCGGGATGCTGATTCACTTTTTATGTTGCATCATTTTTTCATCTTGCTCAATGGAATGGATGCGCTACAACATAGAAGATTATTCTTTTTGACATGTGTTTTTGGAAGGAAAAGCTGCTTCTTACAACAAATGTAAATAATCTTTGTCTCATATGTATTCCCTCCAATTTGGAAGATGTAAATATAACTGAATTTGGGAATGTGTTTTGTAGCGATCCAATTAGAATGTGACATGTGTACATCTAGCTTGAAGCTTTTTTTTACTCCCTTATTCTATAAAGGGAATTTAGGGCCATTTATGGGTCTTTTGTTGAATTTTGGAATCAAATTGTGAAAATGGAGAACATAGAGTGGATATGTTAGAATTTATTGTCTAATGCTTTGAGTCTAATAGTAAATTTAGTCAAATGTTGGTTCCTCTCATATGTATTCCCTCCAATTTAGAATACTTGGAAGATGTAAATATAACTGAATTTGGGTATATGTGGTTTTTTTCAAGGTAGGTAAATTCCATATTGGACTTGAGTAGTCTTTAGAATGTTTACAAATTTGTGAATTGTAATTTCACTTAGATCATGGCTTGAAGCTTTTTTTTTCTCCCTTATTCTATAAAGGGAATTTAGGGCCATTTGCATGGGTCTTTTGTTGAATTTTGGAATTGAATTGTGAAAATGGAGAACATAGAGTGGATATGTTAGAATTTATTGTCTAATGCTTTGAGTCTAGATAGTAAATTTAGTCAAATGTATGGTTCCTAAGCATATCAAAATGATAATGCAATATTTTCAAGTCTATAGCTTCTCTAATTTAGATATGTACTTGAATTATTAATGAAAATTCTGATCAAAGATCATTTCATTAATTACTATCACTTTCATACTTTGGTATATGTTTTGGTTTTAGCTCTAGTTCAAAGAATCAGTTAAAATGCTTAGATCAAATTGTAAATTTATGTTTAGGGATATTGGATTTGATAAGTAGTCTTTAGAATCTGGTTACAGATTTGTGAATTGCAAAGTAATTTCACTTAGATCATGGATGTTTAGAATTAAGTATACCTTATATTTCTAGAAGATGAATTTAGAACTTATCTCAACATTTAATAATCATCTTAGGGTTCACATGTTGTCACTATGGCAACATCTCATGCATTTTAGGTTTTCACTCTTGATAATGATCTTGTACATTTGTAATCATGTCATATTCAATTTGGCATCCTTGCATCTTAATGATAGCATGATTTTTCTGCCATTTCTCTCTTGTGGAAGTTTTTGTCTTGTGGTGATTCTGGGGGGTTTGAGGAGTTCACCTAAACTCCTACACCACTACCCTGACTTGAGAACATCTTTTTAAATAATAATTGATCTATCTTTAATTTTTTGTGGTTGGTGTTGTCTTGTATTCTCGGCTTAAGATACATAATTCATTCAAGGAAATGCCAAATTCTTGAAGGATTTAATCTTATTAGTCATTGATGAGAATATATCTGCTTGATTATGCAATGTATACACAAGTTGTTTGAAAGAATTGTATAATGCATGTTGTGGGACCACCCTCCCAGGTTTTGCAGAGCTTGAAGTGTAGGAGATAAAGCGATTGGTGCTATATCTCATTTGTTGGCCACTTATATTGCATGTATTCAAGAATTGAGTTTGGAAAACCCATAGGTATTTGGCGAGATCTGATTGGTTCGTTTAAAACAACCAACACCTTCCTATTCTACTTTTCCCCTTAGTCTTCTCCATGCTTTTTGCCAGATTGTATCCTCATTTTCAAAATGACCCACTTCTCTAACCATCGATTTTCATTCTAAAACTGGAGTGGTTTTAATTCTCTATGCCTCTAATTCTTAGCAATGCACTCCCTATTTCTGGGTATAATTCTATTCTTTCCAATTTTGGAAGGGTCGGTCTTATTCACTTATTAAGGGAGTTATGAATGATATTTTTAATCTTTTTCTTCCATATAGTCATGTAAAGAGTTTTGAATAAAAGATAACACTTAACATTATATCCCATTATAATATATATGTATATATATAGTTATACACACACATATGATCACAAATATATTTTTCTATTTCTTTAACCAAGAGTTTATTTTCAAATTCATTTAAAAGAAAAAATAATTAAATCATTCTTCTCATGATAATTGTGTACAATCAAATGCATTTTCCAACACCAATATTTCCGCCTTCAAAAATGAAATTATCTTAGAATAGAAAAGGTAAGACAAGTGATTCAATAAATTTGTTTCTTTCATAAGCTTTCCTATTTAATCATTTATGATTTCATACAAGAAAAATGATATCTAGCAATTGTAAGCTAAATGCAGATGTTATGGTCTATTTTGGTGAGTGTGTTCTAGATTCCAATTTTGCTTACCATTCATCATCTGGATAAACATTCCTACCTCAACCATGTTCTCGTTCTTCAACTTGTTCCTGCATGGACACACTCTTGCACTTGCAATTTTCATCAGTAACCTTTAACTGATACTTATTATGCAAAAATTCTCTTAAATCATAAAGTTTCAAAGATAATCATTTTTCAAATATCATTGAATTTATCAATTTTTATGATAACAAAAGTTGATAAGTTTCATTTTTTAACAAATATTTTAATTTTTAAATGCAAGTAAAAATTGAGATGTGACAAGGTGTGGCCTTGAAATCCATGTGGTTCCCCTTTAGTGGTTGTATTATCCATGATATCCTCTAAAGCATGACATTTCATTTTGATGTGATGCCCCTTTAGTGGTGGTAAATTATACATGATATTCCCTAAGGTGTGGCCTTGAAATCTGTGTGGTGCCCCTTTATTGGTGGTATTATGCATGATATCCCCTAAGGTGTGGCTTTACAAAAAAAATAATGTGCACCCTTTATGGTGGTGTTATTTATAATGCCCCTTGATGCATGACCTTATGATTCATCCCCCATGGCCTTAAGCTTTTTGGCGTAGGGCACCCATGTCTTCATGTAAAAAGGGGTCAAGATTTGGTATTTTGTGTTGGTTAAATCATTTTTTCTTGTAATAAGGTCTTTTAAGACCATGTCTTATGTTTTGTCTCGGTTTGAGTCATTTAGGGTCAGTTTTGTAAAAAAATGTCAATGTTGCAAAAAGTTGCAAACGTTGCACAAACAACTTTTACATTTTTGTGTCTAAAGGGAAAATGAACTATTAGTATTTGAAAAGTAGTTGGGGAATGGTTGGGTTTTTTGGAAAATTTTTAAATAGGCCCTGTTGAGGTTGGGACAAGGTTCTGTTGCTGAATTTTTGGTGAGCAATAAAAAGATTTCATTTTCTACATTTTCAAGTTGTTCTTTGCTGCTACACAAGTTGGTATGACCTCGTAAAGCCTAGAAATGATCTAAGACTGATTGGAATTGATAATGTGTTGAATCTACTATTTGTTGCATTTTATTTCATCTGCTTTCATCAAGTTTTGAGTGAATTAGAGCAATTTTTTTGTAAATTGTCTGAAACCCTAGGTAGGGTGAGCTTGTACTAAAAAAATTGGTTTCCTTTCCATTCCATTAGTGAAAATGCCTCAAACTAAGTGGAATGGATATAGATAGGGTTTATTTTTCTTTCTCAATGTTTTAGGAGTAGGGGATAGAGTTGGGTGCAAGTTTAGTTGCTTCCCTAGCCTAATATCATCATGTATTAGGCTTAGGAGTTCAATAGACTTAGGGTTTTGTGGGAAAACTATTGGGAAGTTGTTCTAGTTACTGGGAATTGGTTATTCAGACCCCATATGACATGTTTAAAGCCTTGGAGTGAAGATTCAAAAAAATTGGAGTTAAGAAAACCCTGTTTCTACCTAGCCAAGTCAAAGAATTAGGACTAATTTGAGTGGGAGCAGTCCAAAGTTGAGGGATTCACTACAAAGTGGCCGCATTTGCAAATTGGATATGCTATCAAATGGCATAAAGGGTGTCTGAAAATCTGTTCATATTTTTGGTATCATGTCTGCCCTGAGAATTATGTTGGAAAACCCTTGTTCAAAAGACTGCTAAGTGAATGAAGGCTAAAGAAGGAAAACCCACCATTTGGATGTTGAGAGATTGAAAGAGTTGTGTAGAAGTTATCCACCCCTTAAAATTGGTTGTAGTTGTGTAGAAGTTATCCACCCCTGATTTGCATAAAATTGGTATCAGAGCATAGCTTTGATCTGAAGAAGAAAAGTTGAGTTGAAAGAAGAACAAGATGTCTCCAAAAGGGAATGCCATTACCAGAGAAGTGAGTGAGTTCAAGCAAAAGGAGATGGATGTGCAAACCTATACAAAGGAATTTTACAAATTGAGTAAAGGGTAGGTCATATAGAAGATGATGAAGAAAAACATGCTAGAGAGATGAAAGAGTTGAAGGAGAGGCTTGCTACCCTAGAAACAAGACATAAGAGAGGTATGGTCATAGGAGACTTGAGTGACCAAGAAGAAGGGGAAGATGTTGCTTTAGAAATTGGTGAATCTCTTATGGTAAGGAGAACATTGATTAAAGTTCCTATGGTGAAATAACCTCCACAAAGGAAATCTCTCTTTAGAACCACATGTAAGTCTCAAGTTAAGGTTTGCAAAGTTGTTGTTGATTCAGGTAGCACATATAATTTGGTTTTTCTTGAAATGGTATAAAACTTGAACCTAAAAAGAATACCACATCCCACTCCTTACAAGGTCCCCTGGTTGAATAAGGGATAGCAAGTCCTAGGAGATCAAAACAGTTGGGTGGAATTTCACATAGGAGGATACAAGGATAAAATCTTGTATGACAATATCCCAATGGATGTTTGTCATTTTCCTTTAGGGAGGCCTTGGCAATATAATTGGAAGGCTAAGCATGTTGGGAAAAAGAACACCTATGTTATTGAAAAGGGTGGGATTTCATTCAATCTGACACCTTTGCAAGATGAGGAAAAATATACACATGAAGGCCCTAGTGTGATGTTGGTCAATGAGAAGGAGTTCCTAAAGACCCTAGAAGAGGAGAATATGGGATTTTCTATCATAGTAAGGCCTAAATCTATCATAACAACAAAAAAGGAGTTTCCTTTAGAGGTGAAATCATTGTTGAAGAAGTATGATGCAATAGTAGTTGATGAGATCCCTAATACATTGCCACCTATGAGAGACATAAACCATTAGATTGGTTTTATTCCAGGCACTAGTTTTCCCAACAAAGCTGCATACAAGATGACTCCACATCAAAATGAAGAGATAAGAAGACAAGTGTAAGAACTACTTGACAAAGGGCTGATTAGGGAAAGTTTGAGTCCTTGTGTTGTTCCAATAGTACTAGCAACCAAGAAAGATGGAGATTGTAGGATGTGCACCAATCAAGGGAAATCAACAAGATCACAATAAGGTATAGATTTCCTATTCCAAGAATTGAAGACCTAATGGATTGTTTGGGTGGTTCTTGATATTTTTCCAAGATTGATTTCAAGAGTGGCTACCATGAGATCAGAATTAGGCCTAGTGATGAGTGGAAAACAACCTTCAAGACAAATGAAGGGTTGTATGAATGGATGGTAATTCCTTTTGGCTTGTCAAATGCACCTAGTACTTTCATGCGCTTGATGAATGAGGTACTTAAGCCTTTCATTGGTAAGTTTGTGGTAGTGTGTCTTGATATTCTTGTGTTTAGAAAAAATAAAGAAGAGCATCTGCAACATTTAGATTTTGTTTTGATAAGGTTGCATGAGGAAAAGTTAATGATAAACTTGAAGAAGTGTGAGTTTTTGAAAACATAATTGGTTTACCTTGGCTATGTGGTCACCAATGGCACATTGAATATGGATCCAAGTAAGGTTAGAGCTATTCTAAGCTGACCTACACCAAAATTAGGGGATGAGGTAAGAGCTTTCATGGTTTAGCTAGTTTCTATAGAAAATTCATAAGAGGTTTCAGTCATGTGTGTGCTTCTATGATTGATACTATAAAGGGTGATAAAAGGAAAAAAAATGTTTGGACTAAAGATGTTGATAGGAGTTTTGAATACTTGAAAAATAAAGTTGTTGAGTAGCCCATACTAACCTTGGCAAGTTTTGATGAGGTTTTCACCATTGAATGTGATGCAAGTAGCCATGCTATAGGTGTTGTCTTAAGCCAAGAAAATAGATTGGTTGCCTTTTTCAGTGAAAATTTGAATGAAGCTAAGAAAAAGTATTCCTCATATGATCTTGAGATGTATGCCATGGTACAATAATTGAAGAAGTGGAGACACTATCTCCTTCCTAAGAAATTTATTGTTTTACTGACAATAAAGCTTTGCAATTTCTCAATAGCCAGGATAAGCTCAGCCATAAACATGTGAAATGGGTGGAGTACCTACACAATTTCACCTTTAAAATCAAACATAAGAAAGGGTAGTCAAACAAGGTGGAAAATGCATTGAGTAGGAGGACATTGTTGGTCCAAGAAATTCAGTTACAAATTGTAGGGGTTGATGCTCTAAAAGGTATGTATGTAGAGGATGATGATTTCAAATAGATTTATGCTTCTTGTAATCAATTCAATGGAATTTTTCACGAGGATAATTCTAATTTTCTAATTCAAGAAGGTTTAATGTTTAAGGGGGGCCAAAGTTGTATTCCAAAGTGCTATATGAGAGTTAATTTGATTAAAGAAAAGCACAATGGTAGCATTGCAGGTCACTTTGGTGTTGACAAGACTTTGGAACACGTAAGAAGGCATTATTATTGGCCAAGGATGCAAAGTGATGTGAGAAGGTTTTTAGATAAGCGTGTTGTTTTCCAGATGGACAAAGGTTCTATTGCTAATGAAGGTCTATATCAACCACTTCCAATCCAAAATAGACAGGTTGGGAGTCCATAAGCATGGATTTTGTGATGGGGTTGCCTAGAACCCAAAGAGGTTTTGATTTGGTATATATTGTGGTGGACAGGTTTAGTAAGATGGCACACTTTATACCTTGTAAGAGCACCAATGATGCTTCATACATTGCATGAATCTTCTTCAAAGAGGTGGTAAGAATCCATGGATTTACCTTTGACCATTGTTTCAAATAGGGACAGTAAGTTTGTGGGTCATTTTTGGAGAACCCTATGGAAGAAACTACTAGGTACAAATCTGACTTTTAGTTATGCCTATCATCCCCAAATTGATGGGAAGAATGAGGTACTGAAAAAAATCCTTGGGAACCTCCTTAGATGTTTGAAAAAAGAACACTCAACACAATGGGATCTGATCTTGCCCCAAGTTGAGTTTGCATACAATGATTCTGTGAACAAAAGTGTTGGTAAAATCACTTTTGAGATTGTGTATGGGTTGAAACCTAGAGGTGTGTTTGAATTGAGAGATGTGAGTGGAATGGAAAGGAGGAGTGCTGAGGGTGAGGATTTTGCAATAGCCATGCAAGAAATACACTAGTAGGTCAAAGATAATCTCCAAAAGAGTGTAGATAAATACAAGCACAATGTTGATAAGAAAAGGAGAGACGTTCACTTCAAATTTGGAGATTTTTTCTTTGCTCATCTAAGGAAGAAGAGGTTCACTAGAGGAAAATATTCAAAGCTCCATATGAAGAAGATAGGGCCATGCAAAGTGGTGCACACGTTTGGAGAAAATGCCTATGAAATAGAACTACCTCCTAATGTTGCCATTTCTCCTATTTTTAATTTTTTTGACCTTTACCCTTATAAATGGGATGTGGTTGTAGGTGAAAATGCAGGTTTATCAACACATTTAGATGAAGAATGGATTAGATATTTTCCACCAAGTAGACCCTTGAAGTTGGAATGCATTTCAGATACCAAAGAAGCCAAAAGGACAAGGAACAAGGTGTACTATCAATACTTGATCAAATGGCAAGGCCTTCCTATGGGGGATGCCACTTGGATGATTGAGGAGGACATCATAAAGCATGGTGATACAATTGCAAATTTTCTCTCAAGTGGAACTTGAGATTTGTTTTCCCTGAGAGTACATGGTACAAGGCAGCTAGGTCTGCATGTTAAAAGGGGTCAAGACTTGGTATTTTGTGTTGGTTAAGTAAATTTTGCTTGTAATAAGGTCTTTTAAGACCATGTCTTATGTTTTGTGTCAGTTTGAGTCATTTGGGGCTAGTTTTGTAAAAAATGTCAATGTTGCAAAAAGTTGCAAATGTTGCACAAGCAACTTTTGCATTTTTGTGTCTAAAGGGAAGATGAACTATTGGTATTGACAAATAGTTGGGGAATAGTTTGGTTTTGTTGGAAAATGTTTAAATAGGCCTTTTTGAGGTTGGGACAAGGTTTTGTTGCTAAATTTTTGGTGTTGAGCAATGAAAAGACTCTATTTTTTCCACTTTCAAGTTGTTCTTTGCTACTACATAGATTGGTATAACCCCACACAACTTGAAAATGATATAAGACTCATTAGAATTGATAATGTGTTGAATCTAATATTTTTTTCATTTTATTTCATCTACTTTCATCAAGTTTTGAGTGAATTAGAGAAATTTTTCTATAAATTGTTTGAAACTCTAGGTAGGGTGAGCTTGGATTGAAAAAAATGGTTTTTTTTACATTCCATTGGTGAAAAGGCCTCAAACTTGGTGGAATGGATGTAGAAAGGTTGTATTTTTATTTCTCAATGTTTCAAGATTAGGGGATTGAGTTGGGTGCAAGTTTAGTTGCTGCCCTAGCCTAATATCATCTTGTATTAGGCTTAGGAGTTCAATAGACTTAGGGTTTTGTGGGAAAGCTATTGGGAAGTTTTTCTAGTTGCCAGGAATTGGTTATTCAGACCCCATATGACATGTTTAAAGCCTTGGAGTGAAGATTCAGAAAAATTGGAGTTAAGAAAACCCTGCTGCTACCTAGCCAAGTCAAAGAATTATGCCTAATCTGAGCGAGAGCAATCCAAAGTTGAGGGCTTCATTACAAAGTGACCCCATCTACAAATTGGATATGTTTTCAAATGTAATAAAGGGTGTTTGAAAATGTGTTCATAGTTTGGGTATCATGTATTCCCTGAGAATTGTGTTGGAAAAACCTCGTTCAAAAGACTACTAAGTGAATGAAGGCCAAAGAAGGAAAACCTGCCATTTGGATGTTGAGAGATTGAAAGATTGCTTATTTTTTAGTTGTGTAAAAGTTATCCACCCTTTCTCTGTATCAATTTTGTACACTCCCTGAAGTGATTCATCCCCCTATGACGTAAATTTTGTATATCCCCTAAGGCGATTCATCCCTCGTGTCATTAAAATTTTATACACCCCATGAGGTGATTCGTCCCTCATGACATTAAAATTTTTACACCCCTTGAGGTGATTCATCCCATGTGATGTTAAATGGTTCCCCGTGACATTAAAATTTTATGTGCTCCCTAAGGTGTGATTTGTAAAATATTCCATGGATTTAGCATAACATATCCTTTTGATTCATGAAGTTGAGAATTTTTACATGGCCACCTAGCATAACACAACTTGTTTTCCAGTGGAGCCATGTGTTAAATAAGTAATTTATCATAACACATCTTTCTAGCCTTATGAAACACATCATATTATATAGACAACTAGCATAACACATCTTGCTATCCAATGGATCTATGTAGCTCATGAATGATATAGCATAACACAACTTGATAGCCCTTATGAGAGCACCATTTTTTTTAACAATATATTTGAGGAATGACATTTGGTATTTGAGATAAATTTATGACTGAGGTCTCTTTGCCCTATTGAATCAAATATTTTAGTGTACTAACCTTGTGTTTATGTCTTATTTTTATTGTTTGTCTTATGTTTTCTATGTATCTAGAACTTTGTATCTTTGGCATGTTTACTTTGTGTATGCTATCATGTTTGCTTTAATATGCCTTTTACGTGTTTTCTTCATGTATTGTGTTGTGCTTGTTTTGCGTTATATTTTCATTGTGTATGCTCCATGTTTATCATGTTGCATTGCACCTTATGTATATGCTTTCCTTTGTCTTTACATTGTTGTTAAGTAATGTCTTGAGCCTAGGGGCTAATGTATCCCTTGGATTTGATGTCATCCTACCTCTTCAATGTTAGATAAATGAACCCTTCTTGGCTTCTCCTTACATTAGTGTGAGCATAAGCATAATTTCATTATCTCACTAAAGTGGGGGCTAAATGTAGCATCATAAGTTGTCACTCTTGAAAATTCCACACTAGGTTTAGCTCCCCCTTATGTGCTTGGACCCAATTATGTTTTAAATTTTCCTATTTTATAATAATCTTCATAAAATCAAAGTTTAATTAGGAACAATGGATTAATATTTATTTATTGGTATTTAAGGCCCCAAAATAGGTCTGAGCTAGGGTGCTAGTTCCCTTATCCTACCTATTTAGGCCCCAATTTTAGGTTTGAACTAGTGTTGAAATTTTAACTTTAGAAATCAAAAAGTATTCATTAGCTATCAGTAATCAATTTATGGGAAATTAAATAATTGCATATAAATACAATTCTTCTTCACCATTTTAAATGCTAAGGGAATCATAACAAGAGCTAGCAATTCAAATTGAGTAATTGAGAATCCTAAAAGAAATCAAGAGAAAAATTAGTAGAATTATAACATTATTTCATTCAAGCATCATGTTAGCAATGCATCAAGTTTTCATGTGAGTTTGTTCATGTCTTGTGTTCATTTATTTTGTGAGTGCTAACACTTGCAAGAATTCAAATCAAGCATCCAATTTTTCTTGAAGGTGATGAGTACAATGACTTCAATCCATCAAGGAATGAAGATTTGAGTGGTAAGTTGCAACAATTTGCAATTTGTCACTTGTTTATCATTTAACATTTTCTTGATCGAGGATAAGCTCTCTTTTACATCATCATATCCATTGTGGAGGTAGAAATACCAAAATAGGGTTTGAATTAAGCAAGCCCCTATACGACACAACCCTTTCCCATATTGCGTACAAGTTGAAGATCTAAAGAGAATTAGAGAAGGATTGAAGACCTAATTGCTCAATCAAGCATTCAAGTTCTATAGGTCAACAAATTAGGGATATTGGAATTTATCAGTAACAAACAAATTTTTGACATTGAGTCTAGAGAAGAAGAACCTATAGATAGAGACCAACTGAGATCCGAATTCTAATTATGAGTGTCTACAGTTCTAGGTCTAGGGTGCCAACATCCCTATCTAGCCATTTCAAGCTTAGCTTTGCATGCCAAGTTCCTTTGTGTCTACACTCCACTCTTCTAAACCTTGTTTTTGGCTTTTAGTTATGTATTTTCTTGAAATCATAATAGTTTTCCACATTTTCACATTGTCAAATTAAATCAATTAATGATCATTTAATAAAATATCAAATCATCCTCACCCACATACCCCAAAAGGACTAAAACCTTGATCCACCATTTTGGATCTTCCATTGAGGTTAGTAGCCAAGTGGATGTTTGAGATCACTTTTAGTCCCATTTCCATTGTGATATAGGAGAAGGTGTGGTTTAGATCTTAAATTCCTTTATCCTATATCACATTGAGATAGTTTTGTTAACACGGGGATTTGCACCTGAAGACAAGTTGAAAAAAACTCTTAAATCCTGTGCAACATTGGACTACTCTTAGGCTATGGGTATCCTATAGTGAGGGTAGACCTCTGAGTTATGGGCTATCTCCCTTTGGATATTTCTTGTAAATACTGACTTTTAATAGAGGAAAAGGTAAGAAGGATAATGCAACAACTAAAAAAAATGGATTACTAGGTGATTCACCAACTAATAAATGATTTGAATCTGCTTCTAAAATCTCACAAGATGACTTAAAAAATAAAGCTATACAATCTCACAACTCTGTTATTCATGCCTATAAAAATAATTCTTATGAAAGGCTTTGACTTTTTTGATGTTCAAAAAAGGAAAACAATAATGTTTTTACAATTTTTTATCCAAGAGAATGAAAACACTTACATAGACCTGCACTATGACATGCTATTCTTTGTATTCAACATTGAATGAATCTGATGAAAATAAAGGATGAAAAAATATTCTATCATATAACTCACAATCAATACTAAAGAACAAAGAATAATGGAGAAGGAAACAAGCTCTTTATTGAAAAATAGGAGACAATTGCATTGCAAATCTATGTAGTACTCATAAGAAATGGCTTACAAAGCATGTGTCACTTGCTACAAAAGTCACCAAACTTAGAACTAGAGAAAGAAATGAGAGAAAACAAGATTGATAGAAAAGACTCCAAGAATTCAAATTTTGAATTATGGCTCCAAGAATGATGTGCTGTCCTTCCTCTCCCTCAAATCAAGCATGTAACTGAAAGCAACTCCTCAAAACATGTACAAAGAGTTGTGAAACTCAAAACAACCTCATGGGTCGTATGCAACTGAAAACCCCTCCAAAATAGGGTTGTAACTAATTGAAACAAGGTGTTATGTGCCTTAAATTGCTCCTTGACTGAAGCTCCATCAATTGGACTCTTAATTGAAGGTGAAGTGACCAAATCTCCCTAATTTCATTCCACATGTTGAAAAAATTTACTCAACTTCTCCCATGATGCATGCAAATCTTTAAAACTTTAAAGCAACCCCTTTTTTAAAATCTCCCATCAACATTTAATGGTATCTCTACTTTTGCATTTCAAATATCTTTTATTTGAAGTGATTTATATTCCACCACTTAAATAAAGATTTAAACATTTTTGAATCAAATGCAAATAATAAAGGCCTATCTCATTATTTGAAAATTGCATCTCTATTTTGCATTTCATAAATAACATTTATTTAGAAGTGATTTATAAATCACTCAAAATAAAGTTTTACATTTCTATTTTAATGCAAAATAAAAAGTCATAATCAAACATAAAAAGACTTATATTGACTAAGTCCTATGAGATATGCAAAACCATTCAAAAAAAAATGAAACAAAAGGCATAGAGATATGCCACGACCAAACATGCATGAATAAAGCTTTTTGAAAAAAGCTATGGCAAAAATGACTTAAGTTTATCCATCGACCTTCTCATAGGGTTTGTCAAAACCTAAAACAAAAGGCAACATTCATTTTTATCTTCATTTCATTTGCTACTTGAGGAAAGAGGCGTCAACATCATGAAACCACATTAGAGCTTTTGAGCTTGAAATTTTTTCCTTCAACGCCATTTCTTTGCAGATTCTGAAGATTGAAGCCAAGGTAAGTTTGATTTTGGTCAAATCTGGGAGCTTCTTTTTGTCTTTGGAAGGCTTTTGAAGCTTAAAGGCCACAACCTCTCTATTTTTTTTCTAATGTTTTTCACTGAATCATTTTACTTATGTCGACTGGTGTCTTCTTGCTTGGTTGCCATTGATAACTTTGTCTGAGTCTTTTTGAGCAAAAAATAGAAGAAAGCCCATGGGTTTTGAAAGATCTCTCGTCATACATAAATCTGGGTAAGTTGAAAATTCACCTCTTTCACTTAATCTGCAAAAATTCTTAATTTGAATTTGGAAATGAATTAAATAATGAATATTCTTTTCCTCTGTACATGGATTCTCATGGTTAAGCCGCGACTAAGAGCTTACATTTCTTCTTTCTTTGAGGGTCATTTTTTGTTAATAGATAGACAAATTTTTAGGCTACCATTATAAATATGGGTATTTTTACTAAGGGTTCAATCCCTTAATTGCAAGAGTTTCAAACCTTTTGTTAATTTAAGGTCACAACCTCAATGACAATTCTGAGTTTCTCATCAAACAAAAATTCCATCATTCGTGAAGGTTTCCACATTTCTCTTTCATTTTTTCCATTGATTCTCATGAATAAGTTATAGCCATACTAAACTCTCAATCTAGGTATTTGGTTTCCATCTATATTTATGATCTTATACCTCTACCTTTCCTGAGGGTTTCTACATATATTACTCATATGTTGTTCTTTTCTCATATTGTTTCTTTAAAAACCATGATTTTACCCTCTCAAAGATGCATTTGTAACAAAAAATGAATAATGAACATTCATTTATAATCTTCTTGTAGCTTGCATTTTTATCTCTTTGTCATTTATCTGCATCTTGAGTTCATGCTACTTCTTGACTTGATCACTTTGCATTTTGCATTTTTCAGTATCCTGTAGCTTCATTGAAATAACATAAATTCTACTCCATATTCAGATTATAAGGAAAAGAAACCTTTACTTTATTGCTTCTGTGAAAGAGTAATATCTTTCTTTTTTGATAGCCTTCTTATACTTGGAATTCAAGATTGTGTATTTTTCCTTTGTGACTGAAAAAATAGTTAAGTTGTCCTCCATCTCTGAGTTACTTGGCATCATACTACAAAGATTCTGTAAATCAATAATGTTGTCCTTTTATGTTTATGTAAACATGATATATTCTTCAATAAGGAAAAGGACATTATTATGACCGTTTCATTTGATGTAAGCAATATGCATTGAATTTTCTAATGATTGCTTTGTGAACTCAATATGTATGCTTGTTCACTATTTTTGAAACACTGATATAATGGTTTTAATTGCTCTTCCTTCATACTGTGCTTATGCCATTATTATGAACTAGGCTCAACCCTTGTGGGAGCCAAATTTTCCACCACTCATATAGTAATTTGATGAACAACAACATTACTTTTCCTATATCTACACATGAAGCAAACAAATTAGAAAAATAGTGAATTAATAATTTCTTCCTGATGATTTGACCTGAAACTTTTCATTTATCTATCTGATAATGATTAAGTTGATTTTATTTGATAATGGATGTAAATTATATGTCCATTGATGAAGCATGTAATTGGATTTCATGCCCCGAGCTCTAACTAAAATTTTAATCAACTACAGGTGTATCTAGAAATTGAGAGCAATAGGAGCTGAAGACATGGAAGATCAAGTTGAAGACTAATGAGTCAACCCTACATCATCCCTTAAGGAAATGACGGACATGTCCTTCCTCTTATGTGTTTTCCTTCTTTTAGTTGATCTTCTGATGTATGATTTACATTCACTATTGAATTAAATCAATTTAGTCAATACCAACGACTTGTGTGGGGTTACAAAAACATTGCTCTTAATAAATCAATTATTTCATAATATGTAATGAGTTTTGTATCCATTTGAACTTGTTCTCAATTACATAATCTAAAATAACTAATATGAATCTATTTAAGCATACGTTTTGTAATCTAAATGAATGATATATTTCAGCATACTTTGCTTCAAAATTACAATTCTTTTCCGATAATCAACAATGACAAACATTGCATAAAATAATGTCTGTTTACTTCACTCCTCTGAATGTTTGTTTTATAAATGAACTATTTGTTGCTTTGTTCGGATTGTTCAACAGTTTTAGTCAAACTGCTGGATAATTCTAATAAATCAATTCTTTAAAAACCCTTCATTCAGGAAACAAAGGTTCATTGGATGAACTATGCATCAAAACTTTTATACCCCACAAAATAATTGCTCATTAAATCTTCAATAATTTAAGCAGGAAGCTAAAAATTAGTAACATTTCTAGCGACCTCTCAGGGGTGTTTTCCTGTTAAACAAATAAGGCCAGTTTCCTTGCTTATCCATTGGGTATGGAGTCTATTTCTACCTTTTCTTGACTCAAGAACTTAGTAAAGAGTTCATTCACACTGTTGTAACTGCTTGATAATCTTGCTACAACTAATTATAGTTCCATTGAGTATACATTTGTTGTTCATCATATTGAGTTCTTCATTTGATGTTATGAATGAGAGATGTATATTTGATTGAACTATAATTAGTTAACATCAAGGTTTTCCTTATTTCCCCTAGAAAAACTTAAAGTAAACTGAACCAATTGTGCAAAACAACACTTAGAGAAATCAAAGATGCAACTAATCAATGTGCAACAACACTTATTTGACACCTAGAATCTACTCAAATATGTATAGATTTAGATCATACCTCAAAAGCAATGCTTGAGGTGAATCCCATTCAGTGGGATTGGCTCTACTTCACCATCCAATTTAGATAATTGGAAGACATTATGTTGTTTCTGCTGAGTTATATAATGTAAGGCCCAATCCAGAATGCATCAAACTTGGTGTTCTTTCTAGGTTTTCTTTTAAGTTCATCCCACTTCAACACTATATCTCCCTCTTGGAATAATCTTGGAGATGCTTTTTTATCAAATGACCTATTCACTTGAGCTTGGTGTTGCTCAATCTTCTTCATTGCTTCAGTTCTAATCTCCTCCAATTCAATCAACTGAGCCAATCTTGCTGTCATAGGCTCCTCTTCAAGCATATCAAGTTGATTGACCAGATCAAGAGTTGAAATTTTGAGTGAAATAGGCAATCTTGCCTCTTTTCCATACACAAGCATGTATGGTGATAATTATGTTGATCTTTTTGGTGTAATTCTATCAGCCCACAAGGCTAATTTCAACTTGGTATGCCGAGCTCTTTGATTACCTTCTATAGTCCTTATAATGATCCTTAAAAGGTTCTTATTAGTGTACTTAGCTTGTCCATTACCTTGAGGATAGTAGTTAGAAGATGTATTTAGATAAAAACCATTTCTAATAGCCCAATTAGATATTTTAGTTCCTATGAAAGTAAGTGCATTATCTGAAACTATTGATTCAGGAACTCCAAACCTGGTTATCAACTTTTCATAGAAGTTCAGAACAACTATCTCATTAGCCTCTTTAAGTGCCACAACTTCAGTCCATTTTGAAAAGTAATTAGTGGATGTGAGCACCCACTTGTGGCCTGCACTTGAAAGTGGGTTTATAAATCCAATGAAATCCAAACCCAATTTGATAAAGGGTTGTTCAATCTGAATTGGCTGTAATGGAAGGGCTACCAATTTCTCTTTTCCTGCAAATATTGCACACTCCTTGCATTTTCTTACCCATGAATGGGAATCTTTGAATAAATTAGGCCAATAATAGCCTCCTTTCATTATCTTAAGAGTTGTAGCTCTTGGAGAGAAATGGCCACCAACTGATCCTTCATGAAACTCATGTAAAACTTTATCAACTTGATCAGCTTCTATGCATCTTAACAAAACACCATGAAAATATTTTCTAAACAAAAACCATTAAAAAGTACATAAGGTATTGAATGCAACCTATAGTACCTTCTTTTTTATTTACTCAAACCAGGAGGACACTCACCAGTTAATAAGAACTATGTCATTTCTTTCACCCAACCTATTGATGAAACAGGTGTAGCAATTTTTTCTTCATCCTGATGAGCTAAGAGAACGTTTTCTTCTTCTGTACTACTGTTACTATTCTCTATAAGTTGTTCATAGAGACCTTTACCTCTAAATCAGATTGGTAACCTTTATCTCAAGATCATATTCCATCACTTTAGTCACCCAACTGACTCTTTTACTATTCAAGTCTTTATTCAACAAAAATTCCTTAATTGAAGGGTGAGCAACCAACAATTTAATCTTGTTAGAAAGCATATTTCAATATTTCCATATGCATATAGTATAAAATCTTTTGAGAAATTTGGGTTTAACAGAGTAGGAGCAGCTACAAGTGCTTCTTTTTTATGCTAAAACTCTTGTTTCCTTCTTTAGTGCAACTGAAGGAAACATTTTTCTTTAACATTGATGTAAGAGGCACTAATAATTCAACAACATCTGAATAAATCTTCTAACAAAGTTGATTCTACCTAAGAAACTTTGCAACCCTTTTTTATGTGCTGGTAAAGGAAGAGAAAGAATAGCACTTAGTCTTTTCGGATCTATGGAGATTCCATGTTTTGATACAATATATCCCAACAACTTACCTTCATGGACAAAAAACATGAATTTATTTGTGTTGAGAGACACACCAAAGTCTCTACACCTTTCAGAGATCTTTCTCAAGTGATCAAAGTGTTCGTTTAATTTTTTTGAGAAAACAGTTATTCCATCCAAATAAACTAATACAATATTCTACATCAAACCTTTGAAAGCCATGTCCATAGCTTTATGAAAAGTAGCTCCAATATTTGACAAACCAAATGGCATCCTCTTGTAAGCCATTGTACCCCATTTAGTTGTAAATGTTGTCTTAAACTGATCTTCTTCCTTAACTAAGATCTAATTATAACCTGAAACATTTAAGGATTGAAACATACCTAATGCATTCCTTGAATGTACACATCTAGTTGGAAAGTATAAAAAAATACACAAATTTGAATCATTCACCATTTACCCAACAATTACATTTTCTCACAACTCGAATCTTGGATCTTAAAACTCATATCTAGATTCTTGTGTCCTATATAAGATAGTCCTTCCATTGATTTCCAACTCTAATGTATGAACTTGGAAAAATAAGACAAACAAACAATATGACCACATGCTCTCCTCCCAACCATAGGATTGATATTCAATACACCCCCAAGCTCTTAGGGTCATGTAGCTCTCCCAACTTACTTCACACATGGCTCACATTTCCATGTTTGACACAAATCAATCCTTCATTCACATAACTCAAATGCTTTACTCACAAATGGTTATTCATGTACAACTTAACAAGGTGAAAATCCTACCCAAATAAATCCCAACACACACAACATCATCACAAAGGATCCAACATTAAATCTTCGCATAGATTTTAAACCACAAATTATAATACACATTAAACAAGAATCAATAAAAAATATACATAAACCAATGAAACACCCCAACATTTATTTACATATCAACAAAAACTCAAACCATAAAGGTTAGATCTTACCAAGAGATTTTCCAACCCAAATATGGAAGAATCCCTCTCTTTCTTCAAGCCCTTTCTTGCATTCTTCCTTACCCATCCCTTCCTTTTCTCCATTAAGAAACCTCCTCCAAAATGAGGAAGCATCTCAAATACAAGAACACCAAAAATCACAAGAAAGAAAGCCCAAGCAAAATGAAGAAGCCCCTTCTCCTCACAAGGAGAAGGAATAAATAGAAGGGGAAAGGAAACTACCTTTCCATAACTTTCAAACCACCTAACCAACTCCAATTTTCGCCACTTTTCATAAGTGGGTAATTAGAGTGGGCTTTAAACTTTATTTAAGGGGTTTTATGGAATAAAAAGACCCCTAAGCCATAGGCCTACCACATAGGAAATTTTTAAAACAATTTAAACCTCCTAAAAACTTCATAAAACATAAAATAAGAAATCAAATTTAAAAGGTGACTCAAGGGTCTAATAAAACAACCTCTCACACATGCACAACCCTTACAAAACAAGGTTAAAACACATATTTTTGACAAGACTAAAAATTCACAAGAGTAACATAAAGGAAGTAGCTATGTGATTACCAAAATTCCATCTACATGATATTATTTGTCAAATTTAGTGAATATATAATTGATATTTCAATCCTTTATCTAGATAAAACTAGTGTTTTCTTTATAGGACTAAGTTCGTGTTATAAACTCCAATAATGAACAATTACTTGGGGCGTAGAACTCCAATCTATTTTTCTCCAATTTTCTTGCTAACATTGGTTCCATTGTCAGGAACTTGGTTAGGTGATATAAAGAATATAGTAACTCCCAAATTTTTTAATTTTAGTCAGACATAAGAAAAGAAAATAAAATCAATGAAGATATGAAATTCTATGGATCTATCCTCTTGGATCTTACCTTGTGATAAGGGGTTAGGCACCAATGGGATAGAGAATGGAAAGGGGGGAAAATTCTAAAAGGGATCCTAGAAAAGATGTGACCAATAAGAAAAGCTACTAAATATCTACCATGGGAAATAATTTAACCTGACTAATGTAATCCCAAATCAAAAACAGCCATGAAAAAAGGGGATAAGACAACCATAAGAAATATTAGAGAACAAAATGAATTGGTAAGAAAAGTGAACATGGCAAGCTCAAATGGAGAAGAGAGAAGACAAAATAGATGATTGAGAGAGAAGAAATACACCATACAAGAGTAGAAATTATGGATAAAATGAGAAGTGAGAACACCAATGATGGTTCTACTGAGCACACCAAAGTGGGTGTTGCAAAAGGAAACAAAAAAAGAGGATGGAAAAGAAGAATGGAAGAGTCCAGAGAAATCAGAACTATGTTGGGAAAATTAGGATAACTTATAACCAGTATAAGAAAGAATATTAATGATTATGGAGAATCTATAAGATTGCTATTAGGGCCCTGCAATAATACAGAGACTTCATTACTACTGTAACTTTCAAAAATTCCAAAAATCAAACCAAATCTATCAAACCTAACCATTAATCTAGATTATAAATTTATGAAACTTTTGAAAACTTTGGAAAAGGCTCCATTAATTCAAGTGGAATGTTTAGAAGAGTTAGTTAATACAAGTATAAGGAAATTAAAAGAAGAAATAAGAAAAAGAAAAGAGAGTATCTATTGAACTTGGGTAAAAAATTATGTTCACAAACAAACAAAATGTCACTAACAAATAAGAAAATGAAAAGATATCTTGAAGAGTCACAAAACCTTAACCGGGACCCATCCCATCAACCATATAAAAGTAGGAGAATTTTGAAAGAAGAAATATCGTAAAGTGGAAAAATAAGAGAGAAAGAAGGAGAAGTAAATTTGGAAGAGATACATGGGAACAAATACTTTGAGATAGATTTACTAAGAGATAAGGGTAGAGAACCAAAACCCTATACTATTAGGAAAGTTAAGAAAGAAAAGGAAGAAAGGACTAGTCTGAAAATCCAAAAACTTAGAATTGGGAGTAACAAAACTAATACAAAATCCTCAATCAATGTCCCAGTGTTTAGAAGAGACACAAAAAAATATGTGGAAAATATATTCTTTCTAGAATCTTTATGGGAAAGACATGACATCAATGAGGACAAACTAGTACTATTAGAATTTGTATCATCACTAAGAAAGGAAGTAATAGATTGGTATAAAAAGCCCAATCTGAAACATGGGAAAAGTTGGAATGAAGTAAAGAAATAATTTTTGGTAAAATTTGACACTCCAGACATTCCCATAGAAAGTGTGAGAAAAATGAGGGACCTAGTGCAAGGAGAATAAGAATCATTGAAAGCGTGTGAAAAAATTATTTAAAGAAGTATACCATAAATTAGAAGAAGCCTTGACAAAGTGACAAAATATTGAATGGTTCATTTTCAAACTAAAAAAAGATATAAGAGCAGCCCTAGATAGAATAAAATTCAAGTATTATCTAAATTTGATCACAATGGCATACCGCATAGAATCCCAAACATGACACAGACTTTAGAAGGATGATATGAAAGAGAACCTTGAGAAATTGTAATTGGCAGTAGAGAAATTAACCATATAGAATGGAATTTTGGTGAGAGGAGAAACAAAGAAAGGTAAATAAATTTGGTGGAAATATTGTTCAATGGAAGGCCACCTTCAAAATGATTGTCCCAAAACCCAAGGAGAAAGAATTACAACCACACTACATGTAGAATTGAAAATAATGTTGGCTAAAATAAATTCAGTATATTGCATAACTTGCCAAGAATGGGATAGTCACCTTACTAAGGATTGTCCTGCAAATCAATTTCAAATTTGAAACATAATGAATCATCCTAATCCATGATTTCTTATGAACTATAATTGTGACATAGATATAGACAAGCATATGTTAAGGGATTTACAGAAGGACTCCTATATGATGCAGGTTATAGACAACCACTATGGAGAGATACTAGAGGTTCTTATGCAGCACAAAAAAAATAACTACAAGATTACAAGGGATATAATTGACAATCCAAATATAGAGGAGAAAGAGGATGTGGTTCTAGAAAAAATAGCCAAAGAAGTGACACTACATTCTATAACTACAAAAAGATAGGTCATTATGCCACAAAGTGTTAGGAAAACAAGAAAATAAAATGTCCATTTTGCATGGATGATTCTCATGTGATATATTCAGATGTGATAAAGTATAACAATATTATCAAAATATGGCACATTCCAGAAGTGATGATTTACAAGACCACAAAGGAGCTAGAGTAATAACAAGAATACGACTGAAAGATTTAAAATGTATCAAAAAAATAGATAACTGGTCATCATATACATCAAATGAAGACTATTCCAAATAAGAACATTAATTGTAGATTAAGAAAAATAAGAAATTTGGAACAAAGAACATAAATTTATAGTATTGACTAGACAAGGAATAGATATCAATAGAAATAGACAAAGGGAGATTGAAGAAATCAATGAAGAATCATAACTAAAAGAAGAAGAATATGATTACTTTCGGCCAAGTAAGAAACAACATGATAAGCTAGTAGAGAAAGCAAAGAATAAAATCATACAAGAACAAAAAGATGATATAACATGTTTTTTAGAGGAAGAAGTAATGATGCTAAACATTTTATCCTCTCCGGCCCAACAAAAGTACCTATTAGTCAAGTTAAAACAGTTGGAAAAATATTAGAAAAAATAAAAACAACAAATTCGTCAAATTTTAGAAGACCAAAATTGGAAGAATGGTCCTCTCTTAATCATAGTACACAATGTCAAACATGTGATGGTAGATCTAGGGGCAAAACTAAATATTATTCCAGCAACCACTTGGGATAAGTTAGGGAAACCCAAGCTAGTAAGGACACCAATGAACATTAGATTGGAAAATGGCTCTTGTATGGAGACCTTAGGAACATGGAAAAGTGTAGAAATAAAAACAAAAGGACTTAAAAAATTTTGTTGATTTTGAGGTAGTTGAGATAAGGAACCCTTTAATTTATCTTAAAAGAATTGCTAGGAAAAAGATGGTTTGTTAATTCTAAAGGGATAGTAGACTCAAAAATAAATAAATAAATCTCTTTGATGAATGATAATAGGATAGTCCATTTCCACTAGGAGAAAGAGAAGATATAACATATGTAGAATAAATTGAACAAGAAATAGAGGGCTCAAAAGATCCAAGAAATCTATATTCTATCTCAATACTACCTATCTCAAAAGATGAGGAAGACCCCAATAGCTCTAGAGAAATTGAACTCGATAATGATAATGACAGTACTAATAGTGAAGAAGTTTTAGACACATGGATGTAAGGAGAATAGGAATTAACTTCCTAGAAGATCTATGGATTTCAAAGAGAATTTCTAGTACAAAAGAAGCCCATCATACCCCTGCAAACTACTACAAACACAAGAAAGATACTACAAATGGATAAAATCATCATGTGCAAACACTTTAATCCAACAACCTATGGGCTTATTCCAACTTAAAAAATCAAAGGGCTCAATACAATGGAAATTAGTAATCTATGAAAAAGAACAAAGATATACACATGAGACGAGAAGAATAATAACACATAAAATGACCAATCATAATAAGATAATTACCACTTCACGAGTTAGGTTTCATTATCTACCAATAATGGGTAAGCATGAGTTTGAACATCAATTTCCTTGACCTAACCCTAAAAGGATAAAATAAGGGATCGAGGAAGAGTATTATATAACAACATTAACCTAGCTCTAATAAAGATAGCATGTAATATACTATAATATTTTCATACACTAAATATAGAAATAACTCACCAGAAAATAGATCCGCGGGAAAATAACAGGAAAAAAAACATGGGAAGATGAGAGAATGGATAGACCATTTATTACACTCACATCACAAGAAAATTATAAATAAATTTTTAACTTTCCCATTCTCACTCGTTGTTCATTTTATTCTTGCTAAGCTCATACATTCAAGCTACTCCACCCCAAACTCTAAGCAATTTACTACTCCATTGTAAAAAATTAGCTCCTAAAAATGGTCACAACCACCCTTGTTGATATTTCTCACAAGCTTAGACCAAAAGATAAGATGTTCCCATAAAAATAAATAGAGACTAATCCAATAGGGGAATTTGAAAAGGTACCTATAGATTTTCTATACATAGAAGATATTCAAAAATACATTCATGCACCCCTCATAAAAAATGATCACCCTAAGAACTTGAAGAATTAAGGCTTACCCTACAGTGTTTGGGTACACATCAATACATACCCTAGTAAAAAAACATCTCAGAGAAGAGATTGGATGTGTGGAAAGAGTTTCTAGACTTCACAACACAAGAAGATTGGGTCTGGATCATCCTATGTTGACTCCATGACAAGTATCTCTACTTGGCTTGTCCTACAAAATTACCAAGGATGTCATCAAAGAAGTAACTAGGCTATGGGCACAGGGAGAATTCCTACCAAAGAAATCCATAAAAAATGCAAAGGTCACATGGTTAACAAGAGAAACATATGATGGTTGAAGTCTTAATGTCACCAAAATAAAAAATCTAGTGGATAAATATGCAACTTTGAAATAACATATAAGGTAACTATACAAATTGGGAAGACTCTGGTACCATCACCACCATTCATGCAACATATCAAATGGTCTTGTGGTAATATCTCTTGGAGAACATTCAACAAACCAAAAAATCTCATTACCAATTCAAGTATGGGTCATATTTAATTTTCCTTACTTTCTACTTCATGAACCAACTCCCAATATTTGTGAGAAAAATATGGGATACCACCTAGCTAGTTGTCGCCCAAATCCAAGACTATGTTAAACATTTCCAAGATGCCACCTCCTACACTGCAACCTACTAGGGATTTTTAAATCCCTACAATTGACCCTATAGACTAGAGAACACATCTCATATTTAGTAGTTTGCTAGTATATCAAGGAAATCATCTTCATAGTTGATAAGGATTATACATTCATGGAAGCAATTGATCCTAAAACATCATTGATACCCCAAGTCTCCTGTATGAGGTAATCAATGTAGAGATCCAAAATTATGTCTCCACACTCCTCTATCTCCCCAATGACTTTCAAGTGAAGAAATTCACAACCTATCAGGAATATATGGAAAATCTAGCTAAAAATAAGTTAGAGGAATATCTAGAGAAGAACCAAGAGAAACTACATGAGAAATGGGGTCTACTAAAACAAGAACTAGATGAAAAAAGTACCTCCACTCGTTGAAGGTCTAGAAGGATTCATATCAACACTCCACCTATACCTCCTTTCTCTTACGATATCGAGTGGCTAGAGGAGACATAACACCTTTCCTTGATGAGTTGGCCTTAAAGGCATCGCCTATTGTCCTTCATCTTTGGTTTTTTCTCCTTCACTTTCTTGTGCATGTTCCCACTCACTATAGGTGAGCTCCATTCCTTTCTCGAGTGCTACCACAATACTATGTCTCACTTTTGGGATGTGCTGATTTTTTCCTAAAATCACTATTTTTAAAAAATAATGATTTAAGTCTTGAGAGGCTCCATATAAAGGGTTTTAATTGAAGATGGATAAATAAGACCCCCTTAGATCAAACCCCCTTGGATATAACCCTTATAGTATTAAATCATACCCACAATGGAGTTTCCTTCACAACTATCAAAATGCTAGCAAAAAACCACTTTTTCTTTACCTTTTGAGTGATTAAATAACATCATTTAAAAATTATATTTTTCAAGATTGTAGCCCTTGAAACTAGCTTTCCAACAAGTATAGGTTTGATATATTTTCATTTTATCATGTATTTAATTTTCAATTTTTACTCAACATAGATTTTTCTTTGAACATCAAGCTCTTTGTTGTGCAGAGGTGGAAAAATAGTAAACCATTATAAAAAAAATTCAAAAAATACCCATTCCCTATATATTGATTTCCTTGTTTCACCCAAAAAATAAAAATTGGATTTCATTATATACACAAAAAGTTAGGTTGTACAACACACACGTATGTCCAAATTATAGTTACAGTGACTTCAAAAATTAATTTTTAAAAACTATGCAATAAAAAATTATGAAAAAATATCCTTTCCCTAGATATTTATGTTGAGAATCTATATTCCAAAAAATAGAATTTAATCTTTTATAGAAAAAAAGTTATGTTGTATGACACAAACGCTACTTTATGAAAATGTTGTTTTTTTTCTAAAACCAGTTATTAAAGGAGATATTGAAAGATTCATGATTTATTTTAAAAATTTTGAAAAAAAATATATTTAGAATCTACACACAAATTTCCACAAATCACTAGTTCACACCATCTTCAAATTCTTTATGGTTTAGCTGCTATAGGTCTTAGAAGATGAAGATTTAGTTAAAAATATTGTTGTAAATGTCCATCTTGGGCAAAAAGTGAGACACAGTATTGTGATTTCACCCCTCCTTGAGTTCAACCACTTGAGTGTCAATCCATTCCTCCTTTGTAGCATTGGGTGGGTGATCACATCTATGTCTGTCTCCTCTTCCTTAGTTCAATCAATTAATGGAAGAGGGAGCTTGGCTACTTTACCAAATGCTTCCTCATCCAAGTTCTTGTCATCATCATATAATTGGTCAAGAATGGTATAAAGATCCAATTCCCATACGAACTCAAGGACATCATAGTATACATTCTTTTCCTGACTTCATGGTCATTCTCACAATTATTCCAAAAAAATTCTACGTGCAACCAATGGGCATGTTGTCTTCCAACCCACTTAAATTTACCAAAGTGGTCTACATTTCCTCATGTAGTATGGAGGAGCAACCCGTATTCCTGAATTTCCTTGTCCGAGCTTTCAGTTGATATAGTTGTTGGGCATGAGTATATTTCCCTTCCTAGAGTCATGGGATAAGGCACTCTAACTTTGTGTTTTGATTGCAACAATTTTTGTGAATTGCATAGCTTTCATGTTAGCTCTAGCATTACCATCTTGTCTGTAGGGTACCTACGTAGCCTGAATGGGGCCCTGGAGAAACCTTCAATCCTAAAGTATGTGAACTTGGGGAATTGAATGAACCAATACTTGAAGCTCTTGATCATTCCTTTAGTTGGACATGATAGCCTATTTCCAAAATCACCCACCAAGGACTTGACAATGAGCATTATGAAAGCATCATTCACCCTTTTGTAATTCAACTTGTAGCTTTTGTATTGCAACTACGAGTAGCACTCATAGACAATGTTTTCATTGGGGCCTGACCCTAAATTTCCCTTGCATGTTAAACCCTAGTATGGGAAATTAGCCACTAGCAAGTAGATGACGTAAGAGGTCATGTAGAATTGTGAGGTTTTCTTCAATGACACATACTAGGTATGAATGTTGTCGCTGATAATTTTTTCCCAATTAAATTTGACTTCTCCCCTGAATATCTCCTCAATGAAATAGTGCATCCATTCCTCAAGCACACTAGAAATGAGAAGTCCCACAATCCTTCCCAACAATGTTACAATGTCATTTACTTCTTTTAAAAAGTCACTCCTATATAGATTCTTGGGAAGCTTCTCCACACTAGGTCGAGGAGTGTGCATCCAATTCTTATTAATCATTTTTTGGCAGCCAGAGGGGTTGGTCCAACACACATTGTTAGCATACTCCTTCTCTACCACTTCCATCTTTGAGAAAGAGGGGATACCAAAGACTCTAGCAATGGATGGAGCTGAGAGATCGACCACCACCCATCGTTCAGATCTCATGTAATCCTCCAAGTATCCTTGTGATATAATTCTCTCCATGTCGTTCTTCAGATCAGTGAGATTACGATCCTAAAATTCATCAATATTGACGTGCCCAATGTCAGTATCTAACATCTTGTCCCAATTAGGCAATATCTTAGAACTGATCTCTATGCTGTGAAATTTTTACTTCATCTTGGCTTTCTCTTTCTCTGTCTCCCTACTTTCTCACCTTTCCAACTTTCTCTACCTTTTCCATATAACCTTGTATAAGTGTAATGAGTCAAATTGATCAAGTGGAGATGAGAGGTTAGTCTGAATGAGAAATGCATTATTGTGATAAAAAATCATCATAAAAATATCTAATGCCAAAGAAAGACCATTAAATTTAGCAATTTGAAGAAATCTCTGACATTTGCGGGTTTTGCAGGTTTACGAGCCATAAACATGTGGATTCCAAATGATCATGGGCCAAAGCGGTGTGAGTCCTACAAGGTTACAGATCTAAGAGCTACAAAAACCATGAGGTTATGGGCTAGGAGCATGTGGAAGCCACATTGAATGGTGCCAGTGAAGTGGCATCCCGCAATTGGAAACCTACAAACAACATCCCACAAGAGATTTTTTGTGAAGTATAAGTAATTAACAAATTTGGAGTTTGTCAATTTTGGCACATTAAGAAATCAATATTCAAAGTTTTCAATGTTGGATATTCAACATTTGCATCCATTAGTACTTATATAGGAAAAATAGATGCGGAAGCCATCGGGTCAAAATATGTCGATGTTTGTGCCATGAATTGGCACAATCAAAATGGCATCCCATAAATGAATTTTCACATGCCCATCCACATGAAGGTCCAAATCCTAACTTCTTGTGGTTTAGTTCATTCAATCACATAGGAAAGTGTAATAGGCATCTAAGAATTCATTATTTTAGTGAACTTGACTGAAATGTGGAAATGCTTTATGCAGGATCCACTAGGGTTTGAGCCACTATGCTTAGCACCTTTTACATGGAATATTGTAAAAGATTTCCTGCTAATGGCTCCCTATGAGGGTCTTCAAGTTTCGATGCACTAAGTTTATACTCTGAACACTCAATAACTTTTACTTTGGTTTCATTTCCTATGGAGAAAAGTAATGCAAAGGTGGAGGGATCAGATGCCATGATGTTCACATGTTTTTATCAGGAGTGGCACCCCGCAATGGAAAATCTACATGGGGTCTTTATTGAACACAAGAAATTTGTAAAATCAGCTAATATTAGGGTATGTGGGAGTTAAAAGAATGAAAGCCATCTAAAGCAAGGTTTATGAGCCATTGAGAATAGGGTGGAGTCCCGCAACAAAGAACCCTCGGGTGTGAAAACTCAAAAGATGGTAATTAAACCTAACACCCAGAGTTCTAAATGCATAAATGCCTAACAATCATGACGGTTCTCGAACAAACTTGCATTGTTTAAAACAAAAATGGTAGCAGATTCATACCTTTGATGAAGTGGCAAGAATCAAAAATAAAAAAACCTCCCAAATGCACCAAGATCATGAAACACAACCCTAACACCAATTTCAATGAGTAGTAAGGTGAAAAATGACCTCAAACCTGCCACTATTTATAAGTCTGTCATTAATGTGACATTAAATGCAAAATTTTCCTTGTAATAATAAAAACCCTAAAAATAAAATTCTCATTTGGCAGAATCCAAATGAGGGTGAGAAACCAAAATGCAAGAGCCAAGGTCCTACAAGACAAGAGACTATAGAGGCCACGAGGTTGTGGGTCGAGACGTTGTGGTAACCAAACCACATGGTTCCACCCTTGTGGAATTTTGCATACGAAATTTCATAGGTGGCACTGGCCCACATGAAAAAAATCATAGATGACAAGAGAGACCCCGACACTTGCCTTGTGGATTCCCATAGATGGAGATCCACAAGGAAAAACTTGCAAAAGGACACCTAGCCAAAATTTCAAGATTTTCAAGGGGTGCTTGAAATTTTGAAGATGAAGTAGACCAAAAGCTCTAAAGCGGAGGAGAAAAAGCAAAACCAAATTGATGTGGGCAGAGCCGACATGAGCAAAGCAAAAAGAAAAGAGGGGGTCCTCGTTCCGTGGGGCGTGTGTGCAAAATACACAATAGGTGTTTTGGAGCTGATTGTATAAAGATTCAAAAAATAATAATTAAATTAAATGTTGAGAGAATTTGATTCTTATTTATATTGAAGTCAATGGTGTATGAATTAATTTGAAGTATAAATCGATTACCTGTAGCTTGTGATTTCTTCATTGTTGAAAGTGCAAAGTGAATTGAGCTCATTATAGCTGTAAATAATTATTTGCCAATAAGGCTATCATTATTTGATTTGCATTACTAACCCCAACCCTATGCCAAGATTTATCTTAGAATGTGCTAACCCTAACCTTATTGAAATTCAACCCTAATTGAACTTGAACCCTAATTATAATTAAAATATAACCCTAATTGAACACAAATAATAACCCAACCCTTAATTAAACCCTATCCCTAACCCTAATGCTAATCCTAACCCCAAGATTTATTTTAGAACCCTAACTCCAACCTTCACCCTAATGCTAACCCCAAGATTTATCTTAGAACCCTAATTTAACCCTAACCATAATTTAACCCTAACCCTAATTAAATTCTAATCCTAACCTTAAATCTAACCCTAAACCTAATTGTAATTGAATTCTAACCTTAACCTTATCCTAATTCTCACCCTAACCCTAATTATAAACCTAATTCTAATTCTAACCCTAACCATAATTCTAACTTTATTCATAATCTATTTCTCACACTAACCCTAATTCTAACTGTAATACTAATTGAACCCTAACCTTAAACCTAATTAAAACATAGCCCTAGTTGAACTCTTATCCTAACCTAACATTAACCCTAACCCTAACCCTAATTGTGTGTAAGCCTAATTGAACTCTAACCTTAGTTGAGTCCTAATCCTAACCCCAATCCTAATCTTTACCCCAAGTTTTATTGTATAACCCTAACCCGATTGAACGCTACCCTAACCCTAACCCTAACTAAACCCTAATCAAGAAGCCTAACTTTAACCCTAATTGAACTCTAGAATTGAACCTTTTTGATCCCTAACCCTAATTGATCCCTAATCCTAATCCTAATCTTAATTGATCCGTAACCCTATCTCTAATTGAACCCTAAACCCTAAACCCTAATTGTAACCTTGATGTAACCCTTATAACCCTAACCTCAACTCCAAGTATTATCTTAGAATTTTAATTAAACCCTAACCATAATGAAATCCTAATCATAATCATAAACTAATTCTAAATAATAATAAATCTATATAAATTATTTATAAATTATACGATAAACTTAACCAATTTATTGCTGTTAAAATATGAATATTGTATGTATACATGCTAATTTTATCTTATTTAAAAAATAAAAATAAAAATTCTCTCATGGCTGGATTTTTAGAGAAAGGTGGGCTTTTTAGGGTAGAGAAAATGCAATAAGCTCTCTTTTTTTTAAAATATATTTTCTAATTTTAATTAGATAAAATCTAAATTCTGTAAAAGTCTAGGGCTTAGTTCATAGCCCAGGATTAAACCTTTTAATTAGTATCTATTTATTATAACTTTGTCTCAGTTTCCCGATAGTAGTTGTGATCTTTATATTATATACTATTTGAAAATTACAAAGGTTGTAAAAACCTAGACATGTTACTGGCTAAATAAAAGAAGGAAGTCTAACGAACAAAACCTGAATCTACAGATTACATATATTGTCTGAATATCGACACGGGCGAAAGCAGAAGAACGTAACAGTTGAGATCTACAAGTGATTCTTTCAGCAGAGCATAAGTCGAAACACTCCCATAACAACAACAGAAACAAGTATGAAAACTAAAGCGGTGACAAAGAGGTATTTTTTTCCAATGGAGTAGAGATGGTGAAAAAGAGCAAAGAGCGTGAGAGACGAAAATAGCGCAGAGAGTATTGAGGGAATCCACCAAGTCGAACAGCTGCTTCTTTTTTCATTCCCAGAAAGGAAAGCGCTGAGAAGTGCAGATTGCATCACAGCATCTAACCCCAATATCAGACATACAACTTTCCAACAATTTATTACAGAAATCGCCACTTGTGTCGCATCTCCGGTTGTTAGAGGAAGAATTATGATCCTCCGTGCAGGACCCCTAACAAACCAAAATCTCCCAAGCAAATGTAAAAGCCTTCGTGCTCTGATCCCATGCTCAAATTTCACCTTGGATTTGCAATAAATCGGCGCCTTGCCTAAGGGCCTACGCTTCTGGTTGTCTGCACCTGCAATTCATATCATAAGTAGATATATTAAAATTGTAAGCAATAGATATGGAAGAGTAGCATACCGGCAGTGACGGTGGTGGTGGCGCTGTCTTGGGGAACGATGTTGGTTGCAATTGTAGCAGTCGCTTCCTGTAAGAGGAGATTATGGTTGTCCTCCATTGTATGCACGTATATTGTCCTCCCAGGTGTCAGCATGTTACAAATTTCAATCATGCTAGGAAAGAACTCTAGACCTAATCAAAGAATCTTGTAGTCATTATCCATCACCATTTATATTTTTTTACAATTCTATCTTCATAATTTTGGGATTTTTAGGTTCTTTGGATGTGTCCATATTTGATAGTTTTTTCTATATCCTAAAATAAAATTGTTTTTATTTAAAATTTGAATTCTTAAAATTGCATAAATATCATGCTATTGTATATGAAAATCATATTCTATTTTACTAGTGTATCAATGGTTATTTTTTATTTTCTATATTCATCCTATTTCAACATATTATTTAAAAGATATATTAATAGAAGCTTTAGATGTGGGATCACTCTAAAAACTATATATTAATAGAAAAAAATAGTCACTAGATTGTCAAAAAAATTTACAAGCGAATTTTCTTTTCATCTACTTTAAAATTTGATTTCTAATATAGAAAAAAATACTTAGAATATTATGCTTCTTTATGGTGGATTCACATGGTTCCTATCAAATTTTAAAGAGGTCCCTTTAAATGCTTACTCTTGAACTAAGAGAAAATTAAGTATCTTAGGCTCAAGTATCGCCTACCAAACTATGGTACTTATTCCAAGCCAAGTGCACGGGGATGAGTTTAACCCTCCCTTTAATTTTTAAGCTTTCCATGGCTAGAGGAAAAGGGACTACACATTTTGGATGGTAGATTTTAGGTGTAAGTTTTGAACGTAGTGTTTACATTCAATATATCCTATATTTTTTGCAAGCATGAGGAGGCCGAAGTACCAAATTGTGAAGCACAGGATATGTAATGAAATTTTGTATGCAAATAATAGTAGGTAAATTATCATTATCAAGCTATCACTTTTTCTATAGCACGATTCATGGGGTCAAATATTGAGAATATAATTAGATCCTAGATATAAGATTGTCAAATTGAAAAGGGTTTGAGAGCCTTGATGCTAGGATTTTTTACAAAAGACTAGTTGGAATCGTTGATTATAGAAAGCCACCACAAATTATGGTCATTGAAAGATAACTTAGTTTTGAAACCATCATCAACTAACCTGAGAAAGGGATTGACCATCTCAAAGACTTTCCAAATGCTTTGAGCCACAAAGGAATGCTTATGTTTTATAGATAAATTTATGATGAGAAGAGTATGATACCTAATTCCTTAATAATACTTCTTACCTAGTGGTGAGCTAGAAATAATGCAATGCCCGAGAAGACATTTTTAAGAAATAGATCCCTCAATCACCAAAGTTAAGATAATGAAGGTGATGTCTAACTTGAGCACCTTTGGTTATATTAAATAAAGTAATCTTGAGATTTTTCTTCTAGTAGCTATATTCTAGAGTTCAAAGTAGATATGGTTATTTTTTAGTTTAGTGTAAACCTTAAAAAAATTCTTGGCAATGCACATCAATCATCTTTTGTATCCAAGAACCACTTGTAAAACTTCTACAAAAAGCTATCAATTCAAGCAATTGTAATGTTCTACCACTTAATCCATCTAACACACAACATAGGTAATAGATTGTAGTTATAAATCTAAGGATGAGAAATATAATTCCTTTATAATAAAGTAGTGATGTGTTTTAAATTGTTGGTAGGAAAGAGAAACAATGTAGATTCTACCAAGAAAATCTTGTTGCATCTTATCACAAAAAGCTTGTGGACCTTAAGATTGAAAAAATATGATCTAGGGTAGGGGTAGGATAGATGGGTCACGTTCCATCTCATAAATATATGTAAAGGAAAATATATGAATAAATAATAAGAGGAACACATGTAGAAGTTTTTGTATGAAATTGTATGTAAAAAAGATTTAAGAATGAATGTATAAAGGGTTAAATGTAAAGAAAGGAAATAAATGTGGATAGTTATAGGGGAGATATATAAATGTACTCTTTGATGTGTTAATAAAATGATTGTCAAAATTTTATCTAAATGAATATATAATTGATTATTTAATCCTTTGTCTAGATCAAACTAGTGTTGCCTTTATAGGACTAAGTTCAACTTGTATAAACTACAACACTTGGAAAGTACTTGGGGCTTAGAACTCCAGTCTGTATTTCCCCAATTTTCTTGCTAACATTGGTTCCATTATTAGTAACCTGCTTAGGTGATATAAATAATAGTAACACCCAAATTTTTTAATTTTAATCGGACACAAGAAAAGAAAAGATAATCAATGAAGATGTCATGCCCCAAAATTTTCATGACTATACAATACACAACCACCCAATTTTTTTTTACACAAAAGTGCAAAAAAACTAATAATAATTAAATACCCATGAACATAGAACATACTAATGATAAGGTTAGTATTAAATGTACACAAAAATATTAACTTTAATATCATTCACATCAATATTATGATTACCTTTATTTGTTACCATTCCTTTTGGTATTCACACTTACTAACATTATTAATATTGTCACTAATATGATTTAATAGTCATGTTATCTTCAATAATCAATATAAATCTTCCACCCTCACTGAGTACTCATTCTAATGATTATAAAACATAATTATCATACTTAGTATTATTCCTATTTGTATTACTAAAGATAGTATTACAGACTTCACTCTTAATCTTATCGTTATCTATATATATATATGGGGAGACTCAAGGAACAAGGTTACCTTAGGTTGGCTATGATGTTGATGGTTATGGGTCAATAGCTACTACCTTTTATACTGGTACCTTTGTATTCTATGCTAGCTATGGATCTAGGTCAGCTACTATAAGCTCTCAACCTAGCATTTCATAAATGCCACCCAAGACGGAAACCACCATCTGAGGCTCATAACCACCCTAAGCTTCACTATTGACTTGAGGCTCCGCCATCGACCATATATTCCCAAGGGCGAATAGGCAGTACCAACCCCACTGGGGGGTGGGAGATATAGGGGCCTTTGGAACCGACTAGTAGAGGTGTATCTATATCCTCCCAAACCTACTCTAGTGGGTGAAGCCTTGGTGTAGTTAAAAGTGTTGATTCAACGGTGTTTCTTGGGTAGTGGGTGAAGCCCTGGAAATGTGGTTAGTGCCCAAAACCACCCTATTTTCCTTACCCTATGATTCAAAACCCCACCATCCATGCACTTCGCTACCAACCTATGCTTTGTGACCGCCCAAGGCTTTGCCCACTAGGGGGTGGGAGGATATAGAGTAGGCGAATAGGTCAATATATATATATATATATAAACATTATCGAGTCTAATTTACTTCCAATAATATTAGCATCATGGTCCATGAAATGACAAGTATATTTACTATCATAGATAACAAAATTACCAATTATACGCTTTTCATTTACCATTTACTATTCCACTTATGATATTATTCTTGAAATCAAAATTAGTCAACTATTAGATTATTTGAGACAACCACTTCATAGTGACATTACTCAAAATACTAATATTAATACCATTTACTTGGCCTATATCCTTCACCAACAATGATATTATTGTGATTGGAAATCACAACAATAATATCATCAGTAGACAAGGTATTCAACTTATCATGAGGAGATAGGCTTGTTAGAAAATTTTCTCAGACAAGTGATAATAAAAACTTGTGTCCATATCACTAGTTGGACCTCAAAGATTATTTTAATCCTAGGGTTAAATTACTTAACAATGTTGTATTATAAAAAAATTTAATCAAAGATTGTGAAATCATGTACATAGTATGAAGCTAAAATAGATGCAAGATAGGCTAAGGTTAAATCTAATTAGTTAACATGTATCTAAGGATGAACGTTCACTCTAAGTGGATAAATGAAACAAAAAAACATATACATTTTATTATTCTTTAAACAACAACTAAATTCTAAAGAGTGAACAACAAGACTAGAATCATAAAGATTGCAATCATAATCAAATTATTAATCAAGAATTTATTTTATTTTATATTATTTAAACAAAATTATATTCTTTACTAGTTTAATCTTTCTCTAAGATTAGTATAATCCACAAAAAAGTAAAACAACAATAGTTTAGCTAATTCTAGATATTGATTGATTGTTAAGTTCCTATAAAATAGCTATGAAACCCCAAATAATAGTTTGATCTTGATTAACCAAATTAAAGTTATGTAGAAATTCTCTGAGAAAGCTAAGTGAAAATCTAAAGTCCTATGTCTAGATTTGAACTTAAGGAAACAAAGACTATTGGGTAATCCTTACAATCTCAAACATATTAATAAACAAAAATAAAACTATATAACCATATAATTAATACCCACAATAATCTCTATCCACTTCAACCTATAAATTTAAATTCAAATTAAGAATATTACTAACCTTAAATTTGACTACCAAGATTATATTAACAATCTCCAAATACATCTTTTAATTTCTCAAATGTAATTATAATTTCAACATGGATATTAGAATTAAAATAATGGTTGGAAATTAACTAATTTTTCTCAAAACTAAAAAATAATCTTAACCAACTCCAATTCATCCTAATATTCGATAAGGAAAAATTTAGATTTGAAAGGAAGAGGCCTGCCTATTTGCATAATCTAAGATTATGCACTGTTTCACTTCCCTATTTGTATTGCTCCTTTCATTTGTCTATATATACATACATTATCGGGTATGGAACTTTTGCAGGAAAGGTTAAATTGCAGTCGAGCCCCTCTTATAAAAATTTCTTTATCTTTTTTAACAGAAATCTTAGACTATTCCATCTACATTAACCCTTTTTAATATATTTATTATATGATGAAAAATGACATAAGACTAGTATATATATAAATATTTAATATAAATTCTCAATTTTTAGATATCATTATAAAGTGATAATTTGGGTACAAAAGAAAGATTAAAATTTCATTGTTAAATAATAAATTTATCATTTTTAGATTAATATATTTAGATTAATAAGGTATATATATGCATTGAAATTTTTATTTATTCTTAAGTTTTATATATTTATATATATCTTTGAAGACTAAATATAAGATCTAAGTAATTATTTTTACAAATGTAACTTAATTTAAGGGAAAAAGACCATGTATTTATTCTTTCATGGATTTTTAAAATTTCTCTAACAAATTAGGAAGATTAGTATTCAAGACTCAAATTTATTTCTTTAAGAATTAAACAAATGGCTACCAAGATTGCACTTATAGAGTTTTCATTTACCCAACATTAGTTTCTTTACATTTAAGGATTGAAACATACCTAATGTCTTCCTTGAGTTTACACATCTAGTTTGAAAGTATAAACACATATACAAATTTGAACCATTCACCCTTTACCCAACAATTACATTTTCTCACAACTCCACTCTTGGAACTTAAAACTCATATCTAGATTCTTGAGTCCTATATTTGATAGGCCTTCCATTGATTTACAACTCCAATGTATGAACTTGGAAGAAGAAGACAAACAAACAATATGACCACAATCTCTCCTCCCAACCATAGGACTGACATTCAATCCACCCCCAACCTCTTAGGGTCACATAGCTCTCCAAAATTACTTCACACATGGTTCACATTTCCATGTTTGATACAATCAACCCTTCATTCACATAACTTAAATTCTTTACTCACAAATGGTTATTCATGTACAACTTAACAAGTTGAAAATCCTACCCAAATAAAACCCAACACACACAGCATCACAAAGGATCCAACATTAAATCTTCACATAGATTTTAAACCACAAATTATCATACTCATTAGAATCAACAAAAATATACATAGACCAATGAAACACTCCAACATTCATTACATATCAATAAAAATCAAACCATAAAGGGTAGATCTTACCAAGAGATTTTTCAACCAAAATATGGAAGAATCTCTCTCTTTCTTCAAGCCCTTTCTTGCATTCTTCCTTACCCATCCCTTCCTTTTCTCCATCAAGAAACCTCCTCCTAAATGAGGAAGCATCTCAAATACAAGAGCACCAAAAAGCACAAGAAAGAAAGCCCAAGCAAAAGAGAGAAGCCCCTTCTCCTCGTAAGGAGAAGGAATAAATAGAAGGGGAAAGGAAGCCACCTTTCCATAACTTCCCAACCACCCAACCAACTCCATTTTTTTCCACTTCTCATATGTGGGTAATTAGAGTGGGATTGAGACTTTATTAGGGGGTTTCATCCAGAATAAAAAGACCTCTAACCCATAGGCCTACCACCTAGGAAACTTTTAAAATAATTAATACCACCTAAATACTTCATAAAACATAAAATAAGCAATAACATTTAAAAGGTGACTCAAGGGTCTAATAAAACAACCTCTCACAAATGCACAACCCTTACAAAACAAGGTTAAAAAACATATCCTTGACAAGCCTAAAAAATTCACAAGAATAATTTAAAGGAAGTAGCTATGTGATTACCAAAATTCCATCTACATGATATTATTTTCCATTCAGTGAATAAATAATTGATTATTCAATCCTTTATCTAGATCAAACTAGTGTTGCCTTTATAGGACTAAGTCTGAGTTACAAACTACAATAATAAAAAATTACTTGGGGCTTAGAACTCTAGTCTATTTTTTTGAAATTTTCTTGCTTACATTGGTTCCATTGTCGGTAACCTAGTTAGGTGATATATAATAAAGAAATGGGAGAAAATTTAGCACACAAAAAATACTCTATGTCCTCTCTTATTTTCATCCAATAAGAAATTACATATATAGGATTCCCATATCCTATATTATAGGGAACCTCTATAAAAAATCCTAAATATACGAGTTGTTTTAACAACTCGTAATACTCACATAACATACCAACAAACCTAACAAACATAATATTTCTAAAATCCATAATAATTATGTGAGTTGTTACTACTACAACTCACTCTCACACATTATTACATGTGAGCACTAACATTAATTCCTAACACCCCCTCCCCTTAGTGTGAACATGGTAGAAAAACATTCACACACTCCTTTGTTGTATGCTCACCCTTGTGGCATGCCCATTCTCATGGCTCATGAACTTGATACAAAAGAAAGGCTCTCTCCTTCCATGGTTTTAAACAAGCTTACCACAAACCTTGACGTGACAGGAACCCATCAACTATCCACCTTGTGTGGTTTTTTGGATCCTCCCACAAACCCTTTTAAGATCCATGAATTGACTTACTGTGGTGCTTTTGTTCACCGCTATGCTTATATATCAAGGAAGTTATATAGGAATCAACATACATATCACAAATTTGTAAAACCCATACTAGAAAAGGTTTCACATTACATTCCATAAGAACACGATGTTCTTAATCATAGTCATTGTTATTGATTGTTGCCACTCAATCTCGAATAACATAGACAACTGTCACTATCATTGGAAGAGCTGACTTTGAATTTAGTCGTTTTGGTATGAAATGGGACTGGAGCATTAATTATTATTCCCTCCCCCCCCCACAATGTGAAATTTCATTTATTCACACAACCAGGAACACTGAAAAGTGAATCATATCATGTTGCATGCTATAGTCTGGATCTCATTATCTAGATCTTGTCGCACATGATCACTATTGCCAATGAACATATTCACTAATTGATCATCTTCCAACAAAGTACAATAGTCAAAGGATCACCGTAGTCAGAGGATCTCTATAGTTATTTGTTATCCTATATAATTTCTCTTCCAGCATCCACTACACAAAGCAACAAGAACACTACAAACAGGTACACACCACACTGCACACAACAAAAAACACACCAAAAAATGCCACCATAGCTCTATGTGTCCCCATTGTTGGTGAATGAAGAGAGGTCACTAATTGAAATTCGTGCCACAATTTCATATGTGATCGCTGCATTACTTTATTACCAAGTCACTACCAAAACATCACATGGTGTTGTGTCAATGAAAGAAAATCATAGTTGATAAAGGAGTCATCCACCTATATGATTAGCCACAACTAGAGATATTGAAGTTTCCAAAGAGGTCGCAGATTTGAACAAACTGTCACTCTTGTATGATGCAGTCCTCAAAATCATTCTAGATTCATGGTCACTTGTATCCAAAGGTTTTGGTTGTGTAATCATCAGATTGCTCGGTGAACTTGCAGCCAGGCCACTATAATTGAACCTCTCTACAATCTACATCATATTTCTAACATAAAATTCCCTGGATTTAGCAAGGCATTTAGTTGGATACAAAGCTTTTAGGTGTTTATAGAATGATCTGTCAATGCTTTTTTGAACCGCCATTCACCTTCCATAATAAGTGAATCAGAACCTTTTGAAGTATATCATGAAGGAGTTGAGCTCTTCATTAGGATGACTAAAAACGAGCCTCTTCTTCCTTTGAGAAGTCATAGCTACTATTAAGAGTTAAATAGCCAACCTTGGTGGCTTTTTCCAAGAGATCGAGTGCAGGAGCTCTGCAAATTGTTGGAGAATTCTATGTTGGTGTATTCCCCCCGTCGATCTAGGTGGAAGATACAAATCATCATATTCATGTCCTTTGCTCAAATTGAGGGGGGGAATACACTAGCATAGAATTATCCAAAATTTGTAGAGCTCCTGCACTCGATCTCTTAGACAAAGCCACCAAGGCTGGCTTTTCCTTCCAACCTCGACTTCTTGGGACGATGTCTCAACGACTAGATCAGTGAATATAGGAGTTGACGATAGTGGCCTAGCTGGAAAAGGCTCGACTATACATCGAGAAAACTAGTGCTCACAAGAAAAGAACAATGAGAAACACGAGCTACAACTCGGTGCACTTGGGTGCCAACGTCTTCAAATAGGCCATTGTCTATCTAGCATTCTGGATGCATATTTGACCGTATTTATTAATTAATTAAAATTCAAAATGCTCTTGTATTCTGAATGTCAATTAATTAATAAATACAGTCAAAAGTTGTTAAATGTGGCCATTGTCTATCCAACATTCTAGATGCACATTTGACCATATTTATTAAATAATTAAAATTTAGAATACAACAGTATTCTAATAAATAATTAAAATTTAGAATATAACAGTATTCTAAATTTTAATTAATTAATAAATACGGTCAAAAACTATCAAATGTGCATCTCGAATGCTGCATAGACATTGCCTTTACTTTTTGCTATTTGGAGAACATCTTGGGCACCAGACATTTAATAGGAGTCTATTATCCTCAGATCATTAGCAAGAATCAAATCGTAGAGTTTTCAATGCCACATAAGGTAAATAAAGAGGCCATTGCCTATCTAGCATTTTGGATGCACATTTGACCATATTTATTAATTAATTGAAATTTAGAATACTATTGTATTTTGAATTTCAATTAATTAATAAATACGGTCAAAATTTGTTAAATGTGCATCCTAAATGTTTCATAGATGTTGCCTTCAAATAGGCCAATAGGCTCGACTGGCACATTCGACCTCATTAATGGAATTCAAATCGATCATCCATAATTGGTAACTGAAATAGTTCCATTACATTAAAAAAAATACATATTAAATTTGGCATAATTAACAAATGTTGGCTTCGAGCCTTGGCGATTCCATGATTATTTATCTCTTTATGGGCAACGTCTATGCAACATTCAGGATGCACATTTGATAGCTTTTGACCATATTTATTAATGTCTACAACCTCTACTCTTAATTACACTAGTATTCTCTCTCAACCTCTACTCTTAATTACACTAGTATTCTCTCTCACTAAATAATAGGCACAAAATCATTTTGCTTTGATACCATATTAGAGAAGTTGGAGAAAATTTAGCACACAAAAAATACTCTACCTCCTCTCTTATTTTCATCCAATAAGCTATTACATATATAGGATTCCCATATTCTATATTATAGGGAAATTCTATAACAAATACTAAATATACGAGTTGTTTTAACAACTCGTAATACTCACATAACATACTAAAAAACCTAACAAACATAATATTCCTAACACCCACAATAATTATGTGAGTTGTCACTACTACAACTCACTCTCACACATTATTACATGTGAGCACTAACATTAATTCCTAACAATATAAAGAATAGTAACACCCAAAATTTTTAATTTTAATCAAACACAAGAAAAGAAAAGAACATCAATGAAGATATGAAAGACTATGGACCTATCCTCTTGTCGCTTACCTTGTGAGAAGGGGTTTGACACTAATGGGATGGAGAATGGAAAAGGGGGCAGATTCTAAAAGGGATTCTTGAAAAGATGTGACCAATAAGAAAAACTACTAAATATCTACCATGGGAAATGATTAAAGGACTAATGTAATCCCAAATCAAAAACACCCTTGGAAAAAGGGGATAAGATAACCATAAGAAATTAGATTAGAGAACATATTGAATTGGTAAGAAAAGTGAACATGGAAAGCTCCAATGGAGAAGAGAGAAGACAAAATAGATGATTGAGAGAGAATAAAGACACCATACAAGAATGGAAATTATGGATAAAATGAGAAGTGAGAACTAAAGTGAGAACACCAATGAGGGTGCTATTGAGTGCACCAAAGTGGGTACTACCAAAGGAAAAGGAAAAGAGGATGGAAAAGAAGAATGGAAGAGTCCAAATAAATTAGAACTATGTTGGAAAAATCAAGATAACTTATAACTAGTATAAGAAAGAATATTAATGATTATGGAGAATCTATAAGATTACTATTAGGGCCCTGCAATAATAAAGAGACTCTATTACTACCGTAACTTTCAAAAATTCTAACAATCAGACCATATCTATCAAACCTAACCATTAATCTAGATGATAAATTTATGAAACTTTTGAAAACTTTGGACAATGCTCCATTAATTCAAGTGGGATATTTAGAAGAGTTAGTTAATAGAAGTATAAGGAAATTAAAAGAAGAAATAATAAAAATAAAAGAGAGTGTCTATTAAATTTGGGTAAAGAATTATGTTCACTAACAAATAAGAAAGTGAAAAGATATATTGAAGAGTCACAAACCCTTGGCTAGGTCCCATCCCATCAACCATATAAAGGTAGGAGAATTTTGAAAGAAGAAATACTGCAAAGTGGAAAAACAAGAGAGAAAGAAGGAGAAGTAAATTAGGAAGAGATACTTGGGAAATAATAATTTGAGATAAAGTTACTAAGAGATAAGGGTAGAGAACATAAACCCTATATTTTTAGGAAAGTTAAGAAAGAAAAGGAAGAAAGGCCTAGTCTGCAAATCCAAAAACTTAGAATTGGGAGTAGCAAAACGAATATGGAATCCTCAATCAAGGTCCTAGTGTTTGGAAGAGACACAACAGAATCCGTGGAACATATATTCCTTCTAGAAACTTTATGGGAAAGATAGGACATGAATGAAGACAAACTAGTACTATTAGACTTTGTATCATTACTAAGGAAGTACTAGACTGGTATAAAAAGACCTATCTGAAACATGGGAAAAGTTGGAATGAAGTAAAGAAATAATTTTTGGTAAACTTTGACACTCCAGACATTCCCATAGAAAGTGTTAGAAAAATGAGGGACCTAGTCCAAGGAGAAGAAGAATCATTAAAAGCATATGACAAAATATTTAAAGAAGTCTACCACAAATTAGAAGAAGCCTTGACAAAGTGATAAAATATTTAATGGTTCATTTTCAAACTGCAAAAAGATATAAGAGCAGCCCTAGATAGAAGAATATTTAATTATTATATAAATTTGATCACAATGGCATACTGCATAGAATCCCAAACATGACACAAACCTTAGAAGGATGATATAAAAGAGAACCTTGAGAAATTGTAATTGGCAGTAGAGAAATTAACCATATAGAATGGAATTTTGTCGAGATGAGAAACAAAGAAAGGTAAATGAATTTGGTGCACATATTGTTCAAGGGAAGGCCGCCTTTGAAATGATTTTCCTAAAACCCAAGGAGAAATAATTGTAGCTACACTACATGTAGAATTGAAAATTGTACTTGCTAAAATAAACTTAGTATATTGCATAACTTGCCAAGAATGAGATAGTCACTTCACTAAGGATTGTCTTGCAAAGAAATTTCAAATTTGAAACACAATGAATCATCTTAATCTAAGATTTCTTATGAACTATAATTGTGACATAGATATAGACAAAAAAATGGCATACGTTAAGGGACTTACAAAAGGACCCCTATATGATATAGGTTACATACAACCACTATGGAGAGATACTAGAGGTTCTTATGTGACATAAAATAACTCACTACAAGATTACATGGGAGATAATAAACAATCCAAATATAGCGGAGGAAGAGGACATGGTAGAAACAACTACCAAAGAAGTGATACCACATGCTATAACTACGAAAAGATAGGCCTTTATGCCACAAAGTGTTTGGAAAAAAAAAACATAAAATGTCCATTTTGCAGGAATGATTCTTGAATGGTATATTTAGATGTGATATTTACTATAACAATATTTGTTGGAACAATGAAGAAGGCGACCTTTGCATTTGTTGTCATTGATGCCAACATTGGTTGGTCACTGATTGAGTAAACTATGTGTCTACAATGATCTGGTATTTTGATCCGAAAATCCTCTTAGTAAAAGGAAATTCTATGAGTTTTTGATATGTTGCTCAACAATGTAAAGTACAACTATAAATGAGTTTTTAGCAAGTTTGTGTGATCCAGCTGAGTTATCCAAGTGACAGAAGATTGACATTCTTTCAAATGGCTGAAAGGGTTATGAAATGTTTATCTTATAAATGTTTAAAGTGTTCTTCATTAGGTCTAGGCCAACCTAATTAATGTTTGTTATGATTTTTTGAAAGCCAAAAGGACTTCTGATTTAAGCCAACAAATATTTTTGATTTATGCATTCAATTAGGCTGACCTAATTTATGTATAAAGATGAAGCTATGTATGCATATACATATATATAACTGATAAGGATGAAATATATAAGGTTATGGATATAGAAAAAGGAATAGTGTGGTATACAGTGATGTGACAAGTGTGATAGTGCAAGGGTTTTAGTAGTGTTGTATACCTGCAACCAGAGCAAAAGTTTTGATGTTCCAGAGCCTAACCGAAATTGATCTTTGCACATTGAAGGTGTATTTACTTAGTTCATCAATTGGTAGGGAGCCATATCTTTTTGTATCTTGGCTATAAGCCATCTTTTGTATTCAAGGTTGTGAGCCTTTCAAGGATAGTGCATCCTAGTAGTGAGCCTTGTAATATCTTATAACCGGTTATAATATATTGTGAGCTAATCCTCACTGTGGTTTTTCCCTTTTTGGGTTTTCCACGTAAAAATCCTGGTTGTTAATTGTGTTGTGATTCATAGAGTGTATTCTTTTAGCTTGGTTTTGAAGGTCCTCTACATGGCAAAAGCTGGAAGAAAACTTGGTATCTGAGTAAATCAATGTTTCCCTTGAAGAATTGGGAAAAAAATAAAGATGAGAAGGAAACTCTAAAAGGAAACTTAAAGGAAGCAAATGAATGCATCAGAAAGTTAAGAGAGCAGATCAAAAAGTTCAAGGAAAGGCATAGAGAAGTCAGTGATTAGCTAAAAATGGCTAATGAATACATTGCCAGACTAAAGGTGCAAGTAGAAGAAAATAATCAAATTGAGGAGTGTTAGAACGCTGAGATTTAGAATAAAATTGATGAATGTACAAAGCTTGAACAAGAAGTGGTAACCCTAAGCTCTGATCTGGAAAAAGTAAAATCTCATGAAAAAAATTCTAAACAAACTCTAAAAAGCTTGATGAATTGATTGCATCTCAAAAACCTCCTAAGGATAAAAGTGGTTTAGGACTTGAAGAAGGAAAAAGCTTAAAGGAAAAACCTATTTCCAGCAAAGTGGAAAATTAGAAAAAAAATTAATGCAATACTTATCAAATCAAGAACCAAAAGAGAAATATGAGAAGGATTCCCATCTGACAACCTAACGCAAAGGTACCCATATTTTAATGGATTTTGTTCTCATGCATTAAATTCAGCCATAAAGAAACAAAATCTAGAAGTAGGATGAACCAAAATAGAATGAGTCATAAAGTTGGATTATTTACTGGACAATGCTATGTTTGCAACAAGTTTGGACATAGAGCTACCGAGTGTAGAAGCCAGATAGTGTTGAACATGTTTAATGCTAGTAGAAGGATTCAATCTTTTCAAGGCTATTGTTACACATGTAATATCTTCGGACATAAGGCTAATTAGTGTAGGTCAATGATGAATACAAATTAGTTTGATCAAAGATATGTTATGTGCTACACTTGCAACAAAGCAAGACATATCTCAAAATTTTGTAGGAGCAAAATTGGGAAGAAACCTAATTTGAAACAAAAGAACAAGTTTGTGAACAAAGCATATCCTACCGAAGTAAGAAAATAAATGGCTAAGATTTGGAGGAAAAAGGAAGAACTTGAGAAAAAGGATGAGTCAAATACTTTTGTATCTACATTTGGTGTAGATACCTCTTCCAAAAACTGAACCCAGTAATGGTTTCAAGGGGAGCAGTCATAGAAAAATCTAAAAATCTCTCGATGTATGAGGTGTCAAGTAGTGACACAAGGATATGTGATATGAGTCATCATTCTGGAGGCATTGGAGAAATTTCTGGTAGAAAATAGGCAAATTAGGAGAATTGAAAAACTTTTCTTGGTTTATAGTGTGTTTCATAAAGTGGTTGGTAGCTTTAAAGCCAAAAAGCAGTAAATGTGAATTAGGGAAAAATTCATAAGTAATAAAGCAAGAGACTAAGTTAAGGTAAAACACATTTGCGCAATTGGGAAGAAGTAGTGCAAGTTGAAGTGAGATTGAAGGCGATTCAGAGCATTGTACATCAAAACCATAGTTTTCGACAACCAGAAAAGGTATTCTCTATTATCTGTATTCTATGGATTTTAAAATTGAAAGAACTTTTTGTTAAGCTTATTCAACTTGTTTGGGGAATATGGCCACTCCTACTGTTGTGGAAATCTCTAAGAGGCCCCAGGCCAGACTTAGAACATGTTCATGGAAAGTGAATGAAAATGACCCCATGAGTGTGTTCTCACACATTCCAAGCCATGTGCTACCCACCAACGATCCAAGGACATACATTCATGGGAAGTTAGAAGAATTTAATCACCAAGAGCTAAAGGATTTGTGGGACAATAAGTTGATGGGAGATGATCTATTGCTTAAGAAAGAATATGAAAACCTAGTTCGAATGAAGTTGAATGTTTGGAACTAGTTTCCAAACTTTTCCAGTGAGAGTGAGGCAAAGTTTGTCAGAATGGCCCTTAGTAGGGTTCATAGAAAATTTGTGTGGAAAAATGAACCAGGGGTTATCAACAAGGAGGCAATTTGAGTTGTAACTAGTCTTTGTGATGCTAGAACCATTCCAGTTCTAAAGGAAGTGAAAAATGATGATTTCACAAGGTTGACTGGTGCTACATTTGAAAAAAGAGCTTTAACTATAAATTCTATTGTAAACCCTGTCATCAAGTATTTCTCCATCATGATTGGGCAAAAAATCTATTTAACTAATCGAGTAAATTCAATATCTGCTATGGAAATTCACATTGCTTGTGAAATGGTGAAGAATGAAAAATATTTTTCCTTGTGAGTTGCTTAGATTGCAACTTATGGAAAACCTAAGTATGACTAAGGCAAAGAAGCATTTTTTTAAATTTGGCACTTTAGTTGTTTGTTTGTTATTATATTTCTTGAGGGAGTTATTGGGAAGAAAAGGCATAATATGGGATAACACCAAGCTAGTTGCTCATCATGTTTTTGACCATCTACGCAGTCTAGGAGATTTTAGGGCACAAAAAAATTTCCTAACTACTTTCTTTGCAATATTTCAAAATGAAATGCATGAAAGAGACTAAATTCCAAGGAGTTTGGTGAAGAAGTATGAAAAGGAGATAACCATTCTTGTGTCTACAGATGAATGCATCATTGAGGTTGTAGAACACAAAACTCGATGGATTGAAACACTGGGGTATGATATTGGTGAACAAAAGACTGAGAGGTACATTGAGATTCTGTTGGATAGTCCTAAGGACCCCTCTCTACCCAGGCATGGTACATATGAGGAGAAATCTACTAAAATTCATTTGGAGGCCACTGCATCTAAAAGAAGAAAGAAGGTTTAAGCTTTCTTCCAAGGTCAAACATTCTCTAAGGATGATATAGAACAATTGAAGGAGGCTCTTGATGAAAGGAAAGCCAAATCTACTGAACAACCCTCTAGACCCAAAAAATCAAGAAGATTATCTTTTGATGCTACACTAGAGCACCTATCTCTAGTACTGCCACCTCTAGTGTTGCTAATATTGTGAAAGCGAAGAAGACAGAACAAATTTTTCCTGCATCTATTAATATTATTTCCCCTATTGGTCCCAGTACCAAGGCCTCTAAGAAGAAGGACATACCTCTTGTTGCACCATCTCCTGCTGCAAGAAGAAGAGTGAAACAAAAGGTTGACAGGAAAATAATTTTGAGTGATGTTGTTGAGGAAGAAATAGAACTTGCCATAGAAGAAGAGCATTAGTTGAAAAGAAACAGAAAGGGTAGTACCTCCCATGAAGGATCCAAAACCATACTTTGATATCTCTATGGATGAGGAGTCAAAGTAAGAGAAGGATGCTTACCGAATCCATGTACATACAAAGAAGAATAAATAAGGCTTGTCTGATCTTGTGGGGGACATGCCTTGATCTCCTCTAGTAAGTGATCAACCACCTTTAAATCTAGGAGCCTTAGTAAACAATATGATTAAGGATGACCTTATGCCAACTACCGAGTTATACGATAAGGTTAATGATAAAGGGAAATAAACCATCATAAGTGCTTTTATTTAGTACATAGTTATTTGTAATATAAATATGGATACCATATAGTCCAATGTTACTGAAAATGTGTGGAAAAAATTAGTACTTAGAAGGCAATATGCTTTAAATGTTGAAGACAAGATGAGAAGTGAAGCCTTAAAATCCATTAGTTCCACTTTTTCGGAGATAGAAGCTACAAATCTACTAAAATAATGTTCTACATTGTTTAGAGTCAAGTAGAGAGTTAATATGTTAATGACTAAGGAAGATGACTATGTGGAAAAAATAAGGCAAGAAACTCAGGATGTAATCAGGCAATTAGCAAGGAGCTATGGGGAAAGAACCAGTTCTTCATCCCACACTACTCTGACACAAGAACATGCTACTATTGTAGAAGTAATGGATAATCCAGTCTTGGAGACTGTTGATGAGACACTTAGTGTTTCAGATACCCCTACCCCTCCTACAAACACAAAAGAAACTACCAGAAAAAGGTCTGATGATCTAACATAAAGATCATTCTGATGATAAGAGAGAACAAGATCAAGAATCTACTGGAAATAGGGAAGAGAAAAACAAAGATGAAAGTGAAGGGAGTAAGGACAAAAAGAATAATAATGACAAGGATGATGAAGATATAAGGGAGAAATAAAATAGAGACAAGTCCTCTAGAAAGTCATCCAGAGAAAAAGAAAAAGAAAAAGAAGAAGAAAGAAGAGAGAGGAAGACAAGGAAGCCATTCTTACCGTATGAGAAATCTTCAAAGGCCCCTGATCCATTAAAGCCATATAGGAGAACCATATAGAATCACTCTAGGTCTCGAGCAGTAATTTTGCACACACGCGCCACTTGGAGTAGGGACCCTCTATTTTTTTATTTCGGATGTCTCTTCGACCTTTGGGTTTTTATTGGATTTTTCCTTTTGAGGTCTCGAGATGTTGGTCTTGCTTACCTTGGTCTTACCTTGAAGGTTGAATCGATCAAACTTGGTTTTTTGATGGGATCCGGGTTTCTGGTTGAATTCGGGATTTTCTGGCTCACGTGGATTTTCCCAGACTCCGTCGAAGTCCCAGAGGGGTGCACCGTCCGCAGAATTCGTGCTCATCAAGATAGTCCATTTGGCTTGGATTTTCCCGGAGCTCCGTTTCGACCTCAGGTTTCCGGATTTTCTTGATATGTCTTGTCAGCCATTAATGCTTGGGGTACATCTTCTCTGGCACGAGTGTGGGCGAATTTAAGGTCTATTGGCGCTCTTCCTAATTTCATTGTTCATTTTCTATTTGCTGTAGCGCTTGAGTTTGTTCATTTTTGAGCTTTGATCGGTGGATTTGGTTTGCTCGCGTGTGGATTCCTTAGGCGTTTGTGTTGATATATCGCCACTAGGGCAACCTGATTCACAATGATTTCCTTGGGCTTGAGGTTCATTCAGATTTAATCCATGGTAAGTCGTTGTTGACTTCTATTGTTTTGCACTTTGTGATTGAATCTTTCAAGTCATTTTTGATGATTATTTGGGTCGGCCCTTGTTTGTTTTCATGGTTACATATTTATCAAATTAGGGTTTGATTCACCTTTCCACAGGTTTTAACACTTGCACTGCGCATCCCTTCATTTTTTGATTGAATTTCAGGTGTACCCCTATGACTAGGCGTTCCTGTTGGGGCCTTGCCTTGTTGGCATGTAGTCTGGTATAATTTGTGAAGGTAGGGTTTCGATATGTCTACCCAGGGTAGTTAAGTTTGGTGGAGTTTTCGTGACCCTCATGTCCTGTGTCTAGCTCAACCTTGTTCGCAACACTTGAGACCCTGGTGTGCCCTAGTCTAATCATTTTGAGGGATAGTGTCTGAATTTTGAGCTTGCCCTAACTCTCATGGCGGAGGTTTAGTTGTCAAATTTAGGGCATCATCATTTTGTCGCAAGGATCAACCATTTGAAAGGCTTGGGAGTTTAAATTCAAGTACAATCAAAATTTGGCTTATTGGGGTTGAGTTTATGTTCGTTGGATTCGGATGGGGGGTTTGTATGATCACTCGATTAATGGTCTGCACATCGAACGATCGTCGGGTTTCTGAGGTGTTTGTGGAATTTCCACGCACCTATATTTTCCCAAATTTTTCCATTTCTCCGAAGTGTGATGAATTTCCAGAATTTCAAGCTTCCCACGGAAATCTGGACTACCCGGATTTTTCCGATTTTCAGCCTGATTCCACTTGATTTTTATTTTTGAAATAAAAGTAATGAATCAAATGTTGGATGGTGATTTCTTGTTGCTAAATGGATGAATCTCATGATAATCATGCATCGCTTTTGTCCGTATTGATGATTTATTTGATGAAATGATGTCTTGGCAGCAGGAGTCCGTCTGGGTCAGATTTCTCAGAAATTCTGCCCCGACTGGATTTTCCCGGATTACTTCATTTTCCCAAATTTTCAAGATTGATGATTAATGATTTATCTCAATGATTTCATGTGGTTTTGAGGGTAACCTTTTGATTGAAATATGGATGATAGTTGGATTTTCATGAGGCTATTTTATGAATGTAGGTTGAATCAAGCAGGGCAGCGGCAGGAAAGTCCAAGGGAGATACAGAGGGATCTTCAGTTACAGATGCAGAAAGGATAAGGCTGGATGTGAAGAATCAGTTGCCGGATAGTAAGATGGCTTCAGTTTGGTTAGAGGTCTCGAATACCAATGTGGGAGCTTGGAGATATGAGGAGTTCAAAGAAAGGATAGCTCAAAGGGATTTATTGGTCCTAACCAAGGGAGTGGTGAAGTTCGGACTGGCTCATGTGGTAGGATTTCCTCCTACAGTTCAATGCTATGAATTAATATTAGAGTGTTCCTGGCACTATGATTTTGATATGCAGAGGATCGTTAGCACTGATGGGAGAGTATAGGCAAACTTTAATCCAGTTTCCATTGCCCAGACATTTGATATGCCAGACTTACCATGTGTGTGTGCCTTGGACATGGACTTGGCTAGGACTTATTATGAGGATGAACCTACCAAGGCCTAGCAGATGATCAATTCCTGGCTTGAAAAGCCAAAATATCATTTCTCCAAGCTGCCTAAATAGTTACATAGGGTCAAGTTCCGACAAGATATATATAATGCAATCACACTGTTGAGCAGGGTGGCGGGCTTGAAGAGTGTTGGGACACTAGAGAATTGGATGGTGCATGCCATTAACAAGATTGAGCAAGGAATCAATTACCATTGGGCAGGTATTATCAGTGCAATGATTGATAGGCAAATGAGAGATGTGTTGGAGACAAAGAAATTCACCATGACATCTTATGTGGTATATGTACTTGCCAGATTTTATCCATACAGGGGATTGAGTCCAAAAGGAACATTTGGGCAAGATGTCATCTATGAGGTGTATCCTGAGCTGCACCTAGGGAATCTGAATTATAGAAGAGCAAATGATGCATTCACTATGCATATTACCAGGTTGCTTCAGAATGCAGAGCATGTGAGAATTTTTGATGGAACCAAGGAACTGATTAAAAGATATGGAGCCTAGTTTATACAATTCCCCACCTTCTCCTATATCAGAATTGATGGATGTCCCATTGCTCCATACAGATTGCCAAGATATCCCACTGACCACATCATACTCTTGGAGGTTACCTGACAGATGTGTGATTTTGATGCTGTTGTTAAAAATGAGAAGCACAAGATAGGGTTTGGTGGGGATTTTCCCTTAAAAATTGGTATAGGTGAGGTTTTCCCTTCAATCCAATAGGCTCATGCATTAGGGGAGGAGTTGAGTACTTTCGGTTTCTCTTTCCATTCTAAGAGGGCAAGCTTTGACATCACTGGCGAAGCACAGAAGAAGGCTACTAAAGAATATCACCACAAAGATGATCTAAAGGACTATTGCGCGAACAACAAGGATGAATTTGAGGTGAGAAAAAAATGTATTCTAGGCTTCCAGTCGATGTAATCAGGCTGTACAATGTCAAGTTGATTCTTGATCAGTTGGAGGATGACAAAAATTTAGTCTAGGATCATGCATTTGAATAAGTCAAGGACAGACCCATTGGAGAGATAAACTAGTCAGAAAGGGAAATAACTGAGCTGGAGGAATTGATGGCTCCTATTGTGAAATCCACCAAGTCATGGTTGAAACATAAAGTATGGGAGTTGGAGAGTGAAAAGGTACCTTGTACTTTTAATATGATGGGAAATTTGAATGCTCATTCTACCTCAGAGGAGACAGGTGAGGATGATTCTATAGGAAAAAATAAGGTAGGCTCACCTTTTAAGATTAAAGTCAGAGGCCCTAAGGAGGGTGAGCCTGAAAAGAAAAGAAAACCTAGGGGAAAGAAGAGGAGTCATAATTTGAAAATAGGTAAGTTTACCGGAGAGGAGGAACTTGAGAAAGCAGAGAAAGAAGAAACTCCTCCAGAGCCAAAAAGGACAAGGATAACTAGGCCCTCTAAGAAGAAAGATCAAGAAACTTCTAAGGATAAGGCAGACCCTCATGTGGTTAATGTGGAGAGCTCAGGGGAGAAAACCCAGGTTTATTCAAGAAGGTCAAGAACTCCATCTTCCAAAGAGACTATGTAAAAGGTAAATCCCCTTCCAATGGCATCCACTATGGAACAACAAAAAGATATCTCTCCTTCATTGGATATACCTGAGCAGATGACTCATGAAGAGCATGAGACTAGTGAGAAAGTGGAACCGTTTAAGGATGGGGAACTTTATAGCGCAGCTGCTGAGTTTGAGGTAGGAGATGTGGAAATGCATCATTCTCCGCTGGTAGAATATGAGGATTCTCCTACAAATAGTAAAGATAATAGATCCCTTGAGAAGGAGGATGTTCTTGTTAAGACTCCATCACCCCTGCAAGAAGAGGAGCCAGAATTGGGAAACAAAGGTGGTCAATCTCTTGAAAAGGAAAGGGATGAGATGGTAGATCAGCATGAAGAGGTCAAGAAAGATGAAATCCGGGTGGATCCTACTGTTCTGGATTGGCTAGATAAAGAGATCAGAAGGAAACAGGTCATTGTTGAGGACACTCCTCTCAACTGGGATGAAGTGTTGGCCAAGATTGGAAAGGGTAAGAGGAAGAAAGTAGCCAAGGTGGTCTCCAAGATCGAGAGGGATGAAGCTAGTAACAGGGTTATGCATATTGCTACCCCTGCTGCTGGTAAAAGTAAAGATGAGGTCACCAGGAAGGATTATGATGTACAAACCATTAATCTCGGGCTCACTTCTATGGAGCAAGATATTGAAGAATATGAGGGGTCTAGTGCAGTGATCATTGGGAGATTGAGGAAGGAAACATAGTATAAGCATGAACTAAAGAAAGAGAATGAAAGGCTTAGGAAATGTCTGGAAGATTTGATGAAGCCCTTACAATCTTTTGACCCATCTTCTTCTGCTACTGCTGGTTTCTTGCCAAAGGAGACCATCTCTGAAATAGAAAAGATGAAAGCTTCTACTCTGGCTACAATCAATTGGTTGCAGGAGGTACAGGCTAAGGGAGATGATGCAATAAAGGAGATTCTTTCAACTGGAAAGGATGCAATAAGGGCTAAGGATATGTCAGATTATGTTTTATTTCAGGATAAGGAGGACACTGATCTCTTATTGCAGAAAACCAAAAAAATCATGGAGTATAATAAGGATTAGTTGGTCGTTGGTGGAATTCTTTCTTCATCTAGGGTTAATGAGCCTTGGGAGTGGTTTGAAGCCCTACAAACCCGATAGAAAACCATCAAGAAGATCTACAAACAAAGGAAGCAGATGGATGGTAATTTAACTAGTGTTTATGATGGATGCATCGCCTTTTTTGAGATAATGACTGGTAGAAGGAAGATCGCCCCTAGGTACTTGAGTTTGGAACAATTGAGGGAATGGTGGCATGATGTCTATGCCTCTGATATTGAAAATTTTGTGACAGGGCACCAATTGGATGATGCAGCTACTTATCTGGTTGTGATGGATAAGTACTTGGCATATAAGGGTGATTGGGATACAACGGTTAAGCAGTCAAAGGAAGAGATTGAATCAATTGAATGTCGGCTCAAAATCCTACCCTTGCCACCTATTGTTGAGTTAGATAAAGTGGTTTTGAAAGTTCATGAATTGTTGTATCAGAACAAGGATAAGGGAGGCGGTAATTAATATCATGCCAACTTTGTGATTTGTGCTTCCCTATTATTATAGGGCATGTCTTGATCCGGGTTGCATTGAGGAATGTGTTTTGGCCAACCTTGATGATGTATCGGCATTTAATATGTACCTTATTTTGAATTTCCTAAGGTTGACTTGTTTTGGCTATTTTATTTTTGTAAATGTCTGGCTGGGCCGACATGTTTTGAGGGTTCTCTTTAAATTGGTATTCCTGCCTCATTTGTAGTTGGTGGACAGATAATAGAGAATTAGACAAGCTAGACTAAGAAAAGAGCTAGAGCATTCTGTAGTAGAGATAGTAGTTAGTTCTTTCGAGCAAGTGCTATAACACAGAACAGTGGAATTGTTGCTATATTTTGGTAATCTAATACAATTGAAGACATTGTGGTTTCTCTAGTGAATTCTTTTGTGTTAGTTAATCTTGCAATGTTCCTGTTGTTCCATCCTTTGAAATTGCTTGAAGATATAAGATTTGATGTTAAATTTAGAATTAGATTAGTTTGGTGAATAATGTTCATGGTTTCATGCTCGGAATGTTTGTAGCAATCTCTAGTCTATACTCTCAGTAACTATCTGATTGTAGTGGGCTGGTGAAGTCAACCTGGACCATACATTTATTTGTGCTTAGTTCAATTGTAGATGAATGTCTATGATTTGAAAATCTGTATGCCTTAGAAGATTGCACCTTTCTTGTGATATTGCATTGTGGGTTAAGCAGGAATTGGTTATTTGAGATTGGTCCATTCCAGGTATTTATCCTTTGCATTGTTCATCTTAGAAATAGTTTAGATTTCGTTATATCTCCTGCACCCTCATCTTTTGTTGTTTCTTTATCATTTGGTTAGATTTAGGATTTAGGATCATAATATTGGACAATTTGATAAATTAGAAAGATACAGTTTGCTTGTAGTAAGGTCCAATTGTGATTACTAGCATTTTCACATATTATCTGAGTTGTTTATGCATTGTCATGACCTGATACCCGAGAGACCTTAGGGTGATTTTCAACAATTTATTGTTGAAGATTATCTTTCAAGAGAGATAGAATATCATTTTCTGTCTGAGTTGTTGTTGTGCAAAAAACACCATCAACATATTGGCGCTAGAAGGAGGGCTGAATGAGCTCACTGGATCGTTTCTTAAACACCATCTCTCCTGAGAAATATAGAAGAAGACCAGATCTACCCTAGGAGAGGAGGATTTACAGGAATTACAGTTCCCCACTAGGTCAAGGAGGACTCAAGAAAGGGGAGAATCATCATCACCCATCCATGAGGCAGTTCCCATTCAACAACCCCAGCCTATCGTTAATCAACCACAACCACCACCACCACTCTTACCAATGGCTTTCCTTGCTAATAATCCATCTCCCTTGCTTTTCAATGCTTACAATGTTATGCCCAAGAACCCTAAGCATTTCTGTTTGAAATTTCATGTTAATGACCCAAACAAGACCGCAGAAGAGCATATCAGGATCTTTCAAACCTGTCTCGAAGATAGAGGAATTGCTCATGAGGATGTCACCTGTAGGTTATTTCATTATTCATTGGGAGAGGAGACTTTTTACTGGTACAATCACCTCCCATCTGGTTCAATTCTTAACTGGAATGATCTTGAAACTGCCTTTTTACAGAAGTTCAGAATACCTATTAGTGCCAATGAATTGTATCTGCAATTCACTAGAGTCAAGAGAGAGGTTAATGAACCCATATCCAGTTTCAATAATAGGTTCCACCGTGCGTACACCAGACTTCAAGACCCTTATGTCTTGGATGATGTTATGGCCCTGGGAGTCTACTATGAAGCATTGAACAGCCTTACAACAACCTTTTTGAAATGGAGACCCAATCCTCCATCCCGCCTAGTTGATGCTTATACAGAAGCAGTCAAGCTTAGCACAAATTTGAGGCAACATTTGGCTGGACCATTGCCTTCTTTAGGACTAGTTGCACATCTAAACCAGGTTCAGGCAGTGAATCAGGCACTCACCAATCATACGCCAATCATGAATCCAATACCTCAATTGCCTTTGGTGCCACATCCTGGTCCTCCCATGAGCCAGGTCTCTCCTATAATGAACTTCCCATAGCAACAAGTTAACCAGCCCTTGTATCAGCAGCAGCCAACTGGTTTCGCTACCTACTTGCAGCATTCTGAAGTGTTGCATCATTCCATGGGATCTACTACAATGTATGTTCCTCCTCAGAGTAATCCAAGCCATACCCCTTATGGAGATCCAAATAATGATAGGGTTGATGAAATGGCTAAGTAGACAAAAAAGTTAAACTTAGAAGTGACTTACCTAAGGAATCAAAACAACTAATTACAAGCTGCTCAGAGAAATTTACAATCCAATCAGAATAGAGAACATCCACAGGGGCAGAATTTTGATAGAGGACAGCGTAATGAAAGGGGGTACAACAATGACAGAGGATATAATCTGGATAGAGGTTATAACAATGAGAGAGGATTCAATAATGACAGAGGGTACAATAATGATAGAAGACAAAATTTTGATAGAGGGCAAGGTAGTGGGCTAGGATTTGATAGGAGGTAGTCACAGGGACAGAACGGGACGTGGAATATAGGACCTAATAATGGAGGAGTCCCCACTCCATTGGATCAGCCGATCAATCAACCTCTCAACCAATCTGCTAATCAGCTAGTTAGTCAAGACAAGCCTCCCAGTGGTGTATATCTGGCTGAAGCTGCCCTGTTAGGATGGTGTAGGCTTCATAAGACAAGCCAGTGTTCTAAGTTAGAATGTCCAGAATTCTAAACTGCAGCCTCTATTTTCCAGTATGAAGTGGAAAATAATGCAAATGGTCAGGAGATTGTTCCCTCCATCCCCTATGACTCTCCTATGCTGGTGCTAAATCATGCCCTTTTTCCAGCAAGTGAAGAAAATGTTCCAGAAGAGGAATCTGATTCCCAGGAGGATAAAATAGATCAAATCTGCAATGGAGATGAGGTGGCTTAGTTATTTAATGAGGAGGCAACAAATGATAATGGCCCCCTGGATTAGGAAGAGGCTTATGTTGAAGAAGTGCAGATGTTCCAGAGGAAGGGTAAAGGATATGATTTAAGAGACATGCCCCATAGACGCCCGTAGGCTGGGGGTCCTTTCACCACCTCCATTCCTCCTAATAATTTTAATATCCCTCCAGACCCAAGTGCTAGTAATAATCTACCCTTTCCACATGTGTCTAGGCAGTACTTTTCAAAGGAAAGACAAGCTCAAATTGACCCACAGAAGGAAAAAACTATTCAAGCAGGTAAAGATAAGGTAGAGGAGTCTTCTAGGGATGTCCCCACTAATCTAAGTGAGGAGCAGATGGCTTTGTATGTTGTTGAAGAGTTCAAGAAATTAAAGGTAAACCTTTTAGTATTCAAGTTACTAAGGTCCCCAACAATTAGGAATGCAGTTTTAGGTGCCTATGATGCACATCCAGTGTCGTTGGATAAACCTTCCAGTGAGAGCGTCAACAAGATTTCTAGTTCTCAGGCTGTGAAGACACAAAACCAGGCCTATGGTCAGACTAACTTTCCCCCTGGAGATAAAGAAAAGGAGAAAGACAAGACTCAAGTGGCCCAAGTAGATACTCAACAAACTTTGTTTCAAGGGAAGATGGAGACCCCACCATTCTTGATCTCTGTGCGCATATTCGGTAAGAATTTACATAACTGTTTACTAGATTCTGGTGCTTCTACTAATGTGATTCCATTTGGAGTATGTAGAGCTTTAGGGATTACACCTGCTGACTCCCAAAAGAAGGTAACTCAGTTGGATAGAACTAAAGTAAATGTAGTGGGAGAATTAAACATGATTCACATGCAAGTAGCTTCTGACCCAAGAATCCAACAGGTTATCAATATTCAAGTAGCTGATATCCCTGATGCATATGGCCTAATTCTAGGAAGATATTTTACGATGGCCCTAAATGGATATGTATCTACTAATCACTCCCACATGTGGCTTCCCTGGAAAGGGGTGCCAAATCAGATCAGAATTGAGAGAGAACCAAGAATGAAATACATGATTACGAAATATCAAAATACTTCAAATGAAGTTCTGATATCAGAAGTAGGCATGGAAAATTATATGCTGTCGACTCTTTACGAGGAGTCAAATTTAGAGGAGGTATTGATGCTACATACGATGTCTATTAATACAAAAACAGAATCCAACAATGCTATTGTTCTAACAGGATCAATTAAGGAAGAGGATGAATCTGAGGACAATCAGATTAGCCTACTAGACAGTTTCCAGGAATTCATTAGGTAGTGTATTGAAAACCAAGTTCACCTCGGTAGGAGGACAAACTTCGAAGAGTTACTCTTACCTAACTGGTGTAGAGTTTACAATGCTTCCCACTCAGAGCTGGAATGTTGTTTATGCCAAACAACAGTAGAGCGAGTACATAAATGCATAAATCCAACCCTGGCAGTCAAGATAGGCATCCAAAGCCCTCCAAAAGATTATAAAGGAAAGAAAGTAATGTTGTCTGAGGAACCCTCCAGCAGTAATAACCCGAAGGATATGATGAAGAGGAATGCAATTGTTGAATACTGGACCCTCAGATTTGATGGATCTAAATCCAAGCATGGAGCTGGAGCAGGATTCGAATTGATTAGCCCAAAAGGTAAAACCTTCTTTACAGCACATAGACTTCAATTCCACTGTACTAATAATGTAGCAGAATATGAGGCATTGATTCACAGACTTCTTATGGCACTCAAGAAAAAGGTTAAGGTTTTGCAAGTTTTCGGTGATTCTGAGCTAGTAATTAAGCAAGTAAGGAAACAATATTCATGCCATGATAGGAGAATGACTAATTATAGGCATAGAGTATGGGACCTCATCGAGGGATTTGATTCCTTCAATATTCAACAGATACCACGACAGAAGAACCAAATTGTGGATTCTCTGGCCCAGGCAGCGAGCACTCTGCAGCCCCTATCTTTGTCAGGTTTGAAAAAGTTTACTGTAGAATTGACTCCTGTGCCATCAGTTCTGGACAATGTTACTAACTTTCAGGTATTTGAGGATGACAAGCATATCCTGGACTTCATTACCAACATAGATGTTTTCGCTTCCCAAATCATTGATGAAACAGAACTCTAAGAAGCAGAATTGGATTTGGAGGGAGTGATAAATTTGAAGTCTAATACTATTCCAAGGGGGATGGTACAGTTGGAGTAGATTTTTGACCTGGACAAGATCAGAGATCAGGAGCAAGAGTCTAAAAATAAATCTATCAGTGGACAGTGTGATACTTACAATATGGGAAATGAAGATGATACTAAGAATATTTTTATTGGCCAGGTATGCACTCCAGAGGAAAGACAAGGAATAATTGAAGCATTGCATAGCTTTCCAGATATAGTAGCCTGGAGTTATGAAGACCTAAAAACTTACAATACATCAATCATAACTCATACTATACCTCTGAAGCCAGGGGCTAAGCCTTTCAGGCAGAGACAGAGACCAATTAACGCATTATTGGAACCGGTTATACAGAAAGAAGTTCAAAAATTACTGTCTGCCAGAATTATATTTCCTGTCAGACATTCGACATGGGTGGTGAACCTAGTCCCAATAAGGAAAAAGAATGGGGAATTCATACTTTGCGTTGATTTCAAAAATCTAAACAGATCATCAAAAAAGGACAATTATCCAGTCCCTTCATTGGATGAAGTACTTCAAGTGGTTAATGGTTCTTAGATGATGTCCTTTTTGGATGGCTATTCAGGGTACAACCAAGTAATGGTTCAATATGAGGACAGGCATAAGACTGCTTTCACAACTAAATGGGGTACCTTTGCTTACAGGAGGATGCCTTTTGGTCTTATTAATGCTGGGGCTACATTTCAAAGGGCCATGGATATTGCCTTTAAAGATATCATAGGCAAGTGAATTATTATTTATATGGATGATCTAACTATCTTTTCCAAAAATAGGGGGGACCACATCTCTGACTTACGCAAAGTGTTTCAAAGGTGTAGGGAATTCGGCATATCCCTGAATCCTAAAAAGTGCATTTTTGGAGTGACAGAAGGGAAATTGCTGGGACATGTCATATCTGAAAAGAGAATTGCTATTGATCTAGAAAGAGTGGAGGCCATACTGAAGATTCAGCCACCTGCTAGCAAAAAAGAGATGAAGTCTTTCTTTGGCAAGATCAACTTCGTCTGGAAATTCATTACTAGATTTGCTGAAATTGTTAAACCTCTGAATGCAATGTTGAAGCAAGATGCTAAAGTTGAATGGACTACAGAAGAAAAGGAGGAATTTGTAGAAATAAAAAGAGCCATTTCTGATGCTCTGGTATTGGTAAGTCTCGATTACAGTAAGCCCTTTTACATCTATTCATTTGCCTCGGACCATTCATGTGCGGGAATATTGACTCAGAAGTCTAATGAGGGAAATGAGCATCTTATTGCTTTTATGAGTGCACCATTAAAAGATGTTGAGTTGAAATATCTGAGTGTAGAAAAGCAGGCATATGCCCTAGTCAAAGCAATGAAGAAATTCAAACATTATATCCTCAGGAATAAGGTTTATGCAATTGTCCCAGATCCTGCAGTTAAGTTACTGTTGATGCAGAATGAGTTGGGTGAGCGTAGAGCTAAGTGGGTGACAATGCTACAAGAATATGATATTGAGATCCAAGCCATGAAGTTGGTAAGGGGGCAGGGACTTACTTAGACTATGGCCGAAACGGGGCCTGAGCTGATTGTTCAGAGTTATAATCTTGAGGAGGTTTCCCCAGGTGGCTGGTATGATGACATAGTTTATTAATTGCTGAACTAGTGATCCCCAAGCCATCTTAATGCTATACAGAGGAGAGCTCTGCGACTGAAGAGCGATAATTTCATGCTAAAAGGATTTGTTCTATACAAGAGAAATCATGAAGGCATTTATTTGAGGTGTCTTGGGAAACAAGAAGCTGAAAGGGTGATGAATGAATTTCATGAAAAGTATGGCACTGGCCATAGTTCTGCTATTTCCACAGCAAATCAGATCTTGAGGGCTGGGTATTATTGGCCCATGTTGTTCAAGGATGTTCACTATCATGTCAGGACCTGTCACACTTGCTAGACTGCAGCAACAAAGGAAAGGTATGCAACACTCCCACTTCAATCGGTCACTGAGGTAAGGCCTTTTGCTCAGTGGGGCATGGACTTTATAGGTCCTATCAACCCACCATCTTTTGTGGGACACAAGTACATTCTAACCATTACTGATTATTTCACAAGGTGGGCTGAGGCTTTCGCTTGTAGGCAATGTACATCTGAGGTAGTGATTTATTTTCTAGAATATGCTATTATTAATCGATTTGGATGTCCTATTTCTGTTGTTTGTGATAATGGTCCTGCTTTCGCATCTTTAAAATTTTCAAACTGGGCTTTTGATCATGGAATTATTATAAAGTTTGCATCTAATTACTACCCCCAAGGTAATGGTCTGGCAGAATCTTCTAATAAGAACTTATTGACTGTTATCCATAAGTTGTTGGAGAGGAACCCAAAAGACTGGCACACCCAGCTTTGGTTTTCCCTTTGGGCAGATCATACAAGGCTTAAGTCATCCATCAGAACATCTCCCTATCACTTATTATATGGTCTGGAGCCAGTATTCCCTATTCAACTCTAGATCACAACCTTGCAATTTATTAATGAGTTTTGTGATGAGGGGGATAGAAGGGAGGCCAGGTTGACAGAGCTACTTAGCCTTGAGGAGAAAAGAGATGATGCCCTTGAGAACTTTGCCAAACATCAAGGGGTAGTTAAGAGGTGGTTTGACAGAAGGGCTAGGGTCAAAGCCTTTAGTATTTCTGACCTTGTGTTGTACTGGGATAAACCTCATGATCAAAAAGGGGATCATGGGAAGTTTGACAAACTGTGGCTTGGTCCATATCAGATTGCTGAAATACTTGGAGATAATGCCTTCCGTCTGAAGACTCTCACGGGGGAAGATATTTCACTGCCTGTTAATGGGCAGTATTTGAAACATTATTTCCAATCTTGAGCTGTTTTCAGCTCCCTGTTTTGTATATAGTTAGTTTAGGTTGATTTCTGTTGTTCGCTTTGTTAGAATAGATTGCCTTTCGTTTCCTATTTCTGCTTTAGTTAGAGTAGGCCTCTTTTCGGTTTTTCTCACTTTTTTTTTGTTAGAGTAGGTTTGCTTTGGCTTGTTTTGCTTTGGTTTGCGTTGTTCTTGCTCTTGGTTCTTACTCTTTCTGGGATTTTCTGTTGCATTTGTGTGACAGTGGTGACAAAGTAGGTGTGGTGCTCTCAGTATTTCTTTCTCAAACTTTAATCTTTTTTCCAAAACATCATGGTATGAATTCTCTACCCAATGTCACATACCCTTGTGTCTAAGACAAATAGTCCTTTAGTCAGATTGAACAAGAGTACATTAGGGTCTCACATTTTGAATATTAAAGATGTCTGAGGTTGCAGAAGGTCCTTATGAAGTTTGCATAGGTGAAAAATCTTTTTTCTGCTCTAGTGCCACTGTGGTTCTCATCCCTGAGTGTGAATTTTACTGTTCACAAGTTGAAGTAAAAAAAAAAGAGAGAAACAAGTGAAAAGACAAGCAATATCAGAAAAAGAAAGAGACAATATGGAAAATCAAAAGACTGAATTCAACTCATCAGGGGGATCTGAATATCTCTACCGGGGCTATGGACGCCTAGCTGGTAGTAGAGCTATGTTCAGGAGAATCATAGCGATAACCTCGTCGGGGCTATGGACGCCTGACTGGCAGCGAGGATCTATCTAGGTTGCTTTTAGAGTATGAATCTTTATGTAGCCTGTTCAGACCAAGTTTGGTTTCTTTTGCAGCTAAGGGGGGGTAATGAATGCATATGCACACACTTAACCCCAGTGTAGAAAAGTTTGGATGGCTTGTGGGTTCTTTGGTTTAACCATAGGTGGTGACTGGATGGATTAGTTGAAATCATAAGTTCTGGGTTCTTGATTCTAGTTTGTCATCGAAATGCTCTGGAACATTTCCCTAGTGGAGTCACCATTTGTTGTGCAATTTTGCACAGATGCCCCACTTGGAGTAGGGACCCTCTGTTTTTGATTTCGGATGTCTCTTGGACCTTTGCATTTTTATTGGATTTTTCCTTTTGAGGTCTCGAGATGTTGGTCTTGCTTACCTTGGTCTTACCCTAAAGGTTGAATCGATCAAACTTGGTTTTTTGATGGGATCCAGCTTTCTGGTTGAATCTGGGATTTTCTGGCTCACGTGGATTTTCCCAGACTCCATCGGAGTCCCAGAGGGGTGCACCATCCACAGAATTCATGCTCATCAGGATAGTCCGTCTGGCTCGGATTTTCCCGAAGCTCCATTTTGACCTCGGGTTTTCGGATTTTCTCGATATGTCTTATCAGCCATTAATGCTTGGGGTACGTCTTCTCTAGCGTGAGTGTGGGTGAATTTAAGGTCTATTGGTGCTCTTCCTGATTTCATTGTTCATTTCCTATTTTCTCTAGCACTTGAGTTTGTTCATTTTTGAGCTTTGATCGGTGGATTTGGTTTGCTCGCGTGTGGATTCCTTAGGCATTTGTGTTGATATTATCGCCGCTAGGGCACCCTGATTCGTAGTGATTTCCTTGGGCTCGAGGTTCATTCGGATTTAATCCATGGTAACTCGTTGTTGACTTCTATTGTTTTGCACTTTGTGATTGAATCTTTCAAGTTGTTGTTGATGATTATTTGGGTCATCCCTTGTTTGTTTTCATGGTTACGTATTTATCGAATTAGGGTTTGATTCACCTTTCCATGGGTTTTAACACCTGCACTGCGCATCCCTTCATTTTTCGATTGAATTTCAGGTGTACCCCTATGACTAGGCGTTCCTGTTGGTGCCTTGCCTTGTTGGCACGTAGTCTGGTATAATTTGTGAAGGTAGGGTTTCGATATGTCTGCCCAGGGTTGTTAAGTTTGGTGGAGTTTTCATGACCCTCATGTCTTATGTCTAGCTCGACCTTGTTCACAACACTTGAGACCCTAGTGTGCCCTAGTCTAATCATTTTGAGGGATAGTGTCTTCATTTTGAGCTTGCCCTAACTCTCATGGCAAAGGTTTAGTTGTCAAATTTAGGGAATCATCATTTCGTCACAAGGATCAACCATTTGAGAGTCTTGGGAGTTTAAATTCAAGTACAATAGAAATTTGGCTTAGTGGGGTTGAGTTTATGTTCGTTGGATTCGGATGGGGGGTTTGTATGATCACTCGATTAATGGTCTGCACGTCGAACAATCGTCGAGTTTCCAAGGTGCCTGTGGAATTTCCGCGCACTCGGATTTTCCCAAATTTTTCCATTTCTTTGGAGTGTGATGAATTCCCAGAATTTCAAGTTCCCCGTAGAAATCTAGACTACCCAAATATTTTCAGTTTTCTGCTTGGTTCCACTTGATTTTTATTTTCGAAATTGAAGTAATGAATCAAATGTTGGATGGTGATTTCTTGTTGCTAAATGGATGAATCTCATGATAAGCATGCATCTCTTTTGTCTGTATTGATGATTTATTTGATGAAATGATGCCTTGGTAGCAGGAGTCCGTCTGGGTCGAATTTCTCAAAAATTCCACCTCGACTGGATTTTCCCATATTACTTCTTTTTCTCAGATTACTTCATTTTCCTGGATTTTCAAGATTGATGATTAATGATTTATCTCAATGATTTCATGTGGTTTCGAGGCTAACCTTTTGATTGAAATATGGATGATAGTTGGATTTTCATGAGGCTCTTTTATGAATGTAGGCTGAATCGAGCAGGGCAGCGACAGAAAAGTCCAAGGGAGATACAGAGGGATCTTCAGTTACAGATGCGAAAAGGATAAGGATGGATGTGAAGAATCAGTTGCCGGATAGTAAGATGGCTTCAATTTGGTTAGAGGTCTTGGATACCAATGTGGGAGCTTGGAGATATGAGGAGTTCAAAGAAAGGATAGCTCAGAGGGATTTATCGGTCCTGACCAACGGAGTGGTGAAGTCCGGACTGGCTCATGTGGCAGGATTTCCTCCTACAGTTCAATGATATGAATTAATATTAGAGTGTTCCCGGCACTCTGATTTTGATACACAGAGGATCATCAACACTGATGGGAGAGTATTGGAAAACTTTAATCCAGTTTCCATTGCCTAGGCATTGATATACTAGACTTACCATGTGTGTGTACCTTAAACATGGACTTGGCTAGGACTTATTATGAGGATGAACCTACCAAGGCCCAACAGATGATCAATTTCTGGCTTGAAAAGCCAAAATCTCATTTCTCCAAGCTGCCTAAACGGTTACATAGGGTCAAGTTCTGACAAGATATATATGATGCAATCACACTGTTGAGCAGGGTTGCGGGCTTGAAGAGTGCTGGGACACTGGAGAATTGGATGGTGCATGTCATTAACAAGATTGAGCAAGGCATCAATTACCATTGGGCAGGGATTATCAGTGCAATGATTGATAGGCAAATGAGAGATGTGTTGGAGACAAAGAAATTCACCATGACATCTTATGTGGTATATGTACTTGCCAGATTTTATCCATATAGGGGATTGAGTCCAAAAGGAACATTTGGGCAAGATGTCATCTATGAGGTGTACCCTCAGCTGCACCTAGGGAATCCGAATTATAGAAGAGCAAATGATGCATTCACTATGCATATTACCAGGTTGCTTTAGAATGCAGAGCATGTGAGAATTTTTTATGGAACCAAGGAACTGATTAAAAGATATGGAGCCTGGTTTATACAATTCCCCACCTTCTCCTATATCAGAATTGATGGATGTCCCACTGCTCCATACAGATTGCCAAGATATCCCACTGACCACATCATACTCTTGGAGGTTACCCGACAAATATGTGATTTCGATGTTGTTGTTAAAAATGAGAAGCACAAGACAGGGTTTGGTGGGGATTTTCCCTTAAAAATTGGTATAGGTGAGGTTTTCCCTTCAATCCAATCGGCTCATGCATTAGGGGAGGAGTTGAGTACTTTCGGTTTCTCTTTCCATTCTAAGAGGGCAAGCTTTGACATCACTGGCGAAGCACAGAAGAAGGCTACTAAAGAATATCACCACAAAGATGATCTAGAGGACTATTGCGCAAACAACAAGGATGACTTTGAGGTGAGAAAGAAAAGGTATTCTAGGCTTCCAGTCGATTTAATCAGGCTGTACAATGTCAAGTTGATTCCTGATCAGTTGGAGGATGACAAAAATTTAGTCTAGGATCATGCATTTGAATCAGTCAAGGACAGACCCATTGGAGAGATAAACTAGTCAGAAAGCGAAATAACTGAGCTAGAGGAATTGATGGCTCCTATTGTGAAATCCACCAAGTCATGGTTGAAACATAAAGTATGGGATTTGGAGAGTGAAAAGGTACCTTATACTTTTAATATGATGGGAAATATGAATGCTCATTCTACCTCAGAGGAGACAGGTGAGGATGATTCTATAGGCAAAAATAAGGTAGGCTCACCTTTTAAGATTAAAGTCAGAGGCCCTAAGGAGGGTGAGCCTAAAAAGAAAAGAAAATCTAGGGGAAAGAAGAGGAGTCATACTGTGAAAATAGGTAAGTTTACCAGAGAGGAGGAATTTGAGAAAGCAGAGAAAGAAGACACTCCTCCAGAGCCAAAAAGGACAAGGATAACCAGGGCCTCTAAGAAGAAAGATCAAGAAACTTCTAAGGATAAGGCCGACCCTCATGTGGTTAATGTTGAGAGCTCAAGGGAGAAAACCCAGGTTTATTCAAGAAGGTCAAGAACTCCATCTCCCAAAGAGACTATGTAAAAGGTAGATCCCCTTCCAATGGCATCCACTGTGGAACAACAAAAAGATATCTCTCCTTCATTGGATATACTTGAGCAGATGACTCATGAAGTGCATGAGACTAGTGAGGAAGCGGAACCGTTTAAGGATGGGGAACTTTATGGCGTAGCTATTGAGTTTGAGGTAGGAGATGTGGAAGTGCATCATTCTCCGTTGGTAGAATACGAGGATTCTCCTGCAAATAGTAAAGATAATAGATCCCCTAAGAAGGAGGATGTTCTTGTTAAGTCTCCATCACCCCTGCAAGAAGAGGAGCCAGAATTGGGAAACAAAGGTGGTCAATCTCTTGAAAAGGAAAGGGATGAGACGGTAGATCAGCATGAAGAGGTCAAGAAAGATGAAATCCGGGTGGATCCTACTATTCCGGATTGGCTAGATAAAGAGATCAGAAGGAATCAAGTCATTGTTGAGGACACTCCTCTCAACTGGGATGAAGTGTTGGCCAAGATTGGAAAGGGTAAGAGGAAGAAGGTAGCCAAGGTGGTCTCCAAGATCGAGAGGGATGAAGCTAGTAATAGGGTTATTCATATTGCTACCCCTGCTGCTGGTAAAAGTAAAGATGAGGTCACCGGGAAGGATTATGATATACAGACCATTAATCTCGGGCCCACTTCTATGGAGCAAGATATTGAAGAATATGAGGGGTCTAGTGCAGTGATCATTGGGAGATTGAGGAAGGAAACACAGTCTAAGCATGAACTAAAGAAAGAGAATGAAAGGATTAGTAAATGTCTGGAAGATTTGATGAAGCCCTTACAATCTCTTCACCCATCTTCTTCTGCTACTACTGGTTTCTTGCCAAAGGAGACCATCTCTGAAATAGAAAAGATGAAAGCTTCTACTCTGGCTACAATCAATTGGTTGCAGGAGGTACAAGCTAAGGGAGATGATGCAATAAAGGAGATCCTTTCAACTGGAAAGGATGCAATAAGGGCTAAGGATTTGTTAGATTATGTTTTATCTTAGGATAAGGAGGACACTGATCTCTTATTGCAAAAAACCAAAACAATCATGGAGTATAATAAGGATCAGTTGGTCGTTGATGGAATTATTTCTTCATCTAGGGTTGATGAGCCTTGGGAGTGGTTTGAAGCCCTGCAAATCCGACAGAAAACCATCAAGAAGATCTACAAACAAAGGAAGTAGATGGATGGTAATTTAACTAGTGTTTATGATGGATGCATCACCTTTTTTGAGATAATGACTGGCAGGAGGAAGATCGCCCCTAGGTACTTGAGTTTGGAACAATTGAGGGAATGGTGGCATGATGTTTATGCCCCTAATATTGAAAATTTTGTGATAGGGCACCAATTGGATGATGCAGCTACTTATCTGGCTATGATGGATAAGTACTTGGCATATAAGGGTGATTGGGATACAACGGTTAAGCAGTCAAAGGAAGAGATTGAATCAATTGAATGTCGGCTCAAAATCCTACCCTTGCCACCTATTGCTGAGTTAGATAAAGTGTTTTTGAAAGTTCATGAATTGCTAGATCAGAGTAAGGATAAGGGAGGTGGTAATTAATATCATGCCAACTTCATGATTTGTGCTTCCCTATTATTATAGGGCATGTCTTGATCTAGGTTGCATTTAGGAATGTGTTTTGGCCAACCTTGATGATGTATCGGCATTTAATATGTGCCTTATTTTGAATTTCTTGAGGTCGACTTGTTTTGGCTATTTTATTTTTGTAAATGTCTAGCTGGGCCGACATGTTTTGAGGGTTCTCTTTAAATTGGTATTCCTGCCTCATTTGTAGTTGTTGGACAGATAATAGAGAATTAGACAAGCTAGACTAAGAAAAGAGCTAGAGCATTTTGTAGTAGAGATAGTAGTTAGTTCTTTCGAGCAAGTGCTATAACACAGAACAGTGGAATTGTTGCTATATTTTGGTAATCTAATACAATTGAAGACATTGTGGTTTCTCTGGTGAATTATTTTGTGTTAGTTAATCTTGCATGGTTCTTGTTGTTCCATCCTTTGAAATTGCTCGAAGATATAAGATTTAATTTTAAATTTAGAATTAGATTAGTTTGGTGAATAATGTTCATGGTTTCATGCTTGGAATGTTTGTAGCAATCTCTGGTCTATACTCCCAGTAACTATCTGATTGTAGTGGGATAGTGAAGTCAACCTGGACCATACATTTATTTGTGCTTAGTTCAATTGTAGATGAATGTCTATGATTTGCAAATCTGTATGCCTTAGAAGATTGCACCTTTCTTGTGATATTGCATTGTGGGTTAAGTAGGAATTGGTTATTTGAGATTGGTCTGTTCCAGGTATTTATCCTTTACATTGTTCATCTTAGAAATAGTTTAGATTTTGTTATATCTCCTGCACCCTCATCTTTTGTTGTTTCTTTATCATTTGGTTAGATTTAGGATTTAGGATCATAATATTGGAAAATTTGATAAATTGGAAAGATACAGTTTGCTTGTAGTAAGGTCCGATTGTGATTACCAGCATTTTCACATATTATCTGAGTTGTTTATGCATTGTCATGACCTGACACCCAAGAGACCTTGGGGTTATTTTTAGCAATTTATTGTTGAAGATTATCTTTCGAGAGAGATAGAATATCATTTTCTGTCTGAGTTGTTGTTGTGCAGAAAACACCATCAACAGGTATGTGCAATGCAACAAGCATGGACATGCTGACTGTTGCTTTCCTCATATGATCAACTGTATTAAATGTTGGAAAACTCACCTTTTGCTATATTTTTGGAACAACAACCTTTTTTTTTTGGTAAAGGCTAGGAGATTGAACTTTTGGTTGTTCCTTTGTTGGTACAACCTGTTGTCTTGGTAAAATTTGAATGTTTTGGGCTGCATAAGGCTAAACTTGCCCCTATTGGGTTGTATTAGTGATTTTTTTGGTGAACAACTTATTCTTTGTCATTTTCTGCTTGTTGTTCGCTAGAAACAACTTGTTGTCTCAGGTCAACAACTCTCTTTTTTGACCTCATATTGGCTGCAATGGAGGTAGATGGCCGATTCTACCCTTGTGCATGATTAACTCCACAAAATTCACTACCTTGCTAGTTCATCATGGAAACATCAAGATCATTTTGTTGTGTTTGATTAGCTTGCTGATCAATGTTCTCCTTTGTTGTTTTCATAGAAGTAGAAAAACTACTCTACACCATAAGATCTTGATTAATCACCTCGTTCATACAAGTAGCCTAATTATGAGGCTGATTATAGGGATAGCACCACACATAATCCTATACCAAGTCACTTTTCACAAGTATAATCTCTTTAGAAGAGCTGGAAGCATTCTGATTATACGGTTGATTAGGCCTAGTATTAAAATTTATTCTTTGTCCTTGGTAGTCAGCCTGATAAGGCAATTTATTTTCTTGAAAAGGTACTTGATAATTTCTGTAATTTTGGCCTTGCTGATTTTTCAGGCTAACTAAGTCATTGCTAACTATTTGTAACAATTTAGCCGTTTGTTTTTGGGTACCCTTAAGCTCTTGCAAATCTGAATTTGCTGGAATGACACTATTTTGAACAGTTTCCTGAAAGTCTAAGGCTGGAACAATAGGTAACGGGGCTATAGGAGGTATTTGAATTGGCATCAATGGCTAAATATCTAGGAAAATAGGCATAGGAGGCCTGGGTGCAATCTTACCAGCTTTTATTAAGTTATTTTCAGCTCTAATGGCTATGTCATAGGCTACTGGCAGGGTTACTCCACCCATAGATTGGATCATAACAACAACATCACTATTTATTGCTCTAAGATAATACAAGAAAGCATGTTCTGGTGAAGGCCTTACTGTGGCTGGGATTCTATTCCAAGTTCTTTGAAACCAGAAGTTGAAATTTTTCATCTATTCTTGTGGGGCTCTCTTAATAGTAATCATTTGCTCAACTAGAGATAGTTGATCAAATTTGTCAAAAAATTATTTTCTCAACTTGTCTCCCAAGTCATCCCATGATGCAATAGAAATCATCGATAAGCCTTTGAACCACTGGAGTGCCTTGATTTTAAATGAAGCTGCTAAAAGCCTTAATGCCACATTCTCTTCTATAACATAAAAAACTCCACAAAGTGAAGCTACATCTCTTATGTGTTCAATTGGCATAGCCTAATCTTCACCAATGAAAATAGGTAGGATTTTAAGTGCAACCACTGGTATATCATCGTGTTGAGCCAAATTCAATGGGCTGCCCCCATTAAATGGTACAAATTCATGTGCTCTAGCCATTAGAGGTGCTTGAACTCTCAAATTTGGTACTTATAGTACAAGACGTACTACTAAAAAAATTGGTACAAAACTTGCAAATCTGAGACTAGGAGGTGTAGAGTAGGATCTCAGTGTTGAATGTGATCTTGATATCCTTAACCTTATTGTTGTTCTTCCTTTCCTCTTTGGTGATGATAGTTGTAGGTATTCAAACAGATCAATACTTCCTCTTGTCTAAACTCTACTCATGTGCTATTGAATCTACAATTAAAACTAAGTAAAATAGAGTCACCAAATAAAAATTATAACCTTAGATAGGTAAAATACTGTTGTAATTCTAAAAAAATAGTAGCTTGAAAGCTTTGAATTCTTTCTCTGAAGTGATCTTCAGAGTCCCATCGGGTGTGCCAAAAATTGTTATCATGAGGGATTGCACTCGAACGCAAAACTAAAAATCTCAGCAATCTCGTGTAACATTGCAATATCCTCAAGTTGTGGGTACCCTATAAAGAGGAAAGACCCTCAAGTTATGGGTTGGTTCCCCTTTTTATCTCCTAGAATCGAACAATTTGTGTGGGAAAAGGGATAAAGATTACATAATGAAACTCTAATGATAAACTACTTCTAGGAGGTGATGCACCAAAGAAAACTAAATGTAGACTGATTCATAACTAATACTCTCAAAAAAACTATTAACACAACTCAACTCGAGCACCTTAATCACATAAATGTTTCACTAAAAGGCTCTACTTAATTTTACCTCACTAAGTAAAACTGGGTTTTCACAAATTAAGAGAAAATATAAACTTTAAAAGCACAATTAGTGACCTCTGATAAACTACAATTGTGTATATGCATCAATAAACGAGACATAAATTTAAAGGTTTCTGGTTTGAAACACATTAAACTTGCATCAAATCACTTAAAAGATACAAAACACCAAAAGCTTCGAAGGTAAACTATATTTCTTTTGAATATTCTAAAGGAAAATTCTACAAAAACTCGAACAGTATGTTGAAAATAAGGTATTGCTATTGTTATCAATAGTTTTGCACCCTGCTGAATGCAATATTCAGCAAACTACTGAAACATGGAAACCTCTTTTAGATGTGGGTGATCTACATGAAAGAGGAATCTTCAAAGTGAGATGGTTCTCCGAATGATGGATTCTATTCTAAAACAACTTCTGAGGAAAGGGACGAAGGATGACTGAACATAAAAACCTATTTCTAAAAGATGATTCACCAAACTTATAAGAATTCAGACCTAACCACTCATAACAACTTCTCTATTGCAGTAATCCTCACAATCTCATTGGCACATATCCCATCAGTGATTTGCATGAAGATCTGGAAAACAAATACAACATGCAACCTGAAACATGTAATTCTGAAACACAACCTATAACAACAAGACATGAAAGGATTCCAATTTGAAAACACAAGTATATCAGATTGCCATTACAAAATTTGAGACAGAAAATAAGAAGGAGAAATCTGCTGCTCTATTAAAACTGGAAGAGTGTCAATCTGTCCAAACTGAGCATCAAAAGGTTTACAAGCTCCCAAAATGAGTAAGGGAAAGAAACTCCTCTCCACTGCTGATAATGGAGAGTTGAAAGACTAAGTCTATCAAAAGAACTCTCAAGGAAACCCTAATCCGAGCTCTGAAAAATCTCAAGGAAAAAGGCTTCAAACAAACTCAAAAACTGCTTTAAAAGAAGAAAAAGGAAAAATGCTTTTATGATGAACCTGTCAAGCCTCTAAAAATAGGCTGAATCCTGCTTTAAAAGCACAAAAACACCTTATCTCTCCAAGATAAGTCTGGAATCCGACCAAGAGGAAAAGTCAATAAAAGATCTGCTAAAAATAGTAAGAAAACATAAAGCAACTTATAGAATATCACTTTTATGCTTCTGCTTTTACAAGATGCAGATTTTACAATTTGCCTTATTTTTGCAATTTAAAGATTGGAAATCTTTTGCGAAAAGAAAAAACTCCTTATTTCTCCATTACATCATTCTGATTTTCTCAAAAATCATAAAAATACACTACATAATGTCATATTCCTACCAACTCCATAATTGATTTCTCCAAAATCAATCAAAAAATTAAAAAACCCTAAAAACATTGACCCTAGGCTTAAGGTATTCATAATTCCCCTTAATTGCTCTTCCCTTAAAACAATACCCTAAGACATAAACCCATACTTCTCTAAGGAAAAACAAAAAGTCTTAAATACCTAAGACATCACCCTAACATAAGAATTTCGGCCTTACATAATATTGATTTAGACTTAGGTTTGAATAAATCATAAAGAAGGCATTATGGGTTCGACCACCATTTGATATTCAACATGTACATTTTGATTGAATATTCTAGAACTTCATAAGGCTCGAATTAGGGCTTTGATCAAAACATGGTCAAACCCTAATTATCATCATTTCACACCCGTGACTTGAGAAGGAAACTCTGTCTGAAAGGAAACTTCCGCCATGATGGTGTTGGATTCGAGTTTGTGTGCTTCAGTAATCTTTCTCTGCTCTCTAGTTGACTGAAACTTCAGTGGGTAAGTCTGACTTCGAAGAATTGAAGCTCTTTCCACTTCTTAATTTTGAATATCAAAAAGCCCTAAAGGTGCAGCCTGCATGAGCTTACTCTCTGATCTTCTCTTACCTTGACTTCTCCATGCCATTATGAGTTCGAGCTCGACCTCTACAGTCGACTCCATGAAAGCTTCGACTTGTGCTCTTGTTTTCCTTTACTGTGCAGAGGTAAGCTTTATTTAATGGTTTTTGTAACCTCTATTTTGGCCTTGAGGCCATGGTGAACACACTCTGATGTCTTTATTCTGCATTTTTTGTGTGTTTCTCGTGCTCATTGTTGTGCATTATTCTCACCATAAGAGCTCAGTCATTCTTCAAAACTTGAAATCATGCCCTGGGAAGCTAAACAGGAAGCTATGGCCGTGGCTTTAGACTCTTGTGAAATACGGACTGGTAACTCTCTTTGCTCTATAGAAACCCTAAAAAGCTCTCTTTATTTCATGAACTTCTGGCCATGTTCAGGCCGTGCCAAAAGAGCACTATAAAAAACAATTTCTTGACTTTTGGGCTTGACCCAGAACAGTAAATTTCCATTATGTCGATCTAATAATATTTCTGCATATGGGTATCAAAGAAATTTCAATAAATCTTCATTACCCTCCTTTTGTATTTCGACTAAAATCTGGGAGCTTGCATTTTTTGTATATTCTGGCCTTTTAAATCAAGATCTCACATGGGTATTTCTGTAGCTATCTTCTTTGCATTTTGAAGCTAAACTGAAGATGGGTACTTGAAATTTTTAAGGAAACTGCATTTTCTGTATTTTGAGAATAAACCAACATGTGGGTATTTAAAATTTTGAAAGAGAACTATATTTTCTTCTTTCTTGAGCTCGATTTGTCACAGAATTGCATTTCATTGCTTTTCCCTACTGTCTCTTTTGTGGCTGTTATGAAAATCATATGAAAACTGAATTCCTTCTACTTTGAGGCTCGAGCCAGTACAAAAATTTGCATATTTGTAATTATACTATTGTTTTAATGCAAAAACCATATGGGTATCATATATTATTGTATTTCCTGCACCTCTAAAACATAATTCACATGTGGGTATTTAAAATTAGAAACTGTAAATTCATTTATGGATATAAACTCTACCCAGAACCGGAACCTTCTCCTGAACTTCTCAAACAAAATACTATCATGGGTTTGGAGATTTTCAAAACAAAAGCATATATTCTTAATTTTTGACAGAACTCGACCTCCCATACTTGCTTGAAATGGTGCTAAAACTATATATTTGCTTGCGTTTCCTCCTAAGGCTTTGACTCAAATAACCAGTGATGTTTTACCTTCAGAAAACCAATATTGGCATTTGATGTTTGCTTTCAGATCTTCCTTCAGAAATGTACACTTATGGTTTAGATCAAAACAGTGTTAATCTATATTTAGTTATGAGCTCCTTTAAGCATTCAGACTCCTTTAATCCACATTCTGCATTATTTGGACAATGAACTCATGCCACCTCCACTGAGACAGAACCTAACATGGTTAAGATCTGAAAACAAAATTTGATCCAAATGAACTGCTGCTTTCCTATTCTAGCCCTTATGCTTAATCATTGAATCATAATGGATTGTACCTAGTCCTCTGTTCCTAGGCATAAATGACACCTCATAACCTCCTCTTAGTAATAAAAATTGCTTGCTCCTTCTTTCATACTTTGGAAAGCTCACTTGCTTGACACTTATAACTCCTTGAAGATATAACAAAAGAATCTCTGATATGCAACATTCGCTTAAAATATAAAAGATCAGTAAATCCAATGATATTGCAAATTCTGGCTTCTAAAGCATTAAATTTTGTTGTTACCTCCAGCATAATTCCATACTCATGCATTGTGAAGGGAAATACCTCTTTAATATACTGTATCCATGCTTACTCACTGTAAACACAACAACTTTTTCCTTTTGTCCCTCCTTAGCATTCTGTACATCTTGAGAATGATTTGTACTTGTTCATTGCAAAGAAAAGGATCTCCATGCTTGTATTTTGCCTATATTTTAATGTCTTTCTAACACTCCTTAACCTTATCATGGCAACTCCTACCTCCTATTCTTGAACTCCATAGGGAAACCAAACTAAAACATTGTAACATCATGACCACATGCTGCTCACTAGCTCGTATGTATAGCTTAACAACTCAGAAATTATTTTGGAAAGAAAAGACTTACTCTTCCCCTATTATCTTGGAATGATCTCTTTATTACTAAACCCATAATGTTGTATTTACTTTACCAGCCGACTAGAGCTAGAAATTCATTCATCAAATGCACCGTTTGTGTTTGTATTCTTGAGCAGCATGGTACTCTTCATGCATTTTTATATTTTACTGCACAAACTGCTCTCAGAAACTGTTCTCTTTGATGATGAAAATCAAAACAAACCATCAAGGCATAATGTATGCCTGTTCACTATCCGAGAAAGAATTGATGAATTGAAACTCACATGACATATGATTATAATCAGCACAGAAAATGAAGTAATTCAGCAATTTTTGATGTAAATGCACTCAGTTAAATTCCTTAAGTGAACTAAACTCACTGTTCACCTATAGCCTTCAGAAAGAAACCCGATCATTATGAATGAACAGTTGGTCTCGTTGCTTGGTGGATAACTTTGTTTTACTCCTTCAGTTGTATTTCATTTCATTCAATGTATATAATGAAGTATCTTTTAAAATCAGCCCATTTAATAAATAGGGCAGCATGTTGAGCTCTACCCTTGTGGGAGCCCGTTTTACTCCACATGCTTGGTCTTCAAACAATGTTCAGCTTCATGACTTTACCTATACCTGCACAAGGAAACAAACAATGTTAGCATAAAAATAGAACATGTTGTTTATGATGTTGCTATTTCTCCTTCAGCTCACTTCTTTCATACTGCACTTGATTGATTGTTTCAATGCATTGCTAATAGTATGTTGTACTATTGTAGGTGTTCCATATAAGTTACATCATAGTCAGAGCCACTGACACCCCTCTTTTCCTCTTACAGGTCGACGAAGCTTGAGATGACGAGGTGCACCATTCAACATCAAGCGTCGATAATCAGGCAATGATGACTATGCTGCCACTTATGTGTTTTTATTTTCGCATCTTCAGTAGTGCAATGTGTTACTAGAAATGTGTTGTCACAGTCACAGTTACATCCATGGCTTGTGTGGATCTTTGATTTCAATTCTGCTTTTTCAGTTGAAAAGAAAATGCATTTTATGCAATGTTGTAATACTATTCTGATTGTGAAATCAAATGAAGCCTTGTAAAAATATGAGTTCTTTTTCGAAATGAATAAAAGAATCTGAAATGCTATTTTGCTCATGTACTCAATTCCATGTACTCAATTTTGTATTTCTTTTAAATCTGCAACATCTGAATGGCACTCTGCAACTCCTCCTCACTAAAATGCATAACTGATATTCAATGCATAATGATAATGATGTGAAATAGCATTCGAACATGACACTGCAATTCTACTTAATGTTAAATAAAATTCAGCCCGCTCCTCCATTTGAGCTGAGGCGAAAAATATGTAACAACTATAAATTAATCAAAATAAAAGCTGAGTTACAAGATATTCTCTTTGCAGAATGCAAAGGAGGAAAAAAAGTACTGAGAAAAAGACTTAGTCTTTTCTCAATATATAAAATACATGGCAACTCCAAAGTTCCAAGAGGTGGAAGTGAAAACCAACTGAGAGTGAAAAATATCTTGAAAATATCCTCTCACGAGCAAAGAAGAAAATCCTCAAAAAAAGGGCCCACAACTGAAGTAAATTGAACACTGAATGCTGCAAACTGATCTCCATGTTGTGCATGACTGAGAGACCCTCAAAACTGATGTGAAACTAAAGTAATATCACATGAATCTCCACCATTTACTCCATTTAATCCTTACATGATTATTTGACTGAAAATAAACTGAAGTCTCCACCTTTTCATGATCTGACCCAAGCATCACTTCAGTTATCACCTTTGCATGATTTTTTGGAAAAGGTAACTATATGACTAAATATTAAAGATAATCGACGTGATTATTTTAATATTTAATATTTACTTGTTCTTCCTTCTCCAATTACATGTTAAATATTAAGGTAACAATACCTTTAATATTTAATTATATTGTTATTTTTGTCAATTATCATGCAACAGTGGCAAGCCAAGTGTTACATTAAATTATCATCTCTCTTTGATAGTGAATTTCCTAAAACAATATCAAGGCAATATCATCTTGCACTCAACAATGTCTAGAATACAATATGCATGTAAAATTTAAAAGGGATTTTTTAAGTTTAAAAATAATAACAAAATCCCTTTTAAATTCTCAAACACCACCATAACTCACAAGCCACCTTCGATACTAGGTCGATTTACTTGATAAGTCAAGACTATGGAAAAAGTAGAATGAAATGATTTTATTGAAACTTAGGCAAAAATCCCTATCATTCAAATTAGGCTTTTGAGTAAAAGGCACGTGAACCCTAATCAAAATCTCATTTTCACTTTGCATTTTGAGAGAAAACTCTGTTGTGTCACCAATGGGTGGGGTTTGGAGCCAATTCTTCACCATTTCTTGCTCTGTTCTAGTTGATTTTCTGAAGATTTCTACAGAAAAAATGCAAGGTAAGCTACTCTCAGTCAATAAATATGGTTTTTCTCTCCATTTCGAAGCCATTTTTGGGCTTTTAGGTTGCGACCATGCACATTTCTGATATATTTTTTCTATGTAACTCTTCCTGTATTCTGCTTTCAACATTCTGAGGCTGCCATGAATGAGCTTGATCTGAGCCTCTGGAGATTTCTTGAAGCCACCACCAAAGTTTCTTTTTGAAAGTATTCTCTTACAGTGAATAAGGGGTAAGATATTCTCTGTGTAATCTACATCTTCCTTATCATTTATTGTATAATGATATCTAATAAAGTCTTCTAGTGAATAAAATTAGGGAAATTTTTGTTCCTTCCCACGGCATGCACTTACCTCATCTAGGTATTCATTTTTTTTGTCATTGCATTGTTGAAGCTCCTTGTATTCTTCTCTCCTTTCTGTGTATAATGCTTTTGAAATATGAAAAAAACATGGGTCATTTTATCTACAGGAACAAATGAAGGCTCCTAAAAATTGTTGAGGGCACAAAAAATTTAATAAGCCATGGCCTCCATGTATCATTCTGGTTTTGCTTCTAAAAGAGAGAAAAGAGACTATAGAAAAGGTCGTCATGAACAAGAGCTTTTAAAATGCAATTTGAAACTTCTTTGCAAATGTATTCTAGTTTTTCCTCTTGGTTGTATTCTGAAGTATACTCCTTTGGCATCATTCTATATTTTTTATGATTTTTTTCCCTGGTATTTGAGTGGCTTTAAATGGCTATAAGGGTTAAAAACCCTAGCCTTATTTTATTTGAAACAAGAGCCACCTCAGTCAACTTGATCACTTTTTTTGTGTGCATATTTTGACTGTGGGTATTTGCATTAGGAATCACAATGTTTTTAATATATTTGGTACCCTTGTTCCATGAAACAACAATATGTTTACACAGGGATGAAAGCTTCACACTGTTACTGCAATTTATTTTGTACTCATGAGAACAAGGAATTATCTTCTCTATGTAAACATAAAAACCTTCCTACCCTTTTGGTTTGAATGATACTTATCTTGTTGTGCTTCTATGATTTTATTGAAAGCTCTCCATATTATGTATTCTATGTTGCATCACACTTTGTAAACACCACACACAGGTTGTGAAGCTTAGCTTGAAATTATATTCTTGAGTCTTTTTTTTATTCATTTGGTTGTAACTGAAGTTAGTAATGAATCTAAATATTATTTTTAGTACTCTTTTCTCCACTGTTTAACCTTGAAGTAAGGTTCAAAACCCGTAGCTTCTTGCTTGAAGAGGTAAGCTTAAACACCCTTGTTGATTTTTAAAGAAAAAAGATGAAAATTCCTCCATCAATGTCCAAGAATGAATGTAATGACCAAGATAATAATGTTGTAGAAGAAGACAAAGCTTTTGCACTTAATATTCATCCATTTATTACTTTTAGAGCTAAATACTCTTCAAGTGACTCTTGACAAATGATTAAATACATTGACATTTTTTTCTCTATTATAATCAACCAGGAGTATTATTCACTGTTCAATGTGACTTCATGTATTGTTGTTCCTGGTATGTGTTTGCTTTCAATTTTGTATCTTGCATTATTTTGCTGTAGAAAGGAAACTTGTAAGAATCTGAGTATTTCATTTTCCTTTTATGTTGAAGCTCCTTAGTGCCTTCATGGCACTTGTTCACTTTATTTCATCTTTACCCACTGTGTGCACTCCTCCACTGATACTTGTATATTTTAGCACTTTAGATGATTATTCTGCAAAGCACCTTTTACGGAAAAAACTTACCTTTCAAACAAAAATAAAAAGCATTGCTTGAGTCTGTTCTTGGTGTATCTCTTGAATCCTTGATGGGGACTACTATATATTGCTTCCATTTTATGCAATTATGTTTCAGCATGAGCTCCTGTAAACATCATATGAGCTCCTTCACTGCTTTGTGTATTGTTTTGATTGTGAACTTGAAATGTGTATGTTTGTTCACTATCACTTCTATGATAATACACTCCTTGCTACTCCATTAGTCAAAATGACTTTGACTGCTTAGATATTCTTACTATATGCATTAAACATGATGAAAACAGCTAGGATGATTTTATGACAGCAATGTATGATGTGAAACATGATGTAAATCAAGCATTTTATTCAATCTTGCATTTCAGTTAAGCATTCTAAAAAAACACCTTAGAAATTTTTGTATTTCCTAATTTAAAGGGCTACTTTATGTGCTTGGGAAATATGGCATTTTTCAATTGTTCCTTGTGTGAAAGCACTATTTGTTAATCAACATAGTTTTCTCTAATGCTTTAGTGTTATGTGTTGGGCTCAACCCTTGTGGGAGCCACATTTTCCACCACACATAACAACTTTGATCATGATGAACCAGTAATGAAACATGTAAATGTACCTGCACAATGAACAAACGAGTTAGATAAAAATAGTAAAATTCAATGTTCTTTATGTTGTTTTCCTTTGGATATCTTGGATTCAGCTATTCATTTTTCCTTTTCTGATTAGTGATAAAGTAGCAAGTATTTTCTTGATTAGAAATGCATGAGATTTGTATGGAACCCCAAGCTCTAACATCTCCTATTCTTTAAAATTTCCTTCTTGGAGCAGCAACTGGACAACTTCAACGATGCTAACACAACCTCCAACAACAGGATTCCTCATTTACCAGGAAATGACAGGTCCCATATCTGATTTTATGCTTCTTCTTTTCCTTGTAATTACTTGTTATTTTGTATCTAATAGAACAGTTATTCCCACAGCTTGTGTGGGATTACAGAAATATTTCTTTTAATAAATAAGCTATTTCATATCATGTAATAACTTGTGTATCTTCATTTGAAATTGCTTTCAGTTACATAATATGAAATAGCTAAGTAAAATTTTTTTAAGCATATGTTTTGTAATCATGATGAAATGACAATTTCACATACCTCGTTTCAGAAATGCCTTCTTTTTTTCTAATAAACAATAACATATTGGGAACATTAATTTTAGAAAATAGTTTAGCTTCACAAAAACCTCCTTTGAATGTCTACTTTCTTAATGAAGTATGTTTTGTTGATTTGTCTGGATTGTTCAACAGTTTTACCCAAATTGTTGCATACTTCTAATAAATCAATTATTTTAAAAAACCTCCATTCAGAAAGTTGATGTTGATTGGATTTTTTATATATCAAAGCTTTCCTACCTCATCAAACAAATGTTTGATAAAACTTTACTAATTTAAGATGGAAGCTAAAAATTAATAACAATAACATAACATAAAAGTGGTGAGGAAATGAAAATAAACACGATGTAAACATAATGTAAACACAAAGAAAGCATAGAAAATACACATAAAAATCACAAGGTTAGTACTAAAAGGAATTGAGCCAGCAAGGTAAAGAGACCTTAGTCTTAAATTGTCTCAATTGCTAAATATCATCCATCAAATAAATGTTAGACAAGAGAATGCTCCCATGAGGACTAGAAATTTGCATTATGCCACATCACTAATGATCCACATGGATCTACTAGTTAGAAAGTTGTGTTATGTTAGGTTTTTGTAAACAAATATTTTGGCACCCAAATGCTTTTTAGCCCTTCTAGGGTTTTTCACCTAAAACGGGAAAGATGGGCCACAATGCAATGTTACATGTTCAAAGATTAATGTTATGATGGATGAAATACGCCTAAATATGATGTCTAAATGTAGAAAACTAAAAAAGAAAGATGATTATTGATGCTAAACCTAAGAAATGCAAAGTGTTGGAAACCACACTGTGATATGCAGAATAATGAAATAAATGCAATAAAGAACAAAATGAAGATGCCAAATATAAAATGTGCACCTAGAGGTTGAAAAAGGGTGGCATGAAGGTTTGGAATCCTGATAAAACTGATGTAGAATTCAACTGGGACACTTGTGCCAATCTGGGTGACTTAGTCCCAGATCTAGAAAAACTGGTTTGGAGCTCATTTCTACCAAATGTGTATCCAAATCTATAGAAACCTCCAAAAAATAGATTCAGTGGGACTAATTCACCACTATTGGTGACTTAGTCCACTTTTGAATTTTTGAAAATTTGAAAGTGGAAACAGAAGCCCTCGTCCTGCACTTCGGTTCTTGACTGGTCTCTGATTCTGAAACTTTGATTTTTGGGCCTAAAAGTGAATTTTAATCGATATTTTGGATTTCCATGCAAGGAGAGGTCTTCAAAAAATTTACAACTTGATCTTGAATGATTTTCAAACCCTCGAGAAGCCTAAATCTATAGACACACAAGGAAAGAGAAAGAAATGTTGAATGTTAGTGCATGAGGGTTTGCTTTGGTTAAACCCCTTTTTAGGTAATTAAACCAAAATGAAGAAATGAAGCAATGAATCATGTAATAATGAAGTTAATACCTTACCATGATGATTGATCTTGATTTTATGTAGCAAAACATGAATATTATACCCTTGAATGTCCTTGAAAGCTATCTTGATGACTTTAAATGATAAAACCCTGGCTTTCTTGACTTGAAAGAGAAAGATGATGAATGAAATGATTAGGTTAAGATTCTTATGAATTAGCATTTAGAGACTTGTATTTATAGGTAATTCACCTTATCTTCTTGTTAATTTGATCCCTAAGGCCGACATGAAAGAAAAATAAACTTAAATTCCAAAATTTCCTGCTCAAACCTCAAAAATAAGCCAAATTGGACTAAGTCACCATGTTGGGTGACTTAGTCCCACCTAGTAGGGGCTCATTTTCCCAGATGGGTGACTTAGTCCTAGAGGAGCCCTTTTGATAGTTGGAATGTTGGGGAATGAGGAATTTCAATTCTTATGTTGATTTCATCGGGTATTTGATCAAATTATGCCTTGGGATATACAATATGGGGCCATAAGGGCCTATTAATGATGACGTAAAGATCAATTAGGGCTTGGAACACAAAATTAAATGTGAAAGTGTGATTAAATACACTTTACAACACTAAAATGAGGTCCACTTAGCCTAGAAAGGAACACTATCCAATGTGAATGTGTAAGACACATTACAACACGATATTAGAGTTAA
>VDFB02271358.1:1016639562-1016677966 GCA_007258455.2 Sequoia sempervirens
GGAATCAGATTCCTCTTCTGGAACATTTTCTTCACTTGCTGGAAAAAGGGCATGATTTAGCACCAGCATAGGAGAGTCATAGGGGATGGAGGGAACAATCTCCTGACCATTTGCATTATTTTCCACTTCATACTGGAAAATAGAGGCTGCAGTTTAGAATTCTGGACATTCTAACTTAGAACACTGGCTTGTCTTATGAAGCCTACACCATCCTAACAGGGCAGCTTCAGCCAGATATACACCACTGGGAGGCTTGTCTTGACTAACTAGCTGATTAGCAGATTGGTTGAGAGGTTGATTGATCGGCTGATCCAATGGAGTGGGGACTCCTCCATTATTAGGTCCTATATTCCACGTCCCGTTCTGTCCCTGTGACTACCTCCTATCAAATCCTAGCCCACTACCTTGCCCTCTATCAAAATTTTGTCTTCTATCATTATTGTACCCTCTGTCATTATTGAATCCTCTCTCATTGTTATAACCTCTATCCAGATTATATCCTCTGTCATTGTTGTACCCCCTTTCATTACGCTGTCCTCTATCAAAATTCTGCCCCTGTGGATGTTCTCTATTCTGATTGGATTGTAAATTTCTCTGAGCAGCTTGTAATTAGTTGTTTTGATTCCTTAGGTAAGTCACTTCTAAGTTTAACTTTTTTGTCTACTTAGCCATTTCATCAACCCTATCATTATTTGGATCTCCATAAGGGGTATGGCTTGGATTACTCTGAGGAGGAACATACATTGTAGTAGATCCCATGGAATGATGCAACACTTCAGAATGCTGCAAGTAGGTAGCGAAACCAGTTGGCTGCTGCTGATACAAGGGCTGGTTAACTTGTTGCTATGGGAAGTTCATTATAGGAGAGACCTGGCTCATGGGAGGACCAGGATGTGGCACCAAAGGCAATTGAGGTATTGGATTCATGATTGGCGTATGATTGGTGAGTGCCTGATTCACTGCCTGAACCTGGTTTAGATGTGCAACTAGTCCTAAAGAAGGCAATGGTCCAGCCAAATGTTGCCTCAAATTTGTGCTAAGCTTGACTGCTTCTGTATAAGCATCAACTAGGCGGGATGGAGGATTGGGTCTCCATTTCAAAAAGGTTGTTGTAAGGCTGTTCAATGCTTCATAGTAGACTCCCAGGGCCATAACATCATCCAAGACATAAGGGTCTTGAAGTCTGGTGTACGCACGGTGGAACCTATTATTGAAACTGGATATGGGTTCATTAACCTCTCTCTTGACTCTAGTGAATTGCAGATACAATTCATTGGCACTAATAGGTATTCTGAACTTCTGTAAAAAGGCAGTTTCAAGATCATTCCAGTTAAGAATTGAACCAGATGGGAGGTGATTGTACCAGTAAAAAGTCTCCTCTCCCAATGAATAATGAAATAACCTACAGGTGACATCCTCATGAGCAATTCCTCTATCTTCGAGACAGGTTTGAAAGATCCTGATATGCTCTTCTGCGGTCTTGTTTGGGTCATTAACATGAAATTTCAAACAGAAATGCTTAGGGTTCTTGGGCATAACATTGTAAGCATTGAAAAGCAAGGGAGATGGATTATTAGCAAGGAAAGCCATTGGTAAGAGTGGTGGTGGTGGTTGTGGTTGATTAACGATAGGCTGGGGTTGTTGAATGGGAACTGCCTCATGGATGGGTGATGATGATTCTCCCCTTTCTTGAGTCCTCCTTGACCTAGTGGGGAACTGTAATTCCTGTAAATCCTCCTCTCCTAGGGTAGATCTGGTCTTCTTCTATATTTCTCAGGAGAGATGGTGTTTAAGAAACGATCCAGTGAGCTCATTCAGCCCTCCTTCTAGCGCCAATATGTTGATGGTGTTTTTTGCACAACAACAACTCAGACAGAAAATGATATTCTATCTCTCTTGAAAGATAATCTTCAACAATAAATTGTTGAAAATCACCCTAAGGTCTCTCGGGTATCAGGTCATGACAATGCATAAACAACTCAGATAATATGTGAAAATGCTAGTAATCACAATTGGACCTTACTACAAGCAAACTGTATCTTTCTAATTTATCAAATTGTCCAATATTATGATCCTAAATCCTAAATCTAACCAAATGATAAAGAAACAACAAAAGATGAGGGTGCAGGAGATATAACGAAATCTAAACTATTTCTAAGATGAACAATGCAAAGGATAAATACCTGGAATGGACCAATCTCAAATAACCAATTCCTGCTTAACCCACAATGCAATATCACAAGAAAGGTGCAATCTTCTAAGGCATACAGATTTTCAAATCATAGACATTCATCTACAATTGAACTAAGCACAAATAAATGTATGGTCCAGGTTGACTTCACCAGCCCACTACAATCAGATAGTTACTGAGAGTATAGACTAGAGATTGCTACAAACATTCCGAGCATGAAACCATGAACATTATTCACCAAACTAATCTAATTCTAAATTTAACATCAAATCTTATATCTTCAAGCAATTTCAAAGGATGGAACAACAGGAACATTGCAAGATTAACTAACACAAAAGAATTCACTAGAGAAACCACAATGTCTTCAATTGTATTAGATTACCAAAATATAGCAACAATTCCACTGTTCTGTGTTATAGCACTTGCTCGAAAGAACTAACTACTATCTCTACTACAGAATGCTCTAGCTCTTTTCTTAGTCTAGCTTGTCTAATTCTCTATTATCTGTCCACCAACTACAAATGAGGCAGGAATACCAATTTAAAGAGAACCCTCAAAACATGTCGGCCCAGCCAGACATTTACAAAAATAAAATAGCCAAAACAAGTCAACCTTAGGAAATTCAAAATAAGGTACATATTAAATGCCGATACATCATCAAGGTTGGCCAAAACACATTCCTCAATGCAACCCGGATCAAGACATGCCCTATAATAATAGGGAAGCACAAATCACAAAGTTGGCATGATATTAATTACCGCCTCCCTTATCCTTGTTCTGATACAACAATTCATGAACTTTCAAAACCACTTTATCTAACTCAACAATAGGTGGCAAGGGTAGGATTTTGAGCCGACATTCAATTGATTCAATCTCTTCCTTTGACTGCTTAACCGTTGTATCCCAATCACCCTTATATGCCAAGTACTTATCCATCACAACCAGATAAGTAGCTGCATCATCCAATTGGTGCCCTGTCACAAAATTTTCAATATCAGAGGCATAGACATCATGCCACCATTCCCTCAATTGTTCCAAACTCAAGTACCTAGGGGCGATCTTCCTTCTACCAGTCATTATCTCAAAAAAGGCGATGCATCCATCATAAACACTAGTTAAATTACCATCCATCTGCTTCCTTTGTTTGTAGATCTTCTTGATGGTTTTCTATCGGGTTTGTAGGGCTTCAAACCACTCCCAAGGCTCATTAACCCTAGATGAAGAAAGAATTCCACCAACGACCAACTAATCCTTATTATACTCCATGATTTTTTTGGTTTTCTGCAATAAGAGATCAGTGTCCTCCTTATCCTGAAATAAAACATAATCTGACATATCCTTAGCCCTTATTGCATCCTTTCCAGTTGAAAGAATCTCCTTTATTGCATCATCTCCCTTAGCCTGTACCTCCTGCAACCAATTGATTGTAGCCAGAGTAGAAGCTTTCATCTTTTCTATTTCAGAGATGGTCTCCTTTGGCAAGAAACCAGCAGTAGCAGAAGAAGATGGGTCAAAAGATTGTAAGGGCTTCATCAAATCTTCCAGACATTTCCTAAGCCTTTCATTCTCTTTCTTTAGTTCATGCTTATACTATGTTTCCTTCCTCAATCTCCCAATGATCACTGCACTAGACCCCTCATATTCTTCAATATCTTGCTCCATAGAAGTGAGCCCGAGATTAATGGTTTGTACATCATAATCCTTCCTGGTGACCTCATCTTTACTTTTACCAGCAGCAGGGGTAGCAATATGCATAACCCTGTTACTAGCTTCATCCCTCTCGATCTTGGAGACCACCTTGGCTACTTTCTTCCTCTTACCCTTTCCAATCTTGGCCAACACTTCATCCCAGTTGAGAGGAGTGTCCTCAACAATGACCTGTTTCCTTCTGATCTCTTTATCTAGCCAATCCAGAACAGTAGGATCCACCCGGATTTCATCTTTCTTGACCTCTTCATGCTGATCTACCATCTCATCCCTTTCCTTTTCAAGAGATTGACCACCTTTGTTTCCCAATTCTGGCTCCTCTTCTTGCAGGGGTGATGGAGTCTTAACAAGAACATCCTCCTTCTCAAGGGATCTATTATCTTTACTATTTGTAGGAGAATCCTCATATTCTACCAGCGGAGAATGATGCATTTCCACATCTCCTACCTCAAACTCAGCAGCTGCGCTATAAAGTTCCCCATCCTTAAACGGTTCCACTTTCTCACTAGTCTCATGCTCTTCATGAGTCATCTGCTCAGGTATATCCAATGAAGGAGAGATATCTTTTTGTTGTTCCATAGTGGATGCCATTGGAAGGGGATTTACCTTTTACATAGTCTCTTTGGAAGATGGAGTTCTTGACCTTCTTGAATAAACCTGGGTTTTCTCCCCTGAGCTCTCCACATTAACCACATGAGGGTCTGCCTTATCCTTAGAAGTTTCTTGATCTTTCTTCTTAGAGGGCCTAGTTATCCTTGTCCTTTTTGGCTCTGGAGGAGTTTCTTCTTTCTCTGCTTTCTCAAGTTCCTCCTCTCCGGTAAACTTACCTATTTTCAAATTATGACTCCTCTTCTTTCCCCTAGGTTTTCTTTTCTTTTCAGGCTCACCCTCCTTAGGGCCTCTGACTTTAATCTTAAAAGGTGAGCCTACCTTATTTTTTCCTATAGAATCATCCTCACCTGTCTCCTCTGAGGTAGAATGAGCATTCAAATTTCCCATCATATTAAAAGTACAAGGTACCTTTTCACTCTCCAACTCCCATACTTTATGTTTCAACCATGACTTGGTGGATTTCACAATAGGAGCCATCAATTCCTCCAGCTCAGTTATTTCCCTTTCTGACTAGTTTATCTCTCCAATGGGTCTGTCCTTGACTTATTCAAATGCATGATCCTAGACTAAATTTTTGTCATCCTCCAACTGATCAAGAATCAACTTGACATTGTACAGCCTGATTACATCGACTGGAAGCCTAGAATACATTTTTTTCTCACCTCAAATTCATCCTTGTTGTTCGCGCAATAGTCCTTTAGATCATCTTTGTGGTGATATTCTTTAGTAGCCTTCTTCTGTGCTTCGCCAGTGATGTCAAAGCTTGCCCTCTTAGAATGGAAAGAGAAACCGAAAGTACTCAACTCCTCCCCTAATGCATGAGCCTATTGGATTGAAGGGAAAACCTCACCTATACCAATTTTTAAGGGAAAATCCCCACCAAACCCTATCTTGTGCTTCTCATTTTTAACAACAGCATCAAAATCACACATCTGTCAGGTAACCTCCAAGAGTATGATGTGGTCAGTGGGATATCTTGGCAATCTGTATGGAGCAATGGGACATCCATCAATTCTGATATAGGAGAAGGTGGGGAATTGTATAAACTAGGCTCCATATCTTTTAATCAGTTCCTTGGTTCCATCAAAAATTCTCACATGCTCTGCATTCTGAAGCAACCTGGTAATATGCATAGTGAATGCATCATTTGCTCTTCTATAATTCAGATTCCCTAGGTGCAGCTCAGGATACACCTCATAGATGACATCTTGCCCAAATGTTCCTTTTGGACTCAATCCCCTGTATGGATAAAATCTGGCAAGTACATATACCACATAAGATGTCATGGTGAATTTCTTTGTCTCCAACACATCTCTCATTTGCCTATCAATCATTGCACTGATAATACCTGCCCAATGGTAATTGATTCCTTGCTCAATCTTGTTAATGGCATGCACCATCCAATTCTCTAGTGTCCCAACACTCTTCAAGCCCGCCACCCTGCTCAACAGTGTGATTGCATTATATATATCTTGTCGGAACTTGACCCTATGTAACTATTTAGGCAGCTTGGAGAAATGATATTTTGGCTTTTCAAGCCAGGAATTGATCATCTGCTAGGCCTTGGTAGGTTCATCCTCATAATAAGTCCTAGCCAAGTCCATGTCCAAGGCACACACACATGGTAAGTCTGGCATATCAAATGTCTGGGCAATGGAAACTGGATTAAAGTTTGCCTATACTCTCCCATCAGTGCTAACGATCCTCTGCATATCAAAATCATAGTGCCAGGAACACTCTAATATTAATTCATAGCATTGAACTGTAGGAGGAAATCCTACCACATGAGCCAGTCCGAACTTCACCACTCCCTTGGTTAGGACCAATAAATCCCTTTGAGCTATCCTTTCTTTGAACTCCTCATATCTCCAAGCTCCCACATTGGTATTCGAGACCTCTAACCAAACTGAAGCCATCTTACTATCCGGCAACTGATTCTTCACATCCAGCCTTATCCTTTCTGCATCTGTAACTGAAGATCCCTCTGTATCTCCCTTGGACTTTCCTGCCGCTGCCCTGCTTGATTCAACCTACATTCATAAAATAGCCTCATGAAAATCCAACTATCATCCATATTTCAATCAAAAGGTTACCCTCAAAACCACATGAAATCATTGAGATAAATCATTAATCATCAATCTTGAAAATTTGGGAAAATGAAGTAATCCGGGAAAATCCAGTCGGGGCAGAATTTCTGAGAAATCTGACCCAGACGGACTCCTGCTGCCAAGACATCATTTCATCAAATAAATCATCAATACGGACAAAAGCGATGCATGATTATCATGAGATTCATCCATTTAGCAACAAGAAATCACCATCCAACATTTGATTCATTACTTTTATTTCAAAAATAAAAATCAAGTGGAATCAGGCTGAAAATCGGAAAAATCCGGGTAGTCCAGATTTCCGTGGGAAGCTTGAAATTCTGGAAATTCATCACACTTCGGAGAAATGGAAAAATTTGGGAAAATATAGGTGCGTGGAAATTCCACAAACACCTCAGAAACCCGACGATCGTTCGATGTGCAGACCATTAATCGAGTGATCATACAAACCCCCCATCCGAATCCAACGAACATAAACTCAACCCCAATAAGCCAAATTTTGATTGTACTTGAATTTAAACTCCCAAGCCTTTCAAATGGTTGATCCTTGCGACAAAATGATGATGCCCTAAATTTGACAACTAAACCTCCGCCATGAGAGTTAGGGCAAGCTCAAAATTCAGACACTATCCCTCAAAATGATTAGACTAGGGCACACCAGGGTCTCAAGTGTTGCGAACAAGGTTGAGCTAGACACAGGACATGAGGGTCACGAAAACTCCACCAAACTTAACTACCCTGGGTAGACATATCGAAACCCTACCTTCACAAATTATACCAGACTACATGCCAACAAGGCAAGGCCCCAACAGGAACGCCTAGTCATAGGGGTACACCTGAAATTCAATCAAAAAATGAAGGGATGCGCAGTGCAAGTGTTAAAACCTGTGGAAAGGTGAATCAAACCCTAATTTGATAAATATGTAACCATGAAAACAAACAAGGGCCGACCCAAATAATCATCAAAAATGACTTGAAAGATTCAATCACAAAGTGCAAAACAATAGAAGTCAACAACGACTTACCATGGATTAAATCTGAATGAACCTCAAGCCCAAGGAAATCATTGTGAATCAGGTTGCCCTAGTGGCGATATATCAACACAAACGCCTAAGGAATCCACACGCGAGCAAACCAAATCCACCGATCAAAGCTCAAAAATGAACAAACTCAAGCGCTACAGCAAATAGAAAATGAACAATGAAATTAGGAAGAGCGCCAATAGACCTTAAATTCGCCCACACTCGTGCCAGAGAAGATGTACCCCAAGCATTAATGGCTGACAAGACATATCAAGAAAATCCGGAAACCTGAGGTCGAAACGGAGCTCCGGGAAAATCCAAGCCAAATGGACTATCTTGATGAGCACGAATTCTGCGGACGGTGCACCCCTCTGGGACTTCGACGGAGTCTGGGAAAATCCACGTGAGCCAGAAAATCCCGAATTCAACCAGAAACCCGGATCCCATCAAAAAACCAAGTTTGATCGATTCAACCTTCAAGGTAAGACCAAGGTAAGCAAGACCAACATCTCGAGACCTCAAAAGGAAAAATCCAATAAAAACCCAAAGGTCGAAGAGACATCCGAAATAAAAAAATAGAGGGTCCCTACTCCAAGTGGCGCGTGTGTGCAAAATTGCACAACAATACCTAGACAAAAGACTTATTGTAGGAAGCATTGGCTAAAATTTCCATTTTTGATTAACATGCTGAGCAACCTAGAGTTTTTGCAAACAATTTTGAAGGCAAGAAAGAACAACCAACATAAGAGGTAAAACCACCTCTATTTTATGTAAGTCTGATTATTAGTGATAACATAGTGCATAATTGTATGATAGATTCATGAGCAAGAAACTCAGTTATGCCTAAACAACTGGTAGATAAAGTAGGACTAGAATATGAGCCATTGTTAAAAGGGGTAGTCTAATTAGATGGTACAGCCATTAAGTCTATTGGAGTTATTAAAATTCTTCCCCTTACCTTGCATGCTTGTCCAAAATTTTCAATTCCACAAGATATATATGTCATTTATCTGCCACCATTCTTTGCAATTTTCCTTTCTATAGATTTTACAACAAAGTTAGGTGGTTATTTGTCATCAAATTGGTCACATATGTGTTTTAGGACCAGATATGGTACTAGAGTGATTATCAAATCAGAACCACAGGCTAAAGACCAAATTGAGCCTTATGTTCCAAATCCTATAAATTCAAACCTAGCCATCCATGAGTATGAGGATCAATCCATGAACCTTGACCCCTATGTACCCCTTGAAGGCATACCTGGCATAAATTTAGATGAGTGGGCAACCGAGAGTCATGAGGTCGATCCATTCAGTCACATGGACGAAGTAGGTTTGGGAATTTATATGATTCAGGAGCCTGATGTGATTGTTCCAAATCTGATCAAAGAGGAAAAACAACCAAAACAACAAATTAATCAGCTTTGGAAGCTACACTATGATGGTTCAAGGAGTAAAGTTGGTGTAGGTGGAGGAGCTATGCTGATTTCACCTAAAGGAGAGAAGTATTTTTTAGCACTACGCTTTGCTTTTAGCTGTTCAAACAATATAGTTGAGTATGAGGCATTAAGTCATGGCCTAGAGTGGGCCAGAAAGAAAGGTATCAAATTTCTACAAGTATTTGGTGATTTTGAGTTGATAACAAATGAGGTAAGAAACTTGAATGTAACTAAAAATGATTTGATGAAGCTATATAAGCATAGAACTTGGGATTTAATAGAAGAATATGATGATTTTAATTTGTTGTCTATCCCTAGAAGTCTGAATAAAGAGGCAGATAGGCTTGCTTCCTTAGGATCACAATATCACATACCAATTGATATACATAATATTGAGGTACATCAATATGTAAATGTGGTAGTAAGACCATTTGTACCTGATAATAACATTAGTTGGAAATTTTTTGATAGTGATGATAAAATTATTAGTTTTCTGATCCAAGAAGCAGAGTTTTCTATTAGAAACTAGCAAAAGCTTGAGCGGCAATACGAGAATCAGATCTTGCAACTAAAGACTAATAAGCTTCCTAAAGGATTGGTGACCCTTGAGTCAATTTTCAACACTGATGATCAGGTTAGTGTGGATGTGAAAATCTGCATATGGTTAGCATTTTAAAACCAAAATAATCCTCAACATCCCTATGAGATAATGAAACATGTTAGATATGCTAAGTAAGATATTAAAACAACAAGAAAAACCAAATAAGCATACAAACAACATGAATCAACTTCATCTCATAGTGGATTGGTGTCACATGTGCTAGTGACCCTTTCCCAATCCTTGATCAAAGCTTAAGATGAAAATGCTATGAAGATGGTGGAGTGATGATGAGCAAAATTAGTTCTCCAATGGAGAGTGACTTTGCATGAGTGATTGTGGAGACCTTTCTTAAAGGATGAAGCCTCTCATTTATAGATTATCAAGTTGAAAGAATGCATATGAGAGAGCAATGTGGGATTAAAAACAAGCCAATGAGATGAGGACACTTGTCATCATGTGAGTGGTTAATGCATGTGGAAGATTTGGGAAGAGTGCCCATGAGAGGGAGAATTTGAATTCAAATTTGAGAGTAAATGCTAAGTGGGGGACAAGAAAATGAGCAATAAATGCAATGTTGGAGGGACAAATCAACTTGCCTTTGAATTCAAAATTGAGGGAATATTCCCTATAAATGCCATGTTGATGGAAAATCTTGATTCAATAAATCAATAAATTGATTTATATGTGCAAGTGGAGATATCTAGAGAATGCAAGTGGGTGAGATTAGTATTTAATCAGGTTAGATTAAATAGATGATGATTATGAAGATTTAATGATGATTAGGTGAGTTTGACTTTTAGGACTTTGATATTTGATTTATTTAAATCAGAAAATGATGGAATATGATTTTGGATTTGATTAAAATGGATGTTTGATTTATTAAAAGGTTGATGATAATGTTTATTTGATTTTAAATGACCTTAGGAGATGAGATTACCTAATGAATGGATGAAGGTGAACCTAATTAAGAATGAGTGGATGCACGTTGAAGCCGATTTACTTGATGAATGCATAATGCTAATTTTGCATGTCTACATTTTGCCCCTCTTTGAAGCAATGTACTTGTTGTGTTGGTTCAAAGAATAACTTACCGCGATCAAAATCAAAAAAATTCTGATTTTAAAGATGCCCCAGTAGAAAGAAGTACACTGGTACATTGCCCCCTTGAGAGATCGAGCGAAAAGATTCGATTTGAGGGTCGATCTCGCGATAAAGAGGTTCAAAATGGATGGTTATGGATGACGATGCAAATGAGATGATTTTAAGATGCTTAGAATAACAAATCTATATTATCCTAATCAACTTAAATGATTATATGATGTTATATGAGATGGATGAGATGGGTGATGTGATATGTTGTGATTATGCAATGGATGATTTATGAGATGCTTAGACTAACAGATCTATATTATGATGATGATATGAATGCATGATGGATGCATGATGGATGCATGATGGATAAATTGGTGATGATGATTAACTATTCATGCTGTGATGTTAGTGTAGAAAATGAAGAAATTAGATGATGACAAGAGGATCCAACAAGCCAACATTATGAGAGATGATGATGAGAAATGATGATAAGAAATGATGATGATAGATGGATGATTTTGCTTTTTCAAGGATTGGTATTTTCAAAGGGTCACTTACTTTATGTTTGATAACACGCCTAAGTACGATGCATCAAGGTATGAAGGACCAGGATGGCGTTGTACTTGGTGTGATGGACTTTGACTCGACAAATAGATAGGAGTATTCCTGTTCACACCTGACATACGAAAACCTTGCTAGGATGCACTTTAGAAGTTTTAAACATCTCGGACCAAAACACGAAGAGGTATAACCAATCCATGCAATAGTCAACAAGCCATCCAAAACATCCTCTATACATATCTAACAGAGAAAGTATTCGCCAAGTTATTTTACAAGAACATCCAACAAGCACAACAAACAAAAGAATAATGATCGTTGCCACATTCCTATCTCTCTAAATCCTTCGTTTGGATATCATCGAGAGGTCCTTGGAATGAGCGCAATAAGATAAATCAAAAGAAAAGATCAAGTACACAAACAAGTCAATGTTCTTCATACCTTCAGCCAAAGGGATGTGTTTTGATAGGATAAGAATCCAAAGTGATATCCAAAATGATGCCCATTGTTGGAACAATGTATCCTAGGACATGCATTGTATAGGATGATGATGGTTTGATAAGCTGATTGATAGGCTATTGATATAAGGTTGACTGACATGTTTGAAAATGATCAAGAGTTTGATTTTGTTTTAAAGGTTTGTTGTTCACTTTTGATTTTACGATTGAAGCTTGCTTTTGCCAAATTGCTATGATTGTTTCTGTTTGCGTTGTCAAAGGATGAAGATGATGATCAGTTTATTATGGATGATTGATTATTGCGGGTGAAAGTGAGATGAGGCGGATGGATTTTTTCAAATATTTGGATGTTTTTGACGTTTTGAAATGTTTTGAGGCTGTTTTTGGATTTTGATGTTTTTTCGATGTTTTTGGATTTTGGTTTTTTTTGAATGTTTTTGGATTTTGATGTTTTTCGAATGTTTTTGGATTTTGATGTCTCAGGGGCTGATCAAAGATTATCCTTTCCTACGTTTAAGCTTAGAGACGACTTAGTTCAGATTTAATGTTTTTGATGTTTTTTGACTTTTTTGAGTGTTTTTGGATTTTTCAATATTTTGGATGTTTTTGGATTTTCGCATGATTTTGACGATTTGGATATGGATGTATGTGATGATATCAGTGCATTGTTTGGGATTTGGTTGAAAACCAAGCTAAGGTTGATTGATCAGATCGATGGATTGATGATGATGATAACATTATTGAGGATACACAACAATGCAAGGATAGTGTTAAGAAACACAAGGATTAAGATGTTGATCGGATTGATGATGATAACATTGTTGAGGATACACAACAATGCAAGGATAGTGTTAAGCAACACAAGGATATCCTGAGATGATTTCTTGATTGGATTTTGATTGATCATGATTGATGAAGCTTGGTTTGAAACAAAAGATGTTTTAGATGATGTGATGTTGACGTTTGAAGTGCAACCTAGATGCAACTGATAGTGATTGTTTGGATCGATGTTCAATGAAAGTTGAAGACTGATAAGGAATTTCTTCTCGTCAAAATATGCCATGGGCTAGTGATTCAGATTTTGGATTGTAGACGCTTGACCAATTTGATTTCATGTTTTCCAATGTTTGGATTGCCACATAAGCTGGAGGATATAGACAAAGATTTATTCTCGAAGCAAGATGTATATATCTGCCCCCAATGTCTAGCAATGTATGGAATGTCATGGATGGATGCTCAGATAAGTATATGGATGGATGGATATGGATTATCTTGCGATAAGATAAGGTGTTTGGATAAAGAATACTCATTTGGATAATGCTTCATAGCTCAGATAATGTTGGATATGATAGGATCCCTGAAAATAAATCATGTCAAGATGTTTACCATAAGCAAGCATAAAGTGTGCACCAAAATTTCATCAAGATCAAGATAACTTAGATGATGGATGCAGACGGATGAAAATGGATTGGATCAATGGTTTATGGATGACTTCATTTATGATGGATGAGATGGATGGAATGTTGGATTTATTATGGATGGGATGAGATGCTTTCATCTGAATTGGTGCACATAGATGCTCGATTCTACACATGACGCCTGTTTGTCAGGTTTTCATCATGGTCTTGCCCAAAGTGCCGCCCATGCGGTTTTCACTAGAGGACGATTTTTATCTTTACTATTTTCACTCATTTTTTTGATTTTTTGGATTTTTTTTGAAAGATTTATGCTAAACCACCTGGTGGTGTTGACGTAGATGCCCCTGTCATAATGTGCCATCGATATCCTGCTTGAAGAAGCTGCTTTTCTAAGATACGTGCACTTGAAAGCAACTTTTGAGAATTCTGATCTGCTTTATTGATACTAGGGTTAACTCTGTCTCTGTGCATACATCGCAATAAAGTGCCTTCTGAATCCTTATGATGAAGGGTCATTTCCAATACATGGTCAATATGAGAATTGGATATCATGCGTGGAGGCATGGATGGAGTGCGTTTAGGGATAAGAGATGGATTGGTTGACAGTTTGGAACCTTTAACTCTCCAAACTTGGGAAGATGAGCAATGATGGGTGGATACAGAAGTGTGCATGGAATTAGGACCAACTGCTTGATACACTTTGTACGTCGCTTGAAAATCCTGCTTTTGATTTTGTGGACATCTTTGATGGATACCTTTCCCTCTTTTAGTTTGCCCCACAGTTTCTTTGACTGATGGAGTTTGATAGGGATGATCTTTCTTTGTATTTTTTGGTATCCATGCGTATTTTATTTTTCCATCATGCTTCTTAGCTTCTTTTTCTTTGATAACATTTTTTGTGCTTTGATTCAAATCTTTCTTTTGACGTTGGTCCCAATTCATGGATGGGGTAATGGGTGGATGAAGATTCATGGCGTGACTGGTTGTAGTATTGACATCAGTCTCATCATAAGGATTCTTCATGCTCCCTATGTTGACGTTTGCTTGAGATGAAGTTTCCCCCAGTATGGTGATAGTATCACCTTCATTCCTTGATTCTACTTGTTTTGAGATATCTTGTTCAATAAACATGCTCTGACAAATGACCACTATAGATGACCTTGTTTCAATTCGCCGCTCTACTAACTCTAGATTATACTGTTCTGTCTGATTTTCTTCCTTGAGTGGATGATGTTTGATATCTTTATTCATGGTTTCCTTAATCTAAGTTTGGGATATATCTAATCCTGATGTTGATAACTCCATTTGACTATAGGAGTTAATAATTTGCTCTTTTTGTGTAACACAATCTTTTTCTAGATGAAGATCATCTACGTGCCCATCTGTAGAAAGCATTTCATGGGTAGATGGAGGAGTATGTGCTACATGGATATGATCATCTTGCATAGATAAGATAGTTTCCATTCGATCATTATAGTATCTTGAAGATACAAATTCTTGATCTTGAATGATTTCAAAGTTGCTTTCGACATGCTTTGGATCAAGTTCTTGACATTGGTCAGTTTCAAAGGATGGACTGCTTACAAATGGCTCTTGGATATCTTCATTATGCATGGGAAGTGGCTTAATATCTTGGTGATCTTTGAGTGGACTTGGATCAGGTGTCGAGTTGAAGATTCCTTCAATATCGGCAATCATGAGGTTGAAGGATGTCAATATGTCTTGGAAAGGACCATTGCTATACTTTGGTGAAAGACATTGATCATACTTTAGAATAAATTCTTGAGATATGTCCTCTACCTCATTAGGTGATGTAGATACATTTTCAACATGATCACTAGTCGATGCCTCGTTGGATGAAGCAAAAATATCTTTGTTGATGGATAGATCTTGAACATTGTTTTCAACAATTGCGGTAGAGAGATTTCTAAGGTCTTCAACCATAGGGTCAAAAGATGTTGACATTTGTTGAATTGGATCATTGTTGGGTATTGTTGGTGTATTTTGATCATGATTGAGAAGTGATTCTTGACATATATTCATTTGATCATTGGATGGAGTAGACACAACTTCAAGGTGTTCAATGATGGAGTGATCTTGATCTTTGTTCTCAACAGTTGTTGTTTGTTGGGTAGCTCGAGAGGCTTGGGCAGCTTGAGAGGCTTGTTGAGTTTTTCTTGCTTGTTGTGTGGCTAGATATTGTCAAATAGCCTTTTGGTAGGCTTGGTGAGCCTTTAGCGCAATGTCATATTTTCTTGCTAAGTTTGGTTTTGGTGGTAGTGGTGGTGGATTTGGAATCCTGTTGGATGGGATGATGGGTGTGATAGGGGTGGATGAGATTGATGGAAATGATGTCTCCACTATGGTACTCACATCAAAATTTGAAGGAAACTTGGCCCCTTGTTTTGCTAGTTCAAGCATGTACAACGAAGGGTTAAGTCTCATCATGATGTTGATGATTCTATGGTTGTCCGTATTTTCGAGCATTTCAGCTATTTGTTCGTGAGACATTCCAAAGGTAAGATCCTCTCCTTGGTTTTCTTCTTGTGGGTTTTGCGATGATGTTGGAAGGATAATTGTGAGATTTCCATCCCCAATGGAGTTCATTTCAGGAGTGGTTTGGCTAAGATCACTTGAAGCGGGTGTTTCTTTGTTGGCTTCCATACTCTTCTTGTATTGAGATCTAGTTAGAACCATAAAACGGGGATCAATCTTCGAGAATATGGGAGATGAATCTTTTGATTCCTTGGATTAATCTCTATTTTATGTCCCAAAGTGAAAGTTTTTAGGATGCTTTTTTAGGATCAAAAGTGATGATGATGTTTAAAGATGGATGTTATGGATGTTTTTGGCTTTTGATAAATCTTGAATGAAATACTAGGCTTTTAGGATTTTTGGATTTTGAGATTTTGAGGTTTTGTCCTTGATCTTGATTTGGATTTTGATTTTGATTTTGATTTTGAGCAAAAAGACCCTAAGATGTTTGATAATGATCTAAAGGATAGTTTTGTTCAAAGGATGATGATTTGGATATGTGTGAGGAGAAGGATGCATCTACCCACATCTACCCAAACAAGATGATTGTTTCACTAAGTATATGAAGAAGGATTCATCTACATACACTAAGCTAGACAAGATGTTTTTTGATAATTTTGACTAAGTGTATGCAAAAGGATGCATCTACACATGCCTAGTCAAAAGGAATTTTTATAAATGTTTCAAGGGCTTGGTCTCAATGATTTTGATGTTTGCTTGATTTTGTCATAAAGCCTAGCACTTCAAGGATGATTCCAAGGTTTTTCAAAAGATGATTTATGAGATGATGTTGTTTTGGAGGATGGATGAAAGAGGTTTGATTTGTTTTGATCCTTAGGTGAACCTAAAAAGACACTTTGTTTTCCTAGACCTAGGTATTGAAGAGCATGCAAATGCTTCCTAATGACCTTTGTAACCAAGAAATGATTTGAACATTTTGGATTTCCAATCAATGATTTGTGCTTTTGGGATTTTGGAGTCTTCAACACACATGAAAGTTCACTTTTGTTTAGCTTTTCTTAATTTATTTATTTTACCAAAAACACTCTCTTTGATTAAAGTTTCAAACTAAGATTTCCAATGTCTTAATTTCTTTAAACCCCACAAGATATTTTATGTGGAAATTCAATGAACTTAAGGCAAGGGTTTTCCTATTGTTTACTCAAGAAGACAAATTGAGATATAATCCAATGCTTAGGAACCTCTAAGGACGTGAATTCCAAGGGAAAGCAATAACATATGGATTGAGTCAATGATATTTGTCTTCAAAAGGGTTTGAAATTTTGAAAATCATGTTGAATGTTTGTTTGCAAAATGTTTTCGAATACAACACTGTGTTTTCAAACCAAGACAAGTACAAGCCTTATGGATGTGTAAGACAATATTTGTTGAATCCCCACTTGGACAAGTCCAGCTACACCTATCTTTAGCGAATGGTTAGATGCTTGACCCCACTGGCTCCCCTCCACGGCACTCAGTTATACGGGGCAGCCAAGCATCAACACCCATGAAACTCCCATGGCATGTTTTCCATTTCTACTAAAGACTGTAAAAGTTTGGGGCGGCTTCAGAACGACCGTTCTTGCACCAACAAATAGATTAAGGATTTTGGAAAATTATAGTACACGGGTTCTAGTAAGGACTTTCCGTTCATGGAGATTGACCCATATGGCAAGAGTCCCCTTTCGGATCCATCTTGTCGGAGCCAACCACGTGATAATGGCGTTTAACCAATACCCACATTTATATCCCGGCTGGAAATACTCTTAGCTTTAGAGTGTTACCGGTTGAGTCGTTCCCTTGGGTGAGTACTTTTTCCCCAAGGCAGGCCCTCTAAGATAAACAAAAGCAAGCAAAGACACAATCCATAACTCGATCAATCTTTGACAGCACAAAGAAGGAGAATATACACGAAAATGCCCCTACTCACACTCGCACAAGATATTGTTCAATTTTAAACCCAAATTGAAGTGTTTCAAAGCAATAAAATGCACTTTGAGTATTTCTCTTGCACCCTAGATCGCATGAAGCGCAAGGGGAGAGGATACGCACTCAAAATGCACCAAAGACAAAATCACACAATTCAAGCTCTTGTTCATTTTATAGCCTTCAAAGCAATTTTGATTTTGTTTTAAAGCACCAAACTTGAGTTGGAATTTGCTTTGTTCAATTTTTAGCCCAAAACGAAATCTAGTAAGTGTCTAAGCTTGAATTTTAACCTTTTGTGAATGGAAAAAATCAAATTGTTCTTTTTAGACCCAAACGAAAATTAGTGTCCTAGGAGCGAAAAGGTAACAATTTCGTAAAGAAGCATTGAACAAACACTTAAAGTGTTTAAAAACACTTTGTTTTTTTTAAAATATCCTCCTCCTTTTGTTTTCCTTTGCTATCCTTCTCCTTGCTTTCCTTTACCTATTAAGAAAGAAAATCAGTTCATTAAAATCATTTTAAACACTAACTTTGAATGATAGAGAATGTCAAAGACTAATGATTTTAAACTAATGAGATGAATCATTAATTAGAACCATAAATAGATAAATATTTGCAACTATTTGAGTAAGATTACAAATCCCTTTTACTCAATACCAATTAATAAGAATGATTGTAATCTTAGGTTTCTGATTTTCAATTATCTGCTCAAGAAGACACTACTCCTAGCTAAAAAATTTCACAATAAAAATAGGAGTAAGGTAGCTAGGCAATAATGACTTCAACTCTATATTTAATATTCTTTACTCCTAAAGCCTAAACATAGAAAGCTACAACTCATTCTAGAATTTAGGCATTTAATGCTGATGAACATTTCTGGATCCTCAATTCTTTTGCCAGAAAAGTAGGCTTTCTTATTTATTTTAGGCTGGCCCCTATTGGTACACTAATAGGGAATACCGAGGGATCTAAAGATACAAAATCAATATCTTTAAAGTCCATTCAGACTATGGTCACTTTCCCATCATTGTTACCACACAGTAGTTGCTTCGATCTTGTCATCCCCTTCAAAAACCAATGGACCATATGAACATCTTGGGAAATAGGACTGAGGCGTTTGAAAATAAACACAATGATCCGCAACAACTAGCAGGATCTCATTTTTTTTTTAATGAAATAGCCCTCAGGTCAGTAGTCAAATATGATGAAACTTTCACGCTAATGCATTTAATCCGTGTACAAAGAAAATAGTAAATAGAATTTCAAGTAAATGCATTTGATAGGCAGACAAAGGAGATAAACGAATGAATTCTAAGAGAAGATTTTAAGCAAGTGCATATGTCATGTGTAAATCTGCACCCTAGCAAATATGAATGGTCAGTGAATAAAATAAAAGCTTGGAGAGAGTGTGGCAGACAACCTTAAAGACGTGGCCTCGTGGCTGCAATGATTGTAAGGCCTTTGATAGGTATAAAGGTTGAATTCAAAAAGTTCTTTCACAAGGGCGCCAAAACTGTTTTCAGGTGAATGCATTTGGCCAGTGCCTAGCTGTATTACAAAACCTTCATGCAGCATCCTTGCAACCTACACCAAAATGAGAGGCGGGAATTGTATTAATAGACTGCTGTTTTCTTTTTTAAAAAATGAGGCGCAGACAAGGCATGTGAATTGTTTTACAGTCCAAAAGCATGGAAAAACACGTGCAAACTATTTGACAATTGAAAATGTGGTAGTACAGACAAGGTGTGCCAACTGTGTTCTAAATAAAAAAGAAATTAATGATATCAAGTTTCCACAATCCATATTGTATTGTTCCAAAGACTTCTGGATTCGATTGTGTGTAATTTTTTACATCAACATTTCGGATCATGTCTATCTATTCCTTTTATTTATTTATTTCGCTCTTATTTTTTTCTCCTCTATTTTTTCCTTTTTTCTTAATTTCTTTTGTCTCTCTCATGTGGTTTCATTTTAGGTTTTCAATTTTTTAAAATTCTTTTGTTTCCTTAATCTTCCCTCATTTTATTCTTCTCTTTAATTTTTTCTTCCTCTTTTTCTTTCTCATCCCTTTCTTGTCTTTTCTTTTTTAGTCTATTTTTTTTCTCCTTCTGTTTGCTTTTTCTTTTCCTTTCTTAGGTTCTCTCTTTTTTATTCTTGTTTTCCTTTCCCATTGGTTTCTCTTTATTTCTCTCCTATTTTTAAACTGTCTTATCTCCTCGGTTTGTGTGCAACAGTCTCTTCCTTTTTCTGATCCTTTAAAGGTGCTCTAGGTCTGCAATTATCCATTTTTCTCCTTTTGCTCTCTATTCTCATCCTGATGATGGATCACAGAGTGTGATCCGAAACGTTGATGTAAAAAATTACACACAATCGAATCCAGAAGTCTTTGGAACAATAAAAAAGAAATGTTGAAGCATAGACAAGGAGTGTGAAATGTTTCCTAGGAAAAATTGGAAGCATAGACAGGGCGCATGAACTGTTTGACAGAATAACTCAAGAGATGTCATATGTTGTAGTTGCAAGTGCCCAGGAAGACCTATATGCAAAATGTGGATGCATAGACAAAGCACATGTACAGTTAGACATAACGCTCCAAAGAAAAGTGGACTCATGGACTACCATGATTGCAAGATACATACTAAATGGATTTGTAATTCAAATGCGGTTGTTTTGTTTGGGATTGATTTAGCTCCAATATCTCTAAAAAAGAATAACTTTCAAAGGATACATACTTAACTTCAAACAATGGTTAGTACCTACAAATCTCTCAAGAACACCCCTATGAAATACCTTGTAAAGACTTCCAAATGCAATACATGACAAAAAAAAAACTAAAGCATTAGGAAAGTAATAACAAGTCACTTATTCCATAGTGGATTGGTGTCACATGTGCTAGTGACCCTTTCCCAATCCTTGATCAAAGCTTAAGATGAAAATGCTATGAAGATGGTGGAGTGATGATGAGCAAAATCAGTTCTCCAATGGAGAGTGACTTTGCATGAGTGATTGTGGAGACCTTGCTTGAAGGATGAAGCCTCTTATTTATAGATTATCAAGTTGAAAGAATGCATATGAGAGAGCAATGTGGGATAAAAAAAACAAGCCAATGAGATGAGGACACTTGTCATCATGTGAGTGGTTAATGCATGTGCAAGATTTGGGAAGAGTGCCCATGAGAGGGAGAATTTGAATTCAAATTTGAGAGTAAATGCTAAGTGGGGGACAAGAAAATGAGCAATAAATGCAATGTTGGAGGGACAAATCAACTTGCCTTTGAATTCAAAAATTGAGGGAATATTCCCCATAAATGCCATGTTGATGGAAAATCTTGGATTTAATAAATCAATAAATTGATTTATATGTGCAAGTGGAGATATCTAGAGAATGCAAGTGGGTGAGATTAGTATTTAATCAGGGTTAGATTAAATAGATGATGATTATGCAGATTTAATGATGATTAGGTGAGTTTGACTTTTAGGACTTTGATATTTGATTTATTTAAATCAGAAAATGATGGAATATGATTTTGGATTTGATTTAAATGGATGTTTGATTTATTAAAAGGCTGATGATAATGTTTATTTGATTTTAAATGACCTTAGGAGATGAGATTACCTAATGAATGGATGAAGGTGAACCTAATTAACTGAATGAGTGGATGCACATTGAAGCCCGATTTACTTGATGAATGCATAATGCTAATTTTGCATGTCTACAGTTAGAAAAGACAAGTCTAACATAACAATGAAAGAGGAACACTATGAACCAATTGAAATATTCAAAGACAAGCTTCTCAAGCTTGGAAAAGTCTATACCAAAGAAGAACAACAAGCCTTTGCCTTGATTGGAAAGGAATGCGGTGATATATTTGCTTGGAAGTATGGAGATGTGAAGGGTTTTAACCTTGAGTTGGCCCAACACACAATTGAGCTAGAACCCAATGCGAAACTAGTGAGATAGAAGCAAAGGCCACTGAATCCCAAGTTGGAACACCTTATGAAAATAGAATTGAACAAGCTAATTGAAGGTAGTATTATCTTTCCAATAAAGCAAACCTCTTGGGTTTCTTTCTTGGTGCCTGTTAGGAAGAAGAATGGAGAGATGAGGTTGTGTGTGGATTTTTCGTGATCTAAACAGAACTTCACTCAAATATCACTATCTGCTACCTTCAATGGAACAAATATTGCAGGTTGTTTCAAGTTCAGAAAGATTCTCATTGCTAGATGGTTATTCGAGGTATAACCAAATTTTGGTTAAAGAAGAAAACAAATTTAAAACAACCTTCACCACCAAGTGGGGAACTATGGCTTGCAAAAGGATGCCCTTTGGTTTGTCTAATGTAGGGGAAACATTTCAAAGGGAAATGGATATGGCCTTTCAAGGCCTTATTAACAATTTTTTTCTTGTGTAATTAGATGATATTACTGTATTTTCAAAGAAAGTTGACGAACACTTTGCTCATTTAAGGTAGATCTTTGAAAGATGCAGAGAGTACAAGGTGTCATTAAACGCCCAAAAGAGTATTTTTGCATTCCATGAGGGGAAGGTTCTAGGTCATATTGTTTCAAAGCACAGTATCACCATTGACCCAAAAAGAATCACAACTATTTTAGCTATACCCCTGCCTACACATACGAAAGGTTTGCAGAGTTTTCTAGGCAGGATTAATTTTGTTAGGAGGTTCATTCCTAACATAGCAGCTTTATTTCAGCCACTTACAGCTATGCTGAAGAAGAATATTCCATTCATCTGGAAAAGAGAATGTAAGAAAAATTTTAAACAAATAAAAGAGGCACTTGCAGCAACCCCAACTCTTATTAACCCAAATTTTCATAAGGACTTCATTTTATATGCATTTGGGAGTGTTGATACAATTTCAACCATGCTCTATCAGCAAAATGAAGAAGGATTAGAGCAACTTGTGGCTTTCTTTAGTCAAGTTTTGTATGATTATGAAGTTAAATATTCATTTGTTGAGAAACATGTATTAGCTGTAGTAAGAAGCCTCAAATCATTTAGGCATATGCTATCAAATAACAGAGTACGACTGCTGGTTGCTCATTCAATAGTTAAAGTTTTTATGCTTAGCAAATACATTAATGATAAGAGAGTCAGTTGGATCACAAAAGTGATGGAATATGACATTGAAATTAAGGTCACCAAGCTCATTAGAGGCAAAGGCCTATGTGCATAGCTTGCTAGAAATGTAGAAAATAGCAAAACAATTGATCAACAAGCTGAAACAGTGCTCAACAATGAAGAACAAGCTAATGTTCTAGTTATAATAGAAAATTGGATTTAAAAAATGGTCCATTACTTGCACACAAGTGATTGTCCTAAAGGTTTGGACAAGTCCAAACAAAGGTATTACAAGCTTCAAGCCATTCCTTTTGCTGTAATTGATGGAATTTTGTACAAAAAGGATTATAATAATGTTTTTCTCAAATGTGTTGAACCATAACAAATTGAAAAAGTTCTGAAAGAATTTCATGATGGGCCCTCTAGAGGCCACTTTGCACCAAGAAAAACAACTTTGAAGATAATGAGAGCTAGGTATTATTGGCTTGAATTATTTAAAGATTCCCGTGCTTGGGTCAGAAAATGTAACAAATGTGCAGTGTTTGTAGGAAAAAAAAGCTTGTAGCTCTTCCTTTACATCCAATTCAAGTGGAGTAGCATTTCGGCAAGTGCGGACTTGACTTCATTGGTCCCATAAAACCAACTTCAAGTGCTAGGCATAGATGGATATTAATAGCAACATATTACTTCATGAAGTGGACTGAAGCAATTGCACTAAAGGATGCAAATGAAACATCTATCTTGAATTTCTATCAAGACTTGGTTTCTAGGTTTGGTACCCCAGATTCAATCATTTCTGGTAATGCTTTAGCATTCATAGGTTTAAAAGTTTTAGATTGGTTAGTAAAGCATAATATTTATCTGAATACTTCTTCAAACTATTACCCTTAGGGTAATGGACAAGAAAAGTCCACTAACAAAAACTTAATAAAGATCATAAATAATACAATCCAGGATAATCAAAGAACCTATCATGAGAAGTTGAAACTATCCCTTTGGGCTTATAGGATAACACTTAAAAGGGCAATAGGTAATTCACCTTACCTTCTAATATATGGTAAAGAGGCTAAAATTCCTATCTCACTTGAGCTGCCTACATTAAGTATGATCAAAGAACTGGATTTGCTTGATGAAGAACCTATGGAAATTAGGCTTGCACAGCTAATGGATCTGAAAGAAACAAGAAAAGAGGCATTAAGGAATTTGGAGGTTCATCAAGCTTAGATGAAAAGGACATTTGACAGAAAAGTTGTCCCAAGAACTTTTAGAGAGGGAGATCTAGTATTTAAATGGGATGAACTCAAGAGCAAACTAGGAAAACATACAAATTTTGATGCCATGTGGGATGGCCCATACATTATCATAGAATACAAAAAACATAATGCATTCCAGCTCTCAAATTTGGATGGTGAGGTGTTTCCAATCCTTTTTAACGAGATTCACCTCAAACAATGTTATTGAGGATCAAAAGTTTGTAGATGCATATAGTAAAGTAGAAGTTTTCCTTTCAATAATTGCTTAGTGCACAATAGTTTTATTTTAGTTAAGTTATGTTTTCAATAAGTGCAGATGATGCATAGTTTTCTAACTCTTTCTTAAAAAAAGTTATGCAAGTTTCTTTTAGTTTTATTTGCTATTGAGTTACAAAGGTTTTTGAGTTAAAAAAGATAGAAAAATGGACTCCATGCCCAATGGATAAGCAAGGAAACTAATCTTATTTGTTTAATAGGAAAACACCCCTAGGAGGTCACTAGAAGTGATACTAATTTTTAGCTTCCAACTTACATTAGTAAAATTTTATCAAACATTTGTTTGATGCGGTAGGAAAGCTTTGATGTATAAACAATCCAATCAACATTGACTTTCTGAATGAAGGCTTTTAAAAAGAATTGATTTATCATAATTATGCAACAATTTGGGTGAAATTGTTGAACAATCTGGAAAAATCAACAAAACATACTTCATTAAGAAAGCATACATTCAAAGGAGGTTTTTGTGAAGCTAAACTATTTTCTGCAGTTTATGTTTCAAATATGTTATTGCTATGTATCAGAAAAAAGGAAGGCAATTTTGAAACGAGGTATGTAAAAATGTCATTTCATCATGATTACAAAACATATGATTCAAATAGTTTCATTTAGTTATTTCATATTATGTAAATAAAAGCAATTTCAAATGAAGATACACAAGTCATTACATGATATGAAATAACTTATTTATTAAAAGCAATGTTTATGTAATCCCACACAAGTCGTGTGAGTAACTGTTCTATCAGATATAAAATAGAAAGTAATTACAAGGAAAAGAAGAAGCATAAAATTAGATATGGGACCCGTCATTGTTTGGTGAATGATGAATCTTGTTGTTGGAGGTTGTGCCAGCATCGTTGAAGTTGTCCAGTTGCTGCTCCAAGAAGGAAATCTGCAAGAATAGGAGATTTTAGAGCTTGGGGTTCTATACAAATCTCATGCATTTCTAATCAAGCAAGTACTTTTTACTTTATAACTGATAAAAAAGGAAAAATGAATAGCTGAATCCAAAATATCCAAAGGAAAACAACAAAAAGAATATTGAATTTCACTGTTTTTATCTAACTTGTTTGTTCACTGTGCAGGTATAGGTGCATGTTTCATTATTGGTTCATCATGATCAAAGTTGTTATCTGTGGTGGAAAACGTGGCTCCCACAAGGGTTGAGCCCAACACATAACACTAAAGCATCAAAGAAAACTATATTGATTAAAGAGTAGTTCTTTCACACAAGCAACAATTGAAAAATACCATGTTTCCCAAGCACATAAAGCAACCCTTTAAATTAGGAAATATAGAAATTTCCAAGGTTTTTTTTCAAAATGCTTAATTGATATGCAAGATTGAATAAAATGCTTCATTTACATCATGTTTCACATCATACATTGCTATCATAACATCATCCCAGCTGTTTTCATCATGTTTAATGCATATAGTAAGAAAATTTAGGCAGTCAAAATCATTTTGACTGATGGAGTAGCAAGGTGTGTATTATCATAGAAGTGATAGTGAATAGGCATACACAATTCAAGTTCACAATCAAAACAACACACAAAGTAGTGAAAGAGCTCATATGATGTTTACAAGAGCTCATGATGAAACATAATTGCATAAAATGGAAGCAATATATAGTAGTCCCCATCAAGGATTCAAGAGATACTCCAAGAACATACTCAAGCAATGCTTTTTTATTTCTATTGGAAAGGTAAGTTTTCTCCATAAATGGTGGTTTGCATAATAATCATCTGAAGTGCTAAAATATACAAGTTTCAGTGGAGGAGTGCACACAGTGGGTAAAAATGAAAGCAAGTGAACAAGTGCCATGAAGGCACTAAGGAGCTTCAACATAAAAGGAAAATGAAATACCCAAATGCTTACAAGTTTCCTTTCTGCAGCATAATAATGCAAGATAGAAAAAATTGAAAGTAAACACATGCTAGGAACAACAATACATGAAGTCACATTGAATAGTGAATAATACTTCTGGTTGATTATAATAGAGCAACAAATTTCAATGTATTTAATCATTTGTCAAGAGTCACTTGAAGAGTATTCAGCTCTAAAAGTAATAAATTGATGAATATTAAGTGCAAAAGCTTTGTCTTCTTCTATAGTATTATTATCTTGGTCATTACATTCATTCTTGGACATTGATGGGGGCATTTTCATCTCTTTTCTTTAAAAAGTAGCAAGGGTGTTTAAACTTACCTCTTCAAACAAGAAGCAAGGGTTTTTGAAACTTAGTTCATGGTTAAACAGTGGAGAAAAGAGTATTGAAAATAATATTTAGATCCATTATTAGCTTCAGTTACAACCAAATGAATACAATAGAGACTGAAGAATATAATTTCAAGCTAAGCTTCACAACCTGTGTGTGGTGTTTACAAAGTGTGATGCAACATAGAATATAGAATATGGAGAGATTTCAATAAAGGCATAGAAGCACAACAATATAAGTACCATTCAAACCAAAAGGGTAGGAAGGTTTTTATGTTTACATAGAGAAGATAATTCCTTGTTCTCATGAGTACAAAATAAATTGCAGTAACAGTGTGAAGCTTTCATCCCTATTTAAACATATTGTTGCTTCATGAAATGAGGGTACCAAGTATATTAAAAACATTGTGATTCCTGATGCAAATACCCACAGTCAAAATATGCACACAAAAGAAGTGATCAAGTTGACCGAGGTGGCTCTTGTTTCAAATAAAGTAAGGCTAGGGTTTTGAACCCTTAGAGCCATTTAAAGCCATTGAAATACTAGGGAAAAAATCATAAAAAGCACAGAATGATGCCAGAGGAGTATACTTCAGAATACGACCAAGAGGAAAAACCATAATACATTTGCAAAGAAGTTTCAAAATGCATTTTATAAGCTTTTGTTCATGGCGTCCTTTTCTATACTCTCTTTTCTCTCTTTCAGAAGAAAACCCAAAATTATACATGGAGGCCGCAGCTTATTAAAGTTTTTGTGCCCTCAAAAATTTTTAGGAGCCTTCATTTTTTCTTGCAGATAAAACGACCCATGTTTTTTTAATACTTCAAAAGCATTATACATAGAAAGGATTGAAGAATACAAGGAGCTTCAACAATGCAATGAGGAAAAAATAAAATACCTAGATGAGGTAAGTGCATGTCATGGGAAGGAACAAAATTTTCCCTAATTTCATTCATTGGAACTCTATTAAATCTCATTATACAGTAAATGATAAGGAAGATGCAAATTACACAGAGAATATCTTACACCTTATTCACTATAAGAGAAGACTTTCAAAAAAGAAACCATGGTGGTGGCTTCAAGAATTCTCCAGAGTCTCAGATCAAGCCCGTTCATGGCAGCCTTAGAATGATGAAAGAAGAATACAGTCAGAGATACATAGAAAAAATACATGAGAAATGTGCGTGGCTGTAGCCTGAAAGCCCACAATTGGCTTCGAAATGGAGAGAAAAACCAAATTTATTGACTCAGAGTAGCTTACCTTGCACTTTTTCTATAGAAATCTTCAGAAAATCAACTAGAACAGAGCAAGAAATGGAGAAGAATAGGCTCCAAACCCTACCCATTGGCGGTGCAACAGAGTTTTCTCTCAAAATGAAATGTGAAAATGAGATTTTGATTAGGTTTCGAGTGGCTTTTACTCAAAATCCTAATTCGAATGATAGGAATTTTTTCCTAAGTTTCAATAAAATCATTTCATTCTTCTTTTTCCATGGTCTTGACTTATCAAGTCAATCGACCTAGTATCAAAGGTGGCCCGTGAGTTATGGTGGAGTTTGAGAATTTAAAAGGGATTTTGTTATTATTTTCAAACTTTTAAAAATCCCTTTTAAATTTTACATGCATATTGTATTCTAGACATTGTTAAGTGCAATATGATATTGCCTTAATATTGTTTTAGGAAATTCTCTATCAAAGAGAGATGGAAATTTAATGTAATACTTGGCTTGTCATTTTTGCATGATAATTAACAAAAATAAAAATATAATTAAATATTAAAGGTATTGTTACCTTAATATTTAACATGTAATTGGAGAAGGAAGAACAACTACATATTAAATATTAAATTAATCACGCCGATTATCTTTAATATTTAGTCATATAGTTACCTTTTCTAAAAAATCATGCAAAGGTGATAACTGAAGTGATGCTTGGGTTAGATCATGCAAAGGTGGAGACTTCAATTTATTTTCAGTCAACTAATCATGCAAGGATTAAATGGAGTAAATGGTGGAGATTCCTGCGATATTACTTCATTTTCACATCAGTTTAGAGGATCTTTCAGTCATGCACGACATGGGGATTAGTTTGCAACATTCAGTGTTTAGTTTACTTCAGTTGTGGGACCTATTTGTGAGGATTTTCTTCTTTTCTCATGAGAGGATATTTTGAGATATTTTTCACTCTCAGTTGGTTTTCAGTTCTAGCTCTTGGTGCTTTGGAGTTACCATCTATTGTATATAATGAGAAAAGAATTAGTCTTTTTCTCAGTTCTTGTTTTCTTCCTTTGCATTTAGCAAAGAGAATATCTTGTAACTCAACTTTTATTTTGATTAACATACAATAGTGATCCGTAAAGCGGAAGGGATCTATGACAAACGTTGCTTAAGTGATTATGAACAAAGGCCTAAAGACATCAACAATGGAGTAGCAGGAACATTAATCAGAGAGAATTCAAAACATAGAACCAAGAGAAAGATAAGGAGACACCAATTTGATTACGAAGTTCGCCACAAACGTGACCAATCTATTGAAATGTTCTAAAATGGCAAGCTCAATCTAGTGACCAACCTATTGAAATGTTCTAAAATGGCAGTACAATCTGCACTGGAGCCTCTTGCAACATTGCTTCACAATATCTTGTAACCTTCCACAAAGTCATACAAAAATTCTCTCACACACAAACCCCTCTCAAAAAGCTCTCACAGCTCAGGATAATAACCAAAGAGTAAGAAAATTGACTCTGCCTAAAGGTTCCGCTACAAGATTAGAACATCATTCCATCAAAACTCAAATACTCCTAATTCCCTCTAAAAATTCTCTCGCAAAAGTCTCTCAAAGACTAAGAGAATGGGATACAATGGAGAATGAACAACTGATGGATGAGTGAGGAAGACTCTCCTAGTCTCCCTTTTATACTTGAAGTTGGGCCTATTTGGTTAAAACCAACAATTTTAGAATTTTCCCCTTAAATGGAAAAAATAAAAACCAATTCCCCACTTTTACAAATACAAACAATAATCCCCCTTAAAATAATTAAATTTGTTCTCGAGCCCTTGTTTATAGCTTATTCGGGATTTTAGTTTGAGGGGTTTGTTTATTTTCTTAAAAAATAACCATTTGTTGGTTATTTGGTTTAGGCTTCGGCCTAAACATTGGGTTATATAAAACCTGTGCCCGCAATATTCCAAACACGTTGCATGGTGCAACGGTCAACGTCCCTTTTAGAAGGCGTGCAGTTGGGAGTTCCAACCCCGCCGCATCTGTTGAAACCTCCACTTGGAGCTATCGAATACTCCAATAGAAACATCCATTAGCTATTCATTGAAGCTATTGCACGTGGCATAATAGTTTCATGCCTGGTTCAGAGGGGATAGGTCATGGGTTCAACACCCGACCACATACATTTTGCTAAGTTTAACAAACTCGTTGACAAAGGAAAATTGGAGGAAACATGTGTCCTGTTTAGGTTGAACCACGTGTTAGGAGACCATTCACCAAAAAATCCAAGTCAACATCCACATCAACCTACCACTTAGATGCCACATCACCAGAAGGACATGTCATCGCCCAATTAGCTGACCATGATGACATCATCAACCATGTCACCATGCCATGTCACTTGTACGGACTGACACGTGTCAACATCTGATTGGTCCAACTCAACATCCTTATGATGACCTATCTATCAAGTCAGCATGATGATGTCATGCTGACGTCAGCAACCGTACCACATGGTACCTTGGTCATCTAAGACTTTGACCAGCTATATCTCATGCATACGAGCTCCAATTTGCACGAAACGAACGCCATTGGAATCGTTACAATGAGACCTTCGCGATGAAGCCAACTTTGACCAATTTGGTGATGATGAATTTTCCACCTTTTTCCTTGTCCTTGATAGCTAAGTTGACCAGCCTTTGACCGAGCTTTGACTGGCGATATCTTGCACAAACGGACTCCTTTTTCGCTCGTTCAAGTTGCACCAAATTCAGAATTTTATGCTCTACACGATGGCACTGCTTTCGAGAGAAACTGGAACACTTCAATTTCAGGTCCTAAAGATCCACCTGGATCAAACCTCCCCACTGAAGAACTTTTGGTCCTCCAAAAGTGTATAGTTCCTTCAATAATCTCGCATTCAGCATCTTGCCACTTGCCACAATCTGAATCACCAGAACACACTGCCACATCTGCCTGTTGGGGTCTTACACTTCAACAATGTAGGAATTCACAACTCCTCATGATGCAGTTCAAAAATGGAAATTAAAACACCCAAAGCAAGAAGGAAAAAATGAGTATGATAAATCTATCCCTCAGTGCTTCTCACAGGTAGTTCACATTCTGCATCTCTCACCTTCTTCTGGCTTGCTTTTGTTGCTCCTCCAATTACTCGAGCATGGATTTGTGCCTCAGCCTGACATATTCCTTCACCCTTGTATTTTAGAATAGCTGATTCAAGGCTCCACCATACAACTCGGGTCACGTTCATCTGAAGCAATGAGGTCACCGATAACATCCTTCAAGAACTTCAATTGAGTTCAGATGTATCCTCAAAACGGCCTCAACTGAGTCTTCTAGCTGAGAACATGCAAGGTCACTATTGACCATTTTCAGCAACTCTCAAGCTGGGAAGTGCTTTTCAACTGAAGCTTCACACTTGAAAACTGCAAGTACAAGTCCTTAAAAACCCTGCAATGAGAAGTTACACAGTATTCTCCTTTCTAGATTACAAGAGATGTGGCTTCAAGAGCCAAAATATCAATCTCTAGAGAATTACAACTTCATAAAAACTGTTACAAACAATTGTATACAGATTTTTAATGCTCACAAAACAATACTAGCTTATCAACATACTCATCACACTACAAAAGATGTAATAAACACACAAATTGATATACTAGTTTGTTGAGCATTGTTCCCAGCTCCTACGAAGCTATTCAAAGGAACTCTCTTTCACAGGTTGCTCAAGCTGTGGTTGAATTTCTCCTAGGACTTCCTCAGAAGTGGTAGCTACTGCCAGCTCTGCTTTCGTCTCCTCAACTTTCTGGTGGTTGGGTCTCTCAGTAGACCTTGATCGACGATGAAGCTCTGGATGCAACTTCCAACACTTTGCCTCCCAATGTCCACTAATGCCACAGTGGTTGCAGAAGTCCCGAGCTCTAGAGGATTGTCCATCTCCTCCTCTGAATCCCAATCCTTGGTACCTTGGTCGCTTCTTCGCCTTGATCGGATTGGTGATGCCTTGCTCAGAAATACCAAAGCCTTTCCCTCTGAAGCCCATCTTCCCGAGTAGCTTCGATCCTATGCCTCTTGTGTGCTTCTCGAAGTGTGCAAAGGAGTCTTGCTCCTCCTCTGTTGACTTCTTTTGTTTGATGGAAGAAGAGGCTTCGAGATAGTTACTGTCACTATCAGGTAGATTGAGAGTCTGAAGGTACTCCATCTATCGACAGTAAGCACACTCTACTGTACCAGAAGAGTAAGCCCAACCATGGCCACAAGCAAATCTAGCCATGGGCCTCGTTGCTGAAGAAGCTCCCGTACTATCAGGTAGTGTAAGTGAGGAGTATGAGGATGATCTATCCTTGGAATGCGGACAAAAACCACATATGTGTCCACTCCCTGATACAGGAGGACTTTTCCTGTTCCGCTTCTCTAAGATGTCCTACAACAACATTTGTAGTCTTTCCTTCTCCATGTTGGATTCCTCCAACAACCACTGGAGTTCTACATTCTTTGTCTGCAAGTGTCGATTGGCTTCTTCCAACTCTTGTATCCTATCAGCCTTCTCTCGATGGTCTCGATAGAGTTCTTCAACCATGCCTTTCATTGACATGAAATCATCCACCATGGATGGGGTCAATGTCAGCCTTGAAGATTCACCCTTTTCTGATGCCATCTTTGCTCCAAACTCCAAATGTCCACCAAATGAAAAATGACTCACAATCACTCCTACAAAACCAGCCAAACAAGGCTCTGATACCACTTGATCCGTAAAGCAGAAGGGATCTATGAAAAACGTTGGTTAAGTGGTTATGAATGAAGGCCTAAAGACATCAACAATGGAGTAGCAGGAACATTAATCAGAGAGAATTCAAAACATAGAACCAAGAGAAAGATAAGGAGACACCAATTTGATTACGGAGTTCGCCACAAATGTGACTACGTCTCCAGGCCGAGCTCAATCGAGTGACCAATCTATTGAAATGTTCTAAAATGGTAGTACAATCTCCACTGGAGCCTCTTGCAACACTGCTTCACAATATCTTGTAACCTTCCACAAATTCATATAAAAATTCTCTCACTCACAAACCCCTCTCAAAAAACTCTCACAGCTCGGGATAATAACCAAAGAGTAAGAAAATTGACTCTGCCTAAAGGATCCGCTACAAGATTAGAACATCATTCCATCACAACTCAAATACTCCTAATTCCCTCTAAAAATTCTCTCGCAAAAGCCTCTCAAAGACTAAGAGAATGGGATACAATGGAGAATGAACAACTGATGGATGAGTGAGGAAGACTCTCCTAGTCTCCCTTTTATACTTGAAGTTGGGCCTATTTGGTTAAAACCAACAATTTTGGAATTTTCCCCTTAAATGGAAAAAATAAAAACCAATTCCCCACTTTTACAAATACAAACAATAATCCCCCTTAAAATAATTAAATTTGTTTTTGAGCCCTTGTTTATAGCTTATTCAGGCTTTTAGTTTGAGGGGTTTGTTTATTTTGTTAACAAATAACCATTTGTTGGTTATTTGGTTTAGGCTTCGACCTAAACATTGGGTTATATAAAACCCGTGCCCGCAATAATACAAACACATTGCATGGTGCAACGGTCAACTTGCCTTATAGAAGGCGGGCGGTTGGGAGTTCCAACCCCGCCACATCCGTTGAAACCTCCACTTGGAGCTACCGAATACTCCAATAGCAACATCCATTAGCTATTCATTGAAGCCATTGCGCGTGGCATAACAGTTTCACGCCCGGTTCGGAGGGGATAGGTCGTGGGTTCAACACCCGACCACATACATTTTGCTAAGTTTAACAAAATCGCCGACGAAGGAAAATTGGAGGAAACATGTGTCCTGCTTAGGTTGAGCCACGTGTCAGGAGACCATTCACCAGAAAATCCAATTCAACATCCATGTCAACCTGCCACTTAAATGCCACGTCACCAGAAGGACACGTCATCACCCAATTAGCTGACCATGATGACATCATCAGCCATGTCACCATGCCACGTCACTTGTATGGACTGACACGTGTCAACATTTGATTGGTCCAACTCGACATCCGTATGATGACCTATCTGTCAAGTCAACATGATGATGTCATGATGATGTCAGCAACCGTACCACATGGTACCTTGGTCAACTGAGACTTTGACCAGCTATATCTCATGCATACGAGCTCCAATTTGCACGAAACGAACGTCGTTGGAATCGTTACGATGAGACCTTCGCAATGATGCCAACTTCAACCAATTTGGTGATGATGAATTTTCCACCTTTTTCCTCGTCCCTGATAGCTAAGTTGACCAGCCTTTGACCGAGCTTTGACCGGCGATATCTTGCACAAACAGACTCCTTTTTTGCCCATTCAAGTTGTGCTGGATTCAGAATTTTGTGCTCTATGCGATGGCACTACTTCCGAGAGAAACTAGAACACTTCAATTTCAGGTCCTGAAGATCCACCTAGATCAAATAGTACCTTATTTTTAGCATATTGTTCGAGTTTTTGTAGAATTTTCATTCAAAATATTCAAAATAAATATAGTTTACCTTCGAAGCTTCTGGTGTTTTATATCTTTTAAGTGATTTGATGCAAGTTTAATGTGTTTCAAACCATAAACCTTTAAATTTTTCTCGTTTATTGATGCATATACACAATTGCAATTTATCACATGTCACTAATTGTGCTTTAAAGTTTATATTTTCTCTTAATTTGTGAAAACCTAGTTTTCCTTAGTGAGGTAAAATTAAGCAGAGCCTTTTAGTGAAACATTTATGTGATTAAGGTGCTCAAGTTGAGTTGTGTTAATAGTTTTTTTTAGAGTATTAGTGTGAATCAGTCTACATTTAGTTTTCTTTTGTGCATCACCTCCTAGAAGTAGTTTATCATTAGAGTTTCATTTTGTTATCTTTATCCCTTTTCCCACACAAATCGTTAGATTATAGGACATCAAAAGGGGAACCAGCCCATAACTTGGAGGTCTGTCCTCTTTATAGGGTACCCACAACTTGAGGATATTCCAGTGTTACACAAGATTGTTGAGCTTTTTAGCTTTGTGTTCAGGTGCAATCCCTCATGATAATGTTCAGTTATGTCATGTGTCTTCATGTATGCTTCATGTTGTCAACATGTATGTTTGTGTATGTTGTCTTGCTACATTTAATACACATGTGTGTTCTTTTGTGCTTATGTTAGTTTGCCATGGGATCTTGGATTCTAGGGCTTGTGCACTCCCCTTTGATCCTTTGTAATCCCACCAACTCAACATTTGGACAATCAAACCCCTCTTAACATATTTTTCTACTTTAGTGTGAGTTTGAGCATACGTTCATACTCACTAAAGTGGAGGCTAAATGTAGCATTGTAAATTGTTATCCTTGACAATTTTGCACGATATTTTGCTCCCCCTTAAGTTATTGAACCTAATTGAACACCTAATCTCCTAAATTATGCATTCCATGTCCCATTTTAAACAATTACTGATAAATTGAAAACAAAAAATAAATGCATTCATCTAATACTTTGCCCCTAACACCTTAATTTTTGAAAATAAAGTTGGGACATATTCCCCCAGGGTGAATTAGTCCCCCTATTTTGGCTCCAAATTCAAATATATTGGTGCTGATATTTTATTATTTGAAATTCAAATGTCCAAATTTAGCTCTCAAGTTTTTTTTTTTTGGAAATTAGAATAATTGCATATAAATACCTAGTTATTCCATCATTTGAAGACTAACGGGAAAATCTAGTAAGAATTTATTATCAAGAGCATTATCAAGCAACTCAAGAGAAACATTTTAGAGATTTATTGTAGCAATTAAAGATACAAGTGCCATGTCAAAGTGTATGTGAGTTCTTGTTTTCATGTTTATGTTTGTGAAGACTAATCCTTGTAGATCTTCAAGCAATTTAAGAAATTCAAGCAAGCAAGATTCAAACCTTGAGGAGATGTGCATGAATTCAATCCTTCAAGGAAGCCATTGAAGGGTGGTCAATTGTAGCACTTTTTTGATCCATCATTCCTTCCTATAATTTATCTTTTTATCATTGACATTGTTGTTGTGGAAATGGAAACACTGACACAGGGTTTGACTAAGGCAAGCCCCTAAATTCCACAACCCTTCTTCTCTCTTTGAATGTGTAGGTTTTAGATCTCAAGAAGATTGAAGGAGGCTTGAATATTAATTAGTTATTGTTGCAATAAAAACCTTACACCTTGACAGCAAACAAAAACTCAATTACAAAAATATCTAACAATGATATGACAATACGACAAGTGAAAACAAAAATCTCTAATATGGCACCAAAGAATTGCAAAAATAGATATGAAATCCCTCTACAAGGATGTATTTTCCTAGGGTGAATTAGTGCTCCAAAATTAGCTTCAAACTTGTAGGACATGTGCACAGTGTCTTTCTCTATCCATTTCAATTGTCTGAATTTGGCTGAATTTCTAAGTTTGTTGTATTTACATTAGAATAGTAAATTGCATCATTAGCCTAGTCATTGCATTGCATTTCATTCTTAGGTCCCTTTTCGATTTGGTCAAGGGTTGGTTAAATGAACTTTCAAGTTGTAAGTCAATCATATATCTTGTCCAAATCCATCAAACCCTTGCTACCTCAAATCTCTAATGAATCATTTGAAAAATCACCTAAACCCTAGAGTGCAATCCTAGAGTTTCCCATTTTTTATGTTATGTATATATATATATATCACTATAGATTTAAATATAATATATTGTAATATTTGTATGATGGTGAAATCTGCAACTTGTTAAAACCTCCAACACATTAGCATGGTTAGTTTAAAACAAAGCAAATAACATCATCTCTATGAAATAATACATCAATGCTTTCCAAATGCAAACAAATGACAAAAGCAAGCTAAATAAACATATGAAAAACATGAAGTATGCTTATCTCATAGTGGATTGATGCTATTGCGGAAAATATCCCTTTCCCAACCCTTGATAATGCAAATGATGATGATGGACAAAATCAGTTCTCAAATGAAGAGAGTGACTTTGCATAAGCTCTGTAGATGAGATACAAAGATTGTGGAGTTGTGAAGGATTTGATTAAGAATGAAGCCTCTATTTGTAGATTCTCAAGTTGAAAGAATGCTTATGAGAGAGAAATGTGGGATAAAAAGCAAGCCAATGAAAATAGGCCACTTGTCAAGTTGTGATAGGTTGAGGGATGTGCAAGATTTGGGAAATGTGCCCAAGAGGGGGAAATTAAAATTTGAATTTGAGAAATAATGCTTAGTTTGACTTGTGCAAGGGACATGTAAGAGCCATGTAAGAGCTCATAAATGACTTGTTGGATGTACATGTCCACTTGTTTTTGAATTCAAACTTGAGGGAATATTCCTCAAAGATGCCATGTTGATGGAAAATGTTGGATTTAATAAATCAATAAATTGATTTATTTGTGCAAGTGGGAATATCTAGAGGATGTGATGGGTGGTTAGGTTAGGTTAATTAGGATTACATTAGCTTAATAGTGATTAGGTGAGTTTGACTCTTATGACTTAAATATTTGATTTATTTAAATCAGAAAAGGATGGAATATGCATTTGGATTTCAATTTAATGAATGTTTGATTTATTTGATTAAAGGGATGATGCTTGATTTATTTAATTTAAATGAACAACCTTAGGAATGAACTTAATGAGTTTAATTTACTAGATGAATGGATGAAGGTGAACTTGATTAATTTAATAAGTGGATGAATGTGAAACCTGGTTTACTTGATGAATGGACCTAATTGAATGCATAATGCTAATTTTGCATGTCTACATTTTGCCCCTCTTTTAAGCAATGTACTTGTTGCATTGGTTCAAAGAATAAACTTGCCGCAATTGAAATTCAAATTTTTTTTTATATATTATCTTAAACAACTTAAATGATGATATGATGTGATGATGGATGAGATGGATGATGTGATATGCTACGATTATGAAAATGTATGATTTATGAGATGCTTAGACTAATAGATCTATATTATGATGATGATTATGCATTTCTTATGATATGCAGAATGTTGATGGTTTGTGGATGCAGGATGGATGCACTGGTGATGATGACAAACTACTCATGACATGATGTGAGTGTGGAAAAGAATAAATTAGATGATGACAAGAGGATCCAACAAGCCCATGATGTAACGAGAATTTATTAGAGATGATGATGATGATAGATGATGATGATGATGATGATGATGATTCACTTATCAAGGATTGGAATTTTAAAAGGGCTACTTACCTTATGTTTGATAACACACATAGGCACGATGCATCAAGGTAAAAAGAACCAGGATGGCGTTGTACCTAGTGTGATGGACTTTGACTCGATAAACAGATAGGAGTATTCTTATTCACACTTGACATACAAAAACCTTGCTAGGACGTACCTAACAAAGAAAGTATTTGCCAAGTTATTTTACAAGAACATCCAACAAGCACAATAGACGAAAGATAATGATCGTGCCCCATTCCTATCTCTCTAAATCCTTCGTTCGAATATCATTGAGAGGTCCTTGGAATGAACACAATAAGATAAATCAAAAGAAAAGATCAAGTATGCAAACAAGCCAATGTTCTTCATACCTTCAGCCAGAGGGATGTGTTTTGATAGGATAAGAATCCAAGGTGATATCCAAAATGATGCC
>VDFB02271358.1:1016678066-1016829124 GCA_007258455.2 Sequoia sempervirens
CAACAAACCGCTAGTGGTTAATGCTAGTGGTTAGTCTAACCACCAGGTTTTCCCCCAAACCCTTTTGGAGTAGTTTTGGTATTTTGGCCATAACTTTTGCGTCCGAACTCGTATTTTCAAAAACAAAATATTGCCAGAAAGCTAGTTTTGAGCCCGATCCAATGGTGCAGGTTTGTTTTCCTGATTTTTCTGTTATGTTGTAGTTTTTTCTAGTCAAATTTAGATCATCATTTTTGCGCTTATGGGGGCATATCTTTTGCATACAATCTCCATTTTTTGAAAATGAATAGGTGTTGGAAAGTTGGTTCAGTTCCCTACACAGTGATTAGAATTATTTTTGCATATTTTCACTAGGTACATTTTATTTAGCTTTTGGTGTTTACACAATTTGCTTAATTACTTGGACTTCTTGGCACTTGGGAGTGCTTTGTTTGCGTCATTTGGCTCTATTTCACATGATTTTCAGTAAAGTTAGTTTTGTTAGATGTTTTCATTTGAAGAGTAATCATGGGTTTTTCTACTCACCCTTCAGTTGTAATCCTGGAATGGGATAAGTATGAGTCATGGGCAAAGGGCATACTTACACATTGTAGGTGGATTAATATTTTGCCTCATTTATATGACCTCATACCTGAACCAAACACACAAGGGGGGAAATAGCTTGGGATATCGTTAGAGATCATTTAGTAGGACTAATATGTTCTAGTCTCAATTTTGACACTATGTGTGTTGTATCGGACACTAATTGTCCCCACACACTTTGGAATCATCTTTGGGAGATCCATGGAGACCCCAATCTCTCTCCATACCTAGAGGATCCTACTTCAGATTGTCTCTTACCCATGGCTACTACAGATTGTATACCCATTGATGATGCTACATTAGAGGACCTAGAGTATCTAGCAGGTCTTGCACATTCTGATGGATCAGAGGCTTGTCTCTAGGGAAAACTTTAAGAAACCCGCCCCTCGGAGAAGCTGTAAAATCATGGCAAATATTTCATACTTCCCAAAAAAAATTAATTTTAGAGGCAATTTTTTTTGTTTTGCGTGAAAAAAAAATCCCCATTGGCGAATCTTTTGTAATCGCTAAAAGTCTGTGGAAAATCCTAGAAAAATGCATTTTTTTAAAAACCACTAAAATATTTTCATTGGTGATTAAAATCTATTTTCAAACCAATAAAATATTTCCATTGGCGAATTAAACCTGTTTTCAAATGAGAAAAAATAATTTTGTTGGCAATTTTTTTTTTTCAAACTAAAAAATAAAATTCATTGGCGAATTAAACCTATTTTCAAATGATTAAGAAAAAAACATTGGCGAATTAAACATAATATCAAACTAATAAAAAAATTCATTGGCCGATTAAATTTAGTGGCGAATCCACTACCATTCGATGAATTTTCAATGGACGGCTATACTTGCATTCCGGAAGTATATCTCTCAAGCACTAGATTTGTGAATGGAAACCTCTAGAATAACACTAGAACCATTAGATGTGGACACGTGGCGAGATCAAGGGTCATCATTGTGGTAATTAATCCGACGGGTTGGATTTTGGCGATGAGTGATAGAAGAACTTAAGTGGCAGAAATATGCACATGCATTAAGTTTGTTTTAAAAGAGGGACCGCCTAGAAAGAACGTACGACCAAGGCTTAAAAACTTAAGAATGTTTTACACAAAGGATGTGGCACATAAATCTAACCATGACCGTTTGATGAATTTTTGATGGATAAAGTTCTAGAAGTATATCTCTCAAGCACTAGATTTGTGAATTGAAACCTCCGGAATAACAGTAGAACCGTTAGATGCGGATGCGTGGCGAGATCAAGGGTCATCATCATGGTAATGAACCCGACGGGTTGTATTTTGGTGATGAACGATAGAAGAACTTAAGCGGCAGAAATATGCACATGCATAAAGTTTGTTTTAAAAGAGGGACTGCCTAGGAAGAACATAGGACCAAGGCTTAAAAATTTAAGAATGTTTTTTTTTATCAGTGATACTTTTGTATTTTATTAATTATAAAGCAAAAGATACAAATTCTATAAAGTTCGCAACATCCAAAAACTACCAAAAAAGCTGACCAGTGATAATTGTTTATTTTATTAATTATAAAGAAAAAGATACAAAGTCTACAAACTTAGCAACATCCAGAAACTACCAAAAAATTTGATCGGTGATACTTGTTTATTTTATTAATTATAAAGAAAAAGATATAGATTCTACAAGCTTAGCAACATCCAAAAACTACCAAAAAAGATGAATAACCAGTTCAAAAGCTAGAGTATTAGAACTTCCCTAAACAACTACACCTTTGTACTACTCAAACGAGTAACGACCTATACCCAAGCTGTAGAAAGATTACAATTTCATAGCCAATCCAGGATTAACCCTGAAATTTTGATGCAGAGGCTAAAAAAAAAAAAAAAACTACACTTTACATTAACCATTATTACTCATTCTTCTTCAAAGACTTGCCCATCTCCAGCGGCAGTATCTCCTTTAATGGTTTTGGCTTCTGCCGTGGACGCAGTCCCTTCTTTTCGCATATCTCCTTTCTGGCAACTTCTTTTAGATTCTCTATTGTTTCCTCTAATGCCATTAGCTCAGCACAAATTTTAAGTGCTTTCCACCCACGCTCGTCTCCTTCCCGCCATCGGTCTTTAGTGTGACTCTCTGGCCATCTGATAAAGAGGTGATTTAAATCCGCAAGCTCTGGGCCCCCTCCATCCATTCCCTCTATTTTTACCAACCCTACTCCTGGTATTGCCCGTTGCAGAATGCTTTCCATGTCCACTAAAAAATATTTATGCACCAGAGTTTTCATTACTCTCCTCACCTCGTTCACCAGTTCTCCTAAGTCTAAACCCCAAGCCATGACCAATGAATAGATATCCATATTCGTTTTGAATCTATGTGTCAATTTTTTGAATCCATCCCCCAACATTATTTGAACTGCTTGCACCACCTACTCTTCCTTGTAGAGAAATAAACCTTGCAGCCTCTGCACAGACGCTTTACCCACAAAGGGGTCCAGCTTCCTTTGCGATGTCATGGTGAAACTGGCCTCCATTGCTTTTATGTTTCACTGGCTTCCAACCTATCACCCGCCGCCGAAAGGATACAATCCTATTATCCGTACACTTGAACTTGAAGAAGCATTGAGGGTGATAGGTGAATGTCATTATAACACCTCATTTTGCTAGCCTTCTCCATAAATGCACTGTGCTTGTCACCTTTCCTATCTTAATTCACCAAAGTCATGGTTTTGGTACTTTTGCTAACCTTACTACCTTAGTAACTTAGTTGCAAGTATTTCTTGGTCATCTTTGTCGTCGGTGGGTTGGAAATTTCAAAAAAAAAAAACTTCAGACTTTGGTTCTAAGGTTCCAAATTTTAGCGACAACGCGACATTATGGACCAAGACCATTCGACGAATTTTTGATGGACGGTTGTAGTTGCATTCTGGAAGTATATTTCTCAAGCACCAAATTTGTGAATGGAAACCTCTAGAATAACACTAGAACCATTAGATGTGGACATGTGGCTAGATCAAGGGTCATCATCGTGGTAATGAATCCGACGTGTTGGATTTTGGCGATGAGCGATAGAAGAACTTAAGTGGCAGAAATATGCACGTGCATTAAGTTTGTTTTAAAAGAGGGAGCTCCTAGGAAGAACGTAGGACCAATGCCTAAAAAATTAAGAACGTTTTACAAAAAGGATGTTGCAAATCAATCTAACCATGACCATTCGATGAATTTTTGATGGATGGTTGTAGGTGCATTCCGCAAGTAAATCTTTGAAGCAGTAGACTTGTGAATTGAAACCTTCAGAATAACAATAGAACCATTAGGTGTGGAAATGTGGTGAGATCAAGGCTCATTTCTCTCTTTTCAATGACTTGACGTATTCCATTTCATTTAATTGAAATTCTCAATCTTTTTGAAGAACATGTGGTTGTCGTACTGCTCGCGGTGATTAATACCATATGAACATCCAAAGTGATTGATTGGAAAACTCATGAGTCATAGCTTTAATGAAACAAGATTTTTAATGATTTTAAATTTTCATAATTCATATCGTTTGAGTGACATTGGAGTCTAGCGATTTTGACAGTTTTTCACTTGTCAGCTTGAGGTACAGTTTGCATGCAGCCAAACATCAATCAAATTAAACATTTTAATTGTACATGTAAGGCTTAAGTTATTGTTACACAAATCGATTAAGTTGGTTTTTTGGTTTGCACAAATTGCCATTATGAATCATGATTATACAGTATACGTAACCTCATAGTGCACACGTGACACGTGTGAGGTGTACATAGGAACCAAGATGGTAGTGGCACTATTGGCAGCATTGTTGGCCCAAAAATAACTAAATAAGGATAGTGACTAGTGAGCACAACTAAAATCATTCGTCGAAGGCTAAAGGCCTTACTATTGAGTGCAATGTTCGAATTGTCATAAGGGTTTTCATTTTGTATGGTTAATAAGGATTCAGGAAGAAGATCATGTGGCATTATTAGGGATACTCTAAATTCTCTTGCCTGTAGTTATGTAGTCATAGAGTCAATGACCAATTTTGTTCAGGCTTCAAGTTCAGAATGGGTGGAATTGGAAACAAGTTAATTTGGTTCACCTAACTTCTCTGACAGGTTTTGAACTAGGAGAGGTACTCTGATGGGCATAACCACTATTGCCAATGCATAGAAGCTACAAGTAAAAGATGGGAGCACTTTTACAACCCCTCATCTTCTGTATGACTTTGATTTTCAAAGGGGAGAAGTACATTTTTTATCGTCACAGCTCCCATTTCCCCAGTTTGATTGGCACCCTTTTCTCCATGCATTCATTTTCAAAGCTACTGGCTGATCCGGGAAGTCCCATGCATTTATTTTCAGAGCCGATGGTTGACTCGGAAAGTCCCATTATTTTCAGAAAAACATGTATTACATTTACGTTTTCACTAGTGGTCCAACAGAAGCTTGGTGCATGCACTTACATTTGTATTTGTACTATGTAATAATGTGACATTGTCATTCAGTTACAATAAAATAAATGGTTGTGCTATTAAAAAGCAATTGGTGAAATCATAGTAATTGTGCTACTAAAAAGCATAGAAAAGCAATTGATGAATCTATTCATATCAGTTTTTTTTCCTTTAAGAAATTATCTATTTATGAAATAATTGCATGTAGATTTAAAACTTAAAAGTAAAACATAAAGCAATACAAATACTAAAGTTAAGTACTTGAATCGATTAACTTGGTTTTTTGGTTTGCGTGAATTGAGATTATCACTATAGTAACCCAACCTCACATGTGACACGTGTGAGGTGTACATAGGGACCAGGCTAGTAGTGACACTATTGGCGGCATTGTTGGCCCATAAATAAGGATAGTGAGCACAACTTAAATAATTCATTGAAGGCTAAAGGCTATACTATTGACTCTCGAGTGCAATGTTTGAATTGTCATAAGGGTTTTCATTTTGTAGGGTTAATAAGGATTTAGGAAGAAGATGATCTGGTATTATTGGGGATACTCTAAATTCTCCTTCCTATAGTTATGTAGTTAAGAAGTAAAAGACCAATTTCCTTCAAGTTTAGAATGGGTGGAATTGGAAAGAATTTGATTTGGTTGACCAAACTTCTCAGACAGGTTTTGAGCCAGGATGGGGAGCTCTGATGGAGATAAGTGCTCTCCAAGTGTATGGAAGCAACAAGTAGAAGATGGGAGTATTTTTACAACCCATCATCCTCTGCATGACTCTAATTTTCAAAGGGGATAAGTACTTTTTGTATCTTTAACAACTCCAATTTCCCCCATTTGATTAGCCCCCTTTCCCCATGCATATTTTTTAGAAACCATGATTGGCGGTGGCCCCCCTCCATGCATTTATTTTCAGATGACAGAGAGTCAGAGACCATGGCAGAAGCTTGGCGCTTGCACTTACATTTGTATTTGTACTATGTAATAATGTGAAATTAACAATTGTCATTCAGTTGTAATAAAAATAAATGGTTATGCTATTAATGTGATTATATGACATTGTAATTCCTTTTATTAAGTCCTTTGCAACATTAAGTGTTACTATGATATTAATGGTTGTGTTATTAATGTGACATTGTAATTCATTTTATAAAGGCATTGATGTGAATTCTAGCGCATTAAAGGTTGAAAACAACTTTAAAACACATGTTTACTATTTATAATATATATCATAAATTACTCAACTATTTGATGAAAATTTGATGTATGGTTGTAGTTGCATTCCGGAATGAAATGCATGAAGCGCTAGGGTTGCAAACCTAAACGTCCAAAATCACCCTATAACCATTAGATTTACAAAGATCAACGGTTTAGATTCTTTAGAATTTGTTGTCAATACAAGACTGAAAAAAGCACTTTCAGTTTATACTGCTAAGTGATTTTATTTTTAAGTGAGAGGGTTAGCACATAGGGAGATTTTAGTCTTCATTTTTCTCATTGTAACGCACCGTGGCACCACCCTGTTCTGGGTTCCACAGTTCCACTTCCGACAAAGCCATTCCAGAAATCCAGTTTCCATGACTGTCGGCATTAATCTTTCCAAGAATCAAAAGTCGGGTAAGTGAAAGAATTCATGTGGCTACGTTTCATCGTTTGACGTTTCTTAAAATCTTATTTTGTCAAACTTTGAAGTTTGGGTTTAGGGCTAAGAGACTTAAGAATTAAGAAAAATTAAGGAGGACTAATAGGGAATTCACAATTTCACATTGTATAAGCATGTCTACCAGCAATACCACTAGAGCAATGTCAGATAAAAAAATACATTATGCAAAATTGCTTAAAACCCTAGGTTTCATTGATGAATACCATGATATTTATGATCCTGAAACCTATGGTAGGTGTACCTCAGAACATAGATTTTCATCTGAGAATAAGGCCTCAAAGCAAATGCAAGTTAATACTAATATTGTCAGTGCACCGTGGATAACTGGATTAGGGTGAATGATGTTACATGAGGTTTTCCCTTGCCCTAAATTTATCATGGTTTGTGCCCAAAATTATGATGATAACAAAAGAGAAATTGTTAATAAAGATAGCAAAGAAGAATTGTTATCCATAAATGTAGAAGAACTTGGAAAAGTGTTGGGGTTTACATTTACAACCGAAGAATTTGGAAATGTCCACATTGACCTAGAAAAGATTGCTAGTGATTATGAAGCAGTGGATGAAATGGAGAAAAAATCTTTCTTAAATAGAATAGTTCAGGATAGAAACAAATTGAAAGGTGATCATAAGCCTCCTTATGATTTGGAATTTTTTAAACCATGGGTTCAGGATAATATTTCCATGCTAGCATTTTTCCTCAGACTAGATAGCAATTTGGAAGTGGGTGCATGCCTCCTTGAAATGGTGTATAATATCCATTATGGTGTTCCACATGTCAAATATAAATTTATTGAGCACATTGTAGAATCCATGCATAAACAATTTTTAATGATTAAAGGAGGTTCCACCAAGACATTTAGGTTCACAACCTACTTGTGCTATCTTTTTCTATTCAAATTCAAAGGAATGTTTCAGACCAACAAGCTTCAGATTCAACCCTATAGTAATCCTGAGGAAAATAAAATGGCTCCAGTATATGAATGGACCACTGTTATAAGGATGCATTATTCTCGAAGGAACTACAGTCATTTTGTAGACTAATTTTTGGATCCATTGCATCAAGAAATTACAAATACTCCAATGCCTAGATTGCCTATGTCATGTAGAAACTGCATTCAACTAGGAAACGAAATACAATTGGTTGATTGGTACTTAATGGAAGAATATACTGTGCTAATATTTTATGCATCGGGAGTACATCCATACAAACTTCTAATACATGTGACATAAATGGTTTTTGTTTTGGAATATGTAAGGCAGATGCAGAGTACTGAGGAATGACACTTTACCAGTCAGCAAAAGAAGACCTTATTTCCTTGTTTACCTTTTTCATGTGGAGGGATCACATTCGAGAGAAAACAATTTAGTGTGGCACATAATATTTTGATTTTTTTATTTATTTTGATGCTATTTGTCATTGGCAGTATGATCCTTGTGACACCATTAAATCAATGATTGTGCTCAATAAGAATGTTGCAAGTAGAATTCAACATGAAAGTAAACCCTTGCTCGAAAACTTGAGAAACAAGGATTCTTGGGATGAGGTTAAAATTGCAATGGAGAAAAGTGTTTTTGAGAATGGTATTTCTTTTGAGAAATTGTTAGCAAAAATTATGGCATTGCATCGAAATCCAATCAGGAGGTACAACATTTTTTATCAAAAAAGTGCTAAAACATGTAGTAGAGTAAAAATACCAGGTTCTCTAGAGAAGGAAGTTACAGAAAAAAATTGGCCACGATAAAAAATTACTGCCTTTTGGTCTATGAGGAAGGAGCTAGGTTAACCAAGAGCTCTTGCAAAGTATGGAGATAACGAAGAAGACAGTGAGTTTAGAAAATTGTGGAATATAGAGCATCCAAATGAACAAGAAGATAAAGAAAGTGATGATCAATCTAATGATGATACAGAAGAAGGAAGCCATGTCAATTTCAAACTTGGTTTAAGTGAGGCCACAAAAGAAGCATATACTACTAGAGCAACCATAGCTAAAAAAATGGGTTATGAAGGTGGTCCTTTGGGATCCCAAAGACAAGGCCCTTGGATGGTAATAGATGTAGAGCATAGAAAAGCAACTAATTTTTTTGGCCTTGGGATTGGAGGTGAAAAATTAGACCTAGGGCATACAAGACAATTTGTTATAGCTTCAAATCCTCATCCTCATGGTCAAACACAATCACAACTAGGACATGCCCATGGTGGAGAGCTTAGTGCAACTGGCACTGCCTCTGGTGGTGATGGTATGGGTAGTAGTACTAGTAGTGGTCAACATGTACTATAACAACAAACTACACACAAGAGGACAACAATACAATATACCACAGAAACACCAGGTGATCAAGGCATACATAAGAGGCAAAGGATTTTGACAGGTCCAAGTCACACTACCAGTGGATCCACCACAAAGGAGTTATTTACAAGCACCCCCCCAGTGCCAATTACTACTACTCCTATTCCTTCACCATTCAAGCATTCCATTGTTCCTGTGTCCCTAGGTTTTTATTACATTGAAGAGTTTAAAAAGAAATCAGAGATGAATAAAAAAGAAAAGAAGCAATTGATGGAGAGTGCATCTATTGTAACTTTAGAGCCTGCCACAACCATGGTATTACCCTCATTTGACACAAAAAAATAAATCATGGAGTATACATTTCTTGTTCCCATAGTTCAAGACAAACCAACAAATCAGATGGCTCGATCTGAATTCCAGGTAAACAATATTCAATTGGATTTTTCTGGACTCAGAAATACTTACAAAATTAATGTATCAAAGAAGAACAATGAATTGGTGTACACATCATTGCTAAAGCAAGATAGAGAGAAAAAAAGGTTGCAGAATCAAATTGAAAAGTTACAAGTAGACCTAGCAAATTAGAAAGCAAAGAGGAAAGCAACAGATAACAAGAGCAATGAATTAGAAAAAAGAATAAAAAAATCTACCTCTGCATCAACAAGCAAAGAGGATAAGCAAAATGAGATTGCAATGAATGAATTGAAGAAAAGGCTAGATGAGAGCAACAAGATATATGATGAGGAAAAATACACTTCAAAAAAACTAAGACTAAGCATCTCGAATTGAAATTCATAGTGGAAACAAAAATTGGAGAGAAAAAGAAATGAAAGATTGGTGGCAAAGGTGATGGAAGCAAAAAATGAAATTGAGACTTGTCAAAATAAGTTATCTGCATTTTATAGAGAGACAATGAGCCATATGAAACAAAAGATCTGGGATGAAATAATGCAGAGGATTGATCATTTGTGTGACACATTTCAATTGATTGATGCTATCAGACATCATAAGAAGCTCAACAAATATTTAGTGGACAACAAAAATGTGCTGGTATTAGAGAAATCTGCAAAATAAATTCAATAAATAGTCTACAAAGCCAGTGACAATGTGTTTAAATCAAAAGGGATTACTAATCGGCTTGCTACATCAATGATGTTGTCATCTATCATTAAAAAGTGTTTGAGAATGGGTGAAACAAAGGAATATTTGAATTTGGTTGTAGAAAAGATGAAGAAGGTGGATGAAAAGGTAAGGAACTTCATAGAACTTGGTTTTCCAGAGGGTTTTGAGACAAATGAGCGATTCATTGGAAAGAATGATTTTAGAAAGAAGATGGAGGATGCAATGAAGATTGATTTGGGCCAGTTTCCTCAGAACTCAGATGTGGTGAACTACTTGGATTCCATCAAACCATTGCTAACCTTGAATGCAAAATTGATTGAAGAATGCAAGACAGGTTCCAATTTGAATCATGAATTGTTAACAAATCTTCAAGTCAAACAACATCAATTAGAAAAAATGACAATTCCACCACCTGAACAGTGGAAGTTGCTAGAAAAGGTGTTGCAGTGATTTTATTTTTGATAATATGGGTTTCCAAGTTCCAACTCAGCGCTGTGTAGAGTTTTCTTTGTTCCAACTTAGACTTCAGTAATGTGTTGATGTTAAATAATAAATTATTTGTATTATTTATTTTTTCATTTGAAGAAAAAGTTTGATAGTGATTTCAACTACTAGATACACTTCAAATGATTGTTGATGTTCATTGTTGTATATGCTACTAAGACAATTGCTAATATGTTATTAAGCATTGAGCTGAGTGATGAATTGCTTAGTACATGTTCAAGTTTTACTTTTAACACAATTAAAATATGAAGTATATGGTGACTTTAATTCCAGGAATCCATAATCTTAGTTAAATTGCATTACGATTCACACATCGATACTCAATCTCCATGACTAGTACTACTTATTAGATCCACTAAACATTTATATGAATTCATGCTTTAATCAAGGTACTTTAACTGGTTCATTAAACTAGATCCAAAATTAAAACATACATCAATGCATAATGACAAAGAAGATTAATGAAAGATCATTGATCATATTTCATTAATAATTCATGTATAATTCACTTTGTTGAGTAACTTAAGTTCATGTATATGTAACCTTTGAGTTACAGTGTATTATCTATGAGTTTACTGAGTAGTTTGTCAGTGGATTATCTATTATTGGAATTGGAATGATAGATTTTGGTTAGTCTCTTTGTTGTGGTTACTATCACTCAAAGTCATGGTTTTGGTGTTTTTCCTAACCTTAGTCGCTAGTCAGAGATTTATAATTTATAACCTTATCGGTCACTAGTCATCAGAGTTTTATAATTTATAACCTTGTCGTGGAGTTCTAAATTTTCATAACTTCCCGATTCCCCAAGTTGGTTCACTTTGTTGAGTTGCAAACTTGCAAGTATTTCTAGTTTCTTGGTCATCTTTGTAGTCGGTGGGTCGGAGGTTTTGAAAACTTTGAAACTTAGACTTTGGTTCTAAGGTTCCTAGTTTCAGTGACCACGTGACATTATGGACTTATGTACGGACTAAACTAGAGTTGTCTTTTGAGGAATTTCCAACAGCATGCATGCTTCAAGGCTATCTTTTTGGGGAATGAAATTGAATGCCACATTCAATGCATGTCCTATCAAAAATAATGACATAAGTGTGTGGCGAAGTTTTACTCAGACATCTAGCCTGCATTCTTGTTCTTTGGCAAGGCCAGTACTTCTCAAGTGCAAACATTCTTTTTACTAAGACATTTATCCTACATTCTCGTTCTTTTCCAAGGCCAGTACTTCTAAGGTGCAAACATTCTTTCTCTGTGAATTTACATTTTGTGCTCATGCAGAGTGAACGTACGGTCGGCATAAGGGATACGGAGCTCAGACCTTTTAAGTTAGAAGAATTTTGGGCACACCTAGAGAGGGACGATAAGTCTGAGCTAGATATAAAACTCTTAGAAAGCGGGCTAACTCAAGCTGGAGGGTTTTTGAAAGTTGTGTTGAGTGTGGACCTGATAAGTGCATGTGCGAGAAGGTACATTCCATAGACACAGGAAATTAAAGTTGCGGACAGGACTGTAATTGCAGAAATTTCTCCTGAAGTTGTTTCCCGAGCGCTGGGGATTCCAAAAGGGAACCTCTAGAAGACATGTTTGTCGCAGTGGCAGGTGAATTTTTTGAAGTGAATTAAGACTAGTGTAAGAACTCCATGGCCAAAACCTGGCTGAAGACTGAAAGGATAGGTAAGTCACAACTTCCAAATATACTCAAAAGATTGCATTTTAAGGGAGAAATTGCAGATGCTATTGCTTTATTGCACCGTGTTGTTGGGAATGCACAAGTTGAGTTGTTTGAGGATTGGATGTACTGGTTTATCTTGACAGTTTGTGATGAGAACATTTTCATTGACTGGGTTGAGTTATTTGCTTCCATTTGAATGATCAATTAATTAATTTCCATAAGACTGCTACTTTCTGTATGTGTTCTTGCCTAACCTACATTGTAGGTAGTTAGAGGTCCTTTTGGCCATGGTTGGAGCTGGAAGGAACCCTAGCTTCTGATTTTCCTGTGTATAAACACTTTCCTCATTTCACTAAAAAAATTGGAATGGTTTATTTTTGTTGTGTTAATGATGCATTTTTAATGGAGGTTGTGAGGAAGTTGGATGGAAATCCAAAAATGCGCCTTTCCCCTGAATCCATTTATCTTGTATCAAAATATGAGAGTTTTTATATCCAATTTGATAATTTTTCCTATCTGAGAATAGGAGGTTTTGAGAAATCCCCATTAAAATTACCTCGGTATCCTGAAGATTTAATGATATTTCTGGAAGTTTTTCGACAAATGGCAATGGTTAATATTAAGTATACGAACATGGAGAAACAAGGGTATGCCTTCCCATTGGAGACCCCTTCTTTTTTGTGCAAAACAAACCAAATAGCCAGGGGAGTTGAAGGACTTCTCAAGGAATATAACCTCTAGAATTTGTCTATGAGAGCTAATTTTGATAGTAAGGGTTTTGTGAAGCAAAATCTCTATGGAGGGAGCTCATATCGGCATCACCCATCTATCGAAGATTTCTGGGAAGATTGTGTCGATGAGAATGAAGTTTTGAGAAGAGATTATATGTGGCTAACGCTAAAATAGATACAGGCTTTAGATATTCAATTTGACATTCCTGAAAATGTAGGTGAGGATTCAACAATCTTAGATCCTGGATATGAAAAATTTCCTGATAAATCCCACCCTAAGGTTGATTGGAACCAAAGTGAAATTTTAGATATGATGGTGTGCAGCCCCAGTGCTTAAAAGAACCTAGGACTAGTTGGATGGGAAATGGCGGCAAGTTGTTGGTCCTGTTCAGGAGCTGAAGTCATCACAGAAGAATGAACAGGGGTCTACACAAGCATCTGGTGCAAGTGTATCATTGAGGAAACCCTCTGTTAGGTCATCTAGAGAAAATTCTTAGTCAGGAGGTGATGGTGATAGGTCACAAGAAACAGTCAAGTTGAAGAGCATCTGTGAACAAGATAGTGTGCTTTCTCCTACCCCTAAGAAGAATACCAATCAAGAAAAACTTGTGGTTGCAGATTTTGAAGCTATCTTTAAATAGATCGTTGAAGATAATATATTTCCTCCTATGTCTGAAGACTCTGAAATGCCCTCTTCTCCGCTTGATAATCCACCTTTCACTCCTACCACTCCTAAAGAAACTATTGTTGGAAAAGAAGATTCTGGTCTAGTAGTAGCCTCCCCAGGATGGGTGAAAAAAGTAGTGGAGAAGAGGAGAAAGTATACTCCTACAATGATAGTTGGAGTGGATACAGTTGCAAATTTACTTCAAAGCTCTTCAAAACCTAAGAAATCCAAGAGGATGTCAAGGATGGTGACTAATGCTACTTTTGGAAATCAAATGTTAGAAATTGCTGACCCTGTCAAGGATTTAAATGAAGATGAAATAATAGCGGCGGACTACAAAGTCACACATGTTGATATGGAGCCTCCAACACTGGAAGGTGATATGTACCATGCCAATTATTCAGTCATTATCTTGATTAAAAGAGTGAAAGAACAGAGGAAAGAAAATATAAAACTACAATCTCAAGTCCTCGCATTGAGTAACTTTATTTCTTCCATGGCCACTCCTCCTACATCTGATGAAGCCTCAAGTTTTCAGCCTCAGGTAGAGGGCATCGATGTGCTCACCATAGAGAAAATTAAAAATAATTTGAGCTATTCTAGAGCTACTTGTGAGGGGATCGAAACAATATCTCAAGAGGCTATCTTCTTTCTAAATAAATCTTTGCACTTTTACACTTGAGTTCTTGACAAGAGGAAGGAGTTAGTAGGAGAACTTCAGGATGTTAGAAAAGATCAAACTAGTCTCTATGTGCTCTCTTAGGAAATGAAAGAATTGAACTCTATGGATCTGAAGATATTAATTAGTGAGTAAATTTTGAATAATCCTAAGGAGCTAGACCCTACCTGGTCCGATTCATTAGAATGGAAATTGAATATATATGATAATCTAGTGAATGAAATTAAGAACACACTTGAAAAATATTATGAAATGTTAGAGGAAATTAAAAAATATTTTCATATTTTGGGAGTAGAAATTGTTGATGAGTTTGATGAAAGGATTCTAGATATAAGAGAGATCTCTCTGAAGTTTAGAAAGAAATTCAAAAAAGAAATATCTAATCTTGCTACAGTGACATGGGAGTCCTTCTTGAAACTCGGTGCAATGGAGCTCCACCTGAAGGCTTATAATTATGGAGAAGAGAGAAGATCTCAGATGTTGTTTGATTCTAAAAAGGCTTTGGGAAAATGGAGAACCAGGTTACAGATTACTACAACTCCAGGGAGTAAAAACATCACCTCAATTGTCACCAAGTACCGGGAATACAGGTAAAGATTAAAGGCATAGGAGGCGTTACTGAAGGAGAAGGAGGCAAGAAAATATTGAAAGTGAAGGAGTTGGTGATGTTTAGTTTTTAGTTTTTATATTATTTTCTTTAATTTGGCTCTCTTGATACTTCAAAGAATTTTTATTTTAATTTCTAAAACGGTTGTCTTCAAGGAACTGTTATCAAGACAAAAAAAACTTTGCTATTTTTATTGCTTTTCTATTATTTCAATATAGAAAGACAATGGTGAAGTTCATGCATGTGCAATCTTTGAGTTATGGTTTGTACTGTGTGGATTTATTGTGCTTTTGTTGAGTAGTTTTCTAGTGGATTGTCTATTATTAGAATGATAAATTTTTGGTTAATTTCATTGTTGTGGAATGTTTATCTGTGAATAAAGATTTTATGGTGATGGATGCGTAAGGAGTTCTCTGAATATTTCAAAGTCTACAGATTATACTCCTATCGGCCACATTAAGTGCATATTGCAAGAGAGGGTACTGTTGAATGGAAATGCAATAGGAATTTATGAGTTGAGTGATAAGTGTTGTTCTTTAAAAATGATGTAGAATCAAATTCAATACCATGGAATACAATATAAAATATAAAATATCACAATTTCATGGAATACAATATAAAATATCATCAACTAAAGTTTGGAATATGATTCATGAAGTGCAATATAAAATAAAATATCATGAAGTGCAATGATTCACAATTTAAATTTTCATTCAATACAATATAAAATATCATCAACTATAGTTTGGAAAAATGGAAATTGATTCATGAATCTTGTAGTGTTGTAGAAATACCTAAAAGCTGCTAATTCTCTTCCATTTCCCAAATGGAGTCAGGGTCTTGAAACTGACGTTCAACATCAGATAGAGTAAAAGAGTCATCTTGAATCTCCTGATTCTGAGTCTACTCTTCACCTTCTTCGTCCTGTGTCTCAAATTCAATATTCACTATGTCATTTTCGTCAATGTCATCTGTCCTAGTCTCACTTCCCATGGCAGTGCCACCAGTACCAGCCTTTGGAATTGGAGTGTTGCACTAACCGGTCCCTCTTCTTTCACATGTGGACCTCTAGATTGCAAGTGCCCTATCAAAAGGAATTTTTTTGATATTATACGTAGTTCCTTTCATCCTCAAGCAATTTTCCAAATTCTTGTCTAGTTTGTTTCTTAACTTTGATGTCAAAAACCCTAATGTACTGAAAACTCTCTCATCCTCCACCAACCCCAATATCATTGTTTGACATAAATCAGCAAGTTTGAAATATTCTGATATCTTATCACACAATATTTCACTCTGACCTAAGTTTGTCCAAACCCTTTTTATTGATCACGGTTCAAAGGCCTTGTCCTTTCCCATGGATTTATACTGGTCCTTAATAGCTACTACAAAATCCTTACATTTCTTTCTTAGCTTATCTTCATTTAAAATTCCTTTTATTTTTTGCTCATTAATTGTTATAGTTTTCAAAAATTGTTCGATCAAGATTTTTACTTGAGCATGAAAAAATATTGGGTTATCTCGGTTTTCCCAAAATTGAGGATACACAATACTCATGGCTTCAAGTATTTCATCTCAAGGGAATCTTTCACGAATCTCTAAGGAAAGAGATTTTGCAATTTCCTTCAAATTATCACCAACAGATTTAACAATGTCTTTAAATATTCCTCGTTAATAGGTACTTCTTTGCTAGAGCTCCTGGTAGTCTTACATTGGTACATTTGTATCTCATATCCATGTACATAGATACATAAGTTCCTGCTTCCATTAAACTATAAATAATTATCAGGATCATTCAAATCAATAATTTTCCACCACAGGTTATAATCTATGCCATCTTGTGTTAGATCTAGATATAGATGATTAAGGGCCAAGCATGTATGTTTACGCGGATTAGAATATTCATTAATATACATATTTTTTTCTTGGTCTTTCTTCACAAGACTATTCATTTCATCCAACATGGGGAGAAGACTAGCTAAAGTCAAGAGTGTCTCTATATCGCTTAACCTATGTAAGAGGTCAGGAGCTTTGTCTATCGTCCTGCGATTTTCGTACATCACTCCAATTAAGGATTGATATTCTGAAAGAACTCATTGCACTGGTCCATGCAGGGAGATCCATTTGGTATCGAAATCCTTGAGAAGCTTGTTTCCTGGTGTTATTCCCTGAGGCATTTTGATGGCCTCTCAGTCTCTTGATCTTCACCACACTGAGGGGCGACAGGAGTATTTTTAAAACCCTAAGGAGCGGCAGCAGTATTTTCACCACCTTGACTCTGAGGAGTGGAAAGAGTAGTTTCACCACCCTAAGGAGCGACAAGAGTATTTTCAACACCCTGAGGAGCAACAGGAGTAGTTTCACCACCCTAAGGAGCAGCAGGAGTATTTTCAACACCCTGAGGAGCGGCAAGAGTAGTTTCACCACCTTGAGGAGCGGCAAGAGCCTTATCATTGCTTCTCGAGTCGCTCGACATATTAATCTCTGATTCGATCGACATATTCATCTCTCACTTCGAAAAAAAAATGGAAAAAATGTCTTCTTGTTTAAGGACATAGAATAATAATATAGATCCCATTCCCTACTCAATATCATCTTTAAGACTGAAGCAAGAATGGAAAAGAGATAAATAAAACTTATTATTATAACTAATAACACTATGAAGAAATGATCAGTGATCACTCACCTTTAATTCTACATTTTCGGCTTTCACTAACTTCTAAATCGAGAAGTACATCCTCAGAACCGAACAAAATGTGTAAGAATAAATGACACTTTCAATTGTATTTATATCAATCCATGATTCCATATTTGGCGAATTCCGTGGGATTTTTAAATGGTATATTAAAAATTTGGCAAATACGTTGTAATTTTCAAGGCGAAATGTGTCCTCAAATTTAATTATTTTTTAATGTTATTGGCAAAATAGGTCCTCATAAGCAACTATTTATAAATTTTAATTGGCGAAATGAGTCTTCACAAGCAACTATTTGTATATTTTAATTGGCGAAATGGGTCCTGATAAAATGTCATTTTAATAGTATTGGCGAATATATAGGTGTTTTTTATTAAATGTTTTTGGGATTCAGGCAAAAATATTAGTCGGTCCATTTGAAAGCTCAGTTTGAAAAATGCAATTTTTTTTGCTTAAATATGCCTCATAAAAAAAATTATTGGCGAATCGACATGCATTGGACCTATGTTTCATAAATTTTGGGCGATTTGGATACCCTGTGGGTGCAAGAAATTCACCAATTTTGAGTTGACCAATTCCTAGAATTCGTCAATTGGCAAAGATTCGCCACTAAATTTTTCCCTGCTTGTCTCCTAGTTCCTACTCTTCAGATTGAGATTACACATGCATCATTTGTTGTCCTTGATGACATTAGTATCACCACATTGGCCCCTATAGATTCAGTTCAACATCATGAACATCTTGGTCATTCATTTTATGCTACATCATGGGATTCTTATCTTGCAGACACATCATTGTTTGTTGAGTCTCACACTATAGATCTTGAGGATTATATTGAGGACATACATCTCCTCATCTTGATAGTCAGATTATCACTGTATTCCTACCATTATCAGTGCATTCAAAGGTTGTATTTTAGGAGTCTTTGCATCAGTTTGGATTTGGCATCATTTGTTTCAGTTCAGACACAAAGATTCTTCAACATCCTATCATGGCACACATCTTGAGACATATTGGTTCATCACTCTTCACAAGGTTTCTTCAACATCGTCCTTTGGATCCATTTCTTCCCAAGGGGAGGAATGTTATTTTCCACTTCAGGATCTCTTTTTGGATTCTACATCAAGCATCCACCATTGTGATAGGAGTTTCTTCATATTGGGTTAGCCTTCTAGTCTCTTTCTATCTCTCCTATGGAGACCATTGTATATGTACTTATGTGATAGAAGTTGTCTTTGGGGGGTATCATGTAATCCACCTATCCTTCTATTAGTGCATTACATTATTTTCTTTTCTCTCTTTTGGAGGGGAGTTTGATTCCCATGTGGTTTTCTCCCTTTCTCCAGTTATGAGAGTTTCATTTATGTACATGGTTACGTCATCAGCTGTTAGGGCGGGACCCATTCATGCATCCATTCAAGTATTTCTTTATCCTAGTTTAGTTTCTCCCTAGTTCATCTTAAGGGGGGGTGTTAGAGTAATAAAGTTATCACCTAATTTATTAATTAATCATTAATTAATTGGGTCACTTTATGCTTTATTACACTTAAGCTAAACTTAGGAGTGCTTTTATTTCATTATTTTCTTTTATTAATTAGTTCATTTTGCATGATTAAAGCCTCTAATATTAGAAAAAAATAAAATCATTCCTATGAGGAAACTTGTCATGTTCTAATCCAACCCTAATCTAGGGTTAGCTTTCATCCTTTTCATAAGGATTGATTGTATTGATTAATTCTCTACGGTAGCATATTCAATGTGGTAGTTCACATAATGCAGATTGGTGTTTTTCATCAAATCTGAGATGCAGGGAAATCATATCTTTCTTATTTCTGCATAGTGTGATAGGTTTATCGTTGCAGGTGATTCATGGAGCTATGGGAGTAGATACATCAACTCTAACAGAGGAGCACATGCTTCCATTAGACTAGAGAGACTAGCCAGTATTTCTATGCCTATTCGATCTTTTCCCACCATATACTTTATTTCGTTGATAACCTTAGTGTCCCTAGCCATCTTCGGGTCCTTTTCCAAGTGATTCTCCAAGTCACCTAATCCTTTACTAAGGATGGAGATATATTCTGAAGGAATGTGAACAACCTCATGCTCGTCTACTGATGATGGTGTAGGAGATGTAGGAGGAGAGGGGAAGTGATCAGTTTCATCGAATATCCCTACCTCACCCCTCGACAATTGCTCCCGAGTAGAAAGACCGGCGGTGGATAGAGCAAAAAGGCCTATAGAGAAACTAGTAGTGACCTTTGTCCTCTCCATCAAAAGGTGTCTTACACTTCTCCTAACAATATACCTAGAGGTTGTGGACTGGGTTGTGATGCTCATATAGCTTCACAAAACTTAGGGGCACAATGATCACAAGGTACAAGGGAAAAGCCTCAATACCAATGAATGAGTAGACATTGGTTCACATCAAGCTCACCAAAATGTAAGAGAGGGGGACCAACCATGTTAAGGCTCTAGTTCATGGAGATCTGAGAGTGGAGGGCTACCCTAACTTACCTCACTCTAAACGGGTGTTTTTGGAGTAGGGATTGAGAATGATGAGGACTATAAAGTACTTCAATCACTCTTTAGACCTGAAATCCAAACTGGGCTAGGCGAGTTGGTTTTTGGGTTCAATATTGCACCTCAAGTAGCTCTCTGCCTAAGGATGAAAGTGTGGTTTTGTGATGACAGCGCGACATGCTAGCATCTCTCAAATGCACTAGCATCTGTACGGCTAGAGAAAAGAGAATACAGTATGAACCGCCATAAAATAAGTTGACAGCTTAGCTAATGAATCCTAAATGAGAAAAACAAATTACAACATATGAAAGGTACAAATGAATATGATAAAACAAATAGATAAGAGCTAAAATGATAAAAATAATCTCACCAAGGCACCAATTTCCCAACTAGCTTCAAACACACATTCTCTTGCACACAAGAAAGAGGGGAAAATTATTGGGGCTATATAGGGTAACACCTTAGTCAGACCCCCATTTTGGTGTTTCCACCTCCACAGAAAGCAAGATAGCAACAAGAGAGAAATATATGATAAAGAAGTAAAGAAAGAGGGAATGCAAATAACACTACAAAACAATAAAGAGCTACTCAACCAAATCAGAAAAGAGAGGAGAAAAATGTTACCACCTCCACCAAGAGCTCACTAGCCAATGGAGGAGAAAGAAGTCTTGAACAATCACCACAACCTCGAACATGATGAAGGGAGGTCTCACAAGACCTCAAGCCCATGCTGCAATGGCTTGCTTCACACTTGCTTTACAGAGTTGATGAAGTGTTGTTGCTGAAATGGAGTGTTGAAAATGCTAGAAGTGCATGATAATGTGAGAGAAGGATGGATTGAATGCTCAGAGATTTCAAAAAGAGATGAGTTGAATGAAGAATGGATGAATTTGAAGGAGAAGGAAGAATCTTCCATTTTTTAGGGTTAGTTGGTTGAAGAGGGACGTTACAAATCAACTCCAATCGAAAGTGTAATGCCTCTATCAACTTTAGACACATGAATCCATCGGGAACATAAGTGTGTCACGTGGAAATCTATGCACCATGCATGCATCCCCAAAAAATATTCTCCTACTGACACAAAGATAGATGCCAAGTGGAAGGAATATAGCTTACTGATGTGGAATTTTTCCTTCGGATTTGGTTTTCTAGGGTGAGGATGTGTAAAAGGGGAATTTGCATAAGGGGTGAAAATTCGCTCCTATAAAGAGGTATAAAGCAAATGGTAGTTGGAGAGAGGTTGTGTGTGTGTGTGATAGAGAGAGAGGGAAGGAGAGAGAAAGGGAGAGGTAGGGTGGGAGGGATAAAGGGTGGGAGAGGTAGGTATAGTGAGAGTGAGAGAGAGGGAAGGAGAGGGAGGGATAAAGGGAGGGGTAGATGGAGAGAGGTTGTGTGTGTGTGTGTGACAAAGAGAGAGGGAAGGAGGGAGATAGGGAGAGGTAGGTAGAGAGAGAAAGAGAGAGGGTGGGAGGGATAGAGGTAGGGGTAGGTGGAAAGAGGTTGTGTGTGTGAGGGGGAGAGGGAAGGAGAGAGATAGGTAGAGGTGGGGTTGGAGGGATATATGGAGGGAGAGAAAGAGAAGATGGGGATAGGGAGAGGTGGGATTGGAGGGATATATGGAGGGAGAGAAAGAGAGGATGGGGATAGGGAGAGGTAGGTAAGGAGAGGTAATGCACAAGGAATAGAGAGAGTAAAGGTGGGAGAGGTAGAGAGAGAAATGTTGTGTGAGAGAGAGAGAGATAGAGAGGGGGGGGAGGTAGGGAGAGGGAGGAAAGGAGGGAGGGAGGGAGGGATAAAGGCGGGCTAGGTGGAGAGAGAGGTAGGGTTGGAGGGATGGAGGGAGGGATGGAGGGAGAGGTAGATAGAGATAGGTATGGTGAAAGGAAAAGAGGGAGAGGTAGGTAGAGAGAGAGTGAGAGATAGATTAAGTGGGTGAGGTAGAGCGAGGGAGAGAGGATGGAGATAGGGAGAGGTAGGGTGGGAGGGATAGTGGGTGCAAGAGAAAGAGGGGAGGGAGATAGGGAGAGGTAGATAGAGAGAGGTAAGGTGCAAGGAATAGAGAGAGGTAGGGTGGGAAAGGTAGGGTGGGAGAGGTAGAGATAGAGGTTGTGTGAGAGAGAGAGAGGGGTAGGTTAGGAGAGGTAGAGGGAGCGAGAGAGGGAGGGAAGGAGGGAGATAGGGAGAGGTAGGGTGAGGGGGATAGAAGGAGGGAGAGAAAGAGGGAAGGAGGGAGACATGTAAGGTGCAATGAATATAGAGAGGTATGTATCTAGAGAGATACGTAAGGTGGTAGAGGTGGGGTGGAAGAGATAGAGAGAGGTTGTATGTGTCTATGAGAGAGAGAGGGGGGGGAGGAGGGATATAGTGGTAGGTAGGGTGGGAGGGATAGAGGGAGGGAGAGGAAGATGGAAGGAGGGAGAGAGGAAAGGTGCAAGGAATATAGAGAGGTATGTAGAGAGTGAGAGGTGGGGTTGGAGAGGTAGAGGGAGAGGTTGTGTGTGTCTGTGAGAGAGATGTTTTTTGTTTTTGAGAGAGAGAGGGAAGGAGGGAGATAGGGAGAGGTAGGGTGGGAAATAGAGGTAGGGAGAGAAATAAGTAAGGAGGGAGATAGGGAGATGTAGGTAGAGAGAGGTAAGGTGCACATAATAGAGAGAGGTAGTTAGAGAGAGCGAGAGGTAGAGAGGTGGTGTGTGAAAGAGAGAAAGGAGGGGAGGGAGAGGTAGAGAGAGAGGTATGTGGAGAGGGAGATGTAGGGTGGGAGGGAGATGTAGGGTGGGAGGGATAGGAGGGAGAGAGAGGTAAGGATGGGGTGAGTGACAAATTTGGGGTAGGCGGAGAAAGATATGGGGGAAAGAGGGACAAAGGGAGGGAGAGGAAGGTTGGGAGGGATCATGGGAGAGGAGATATATAGAGAGAAGTAGATAGGGATGGTGGGAGGGAGAGGTAGTGAAGTAGCATGGGAGGGTTAGAGGGAGAGAGAGAGAGAGGAAATGAGGAAGACATGGAGAGGTAGGTAGAGAGAGGTAACTTGGAATGAATAGAGGGAAAGGTAGGTATAGAGTGAGGGGGGAAATTGAGAAGTAGAGAGGGAAGGGGAGAGAGAAGTAGAGAGGGGGGAGTTGGGAAGGAGGGATAGGTAGGTAGAAAGAGAGGTAGGGTGGGATTGATTGAGGGAAAAATAGGTAGAGAGGGAGATGGTGAGTGAAGATAGAGAGAGAGAGAGGTAGGGTAGGAGTGGTACAAAGAGAGAGACCTAGTGTGTGTGAGAGAGAGAGATAGATGGGGAGGGAGAGATAGAGAGAGGGAGAGGTAGGGTGGGAGGGATAGAGGGAGGAAGAGAGAGAGGGGGAGGGAGGGAGGGAGGGAGGGATGAAGCGAGAGGTAAGTGGAGAGATAGGTATGGTTGGAGGGATGGAGGGAGAGGGGATATATAGAGAAGTGAAGAGGTATGAAGGTAGGGAGGGGATACAAAGAGAAGTAGAGGGGGAAGGTTTCAAGAGAGAGGTAGAGAGAGGGGGGAAGGTGAGAGGGAGGGAGAGGTAGGGTGAGATGGATTGAGAGAAATATAGGTAGAGAGGGAGAGGTGAGTGGAGATTGATAAAATTATAGAGGGAAGGTGAGAGAGACGAAGAGAGAGATGTACATATTACTCTCAACTCCTTTTAGTTTTACTATATTAAATATGTTATTTAAAACCCCCTTGCAACAATCCATCAAATAATTTTTTTATAATATATTATATTATTATATATAATCTTATATATAATATAACATATAATATTTGTATTAAATATAATGTATATTATAATAATATTAATATTTTAAATATTTATAGTATTAATATTAATATTGTAGACACATAAAATATACTGATTGACATTGTGCATCTGATCCTGACTTACTAACATTGTTTCTTCCTGAATCATCCCTCGGTCTAACTATTTAATCAAATCCCCCTATCTGATTAAATTCATCAATATTCCACTCTTGAATAAATAAATTATTTTATCTAATCAAGTCAATCTCTTTTGTTAATTAAATCAGTCCATCTGATCTAATTATCCCTATTTAATTAAATAATCAATTTATTTGATTAAATCTCTAAAGTCTATGAATTAAATTAAATAAATTAAAACCTTGTTTGATTTAATCTAACACCATCTCTTTTAATTAAATAAATCAAAATCCTTATTTAATTAATCTCTTATCATATTCCTCTCTTATTTGATTTAAATAAATCCATAAATTTGAGTCAAATAGGTCACATCATCTAGCCTCTCTTATTAAATTAATTAACCCTTGATTAATTTAATCTCATTTCATGTCACATCCTCTAGATAATGCAAGTTGCACATGAAAATAGATTTAATTTGTTTATTAAATCTCTATTTTCCTCACAAGGCATCTTTTGGAATATTCTCTCAATTTGAATTAAAAAATTCCAAGTCAACATGTACATCCAACAAGGCAATAAATTCATCTTACATGTCCTTTGCTTTGAGCCAAGTGGCATTTATTGCATTTTCCCTTCCCTCTTGCATGCCATTTCAACAAATTTGAAATTCAAAATTATGCATTTATTGGCACAAACCCCAAATCTTGCACATCCTCCATCCATTCATAGCTTGACAAGTGGCATCATACCATTGGATGAATGTTAGTCCCACATTGCTCAAATTTGGACATTCATCCATCTTAGAATTTTATAAATAAAGAGCTCGTATCCTCATTTCATCATCCACAATCTAAGCAAATTTACCAAGCTCAAATATCTCTTGAATTTCATCCATTATCATTGAGTCATAGCTAGGTTTTTGCAGATTTTTGCCTTGAAGCACTCACCATTCTTCATCAAAGTGGATCAATCTTCATCAACATATCAAATTTGCATCATAAGAATTGGGAAAGGGCCAATTTTTACATCAAATTGGCACCAATTCCCCCATGGGATCATGAGTTTGCACATCTAATTAGGATTTAGTCTTTGTTTTATCATTTTCATTATATTCTTTGTTATTTTCTTTCCTAGTTTGAAGTTGTAAATGGATTTCATGGGGAATCTTTGTTTTGGATTGCAATCACTTGTCTAGCTTGTTTACTCTTGTTGATTTGCAGGTACCAAGGTTTTGGTTCGTACAATTGGTGCGAGAAGGAGGGTTGTGCTATGACCATTATTTTTCCAATTTGGAAATTTATATGTTCAACTATAAAACTTTTTTATGAGCTGTGCTTTTTGTTTGAGATTTTCTGTGCTACATTTTTTGATGCTTAAAATTCTATTGTAGGTAGAAAAATGATTAAAGAAAAATAAGCATTATTCAATTCTTTTTCTAGATATGTGGTTTCTAAAGAATTTGTTTTAGACGGTTTGTTTACCTCCGCACGCTTTAGAAAGATTTGTTTACATCTGCAACATTTTTCTTTTTTACTATGTGCCCCTAAAGCCTTTAGTTACCCAAACTCTGACTTGATGTTGTCTTGAAAAGTGTAACCACCAGTCATCTAGGTTTTAAGTAACCATTTATGTATTTGCCACTTGCTACTGTCAATGGAATATAATATCTGATTTTGAATAGCTGGATAACACTCATTGCAATAATAAACATTACAACCAAAGCTCTCCTCTATTCTGAGTGCCCACGAGTCCCTCATCCCATCTCTCGAGCACTCCATTGCTTGATTTATGCCTGTCAGTTTAAATTCTAATTTGTACAAAATTATCTTCAGAAAAGACAATTGAGACACAGAGCAGTCGTGCTTAGCTGAACACAATTACTCTCAAAATGACCTCATAGTTCACTGGATGAAGCTAGTCAGAAAAAGCTTTGCTTCGCTGATTTCAGTGTGCTATAGGGATTAAGGAGAGGCGCATAGGTGGTGTGTTGTAGATAGAAGAAAACCTATTTTGGCACAAATCTTTTAGGCACTCTGTGTGCTTTCTCCATGCGCAGGCAGTTGTATGGGGCGTTTTCTTTCTTTCTTTGCATATGAAGGATGTTAAGCAAAGGATGTGGAATGTGGTTTGTACACCTACTAGCTGCATTAGCATGAATGTTTATTTTTTTTTTACACCTGCCAAATGCATTTCCTTGATAGCCTTCTTTGATTCACTGATGTCCAAGTACGCCTGTGAGACAACATTAAAAAAAAAAAACTGGTGTTTTCAACTTTTACACCTGTCGAGCACATTTCTTTTTGAAAGTTATTTATTCTCTATTTGCGCAGACATGAATTATGCTGGAGAAGGTTGCAGAGTATGTTTTATACATGGTGTGTTAAAGTCTTTTGAAAGAAACTTTGGTCGCTAGTTCTCACACTCTCTTTTACACATGCTATTCATTGTGAAAACTGCAATAACACAGGGTAGTTGGAAGTGTTCTATGCTGATGTACACAACGTTGGGGACATTCTCCCTTTAAAATTTTCCTAATCAAATGCTTTCACTCGAGCCACATAGATTTCCAAATGTGTGAGGCTGTCTTGATTTGTCATTGAACGTATTGCTCATTTATTGCATTGTGCTAACTTTGGTGGTGGTGCAGGTACGAAGATAGATTTTGAATAAAGCAAACAAAGGCATTTTCTTTTGGCGCTAATCCGTTGTGGACTCTTTGAAATAACCAAAGGAGCCTAAAGTAGTTTGCTATTTTTTTTATGCCTTTTGGATTGAGTACTAAGGAATATCTAAAACGCATTTCACACCTAACTTTTATGTCATACTTGGTTACTGGATTGATGGTTCTTGATTGCAGCCGTTTATTGGTTTAAATTTTAAATGATACAATGGCGTACAAACGAGAGAGAGCTACTTCATACAAACATTTATGGTCTTTGATTAGGGTGCATTGGTATTGAGATCTTGTTGTCTCTAAAAGATTGATTCTTTATTCCTAATGTGTCACTATCTAGGAATATTAGATTTTTTTTTTATTGTGTTTGAAAAGAAAGGGGGTAAGGGACTTTCATTTTTTGGCAAGAAGGGTCTTTTGAAAACTATTTTGTTTGACTAATACTTGCTTTAAAATATTTGGAAATCAAGATCTTCATTAATGCTTTATCATTTGAAATCGTTTATACTTAAATATTTGAGACACAAATTTAGTTAACTTAATTGTCTTTTGTGGAATAGGTGTAAAGGTGTCAAGGGCTAATGAAGGAAAACAAGGAAGGAAAGCAAAAGAGGGAAGAAAAAAGGCTAACGAAAGACCACGAAGGAAAGCGAAGGTGAAATCGACATTGGAATCAAGCGTTGGAGTTGAGCGAAAACGAAAGCGAAGTTGGAGTTGAAGAATTGAGCATCAAAATTTGAAACTCACAAAGCATTTTTTAATGCTTAAGGGCTTCCATTTCATGCCTTAATTTTATGTTTCATGCTAACTCACCTTTGGTTTTTAAAACGAACATTTCAAAATTCTTGGAGAGTTTGTTGTATGCTTTAATTTTTTGTTTTAGGCTAACTCATATTTCGTTTGGTGCTCTAAAATGAATTCATCATTGCTTTGAGGCTTAAAATGAACATGTGTTTTTTGTGTTTCATAATCTCTTATTCAAAGTAATCTCATCTAAAAAGGCATATGCACTTCTCTCATGCTTCACGACGATCTTGAGAACCAAAAGCCTTTTTGATGACATTAAGTTGCATAAAAGATTGCCTCAACAATTCGATTTGGGTTTAAAATTGAACAAGATCTTGTGTGAGTGTGAGTGGGGGCATTATCGTGTATATTCTCTCTCTTTGTTGCCATCAAAGATTGATTGAGTTACATATTTTTTCTTTACTTGCTTTTTTTTATCCTAGAGGGCCTGCCTTGGAGAAAAAGTAGTCACCCAAGGGAACGACTCAACTGGTAACACTCTAAAGCCAAGAGTATTTCCAACCGGGATATAAATGTGGGTATTGGAGTAAACGCCAATATCATGTGGTTGATTCTGACGAGATGTCCATCCGAAAGGGGACTCTTGTCATATGAGTCAATCTCCATGAATAGAAAGTCTAAAATAGAACCCTTGTTTTGTAGTGACCAATTGATCCATTGAGCGAGTTTATCAAAGTGGTGCATTGGAACTTAGATTCCAAGAAGTTATTTTCCATGTCCGATCTTGGTTAAAGTATAGAGGTTAAGACTTCATTCTTAACATACCTTTATACTCTTTCCTTGGTTGCATGTAAAATCATCTCTTCTACAAAGAGCATGAGGCAAGCCCACTAAGAAAAATGTACTAATTGAGCTAGGATGTCATATTGCTTGTGGTTTGAAAACACAGTGCTTTGATCGAAAACATTGGAAAATCAGCATTCAACAAATCATCAAAATTGCAAACCCTCTAGGAGAGGCAAATATCCTTGAATAAATTCACATGTTATTGCTTTCCCTTGGGATTCATGTCCTTAGAGGCTTCTAAACATTTGGATTTCATCTCAATTTGCTCCTACTAAGGTCAACAATAGGTAACTCTTGCCTCAAATTCCCTTGGTTTCCGCATAATACACTTTGCGGGATAAGGGGAAAGTTGAGACATTAGACGTCTAGATTCAAAATCTAATCAAGAGTGTGTTTGTGGTAAAAATAATACATTAAGCAAAGATTAAATCAATTTGACCCCACATATGTGCTTGGCATCTTTTGGTCATATGGTTTTCATGCAAACAATAGTCTTTTGATTTTGAATTACTCTTGGAGAAAAGGAATGTTCTTCACTATCTTGGTCTCATAAACAAGTCCTTCCTAGGTTCATTTAGGACCAAATCAAACACTTCATTCATCCAAACATTTATCATCTTCATCCCACCAAACAACTTTAGAGCTTTGAAAACATCATTCTAGACTTGGGTAAATCATCAAAATCAAAATCACCTTGTTTAGTTAGGTGTATGGGAATGCATCCTTTCTCATACATTTAATTAAATCAGCAATCCTTTGAAAAAATTCATCCTAAGATAACATCTAACATCTTAGGGTTTAAAATTTCACTATCCAAATCAAAAAGAAATCAAAATCAAATCCTAAGTCTAGCATTGATAAAAAGTCCCTAAACATTCAACATCCATATCATTCACCCCTTTCATCATTCATCTCATCGTTGGTCCTAAACACCTTAGAGGGAACTTCTACAACAAGGTCAAAACACAAGAAGAACATGGAATGCAAAATTAATCCATACATCATGAGTAATCCAAGTCAAACAAACTTTCAAAGCCTTACAATGTCGATTGCTTATCAACACTCACATTTATACAATCTGTACATGGGATCATTACCTTCTACAAATGTCAATGGCACAAAAAAGTGTGAGTATGCCCAAATCAAAGATTGGAACACATTTCCTGATGGTAGATCTAAATCCAAACCTACAAATCCACCAACCGAACAATCAATGCATGAGCCTTCAAACGAACAACGTCATCCCACCAAATCCCTACATGCCAAATGAGAATGTACCAAGTACAAGTTTTCCAAACATGAATCCAACAAAATTTGGGAATTTTTTTTTTGCAAATCATACAAATATTGTTCAAAATCCAAACAAGATGTTAACAAATCCAAGTCAAGGTAACACCATGCAAAATCAAAGTTACCTAAATCAAGGCAATGTGATCCCCAACATCAACAATGTTCAATTTCAACCTATCATGCCAAATCCGAACATCATCCCAAATCAGAACATCATCCCAAGTTAGAACACTGTCCAAAATCAATTTGTCCATGATTCCATTCAAAAAACACAAGTACACATCCCAAATATTTTTGAACAAAAATCAAATCAACTATATCAAGGGAGTCAAGATCGAAATCAAGATCAAATTTGGTGAGATCAAATTGCTACACTTACCAAAATAGTTGAGTCATTGCGCCAAGAGACATCTCCACCACCATTACCCATATCATCATTCCTTGGTTTAGGGCTTCCCCTTTACCTAGCACCAATCACTCCATCCAAATCAATCCACCTAACACCAATCAAGCCATCACATCAAATCCTTTGAATATACCATTGACATTGCACCAACAGATGGTATCTGATCAAACGACAACATCAATCCTCACAAATCAAAATATGGTCTCCTCAATCATTCCAACCATCCCTATCACCTCGATCACTCCAATCACCCCTATCAAACCCATCATATCTCAAACCCCCATGATTTCTCCAAACGTATCTCAACCACTTGTCACTACATCCAACACAATTCCGAATCCGCCACCACTACCACCAAAATCAAACACAACAAGACAATATAACATTGCGCTAAAATCTCACCAGGCCTACCAAAAGGCCATCCAACAATATCTAGCCATGCAACAAGCAAGACAAGCTCAGCAAGTGCAACAAGCCTCTCAAGTTGCCCAAGCCTCTCAAGATACCCAAAAAACACAAGCACAAACACGAAAAATGATAACTATTGGGTACAATGACCAAGATCTATCAATCAATGAGCACCTTGAAGTTGTGTCTACTTCATCCAATGATCAAATCAACATAGGTCAAGAGTCACTTTCCATCATGATCAAAATCCACCAACCAACAATGATCCAATTCAAGAAATGTCAACATCATTTGACCCTATGCTTGAAGACATTGGAAATCCCTCCACCACAATTGTGGAAAACAATGATCAAGATCTCTCCATCAATGAGCACCTTAAAGATGTTTCTACCCCACTCGATGATCAACTCACCATACATCAAGAGCCACTTTTTAGTAATCTATTTCAGGGAGTGTTAGGATTATTTGATCCTATTGACATAATGCACGATCCGTTCACCTATGGTCATGTTGAAAATTTCTCTACATCGCCTTATGAGTTAGAGGACATATCTCAAGAATTTATTCCAAAGCATGATCAAAATATTTCACCAAAGTCTAGCAATGGTCCTTTCCAAGACATATTGACATCCTTTGACCTCATGGTTAAAGATACTAAAGGAATCTTCAACTCAACACTTGATCCAAGCCCATTCAAAGATCAAGAGGATATTGAGCCAATTCCCATCTAGGAACCCTTGGTAAGTAATCCATCCTTTGAAACTAACCCATGTCAAGAACTGGATCCAAAGCATGTCAAAAGCAACTCCAGAATCATTCAAGATCAAGAATTTGTATCTTCAAGATACTACAATAATCTAATGGACACTCTCCTATCTATGCAAGATGATCATATCCATGTAGCACTTACTCCTCCATCTACCCATGAGATGCTTTCTATGGATGGAAACGTAGATTATCTTCATTCAGAACAAGATTCCTTTACTCCTAATAGTGTTACACAAAAAGAGTAGGTTCTTGATTCCTACAGTCAAACAAAGTTGTCAACATCAAGATCAGATATATCAAAAATCCAGACTGAAGACATCATGTGTGAAGATATCCAACATTATCCACTCAAGGAAACAGGTCAGATAGAATAGGATGTTTTGAAGTTAGCAGAGCATCCAATTGAAATAACATCATATGCAATGGTCATTTATTAGAGAATGCATTCTAAACAAAAGCTCTCAGAACAGGCGGAATCAAAGCATGAAGGTACTACTTCCACAATACTGGGGGCAACTTCGTCTCAAGCAAACGTCAACATAGGGAGCACAAAGAATCCTTATAATGAAACTAATGTCAATACTACAACCAGCCACGTCATGAATCTTCATCCACCATCACCGCATCCATGAATTGGGACCAACATCAAAAGAAAGAATTGAATCAAAGTACGAAGAACATTATCAAAGAAAAAGAAGCTGAGAAGCATAATGGACAAATCAAATAAAAATGGATACCAAAGAATACAAAGAAAGATTATCCCTCTCAAACTCCATTAGCCAAAGAAACTATGGGGAAAAAGAAAAAAAGGGAAAAGTATTCATCAAAGATGTCCAAAAACGCAAAAGTAGGCTTTTCAAGTGACATATAAAGTGTATCAAGTAGTTGGTCCTAATTCCACGCACACTTCTGTATCCACTCATCATTTCTCATCTTCCCAAATTTGGAGAGTCAAAGATTCCAAGTTGTCAACTAATCCATCTCTTATCCCTAAACACACTCCATCCACGCCTCCACGCATGATATCCAATTCTCAAATTGACTATGTATTGGCAATGAACCTTCATCATAAGGATTCAAAAGGCACTCTATCGTGATGTGCGCACAAGGATAAAGTTAACTCCGGTATCGACGAAGCATATCAAGAATCCCAAAAGCTGCATTCAAGTGCACATATCTTAGCAAAGTAGCTTCTTCAAGTAGGATATTGATGGCACATTATGACAGGGGCATCTACATCAGCAACACCTTGTGATTCAGCATTAACTTAAAATATTTTGAAAAAACCAAAAATAAAATAAAATATGAAAATCCAAAAAAATCAGAAAAAGGATTGAAAATAGTAAAGAGATAAATCGTCCTCTAGTGAAAACTGCATGGGCGGCACTTTGGGCAGGAACCATGATGAAAACCTGGAAAATAGGTGTCATGTGTATAATTGAGCATCTGTGTGTGCTATTTCACGTGAAAGCATCTCATCACATCCATAATAAATCTAGCATTCCATCCATATCATCCATAATAAATCTATCCATCCATAAACCATTGATCCAATCCATTTTTCCATCTGCATCCATCATCCAAGTTATCTTGATCTTGATGAAAGTTTGGGGCACACTTTACGCTTGCTTATGGTAAAACATCTTGACATGGGTCATTTTCATTAATCCTATCCTATGCAGCATTATCTAAGCCATGAAGCATTATCCAAATGAGCATTCTTTATTCGAACACCTTATCTTATCACAAGATAATCCTTGGCATCCTTTGCATATCCATCCATCCATACACCTATCTGAGCATCCGTCCATGGCATTCCATACATTGCTAGACACTGGGGGAAGATATTAACATCTTGCTTCAAGAATAAATCTTGATCTATATCATCCAACTTATGTGGTTATCCGAACATTGGAAAATGTGAAATCAAATTGCTCAAACCACCTGTGAGCAAAATTCCAAATCACTAGCCCATGGCATATTTTGATGAGAAGACATTCCTTATCAGTCTTCATCTTTCAATTGAACATCGATCCAAACAATCAATATCAGTCACATCTAACTCACCCTTCAAACATCATATCAAATCATTCGAACAACTTTTGTTCCAAAATCAAGCTTCATCAATCATGATCAATCAAATCCAATCCAAAAATCATCATCTTGGGATATCCTTGTGTTGATTAACACTATCCTTGCATTGTTGTGCATCCTCAACAATGTTATCATCATCAATCCTAATCAATCAATCCTTGCATTGTTGTGCATCCTCAACAATGTTATCGTGATCAATCCGGATCAATCAAATCCTTGCATTGTTGTGTATCCTCAACAATGTTATCATCATCATCAATCCATTGATCTGATCAATCAACCTTAGCTTGGTTTTCAACAAAATCCAAAATAGAGAACTGATATCATCACACATGTCCATATCCAAATCATCAAAATTGTGCAAAAATTCCAAAAACATCTAAAACATCAAAAAATCCAAAAATATCTGTAAAACAAAAAACATCAAAAACATGGTATCCGAACTACGTCGTCTCTGAGCATAAACGTAGGCAAGGCTAATCTTTGATTAGCCCCCGAGACATCAAAATCCAAAAACATTCAAAAAACATCAAAATCCAAAAACATTCGAAAAACATCAAAATCCAAAAACATTCGAAAAACATCAAAATCCAAAAACATTCAAAAAACATCAAAATCCAAAAACATTCGAAAAACATTAAAAACACAAAAACATTCGAAAAAATAAAAAATTCAAAAACATCAGAAAATTAGAATATCTAAAAACATACAAAACACATCAAAATCTAAAAACATTCATAAAATCTCAGAAAACCCCAAAACATTTGAAAAAATCAAAAATCAAAACATTTGTAAAAATCTCAAAAAATACCAAAAACAGCCTCAAAACATTCCAAAAATGTCAAAAACATCCAAATATTTGAAAAAATCCATCTGTTTCATTTCGCTTTCACCCGCAATAATCAATCATCCATAATAAATCAATCATCACACTCATCCTTTGGCAAAACAAACAAAAACAATCATAGCAATCAGCAAAAGCAAGCTTCAATCGCAAAATCAAAATCGAAAAACCAAACTATTAGAACAAAATCAAACTCTTGATCATTTTCAGACATGTCAATCAACCTTGTATCAGTAGCCTATCAATCAACTTAACCACCCACCATCATCCTATACAATGCATGTCCTAGGATATATCGTTCCGACAATGGGCATCATTTTGGATATCACCTTGGATTCTTATCCTATCAAAACACATCCCTCTGGCTGAAGGTATGAAGAACATTGGCTTGTTTGCATACTTGATCTTTTCTTTTGATTTATCTTATTGTGTTCATTCCAAGGACCTCTCAATGATATTCGAACGAAGGATTTAGAGAGATAGGAATGGGGCACGATCATTATCTTTCGTCTATTGTGCTTGTTGGATGTTCTTGTAAAATAACTTGGCAAATACTTTCTTTGTTAGGTACGTCCTAGCAAGGTTTTTGTATGTCAAGTGTGAATAAGAATACTCCTATCTGTTTATCGAGTCAAAGTCCATCACACTAGGTACAACGCCATCCTGGTTCTTTTTACCTTGATGCATCGTGCCTATGTGTGTTATCAAACATAAGGTAAGTAGCCCTTTTAAAATTCCAATCCTTGATAAGTGAATCATCATCATCATCATCATCATCATCTATCATCATCATCATCTCTAATAAATTCTCGTTACATCATGGGCTTGTTGGATCCTCTTGTCATCATCTAATTTATTCTTTTCCACACTCACATCATGTCATGAGTAGTTTGTCATCATCACCAGTGCATCCATCCTGCATCCACAAACCATCAACATTCTGCATATCATAAGAAATGCATAATCATCATCATAATATAGATCTATTAGTCTAAGCATCTCATAAATCATACATTTTCATAATCGTAGCATATCACATCATCCATCTCATCCATCATCACATCATATCATCATTTAAGTTGTTTAAGATAATATATATTTGTTATTCTAAGCATCTTAAAACCATCTCATTCACATCATCATCCATAACCATCCATTTTGAACCTCTTTAGTGCGAGATCAACCCTCAAATGGAATCTTTTTGCTCGATCTCTTGAGGGGGCAATGTACTAGTGTACTTCTTTCTACTGGGGCATCCGAAAAAAAAAAAAAAAATTTGAATTTCAATTGCGGCAAGTTTATTCTTTGAACCAATGCAACAAGTACATTGCTTAAAAGAGGGGCAAAATGTAGACATGCAAAATTAGCATTATGCATTCAATTAGGTCCATTCATCAAGTAAACCAGGTTTCACATTCATCCACTTATTAAATTAATCAAGTTCACCTTCATCCATTCATCTAGTAAATTAAACTCATTAAGTTCATTCCTAAGGTTGTTCATTTAAATTAAATAAATCAAGCATCATCCCTTTAATCAAATAAATCAAACATTCATTAAATTGAAATCCAAATGCATATTCCATCCTTTTCTGATTTAAATAAATCAAATATTTAAGTCATAAGAGTCAAACTCACCTAATCACTATTAAGCTAATGTAATCCTAATTAACCTAACCTAACCACCCATCACATCCTCTAGATATTCCCACTTGCACAAATAAATCAATTTATTGATTTATTAAATCCAACATTTTCCATCAACATGGCATCTTTGAGGAATATTCCCTCAAGTTTGAATTCAAAAACAAGTGGACATGTACATCCAACAAGTCATTTATGAGCTCTTACATGGCTCTTACATGTCCCTTGCACAAGTCAAACTAAGCATTATTTCTCAAATTCAAATTTTAATTTCCCCCTCTTGGGCACATTTCCCAAATCTTGCACATCCCTCAACCTATCACAACTTGACAAGTGGCCTATTTTCATTGGCTTGCTTTTTATCCCACATTTCTCTCTCATAAGCATTCTTTCAACTTGAGAATCTACAAATAGAGGCTTCATTCTTAATCAAATCCTTCACAACTCCACAATCTTTGTATCTCATCTACAGAGCTTATGCAAAGTCACTCTCTTCATTTGAGAACTGATTTTGTCCATCATCATCATTTGCATTATCAAGGGTTGGGAAAGGGATATTTTCCGCAATAGCATCAATCCACTATGAGATAAGCATACTTCATGTTTTTCATATGTTTATTTAGCTTGCTTTTGTCATTTGTTTGCATTTGGAAAGCATTGATGTATTATTTCATAGAGATGATGTTATTTGCTTTGTTTTAAACTAACCATGCTAATGTGTTGGAGGTTTTAACAAGTTGCAGATTTCACCATCATACAAATATTACAATATATTATATTTAAATCTATAGTGATATATATATATATACATAACATAAAAAATGGGAAACTCTAGGATTGCACTCTAGGGTTTAGGTGATTTTTCAAATGATTCATTAGAGATTTGAGGTAGCAAGGGTTTGATGGATTTGGACAAGATATATGATTGACTTACAACTTGAAAGTTCATTTAACCAACCCTTGACCAAATCGAAAAGGGACCTAAGAATGAAATGCAATGCAATGACTAGGCTAATGATGCAATTTACTATTCTAATGTAAATACAACAAACTTAGAAATTCAGCCAAATTCAGACAATTGAAATGGATAGAGAAAGACACTGTGCACATGTCCTACAAGTTTGAAGCTAATTTTGGAGCACTAATTCACCCTAGGAAAATACATCCTTGTAGAGGGATTTCATATCTATTTTTGCAATTCTTTGGTGCCATATTAGAGATTTTTGTTTTCACTTGTCGTATTGTCATATCATTGTTAGATATTTTTGTAATTGAGTTTTTGTTTGCTGTCAAGGTGTAAGGTTTTTATTGCAACAATAACTAATTAATATTCAAGCCTCCTTCAATCTTCTTGAGATCTAAAACCTACACATTCAAAGAGAGAAGAAGGGTTGTGGAATTTAGGGGCTTGCCTTAGTCAAACCCTGTGTCAGTGTTTCCATTTCCACAACAACAATGTCAATGATAAAAAGATAAATTATAGGAAGGAATGATGGATCAAAAAAGTGCTACAATTGACCACCCTTCAATGGCTTCCTTGAAGGATTGAATTCATGCACATCTCCTCAAGGTTTGAATCTTGCTTGCTTGAATTTCTTAAATTGCTTGAAGATCTACAAGGATTAGTCTTCACAAACATAAACATGAAAACAAGAACTCACATACACTTTGACATGGCACTTGTATCTTTAATTGCTACAATAAATCTCTAAAATGTTTCTCTTGAGTTGCTTGATAATGCTCTTGATAATAAATTCTTACTAGATTTTCCCGTTAGTCTTCAAATGATGGAATAACTAGGTATTTATATGCAATTATTCTAATTTCCAAAAAAAAAAAACTTGAGAGCTAAATTTGGACATTTGAATTTCAAATAATAAAATATCAGCACCAATATATTTGAATTTGGAGCCAAAATAGGGGGACTAATTCACCCTGGGGGAATATGTCCCAACTTTATTTTCAAAAATTAAGGTGTTAGGGGCAAAGTATTAGATGAATGCATTTATTTTTTGTTTTCAATTTATCAGTAATTGTTTAAAATGGGACATGGAATGCATAATTTAGGAGATTAGGTGTTCAATTAGGTTCAATAACTTAAGGGGGAGCAAAATATCGTGCAAAATTGTCAAGGATAACAATTTACAATGCTACATTTAGCCTCCACTTTAGTGAGTATGAACGTATGCTCAAACTCACACTAAAGTAGAAAAATATGTTAAGAGGGGTTTGATTGTCCAAATGTTGAGTTGGTGGGATTACAAAGGATCAAAGGGGAGTGCACAAGCCCTAGAATCCAAGATCCCATGGCAAACTAACATAAGCACAAAAGAACACACATGTGTATTAAATGTAGCAAGACAACATACACAAACATACATGTTGACAACATGAAGCATACATGAAGACACATGACATAACTGAACATTATCATGAGGGATTGCACCTGAACACAAAGCTAAAAAGCTCAACAATCTTGTGTAACACTGGAATATCCTCAAGTTGTGGGTACCCTATAAAGAGGACAGACCTCCAAGTTATGGGCTGGTTCCCCTTTTGATGTCCTATAATCTAACGATTTGTGTGGGAAAAGGGATAAAGATAACAAAATGAAACTCTAATGATAAACTACTTCTAGGAGGTGATGCACAAAAGAAAACTAAATGTAGACTGATTCACACTAATACTCTAAAAAAAACTATTAACACAACTCAACTTGAGCACCTTAATCACATAAATGTTTCACTAAAAGGCTCTGCTTAATTTTACCTCACTAAGGAAAACTAGGTTTTCACAAATTAAGAGAAAATATAAACTTTAAAGCACAATTAGTGACATGTGATAAATTGCAATTGTGTATATGCATCAATAAACGAGAAAAATTTAAAGGTTTATGGTTTGAAACACATTAAACTTGCATCAAATCACTTAAAAGATATAAAACACCAGAAGCTTCGAAGGTAAACTATATTTATTTTGAATATTTTGAATGAAAATTCTACAAAAACTCGAACAATATGCTAAAAATAAGGTACTATTTGATCTAGGTGGATCTTCAGGACCTGAAATTGAAGTGTTCTAGTTTCTCTCGGAAGTAGTGCCATCGCATAGAGCACAAAATTCTGAATCCAGCACAACTTGAATGGGCAAAAAAGGAGTCTGTTTGTGCAAGATATCGCCGGTCAAAGCTCGGTCAAAGGCTGGTCAACTTAGCTATCAGGGACGAGGAAAAAGGTGGAAAATTCATCATCACCAAATTGGTTGAAGTTGGCATCATTGCGAAGGTCTCATCGTAACGATTCCAACGACGTTCGTTTCGTGCAAATTGGAGCTCGTATGCATGAGATATAGCTGGTCAAAGTCTCAGTTGACCAAGGTACCATGTGGTACGGTTGCTGACATCATCATGACATCATCATGTTGACTTGACAGATAGGTCATCATACGGATGTCGAGTTGGACCAATCAAATGTTGACACGTGTCAGTCCATACAAGTGACGTGGCATGGTGACATGGCTGATGATGTCATCATGGTCAGCTAATTGGGTGATGACGTGTCCTTCTGGTGACGTGGCATTTAAGTGGCAGGTTGACATGGATGTTGAATTGGATTTTCTGGTGAATGGTCTCCTGACACGTGGCTCAACCTAAGCAGGACACATGTTTCCTCCAATTTTCCTTCGTCGGCGATTTTGTTAAACTTAGCAAAATGTATGTGGTCGGGTGTTGAACCCACGACCTATCCCCTCCGAACCGGGCGTGAAACTGTTATGCCACGCGCAATGGCTTCAATGAATAGCTAATGGATGTTGCTATTGGAGTATTCGGTAGCTCCAAGTGGAGGTTTCAACGGATGTGGCGGGGTTGGAACTCCCAACCGCCCGCCTTCTATAAGGCAAGTTGACCGTTGCACCATGCAATGTGTTTGTATTATTGCGGGCACGGGTTTTATATAACCCAATGTTTAGGTCGAAGCCTAAACCAAATAACCAACAAATGGTTATTTGTTAACAAAATAAACAAACCCCTCAAACTAAAAGCCTGAATAAGCTATAAACAAGGGCTCAAAAACAAATTTAATTATTTTAAGGGGGATTATTGTTTGTATTTGTAAAAGTGGGGAATTGGTTTTTATTTTTTCCATTTAAGGGGAAAATTCCAAAATTGTTGGTTTTAACCAAATAGGCCCAACTTCAAGTATAAAAGGGAGACTAGGAGAGTCTTCCTCACTCATCCATCAGTTGTTCATTCTCCATTGTATCCCATTCTCTTAGTCTTTGAGAGGCTTTTGCGAGAGAATTTTTAGAGGGAATTAGGAGTATTTGAGTTGTGATGGAATGATGTTCTAATCTTGTAGCGGATCCTTTAGGCAGAGTCAATTTTCTTACTCTTTGGTTATTATCCCGAGCTGTGAGAGTTTTTTGAGAGGGGTTTGTGAGTGAGAGAATTTTTATATGAATTTGTGGAAGGTTACAAGATATTGTGAAGCAGTGTTGCAAGAGGCTCCAGTGGAGATTGTACTACCATTTTAGAACATTTCAATAGATTGGTCACTCGATTGAGCTCGGCCTGGAGACGTAGTCACATTTGTGGCGAACTCCGTAATCAAATTGGTGTCTCCTTATCTTTCTCTTGGTTCTATGTTTTGAATTCTCTCTGATTAATGTTCCTGCTACTCCATTGTTGATGTCTTTAGGCCTTCATTCATAACCACTTAACCAACGTTTTTCATAGATCCCTTCTGCTTTACGGATCAAGTGGTATCAGAGCCTTGTTTGGCTGGTTTTGTAGGAGTGATTGTGAGTCATTTTTCATTTGGTGGACATTTGGAGTTTGGAGCAAAGATGGCATCAGAAAAGGGTGAATCTTCAAGGCTGACATTGACCCCATCCATGGTGGATGATTTCATGTCAATGAAAGGCATGGTTGAAGAACTCTATCGAGACCATCGAGAGAAGGCTGATAGGATACAAGAGTTGGAAGAAGCCAATCGACACTTGCAGACAAAGAATGTAGAACTCCAGTGGTTGTTGGAGGAATCCAACATGGAGAAGGAAAGACTACAAATGTTGTTGTAGGACATCTTAGAGAAGCGGAACAGGAAAAGTCCTCCTGTATCAGGGAGTGGACACATATGTGGTTTTTGTCCGCATTCCAAGGATAGATCATCCTCATACTCCTCACTTACACTACCTGATAGTACGGGAGCTTCTTCAGCAACGAGGCCCATGGCTAGATTTGCTTGTGGCCATGGTTGGGCTTACTCTTCTGGTACAGTAGAGTGTGCTTACTGTCGATAGATGGAGTACCTTCAGACTCTCAATCTACCTGATAGTGACAGTAACTATCTCGAAGCCTCTTCTTCCATCAAACAAAAGAAGTCAACAGAGGAGGAGCAAGACTCCTTTGCACACTTCGAGAAGCACACAAGAGGCATAGGATCGAAGCTACTCGGGAAGATGGGCTTCAGAGGGAAAGGCTTTGGTATTTCTGAGCAAGGCATCACCAATCCGATCAAGGCGAAGAAGCGACCAAGGTACCAAGGATTGGGATTCAGAGGAGGAGATGGACAATCCTCTAGAGCTCGGGACTTCTGCAACCACTGTGGCATTAGTGGACATTGGGAGGCAAAGTGTTGGAAGTTGCATCCAGAGCTTCATCGTCGATCAAGGTCTACTGAGAGACCCAACCACCAGAAAGTTGAGGAGACGAAAGCAGAGCTGGCAGTAGCTACCACTTCTGAGGAAGTCCTAGGAGAAATTCAACCACAGCTTGAGCAACCTGTGAAAGAGAGTTCCTTTGAATAGCTTCGTAGGAGCTGGGAACAATGCTCAACAAACTAGTATATCAATTTGTGTGTTTATTACATCTTTTGTAGTGTGATGAGTATGTTGATAAGCTAGTATTGTTTTGTGAGCATTAAAAATCTGTATACAATTGTTTGTAACAGTTTTTATGAAGTTGTAATTCTCTAGAGATTGATATTTTGGCTCTTGAAGCCACATCTCTTGTAATCTAGAAAGGAGAATACTGTGTAACTTCTCATTGCAGGGTTTTTAAGGACTTGTACTTGCAGTTTTCAAGTGTGAAGCTTCAGTTGAAAAGCACTTCCCAGCTTGAGAGTTGCTGAAAATGGTCAATAGTGACCTTGCATGTTCTCAGCTAGAAGACTCAGTTGAGGCCGTTTTGAGGATACATCTGAACTCAATTGAAGTTCTTGAAGGATGTTATCGGTGACCTCATTGCTTCAGATGAACGTGACCCGAGTTGTATGGTGGAGCCTTGAATCAGCTATTCTAAAATACAAGGGTGAAGGAATATGTCAGGCTGAGGCACAAATCCATGCTCGAGTAATTGGAGGAGCAACAAAAGCAAGCCAGAAGAAGGTGAGAGATGCAGAATGTGAACTACCTGTGAGAAGCACTGAGGGATAGATTTATCATACTCATTTTTTCCTTCTTGCTTTGGGTGTTTTAATTTCCATTTTTGAACTGCATCATGAGGAGTTGTGAATTCCTACATTGTTGAAGTGTAAGACCCCAACAGGCAGATGTGGCAGTGTGTTCTGGTGATTCAGATTGTGGCAAGTGGCAAGATGCTGAATGCGAGATTATTGAAGGAACTATACACTTTTGGAGGACCAAAAGTTCTTCAGTGGGGAGGTTTGATCCAGGTGGATCTTTAGGACCTGAAATTGAAGTGTTCCAGTTTCTCTCGAAAGCAGTGCCATCGTGTAGAGCATAAAATTCTGAATTTGGTGCAACTTGAACGAGCGAAAAAGGAGTCCGTTTGTGCAAGATATCGCCAGTCAAAGCTCGGTCAAAGGCTGGTCAACTTAGCTATCAAGGACAAGGAAAAAGGTGGAAAATTCATCATCACCAAATTGGTCAAAGTTGGCTTCATCGCGAAGGTCTCATTGTAACGATTCCAATGGCGTTCGTTTCGTGCAAATTGGAGCTCGTATGCATGAGATATAGCTGGTCAAAGTCTTAGATGACCAAGGTACCATGTGGTACGGTTGCTGACGTCAGCATGACATCATCATGCTGACTTGATAGATAGGTCATCATAAGGATGTTGAGTTGGACCAATCAGATGTTGACACGTGTCAGTCCGTACAAGTGACATGGCATGGTGACATGGTTGATGATGTCATCATGGTCAGCTAATTGGGCGATGACATGTCCTTCTGGTGATGTGGCATCTAAGTGGTAGGTTGATGTGGATGTTGACTTGGATTTTTTGGTGAATGGTCTCCTAACACGTGGTTCAACCTAAACAGGACACATGTTTCCTCCAATTTTCCTTTGTCAACGAGTTTGTTAAACTTAGCAAAATGTATGTGGTCGGGTGTTGAACCCATGACCTATCCCCTCTGAACCAGGCATGAAACTATTATGCCACGTGCAATAGCTTCAATGAATAGCTAATGGATGTTTCTATTGGAGTATTCGATAGCTCCAAGTGGAGGTTTCAACAGATGCGGCGGGGTTGGAACTCCCAACTGCACGCCTTCTAAAAGGGACGTTGACCGTTGCACCATGCAACGTGTTTGGAATATTGCGGGCACAGGTTTTATATAACCCAATGTTTAGGCCGAAGCCTAAACCAAATAACCAACAAATGGTTATTTTTTAAGAAAATAAACAAACCCCTCAAACTAAAATCCCGAATAAGCTATAAACAAGGGCTCGAGAACAAATTTAATTATTTTAAGGGGGATTATTGTTTGTATTTGTAAAAGTGGGGAATTGGTTTTTATTTTTTCCATTTAAGGGGAAAATTCTAAAATTGTTGGTTTTAACCAAATAGGCCCAACTTCAAGTATAAAAGGGAGACTAGGAGAGTCTTCCTCACTCATCCATCAGTTGTTCATTCTCCATTGTATCCCATTCTCTTAGTCTTTGAGAGACTTTTGCGAGAGAATTTTTAGAGGGAATTAGGAGTATTTGAGTTTTGATGGAATGATGTTCTAATCTTGTAGCGGAACCTTTAGGCAGAGTCAATTTTCTTACTCTTTGGTTATTATCCTGAGCTGTGAGAGCTTTTTGAGAGGGGTTTGTGTGTGAGAGAATTTTTGTATGACTTTGTGGAAGGTTACAAGATATTGTGAAGCAATGTTGCAAGAGGCTCCAGTGCAGATTGTACTGCCATTTTAGAACATTTCAATAGGTTGGTCACTAGATTGAGCTTGCCATTTTAGAACATTTCAATAGATTGGTCACGTTTGTGGCGAACTTCGTAATCAAATTGGTGTCTCCTTATCTTTCTCTTGGTTCTATGTTTTGAATTCTCTCTGATTAATGTTCCTGCTACTCCATTGTTGATGTCTTTAGGCCTTTGTTCATAATCACTTAAGCAACGTTTGTCATAGATCCCTTCCGCTTTACGGATCACTATTGTATGTTAATCAAAATAAAAGTTGAGTTACAAGATATTCTCTTTGCTAAATGCAAAGGAAGAAAACAAGAACTGAGAAAAAGACTAATTCTTTTCTCATTATATACAATAGATGGTAACTCCAAAGCACCAAGAGCTAGAACTGAAAACCAACTGAGAGTGAAAAATATCTCAAAATATCCTCTCATGAGAAAAGAAGAAAATCCTCACAAATAGGTCCCACAACTGAAGTAAACTAAACACTGAATGTTGCAAACTAATCCCCATGTCGTGCATGACTGAAAGATCCTCTAAACTGATGTGAAAATGAAGTAATATCGCAGGAATCTCCACCATTTACTCCATTTAATCCTTGCATGATTAGTTGACTGAAAATAAATTGAAGTCTCCACCTTTGCATGATCTAACCCAAGCATCACTTCAGTTATCACCTTTGCATGATTTTTTAGAAAAGGTAACTATATGACTAAATATTAAAGATAATCGGCGTGATTAATTTAATATTTAATATGTAGTTGTTCTTCCTTCTCCAATTACATGTTAAATATTAAGGTAACAATACCTTTAATATTTAATTATATTTTTATTTTTGTTAATTATCATGCAAAAATGACAAGCCAAGTATTACATTAAATTTCCATCTCTCTTTGATAGAGAATTTCCTAAAACAATATTAAGGCAATATCATATTGCACTTAACAATGTCTAGAATACAATATGCATGTAAAATTTAAAAGGGATTTTTAAAAGTTTGAAAATAATAACAAAATCCCTTTTAAATTCTCAAACTCCACCATAACTCACGGGCCACCTTTGATACTAGGTCGATTGACTTGATAAGTCAAGACCATGGAAAAAGAAGAATGAAATGATTTTATTGAAACTTAGGAAAAAATTCCTATCATTCGAATTAGGATTTTGAGTAAAAGCCACTCGAAACCTAATCAAAATCTCATTTTCACATTTCATTTTGAGAGAAAACTCTGTTGCACCGCCAATGGGTAGGGTTTGGAGCCTATTCTTCTCCATTTCTTGCTCTGTTCTAGTTGATTTTCTGAAGATTTCTATAGAAAAAGTGCAAGGTAAGCTACTCTGAGTCAATAAATTTGGTTTTTCTCTCCATTTCGAAGCCAATTGTGGGCTTTCAGGCTACAGCCACGCACATTTCTCATGTATTTTTTCTATGTATCTCTGACTGTATTCTTCTTTCATCATTCTAAGGCTGCCATGAACGGGCTTGATCTGAGACTCTGGAGAATTCTTGAAGCCACCACCATGGTTTCTTTTTTGAAAGTCTTCTCTTATAGTGAATAAGGTGTAAGATATTCTCTGTGTAATTTGCATCTTCCTTATCATTTACTGTATAATGAGATTTAATAGAGTTCCAATGAATGAAATTAGGGAAAATTTTGTTCCTTCCCATGACATGCACTTACCTCATCTAGGTATTTTATTTTTTCCTCATTGCATTGTTGAAGCTCCTTGTATTCTTCAATCCTTTCTATGTATAATGCTTTTGAAGTATTAAAAAAACATGGGTCGTTTTATCTGCAAGAAAAAATGAAGGCTCCTAAAAATTTTTGAGGGCACAAAAACTTTAATAAGCTGCGGCCTCCATGTATAATTTTGGGTTTTCTTCTGAAAGAGAGAAAAGAGAGTATAGAAAAGGACGCCATGAACAAAAGCTTATAAAATGCATTTTGAAACTTCTTTGCAAATGTATTATGGTTTTTCCTCTTGGTCGTATTCTGAAGTATACTCCTCTGGCATCATTCTGTGCTTTTTATGATTTTTTCCCTAGTATTTCAATGGCTTTAAATGGCTCTAAGGGTTCAAAACCCTAGCCTTACTTTATTTGAAACAAGAGCCACCTCGGTCAACTTGATCACTTCTTTTGTGTGCATATTTTGACTGTGGGTATTTGCATCAGGAATCACAATGTTTTTAATATACTTGGTACCCTCATTTCATGAAGCAACAATATGTTTAAATAGGGATGAAAGCTTCACACTGTTACTGCAATTTATTTTGTACTCATGAGAACAAGGAATTATCTTCTCTATGTAAACATAAAAACCTTCCTACCCTTTTGGTTTGAATGGTACTTATATTGTTGTGCTTCTATGCCTTTATTGAAATCTCTCCATATTCTATATTCTATGTTGCATCACACTTTGTAAACACCACACACAGGTTGTGAAGCTTAGCTTGAAATTATATTCTTCAGTCTCTATTGTATTCATTTGGTTGTAACTGAAGCTAATAATGGATCTAAATATTATTTTCAATACTCTTTTCTCCACTGTTTAACCATGAACTAAGTTTCAAAAACCCTTGCTTCTTGTTTGAAGAGGTAAGTTTAAACACCCTTGCTACTTTTTAAAGAAAAGAGATGAAAATGCCCCCATCAATGTCCAAGAATGAATGTAATGACCAAGATAATAATACTATAGAAGAAGACAAAGCTTTTGCACTTAATATTCATCAATTTATTACTTTTAGAGCTGAATACTCTTCAAGTGACTCTTGACAAATGATTAAATACATTGAAATTTGTTGCTCTATTATAATCAACCAGAAGTATTATTCACTATTCAATGTGACTTCATGTATTGTTGTTCCTAGCATGTGTTTACTTTCAATTTTTTCTATCTTGCATTATTATGCTGCAGAAAGGAAACTTGTAAGCATTTGGGTATTTCATTTTCCTTTTATGTTGAAGCTCCTTAGTGCCTTCATGGCACTTGTTCACTTGCTTTCATTTTTACCCACTGTGTGCACTCCTCCACTGAAACTTGTATATTTTAGCACTTCAGATGATTATTATGCAAACCACCATTTATGGAGAAAACTTACCTTTCCAATAGAAATAAAAAAGCATTGCTTGAGTATGTTCTTGGAGTATCTCTTGAATCCTTGATGGGGACTACTATATATTGCTTCCATTTTATGCAATTATGTTTCATCATGAGCTCTTGTAAACATCATATGAGCTCTTTCACTACTTTGTGTGTTGTTTTGATTGTGAACTTGAATTGTGTATGCCTATTCACTATCACTTCTATGATAATACACACCTTGCTACTCCATCAGTCAAAATGATTTTGACTGCCTAAATTTTCTTACTATATGCATTAAACATGATGAAAACAGCTGGGATGATGTTATGATAGCAATGTATGATGTGAAACATGATGTAAATGAAGCATTTTATTCAATCTTGCATATCAATTAAGCATTTTGAAAAAAAACCTTGGAAATTTCTATATTTCCTAATTTAAAGGGTTGCTTTATGTGCTTGGGAAACATGGTATTTTTCAATTGTTGCTTGTGTGAAAGAACTACTCTTTAATCAATATAGTTTTCTTTGATGCTTTAGTGTTATGTGTTGGGCTCAACCCTTGTGGGAGCCACGTTTTCCACCACAGATAACAACTTTGATCATGATGAACCAATAATGAAACATGCACCTATACCTGCACAGTGAACAAACAAGTTAGATAAAAACAGTGAAATTCAATATTCTTTTTGTTGTTTTCCTTTGGATATTTTGGATTCAGCTATTCATTTTTCCTTTTTTATCAGTTATAAAGTAAAAAGTACTTGCTTGATTAGAAATGCATGAGATTTGTATAGAACCCCAAGCTCTAAAATCTCCTATTCTTGCAGATTTCCTTCTTGGAGCAGCAACTGGACAACTTCAACGATGCTGGCACAACCTCCAACAACAAGATTCATCATTCACCAAACAATGACGGGTCCCATATCTAATTTTATGCTTCTTCTTTTCCTTGTAATTACTTTCTATTTTATATCTGATAGAACAGTTACTCACACGACTTGTGTGGGATTACATAAACATTGCTTTTAATAAATAAGTTATTTCATATCATGTAATGACTTGTGTATCTTCATTTGAAATTGCTTTTATTTACATAATATGAAATAACTAAATGAAACTATTTGAATCATATGTTTTGTAATCATGATGAAATGACATTTTTACATACCTCGTTTCAAAATTGCCTTCCTTTTTTCTGATACATAGCAATAACATATTTGAAACATAAACTGCAGAAAATAGTTTAGCTTCACAAAAACCTCCTTTGAATGTATGCTTTCCTCAATGAATTATGTTTTGTTGATTTTTTCCAGATTGTTCAACAATTTCACCCAAATTTTTGCATAATTCTAATAAATCAATTCTTTTAAAAAGCTTTCATTGAGAAATCCAATGTTGATTGGATTGTTTATACATCAAAGCTTTCTTACCACATCAAACAAATGTCTGAAAAAACTTTACTAATGTAAGCTGGAAGCTAAAAATTAGTAACACTTCTGGCGACCTCCTAGGGGTGTTTTCCTACTAAACAAATACGATCAATTTCCTTGCTTATCCATTGGGCATGAAGTCCATTTTTTCTATCTTTTTTAACTCAAAAACCTTTGTAACTCAATAGCAAATAAAACTAAAAGAAACTAGCATAACTCTATTTAAGACTAAGTTAGAAAACCATGCGGCATTTGCACTTATTGAAAACATAACTTAATTGAAATGAATTACCTATTTCTTTTTTAGGTGTTATCCTATAAGCCCAAAGGGATAGTTTCAACTTCTCATGATAGGTTCTTTGATTATCCTGGATTGCATTCTTTATGATCTTTATTAAGTTCTTGTTAGTGGACTTTGCTTGTCCATTACCCTAAGGGTAATAGTTTGAAGAAGTATTCAGATAAATATTATGCTTTACTAACCAATCTGAAAATTTTAAACCTATGAATGCTAAAGCATTATCAGAAATGATTGAATATGGGGTACCAAACCTAGAAACCAAGTCTTGATAGAAATTCAAGATAGATGTTTCATTTGCATCCTTTAGAGTAATTGCTTCAGTCCACTTTGTGAAGTAATATGTTTCTTTTAATATCCATCTATGCCCAACACTTGAAGTTGGGTTTATGGGACCAATGAATTCAAGTCCCCACTTGCCGAAAGGCTACTCCACTTGAATTGGATGTAAAGGAAGAGCTACAAACTTTTGTTTTCCTACAAACACTACACATTTGTTACATTTTCTGACCCAAGCATGGGAATCTTTAAATAATTCAGGCCAATAATACCCAACTCTCATTATCTTTAGAGTTGTTGTTCTTGGTGCAAAGTGGCCTCTAGAGGGCCCATCATGAAATTCTTTCAGAACTTTTTCAATTTGTTATGGTTTAACACATTTGAGAAAAACATTATTATAATCCTTTTTGTACAAAATTCTATCAATTACAACAAAAGGAATGGCTTGAAGCTTGTAATACCTTTGTATGGACTTGTCCAAACCTTTACGACAATCACTTGTGTGCAAGTAATGGACCATTTGTTGAATCCAATTTTCTATTGTAACTAGAACATTAGCTTGTTCTTCATTGTTGAGCATTGTTTTAGCTTGTTGATCAATTGTTTTGCTATTTTCTACATTTCTAGCAAGCTATACACATAGGCATTTTCCTCTAATGAGCTTGGTGACCTTAATTTCAATGTCATATTCCATCACTTTTGTGATCCAACTGACTTTCTTATCATTAATGTCTTTGCTAAGTAGAAAAACTTTAACTATTGAATGAGAAACCAACAGTCATACTTTGTTATTTGACAACATATGCCTAAATTTTTTGAGGCTTCTTACTAAGCTAATACATGTTTCTCAACAAATGAATATTTAACTTCATAATCATAAAAAAATTGACTAAAGAAAGCCACAAGTTTCTCTAATCCTTCTTCATTTTGCTGACAGAGCATGGTTGAAATTGTATCAACACTCCCAAATGCATATAAAATGAAGTCCTTATCAAAATTTGGGTTAATAAGAGTTAGGGTTGCTGCAAGTGCCTCTTTTATTTGTTTAAAACTGTTCTTACGTTCTCTTTTCTAGATGAATGGAATATTCTTCTTTAGCATGGTTGTAAGTGGTTGTAATAAAGCTGCTATGTTAGGAATGAACCTCCTAACAAAATTAATCCTTCCTAGAAAACTCTGCAAACCTTTCTTATGTGTAGGTAGGGGTAAAGCTAAAATTGTTGTGATTCTTTCTGGGTCAATGGTGATACTGTGCTTTGAAACAATATGACCCAGAACCTTCCCCTCATGGATTGCAAAAATACTCTTTTGGGGGTTTAATGATACCTTGTACTCTCTGCATCTTTCAAAGATCTGCCTTAAATGAGCAAAGTGTTTGTCATATTTCTTTAAAAATATAGTAATATCATCTAATTACACAAGAAAAAACATGTTAATAAGGCCTTGAAAGGCCATATCCATTTCCCTTTGAAATGTTTCCCCTGCATTAGACAAACCAAAGGGAATCATTTTTTAAGCCATAGTTCCCCACTTGGTGGTGAAGGTTGTTTTAAACTGGTTTTCTTCTTTAACCAAAATTTGGTTATACCTCGAATAACCATCTAGCAATGAGAACCTTTTTTAACCTGAAACAACCTACAATATTTGTTCCATTGAAGGTAGCGGATAGTGATATTTGAGTGAAGTCCTGTTTAGATCATGAAAAATCCACACACAACCTCATCTCTCCATTCTTCTTCCTAATAGGCACAAAGTTAGAAACCCAAGAGGTTTTCTTTATTGGAAAGATAATACTACCTTCAATCAGCTTGCTCAATTATATTTTCATAAGGTGATCCAACTTGGGATTCAATGGCCTTTGCTTTTGTCTCACCGGGTTCGCATTGGATTCTAGCTCAATTGTGTGTTGGGCCAACTCAAGGTTAAAACCCTTCATATCTCCATACTTCCAAGCAAATATATCACTCCATTCCTTGCAAATCAAGACAAAGGCTTGTTGTTCTTCTTTGGTATAGACTTTTCCAAGCTTGAGAAGCTTTTCTTTGAATATTTCAATTGGTTCATAGTGTTCCTCTTTCACTGTTATGTTAGACTTGTCTTTTCTAACTTGATCATCAGTGTTGAAAATTGACTCAAGGGTCACCAATCCTTTAGGAAGCTTATTAGTCTTTAGCTGCAAGATCTAATTCTCATATTGCTGCTCAAGCTTGTGCTAGTTTCTAGTAGAAAACTCTGCTTCTTCGATCATAAAACTAATAATTTTCTCATCACTGTCAAAAAATTTCCAACTAATGTTATTATCAGGTACAAATGGTCTTACTACCACATTTACATATTGATGTACCTCAATATTATGTATATCAATTGGTATGTGATATTGTGATCCGAAGGAAGCAAGCATATCTGCCTCTTTATTCAGACTTCTAAGAATAGACAACAAATTAAAATCATCAAATTCTTCTATTAAATCCCAAGTTCTATGCTTATATAGCTTCAACAAATCATTTTTAGTTACATTCAAGTTTCTTACCTGATTTGTTATCAACTCAGAATCACCGAATACTTGTAGACATTTGATACCTTTCTTTCTGGCCCACTCTAGTCCATGAATTAATGCCTCATACTCAACTGTATTGTTTGAACAACTAAAAACAAAGCGTAGTGCTAAAAAATACTTCTCTCCTTCAGGTGAAATCAGCATAGCTCCTCCAACTACACCAACTTTACTCCTTGAACCATCATAGTATAGCTTCTAAAGATGATTAATTTGTTGTTTTGGTTGTTTTTCCTCTTTGATCAGATTTGGAACAATCACATCAGGCTCCTGAATCATATAAATTCCCAAACCTACTTCATCCATGTGACTGAATGGATCGACCTCATGATTCTCGGTTTCCCACTCATCTAAATTTATGTCAGGTATGCCTTCAAGGGGTACACTGGGGTCAAGGTTCATGGATTGATCCTCATACTCATGGATGGCTAGGTTTGAATTTATAGGATTTGGAACATAAGGCTCAATATGGTCTTTAGCCTGTGGTTTTGATTTGATAATCACTCTAGTACCATATCTGATCCTAAAACACATATGTGACCAATATGATGACAAATAACCACCTAACTTTGTTGTAAAATCTCTAGAAAGGAAAATTGCAAAGAACGGTGGAAGATAAATGACATATATATCTTATGGAATTGAAAAGTTCGGACAAGAATGCAAGGTAAGGGGAAGACTTTTAATAACTCCAATAGACTTAATGGTTGTACCATCTAATTAGACTACCCCTTTTGACAATGGCTCATATTCTAGTCCTCCTTTATCTACCAGTTGTTTAGGCATAACTGAGTTGCTTGCTCCTGAATCTATCATACAATTATGCACTATGTTATCACCAATAATCAGACTTATGTAAAATAGAGGTGGTTTTACCTCTTATGTTGGTTGTTCTTTCTTTCCTTCAAAATTGTTTGCAAAAACTCTAGGTTGCTCAGCATGTTAATCAAAAATGGAAATTTTAGCCAATGCTTCCTAGAATAAGTATTTTTGTCCAGGTATGTGCAATGCATCAAGCATGGACATGTTGATTGTTGCTTTCCTCATATGATCAACTATATTAAATGTTGGAAAACTCATCTTTTGCTATATTTTTGGAACAACAACCTCTATTTGTGTTGGTAAAGGCTAGGAGATTGAACTTTTGGTTGTTCCTTTGTTGGCACAACCTGTTGTATTGGTAAAATTTGAATGTTTTGGGATGCAGAAGGCTGAACTTGCCCCTATTGGGCTGTAGGAGTGATTTTTTGCTGAACAGCTTATTGTTTATCATTTTGTGCTTGTTGTTCGCTAGAAACAACTTGTTGTCTCAGGTCAGCAACTCTCTTTTTTGACCTCATATTGGTTGCAATGGAGGTAGATGGCCGATTCTGCCCTTGTGCATGATTAACTCCACAAAATTCACTACCTTGCCAGTTCATCATGGAAACATCAAGATCATTTTATTGTGTTTGATCAGCTTGCTAATCAATGTTCTCCTTTGTTGTTTTCTTAGAAGTAGAAAAACTACTCTACACCATAAGATCCTGATTAATCACCTCATTCATACAAGTAGCCTAATTATGAGGCTAATTATAGGGATATCACCACACATAATCTTGTGCCAAGTTACTTTTCACAAGTATAAGCTCTTTAGAAGAGCTAGAAGCATTCTGATTATATGGCTGATTAGGCCTAGTATTAAAATTTCTTCTCTGTCCTTGGTAGTCAGCCTAATAAGGTAGTTTATTTTCCTAAAAAGGTACTTGATAAGTTCTGTAATTCTAGCCTTGCTAATTTTTTAGGTTCACTAAGTCATTGCTAACTATTTGCAACAATTTATCCATTTGTTGTTGGGTACCCCTAAGCTCTTGCAAGTCTGAATTTGCTGGAACGACACTATTTTGAACAGTTGCTTGAAAGTCTAAGGTTGGAATAGCAAGTAACGGGGCTATAGGAGGTATTTGAATTGGCATCAATGGCTGAATATCTAGGAAAATAGGCATAGGAGGCCTAGGTGCAATCTTACCAGCTTGTATTAAGGTATTTTCAGCTCTAATGGCTATGTCATAGGCTACTGGCAGGGTTACTCCACCCATAGATTGGTTCATAACAACAACATCACTATTTATTGCTCTAAGATAATACAAGAAAGCATGTTCTGGTGAAGGCCTTACTGTGGCCGGGATTCTATTACAAGTTCTTTGAAACTAGAAGTTGAAATTTGTCATCTATTCTTGTGGGGCTCTCTTAATAGTAATCATTTGCTCAATTAGAGATAGATGATCAAATTTGTTAAAAAATATTTTCTCAACTTGTCTCCCAAGTCATCCCATGATACAATAGAATTCATGGATAAGCCTTTGAACCACTGGAGTGCCTTGCCTTTAAATGAAGCTGCTAAAAGCCTTAATGCCACATTCTCTTCTATAACATAAAAAAACTCCACAAAGTGAAGCTACATCTCTTATGTGTTCAATTGGCATAGCCTAATCTTCACCAATGAAAATAGGTAGGCTTTTAAGTGCAACCACTAGTATATCATCGTGTTGAGCCAAATTCAATGGGCTGCCCCCATTAAATGGTACAAATGCATGTGCTCTAGCCATTAGATGTGCTTGAACTCTCAAATTTGGTACTTGTAGTACAAGACGTACTATTGAAAAAACTAGTACAAAACTTGCAAATCTGAGACTAGGAGGTGGAGTAGGATCTCAGTGTTGAATGTGATCTTGATATCCTTAACCTTATTGTTTTTCTTCCTTTCCTCTTTTGTGATGATAGTTGTAGGTATTCAAAAGGATCAACACTTCCTCTTGTCTAAACTCTGCTCATGTGCTACTGAATCTACAATTAAAACTAAGTAAAATAGAGTCACCAAATAAAAATTATAACCTCAGATAGGTAAAATACTGTTGTAATTCTAAAAAAATAATAGCTTGAAAGCTTTGAATTCTTTCTTTGAAGTGATCTTTAGAGGCCCATTGGGTGTGCCAAAAATTGTTATCATGAGGGATTGCACCTGAACGCAAAGCTGAAAATCTCAGCAATCTCATGTAACATTGCAATATCCTCAAGTTGTGGGTACCCTATAAAGAGGAAAGACCCCCAAGTTATGGGTCGGTTCCCCTTTTGATCTCTTTGAATCTAACAATTTGTGTGGGAAAAGGGATAAAGATTACATAATGAAACTCTAATGATAAACTGCTTCTAGGAGGTGATGCACCAAAGAAAACTAAATGTAGACTGATTCATAACTAATACTCTCAAAAAAACTATTAACACAACTCAACTCGAGCACATTAATCACATAAATGTTTCACTAAAAGGCTCTACTTAATTTTACCTCACTAAGTAAAACTGGGTTTTCACAAATTAAGAGAAAATATAAACTTTAAAAGCACAATTAGTGACCTATGATAAACTACAACTGTGTATATGCATCAATAAATGAGACATACATTTAAAGGTTTCTAATTTGAAACACATTAAACTTGCATCAAATCACTTAAAAGATACAAAACACCAAAAGCTTCGAAGGTAAACTATATTTCTTTTGAATATTCTAAAGGAAAATTTTGGAAAAACTCGAACAGTATGCTGAAAATAAGGTATTGCTATAAATTAATCAAAATAAAAGTTGAGTTACAAGATATTCTCTTTGCAGAATGCAAAGGAAGAAAACAAGTACTGAGAAAAAGACTTAGTCTTTTCTCAATATATACAATACATGGCAACTCCAAAGTGCCAAGAGGTGGAACTGAAAACCAACTGAGAGTGAAAAATATCTTGAAAATATCCTTTCACGAGCAAAGAAGAAAATCCTCAAAAAAAGGGCCCACAACTGAAGTAAATTGAACACTGAACGCTACAAATTGATCTCCATGTTCATGCATGACTAAGAGACCCTCAAAACTGATGTGAAACTAAAGTAATATCACATGAATCTCCACCATTTACTCCATTTAATCCTTACATGATTATTTGACTGAAAATAAACTGAAGTCTCCACCTTTTCATGATCTGACCCAAGCATCACTTCAGTTATCACCTTTGCATGATTTTTTGGAAAAGGTAACTATATGACTAAATATTAAAGATAATCGACGTGATTATTTTAATATTTAATATTTACTTGTTCTTCCTTCTCCAATTACATGTTAAATATTAAGGTAACAATACCTTTAATATTTAATTATATTGTTATTTTTGTCAATTATCATGCAACAGTGGCAAGCCAAGTGTTACATTAAATTATCATCTCTCTTTGATAGTGAATTTCCTAAAACAATATCAAGGCAATATCATCTTGCACTCAACAATGTCTAGAATACAATATGCATGTAAAATTTAAAAGGGATTTTTTAAGTTTAAAAATAATAACAAAATCCCTTTTAAATTCTCAAACACCACCATAACTCACAAGCCACCTTCGATACTAGGTCGATTTACTTGATAAGTCAAGACTATGGAAAAAGTAGAATGAAATGATTTTATTGAAACTTAGGCAAAAATCCCTATCATTCAAATTAGGCTTTTGAGTAAAAGGCACGTGAACCCTAATCAAAATCTCATTTTCACTTTGCATTTTGAGAGAAAACTCTGTTGTGTCACCAATGGGTGGGGTTTGGAGCCAATTCTTCACCATTTCTTGCTCTGTTCTAGTTGATTTTCTGAAGATTTCTACAGAAAAAATGCAAGGTAAGCTACTCTCAGTCAATAAATATGGTTTTTCTCTCCATTTCGAAGCCATTTTTGGGCTTTTAGGTTGCGACCATGCACATTTCTGATATATTTTTTCTATGTAACTCTTCCTGTATTCTGCTTTCAACATTCTGAGGCTGCCATGAATGAGCTTGATCTGAGCCTCTGGAGATTTCTTGAAGCCACCACCAAAGTTTCTTTTTGAAAGTATTCTCTTACAGTGAATAAGGGGTAAGATATTCTCTGTGTAATCTACATCTTCCTTATCATTTATTGTATAATGATATCTAATAAAGTCTTCTAGTGAATAAAATTAGGGAAATTTTTGTTCCTTCCCACGGCATGCACTTACCTCATCTAGGTATTCATTTTTTTTGTCATTGCATTGTTGAAGCTCCTTGTATTCTTCTCTCCTTTCTGTGTATAATGCTTTTGAAATATGAAAAAAACATGGGTCATTTTATCTACAGGAACAAATGAAGGCTCCTAAAAATTGTTGAGGGCACAAAAAATTTAATAAGCCATGGCCTCCATGTATCATTCTGGTTTTGCTTCTAAAAGAGAGAAAAGAGACTATAGAAAAGGTCGTCATGAACAAGAGCTTTTAAAATGCAATTTGAAACTTCTTTGCAAATGTATTCTAGTTTTTCCTCTTGGTTGTATTCTGAAGTATACTCCTTTGGCATCATTCTATATTTTTTATGATTTTTTTCCCTGGTATTTGAGTGGCTTTAAATGGCTATAAGGGTTAAAAACCCTAGCCTTATTTTATTTGAAACAAGAGCCACCTCAGTCAACTTGATCACTTTTTTTGTGTGCATATTTTGACTGTGGGTATTTGCATTAGGAATCACAATGTTTTTAATATATTTGGTACCCTTGTTCCATGAAACAACAATATGTTTACACAGGGATGAAAGCTTCACACTGTTACTGCAATTTATTTTGTACTCATGAGAACAAGGAATTATCTTCTCTATGTAAACATAAAAACCTTCCTACCCTTTTGGTTTGAATGATACTTATCTTGTTGTGCTTCTATGATTTTATTGAAAGCTCTCCATATTATGTATTCTATGTTGCATCACACTTTGTAAACACCACACACAGGTTGTGAAGCTTAGCTTGAAATTATATTCTTGAGTCTTTTTTTTATTCATTTGGTTGTAACTGAAGTTAGTAATGAATCTAAATATTATTTTTAGTACTCTTTTCTCCACTGTTTAACCTTGAAGTAAGGTTCAAAACCCGTAGCTTCTTGCTTGAAGAGGTAAGCTTAAACACCCTTGTTGATTTTTAAAGAAAAAAGATGAAAATTCCTCCATCAATGTCCAAGAATGAATGTAATGACCAAGATAATAATGTTGTAGAAGAAGACAAAGCTTTTGCACTTAATATTCATCCATTTATTACTTTTAGAGCTAAATACTCTTCAAGTGACTCTTGACAAATGATTAAATACATTGACATTTTTTTCTCTATTATAATCAACCAGGAGTATTATTCACTGTTCAATGTGACTTCATGTATTGTTGTTCCTGGTATGTGTTTGCTTTCAATTTTGTATCTTGCATTATTTTGCTGTAGAAAGGAAACTTGTAAGAATCTGAGTATTTCATTTTCCTTTTATGTTGAAGCTCCTTAGTGCCTTCATGGCACTTGTTCACTTTATTTCATCTTTACCCACTGTGTGCACTCCTCCACTGATACTTGTATATTTTAGCACTTTAGATGATTATTCTGCAAAGCACCTTTTACGGAAAAAACTTACCTTTCAAACAAAAATAAAAAGCATTGCTTGAGTCTGTTCTTGGTGTATCTCTTGAATCCTTGATGGGGACTACTATATATTGCTTCCATTTTATGCAATTATGTTTCAGCATGAGCTCCTGTAAACATCATATGAGCTCCTTCACTGCTTTGTGTATTGTTTTGATTGTGAACTTGAAATGTGTATGTTTGTTCACTATCACTTCTATGATAATACACTCCTTGCTACTCCATTAGTCAAAATGACTTTGACTGCTTAGATATTCTTACTATATGCATTAAACATGATGAAAACAGCTAGGATGATTTTATGACAGCAATGTATGATGTGAAACATGATGTAAATCAAGCATTTTATTCAATCTTGCATTTCAGTTAAGCATTCTAAAAAAACACCTTAGAAATTTTTGTATTTCCTAATTTAAAGGGCTACTTTATGTGCTTGGGAAATATGGCATTTTTCAATTGTTCCTTGTGTGAAAGCACTATTTGTTAATCAACATAGTTTTCTCTAATGCTTTAGTGTTATGTGTTGGGCTCAACCCTTGTGGGAGCCACATTTTCCACCACACATAACAACTTTGATCATGATGAACCAGTAATGAAACATGTAAATGTACCTGCACAATGAACAAACGAGTTAGATAAAAATAGTAAAATTCAATGTTCTTTATGTTGTTTTCCTTTGGATATCTTGGATTCAGCTATTCATTTTTCCTTTTCTGATTAGTGATAAAGTAGCAAGTATTTTCTTGATTAGAAATGCATGAGATTTGTATGGAACCCCAAGCTCTAACATCTCCTATTCTTTAAAATTTCCTTCTTGGAGCAGCAACTGGACAACTTCAACGATGCTAACACAACCTCCAACAACAGGATTCCTCATTTACCAGGAAATGACAGGTCCCATATCTGATTTTATGCTTCTTCTTTTCCTTGTAATTACTTGTTATTTTGTATCTAATAGAACAGTTATTCCCACAGCTTGTGTGGGATTACAGAAATATTTCTTTTAATAAATAAGCTATTTCATATCATGTAATAACTTGTGTATCTTCATTTGAAATTGCTTTCAGTTACATAATATGAAATAGCTAAGTAAAATTTTTTTAAGCATATGTTTTGTAATCATGATGAAATGACAATTTCACATACCTCGTTTCAGAAATGCCTTCTTTTTTTCTAATAAACAATAACATATTGGGAACATTAATTTTAGAAAATAGTTTAGCTTCACAAAAACCTCCTTTGAATGTCTACTTTCTTAATGAAGTATGTTTTGTTGATTTGTCTGGATTGTTCAACAGTTTTACCCAAATTGTTGCATACTTCTAATAAATCAATTATTTTAAAAAACCTCCATTCAGAAAGTTGATGTTGATTGGATTTTTTATATATCAAAGCTTTCCTACCTCATCAAACAAATGTTTGATAAAACTTTACTAATTTAAGATGGAAGCTAAAAATTAATAACAATAACATAACATAAAAGTGGTGAGGAAATGAAAATAAACACGATGTAAACATAATGTAAACACAAAGAAAGCATAGAAAATACACATAAAAATCACAAGGTTAGTACTAAAAGGAATTGAGCCAGCAAGGTAAAGAGACCTTAGTCTTAAATTGTCTCAATTGCTAAATATCATCCATCAAATAAATGTTAGACAAGAGAATGCTCCCATGAGGACTAGAAATTTGCATTATGCCACATCACTAATGATCCACATGGATCTACTAGTTAGAAAGTTGTGTTATGTTAGGTTTTTGTAAACAAATATTTTGGCACCCAAATGCTTTTTAGCCCTTCTAGGGTTTTTCACCTAAAACGGGAAAGATGGGCCACAATGCAATGTTACATGTTCAAAGATTAATGTTATGATGGATGAAATACGCCTAAATATGATGTCTAAATGTAGAAAACTAAAAAAGAAAGATGATTATTGATGCTAAACCTAAGAAATGCAAAGTGTTGGAAACCACACTGTGATATGCAGAATAATGAAATAAATGCAATAAAGAACAAAATGAAGATGCCAAATATAAAATGTGCACCTAGAGGTTGAAAAAGGGTGGCATGAAGGTTTGGAATCCTGATAAAACTGATGTAGAATTCAACTGGGACACTTGTGCCAATCTGGGTGACTTAGTCCCAGATCTAGAAAAACTGGTTTGGAGCTCATTTCTACCAAATGTGTATCCAAATCTATAGAAACCTCCAAAAAATAGATTCAGTGGGACTAATTCACCACTATTGGTGACTTAGTCCACTTTTGAATTTTTGAAAATTTGAAAGTGGAAACAGAAGCCCTCGTCCTGCACTTCGGTTCTTGACTGGTCTCTGATTCTGAAACTTTGATTTTTGGGCCTAAAAGTGAATTTTAATCGATATTTTGGATTTCCATGCAAGGAGAGGTCTTCAAAAAATTTACAACTTGATCTTGAATGATTTTCAAACCCTCGAGAAGCCTAAATCTATAGACACACAAGGAAAGAGAAAGAAATGTTGAATGTTAGTGCATGAGGGTTTGCTTTGGTTAAACCCCTTTTTAGGTAATTAAACCAAAATGAAGAAATGAAGCAATGAATCATGTAATAATGAAGTTAATACCTTACCATGATGATTGATCTTGATTTTATGTAGCAAAACATGAATATTATACCCTTGAATGTCCTTGAAAGCTATCTTGATGACTTTAAATGATAAAACCCTGGCTTTCTTGACTTGAAAGAGAAAGATGATGAATGAAATGATTAGGTTAAGATTCTTATGAATTAGCATTTAGAGACTTGTATTTATAGGTAATTCACCTTATCTTCTTGTTAATTTGATCCCTAAGGCCGACATGAAAGAAAAATAAACTTAAATTCCAAAATTTCCTGCTCAAACCTCAAAAATAAGCCAAATTGGACTAAGTCACCATGTTGGGTGACTTAGTCCCACCTAGTAGGGGCTCATTTTCCCAGATGGGTGACTTAGTCCTAGAGGAGCCCTTTTGATAGTTGGAATGTTGGGGAATGAGGAATTTCAATTCTTATGTTGATTTCATCGGGTATTTGATCAAATTATGCCTTGGGATATACAATATGGGGCCATAAGGGCCTATTAATGATGACGTAAAGATCAATTAGGGCTTGGAACACAAAATTAAATGTGAAAGTGTGATTAAATACACTTTACAACACTAAAATGAGGTCCACTTAGCCTAGAAAGGAACACTATCCAATGTGAATGTGTAAGACACATTACAACACGATATTAGAGTTAAGTTTAATTCACAAGCCTTCTAGATTGATGTGAGAATTCCATTAAGTACATTTTATATCATTGAATTAGGGGAAAGATAGGTCCATTAAGTCTAGAGAGGTGTGAAAGTCTTTTACAACACTTTACAACACCTTTACAAGACATCATTAAATGCATTTTGTTCAGTTTGCAAGGGTCCAAGACCTAATGTGGATGTGTAAAACACCTCTCAACACTAAATCAATGCCTCATTAAGTCCAATTTATCATCAATTATTCCCATATCAAGCAAAGTAAAAAGGGACAATTTTTTTGTGTCCATAGTTTCCATAAAATATGATGGGTTCCACAAGGTTAGCATGGTGTGTTATACTAAACACTCATGAAACACATAGCTCTACTATCAAGAAAGGTTCATTATGCTTGGAGGCCATGTTAAAAGGGGTGTCCTTGAATAAAAAAAAAATTATGCTAAATGCATGGACCAATTTTCCAAATCATCACCTAAGAAGGTGCATAAGCTTGCTTAAGAAGGCACAAAGTCTCACCTAAGAAAGTGTATAAATGGAAAACTCACCTAAGAATGTGCAAAAAATCACCTAAGAAGATGCAAAGACTCACCTAAGAAGGCACATAAATGCCAAAATCACCTAAGAAGGTGCATAAACATCTACGAAGATGAAACAAGACAAGACCAAAACCTCAAGGGGTGTTATAAACAACACCACCACAAAAGGTGCAAAAATAACAAAGTGGCATTGCTCAATTTGTCATGCCCCATATTTTTTCAAACCAATCACAATCACAATTTTTTTTCTTTTAAATACATATAAACACTTTAATAATCATTAAACTACACACAAACATGTAAATATTATTGATAAGGTTAGTATTAAATCTCCATAAAAACATTAACTAAACCCCAAAAGATATTATTACTCGATTATTTTCCTATACCATTTTATTAGAATCAAATAGGACATCTAAAATTATTAGTGAAGGTAAAATCAAGAATTTCATAAAGGTTGTGGTATATAATATAATCAAATAATAAAGATGCATCGTAAGTGGTGAGTCAACCTCAAGATCTATTTACCTTTCCAAGTGAGCTATTTAATTCCTAATCATTAGAAATGAAGACAATAATTTAATCAATACTTTAAATAAACCAATATTACAAGCATAAGCATGCAAGAAATAAGCTAACAAGAACTATACCATCTAATATTAAAAACACTAATGTTATAGGACTAATAACTCAACAACTTGAGATTGATTATGTATATTTGTAGTATACACAAACAAATAAACATATAAATATACAGATAACTCATGACTATATAATTCATTTTGATTATAAGGGAAAATTAGGTTTTGAAGGGACCCAAAACCCTTTACAACTTAAGTTACAAAATGCTGCTCAAAAGATAATAATCTAAAACACTAGCAACAACCTAAAACCCATGATACTAGAAGATACAAAATGTTCCTCAAAAGATAAAACACTAAACTATCAATAGCAACCAACATCAACAAAACAATAAAACAACAAGAAAGAAACTGAGACCCAACAACAGAAAAACACACAAAAAATAAACAAAAGGACACTACTTCATGTTGCTTAAGGTGTTAGCCACCTCAAACTCCTGGATCCTATGCAACCCAATCATGTCCAACAATTCTTTCTTCTCAGCTTCAAAGGACTTCTTCCATTCAACAAACCCTCTAGCAGTAGGGCCTTTACCATCGTCCTTCGCACCTTTTTTCCCTTTACCTTTTGGCCACATGTTCCTTCTCCATTAACTTAGAAAAATACAATTGGTCCTCTCTAAGCTCATTGATCTTGTGAAACATGACCTCCAAAGAATTTGCACTATTCTTTACTAAAATGTGACATGCATGGTGAATTTTCTTTATGTCTACATTAGTATCTAATACCTTGGCCTCAAGACTAGCCAAGCATTGCTCACACAGGGACTTGAAATCATAGAATGATCCCTCAAGATCAACAATTCTATCAATTAGAATATCGGAGGTCGAGCCTTTCGGGATATTATGCAAATTTTCCTTCAAACCCATTAATTTGATGTTTACCCTATTAAATTCTTGGCATGTCCATTTAGCTAGTTTGAAAGTGCCAATGGGCCCCACCCTCACCATGTAAAGAAGCTCAAATATAGAGGTGGAATCATCATTAAGATAGGAGAAGTCCTCCGACAGGGGATTAACCTTTGGAGGTTCCAACTTTGCATGCTTCTGCTCAACATCCTCCTCCTCCTCAACCTTATTCTCACCCTCTAGTTCCACAATAAGAGGGCTACGAACTGAGGAATCATCAATTTCCACCGCCTTCTCCACCAAAACCTTGTCCTCACATAGCACCATGGAATCCTTAACCATATCTTTCAAGGCCTAGTTCTTCATCTTGGCTATGTACTTAGAATCCTTTCTAGGCTTCTCCATGGCCTTCATTGTCATCACATTTTCTTGAAACCCCTCTTCCTTACCACCAACCTTCGTATCACCCTAGCCAACTTCCAAAGCTTTGTCTCTAGGAGTATAACCCCCAGAGCCCACCTCTATATCCTCACCATCAGACTGGGAACCCAACACATTCAAAATAAGATTCTTAGCTACCCATTTTATTTTAGGGTTACGTTTCTTCCTCTTTTTTGAGGCAGCCACAGGGGACGGGGTCCCTTCCTCATCATCTTCATTCCACTCCTCTTCCTCCGCTACGCTAGTGTCCAAGCTAAAAGAACTAAAAACCTCACTAGGAATCTTCTCCTTGCCTTTAATTGAAGAGGTTGGGAAAAGGGTTTTTACGTACTCCATAATTAATAGAATGAGACCTTCATGAAGGACCGAAGCCCTGCTATTTTTAAGTGTGCATACATAGAGACTTCCATAGAATACAAGAGAAAAAATGGAAAGGAAATAAACAACCCATACCTAAAATGGTTTAAAAGAGTAAAATGATTGCCAAGGATTGTAGTAAATCTGCCCTCCAAAGTCACATACCACATTATTACTTCCACAATATTTGTCCAAATATTCTTAAGGTACTTCCACTCATAGCCCCAAGTATCCATCTTGATGAGTTTTTTTCATTCATCATCTTTGAAAAATTGATCCATTACCACCTTGTTACTCTTCTTGTCTTTGTAGAATTTATGGCCAGCCATAGGCAACCCAGTCACAGTGGCAATCAGATCCTCATTGATATCAACTATTGCAAGTATGAGCTTGTCTGGTGGTGTTGTCATTAATGTTTTCATTGATGTCAACATTGTTCAGTATGTTGTAGATTGTACATGTATGGTTGAGATGTTGTTGAGATGTTGTGAGTACATGGAGCTATCTTTATGGTGTTGTAATTGTGTAGTATTGGTGAGTTTCCAAGTTCTTTTGATAAAATTAATTAAGAAGAGAAGTTAGAGTGTTGAGTGTGTTCAATATGTGCTCCGGTATGTGCTTCGCATTTCTCCTGTGTTTATCCTATGATTATGCAAATCTGAAGGTTTGTTAATGGTAATTTCATGGTAATATATGTTGAGTCTCAGCTTTTGGTGAGATGGTACATGGAAGTTGTGTTCATCGGTATATGGACTGTCTGGCAAGTGTTGATTTTATATGGACTAGGAGAAATGTTTCTGCTCCGCAGTCCTCTGTTGTTTTGTTTCAGATCATGTAGATTTGGGAGATGTCTTGTGAAGGTATTTCCTATGCTCTGGAAAAGAGGTTTGGAGTTTGGTCATCCGGAAATCATTTTTTAACATTTCTATGTGTGTCTACACAACTCGGATTGACTAGTGAAAGGACTTTAGTGTTTGAAGTTTATTATTTTTGTTGCGAATGTATTTGGAAGATTCTGAGATGTATTCTCATGCATAATGAAGCATCTTGGGTCGTCTGTGTGTCATCTTCTTGTTCAAAGCATGTGAATCATTGATAATTTTTGTTTTCATTAGGTTTGGCCGACCTGGTGTTTACACTTCATTCGTAGAATAAAATTCAATTAAGGAAGCGTGTAGATGGTTCAAGAAAATAATTTTATTGGTCCACTCTTATTCCTTTCCACCATAGGAATTTAGAGTTTCTGACCTAATTTGAATTTATGAAATGATGTATTGTGGCCAACCTTGGTAAATGTTTCTAAGGTTGAGAACGGTATAAAATCAATGCGAGTTGTGAAGAATTTGTTTGAAAGTGTGATGCAAAGTGATGAAAGTGTGCCACAAATCATAAGAGCAGAAGTGTGTGTGAGTGAGTTGTGATAGTAGATTTTTAGTGTGTTGAAGGCAGTGAATTGAAGGTTTTTGTAATCCTACGAATGTGCTTTAATTGTTGTGGTGGATCTTTTGTTCTCTTTTGTATCTGTAGGTAGTGAGCCTCCCTGTTGGACAATGAGTCCTTTGTAGGTAGTAAGCCTTTGTATTTGGAAAGTGAGTCCTTTGTAGGAAGTGAGCCTTTGTATTTGGACAGTGAGTCCTCTTTTGGGTAGTGAGCCCTTGGAAATGAGCCTTTTTATTCAGTATTATAATCTTTATATTGTGAGTTAACCCTCACCGTGGCTTTTCCCTTATTGGGTTTTCCACGTTAAAATATGGTGTTCATTGTGTTGATTTACTTTATGTTATCTGTGTTTCATGCTCATATTTAATAACAAAGTTGTACGGTTGAAGATTTGATAAGTGATAAGTATAAATTTTTGTGACAACTGAATCACCCCCCCTCTCAGTTGTCCTGCGCCTATTTAAAAATTGGTATCAAAGCTCTAGTTCCTTGTTGTAGAGCTTAACTGCTTAAGGAAGATCCGATGGCGCACAAGTTGTTGATCCCTATGTTTCATGGAACTAACTACAAAGATTGGAAGGGACAGATGAGAGGATATATTATCTCTCTTGGTTTCAAGAACTAGAAGGCTATTGAGAATAAGTATACACTTCCGTTCGGTGGTGTTAATACTATAGATGAGATCTTTGCGTATGAAGAAAATGAGAGGGCAAAGTATGCGATTTGCAGTGGTTTATCTAAAAATGAGTGAATTAAGGTTAATTCTTTGGATACTGCATATGATGTCTAGAAGAAGCTAGAAGATATGTATGAAGGGAATGAAAAAGTGAAATTGATAAAGAGACTAGCAGCAAAGCGGAGATTTGTGAACCTGAAAATGGAAGATGGTGAAGAATTTACAAGTTTCTTTCACATGGTTGAACATGATGCAAATGAGGTTAGAAATCAAGGAGGAAAGCTAGAAAATGAATACATAATAGAGAAGATCTTGATCACCTTACTGTACTACTACAACAATAAGATCTCGGTGATTGAAGAAATGTATGACCCTAAGAAGTACACCTTGGAACACTTGTTCAACACCCTACAAGCATTTGAATTGAGAAAGTTCCAGAAAGATGACAAGATAGAAGAAAAGACAGAAATGGCATTTAAGGCAATGAATATTGAGGAGGAACCAAATAGTGATGATGTTGATGAGTTGGAAGCTAACTTCACCATGAAGTTGAAGAAAGGTACCGGAAAGTATAAAGGTATGTTTCCCTTTAAATGCTTTAGTTGTGGTAATATTGGTCATTATGCTTCAAGATGTCTAAATATATTTGCACATAAAAAGAACAAGGATTATAAGGATAAGGATAGGAAGGATAAGAAGTATAAGAAGTTGTACTATGTTAAGGAAGAGGTAGGTATCTTTGATGATGAATCTGAAAATGAGGTTGATGATAGTGAATGCTTATTCTTAGCTTTGGAAAATAAATTTGCATCCACTAACCTTGGAAAGTGTATAAGTAAAAAGGCTCTAGAAGTTAAGAAGAATAGGATGGAAGGTACTTTGGTTACCACATTTCATGCAAGACAATATGAAGACTACTGGATAATTGATAGTGGATGTTCAAATCACATGACCGAAGATAAGAGTAAGTTCACTAAACTTGAAAAATATGATGGTGATTTAGTCATCTTCGGTGATGATTCATGAGCTAAGATTTGTGGTAAAGGTTCAATCAGTTTTGATGGAGTGCATAACATTGATGATGTATATTATGTGAAGGGTTTGAGGCATAATATTTTGAGTGTTGGTTAGATGTGTAGCAATGGATTTAAGCTTTTGTTCTAGAACAATACTTGTGAAATTAGAAAAGGATTAGGAAATGGAGATATGATTGTTGTTGGAAGAAGAACTCATGGAAACATCTATCAGCTAAAAGGAGTTGATGGCCATTGTCTTGTATCTCAGATCAATGAAAGTTGGTTATGGCACCAAAGAATGGGACATGTGAACTTTGATAACTTGGTCAAGATTAGTAAAAATAAAATAGTTCGAGGACTGCCTAGAATCACAAGACCTGCTAATGCTATCTGCAGAAGTTATCAACTGGGAAGCAGGAAAGATGTAGCTTTAAAGGAAAAGAATATTCTACTACCGGCATACTGGAGTTGGTACATACTAATCTTTGTGGTTCGACTAAGACTAGAAGCCTGAATGGTGATAGATATTTCATGTTGCTTATTGATGAAATTACACTCAAATGACATGGGTTGCTTTTCTCAGAGAAAAGAATCAGGCCCTGGATAGGTTTAAGGTATTCAAAGCAAGAGTGGAGAATGAAGTAAATATGAAAATCAAATGTTTAAGATCAGATAAAGGTGGTGAATTCACTTTTGGTGAATTTAATGCATTCTATGAGATGCATGGCATAAAAAAGATAGTACTATGCTCTAAGAACCCCTCAGTAGAATGGAGTAGTTGAAAGGAAAAATAGGACAGTACATGAAGTTGTTAGAACTATGATGAAAGAATCTAATGTAGCATATGTATATTGGAGAGAAGTGATACATACTACTATTTATGTTCTTAATAGAGTTCAGATCAGACACAACAACATGAAGACACATTTTGAGTTATGGATTGGTAAGATTCCTACAGTGAAATATTTTAAGGTATTTTGGAAGCAGATGCTATATTAAAAGAGATGATGAAAATCTTGGAAATTTTGATGCTAGATGTGATGAAGGAATATTTATTGGTTACTCTACCACTAGCAAGGCATATAGATCTGCTTTAACAAAAGATTAAGGAAGATTATTGAGAGTTCTAATGTGAAAGTTGATGAAGACATATGCAGACCTATTGAGATAAGTGAATTTGAACCTGATGATCCTATCTGCGGACATATACCTAAAGAAAAGGAAGAAGAAGAAGAAAAAGAAGAACAAGAACAAGTGGAAGAAGAAGAAGAGAATGAACCGGAACCTATTATTAGGACTCCTAAATATGTACAAAAGAATCATCCATAAGATCGGATAATTGGAGACAAGAGTGAAGGTGTAAATACAAGAAGCAAAGTTGCAACTAAGGTAAATTTATGTTTACTCTCTAAAATAGAAATAAAATCTATAAAGGAAGCATGTGAAGATGAAAGATGGATGAGAGCTATGAAAGAGGAATTGTAGTAGATAAAGAAGAATCAAACATGGGAACTAGTCCCTAGATCTGTGAACAAGAATGTGATTGGTTCGAAATGGGTATTCAGAAACAAACTAGATGAAAATGGAGAAGTAGTAAGGAATAAGGCAAGATTGGTATGCAAAGAATATTCACAAGTTGAACGCATAGATTTTGAGGAAACATTTTCCCTTGTGGCCCGAATGGAAGCTATCAAAATGTTTTTGGCATTTTTTGCACACAAGGACTTTAAGGTATATCAAATGGATGTTAAGTCATCTTTTTTGAATGATGAGTTGGAGGAAGAAGTGTACATGGAGCAACTTGAAGGGTTTCAGTTGTCTGACAAACCAGATATGGTTTGTAAATTGAAGAAAGCATTGTATGGATTAAAGCAAGCTCCTAGAGCTTGGTATGCAAGACTAGACAGATATCTGACAAAGCAAGGATTCAACAAAAGTTCTACTGAAAACAACCTCTACTTCAAAGTGCAAGGTAATAAGATGTTGATTGTAGCTTTTTATGTTGATGACATCATTTTTGGAGGAAATGAAGGAATGTGTCAAAAAATTGTTGGAGAAATGCAGAAAGAATTCAAGAGATGTCTATGATTGGTGAATTGAATTTCTTCCTTGGTCTACAAGTGAATCAAACTAACAAAGGGATATTTATTTCACAATCCAAGTATGTAAAAGAGTTGTTGAAAAGGTTTGGGATGGAGGATTCTAAACCGGTTTGTACGTGCCTATGGTAATTGGATGTAAACTAAGCAAGGATGGTGAATCTGCTAAGACTGATCAAAGCAAATACAAATCCATGATTGGTAGACTATTGTACCTTACTACTATTAGACCAAATATTATGCATGCAGTGTGTTTAGTTGCTAGATTTCAAGCAGATCCTAGAGAAGCGCATTTTATGGCTGGAAAAATAATATTTAGATATCTTAAAGGCACACCGAATTATGGACTATGGTACCCTAAGAGTAATGATTTCACTCTGAGTGCTTATATAGATGTTGATTGGGCTAGATGTATAGATGACCAAAAGAGTACTAGTGGTGGTGCTTTCTTTCTTGGCGGAAGACTAGTTTCATGGTTGAGTAAAAAGAAAGACTCAATTTCTTTATCCACTATAGAGGCTGAATATATTGCTATCGCATCCTATTGTACACAAGTTTTGTGGATGAAGCAAGCTCTGAAAGACATTGGTGTGGTATGTGATGAACCTATTTCTATTTTTTGTGATAATACAAGTGCAATAAACATTTTGAAGAATTTGGTTATCCATTCAAGAACGAAGCACATATCTATCAAGTATCATTTTCTGAGAGAGAAAGTGTTGGAGAATGAGGTCAGATTGGAATATGTAACTAAAAAGGAACAAATTGTAGACATATTTACTAAGGCTCTTCTGAAGGATACTTTCAAGCATCTTAGGGAGAGGTTGGGGTTCATTGGCCCTCCTAACTAGGTGCACATAAAGGTGCATTAGTCCAGTGAATTCACATATTCTTCATTTACCTAGACTGATTGATGGTTCTACTCTGTAGGAGGAGTAGAAAATATCTTCATTGTTGCAGTATGAGTGTACTCCTAAGGGGGAGTAATCAAAGCAATTGTTCTTTTCCATTGATGTCAAAGGGGGATAAAAGGTTATGTGGTTCCATCAATGACAAAGGGGGAGATTGTTGCAAGTATGAGCTTGTCTGGTGGTGTTGTCATTGATGTCAACACTATTCAGTATGTTGCAGATTTTACATGTATGGCTGAGATGTTGTTGAGATGTTGTGAGTACATGGAGCTATCTTTATGGTGTTGTAATTGTGTAGTATTGGTGATTTTCCAAGTGCTTTTGAGAAAATTAATTAAGAAGAGAAGTCAAATTGTTGAGTGTGTTTAGTATGTGCTCTAGTACGTGCTTCACATTTCTCCTCTGTTGATCCTATGCTTGTGTAGATCTGAAGGTTTGTTAATGGTAATTTCGTGGTAACATATGCTAAGTTTCAGCTTCTGGTGAGATGGTACATGGAAGTTATGTTCACTGGTATATGGATTGTCTAGAAAGTGTTGATTTTGTGTGGACTTGAAGAAATGTTTCTACTTCACAGTCCTCCGATGTTTTGTTTTAGATCATGTGGATCTGGGATATGTCTTTTGAAGGTCTTTCCTATGCTCTAGCAAAGAGGTTTGGAGTTTGGTGATCCAGAAATCATGTTTTAGCATTTATGTGTGTGTCTACACAACCTAGATTGACCGGTGAGAGGAGTTCAGTGTTTGAAGTCTATTATTTTTGCTGCAGATGTATCTGGAAGATTCTGAGATGTATTCTCATGCATAATGAAGCATGTTGGGTCATCCGCGTGTCATCTTCTTGTTGGAAGTGTGTACATCATTGATAATTTTTGTTTTCATTAGGTTTGGTCGACCTAGTGTTTAAACTTGATTTGTAGAATAAAATTCAATTAAGGAAGCATGTAGATGGTTCAAGAAAATAATTTTATTGGTCCACTCTTATTCCTTTCCACCACGGGAATTTAGAGTTGCCGACCTAATTTGAATTTATGAAACAATGTATTGTGGTCGACCTTGGTAAATGTTTCTAAGGTTGAGAACGATATAAAATCAAGATGAGTTGTGAAGAATTGTATGATAGTGTGATGCAAAGTGATAAAAGTGTGCCACAAATCATAAGAACAGAAGTGTGTGTGAGTGAGTTGTGATAGCAGATTTTCAGTGTGCTAAAGGCAGTGAATTGAAGGTTTTTGTAATCCTGCGAATGTGCTTTAATTGTTGTGGTGGATCTTTTGTTCTCTTTTGTATTTGTAGGAAGTGAGCCTCCCTGTTGGATAGTGATTCCTTTGTAGGTAGTGATTCGTTGTATTTGGACGGTGAGTCCTTTGTAGGCAGTGAGCCTTTGTATTTGGACAGTGAGTCCTCTTTTGGGCAGTTTGCCTTTGTATTCAATTTATAATCTTTATATTGTGAGTTAACCCTCACCATGGTTTTTCCCTTATTAGGTTTTCCACGTAAAAATTTGGTGTTCATTGTGTTGATTTACGTTATGTTATCTGTGTTTCATGCTCATATTTAATAACAGAGTTGTGTGGTTGAAGATTTGATAAGTGATAAGTATAAATTTGTGCGACAATTGATTCACCCCCCCTCTCAGTTGTCCTACGCCTGTTTAACATCAACAACCAAGCTCTTTATCTAAATTTTATGGTTGTGCTAAAAAGAAACAAACTCTGCCGAAGCATTCGGGTCGTGACCATGCAATATTTCTAAGAACAACGTGAAATTCCCATGATGAAGAATCTTCCAAATTTTCTTCTTCTTTCTCAAGCCCGCACAAGAATGAGGCTCAATTATGCTTCTATCACCCCCCATATGCACTGCAACCAAAATTAGAAAACCTTGGCAATTAACGTTCATCTGATAGCCAACAAGCCAAATGATACCCACAAAGTGTGTGAGTGGAGAGTTGGTACTAATGGTTAAATGTCGTCATTGCATAAACTTATCCAAAACCATTATTTATCATTAAGATCTTATCTTCCTTGGGAAGGAAAGATCCTTCCTCCCACACACGATACTCATTAAGCCTGACAACTTCATTGATGGAAAAATATGCCAATGAATTACCTTCTCGGTAAATGTGAGAAACACGAGTTTCCTCACAAGATCTTAACATGATTATAGCATCCTTTATTAATTGATAAAAATTTTAGTTGGGCTTATGGGTGCCACATATATAATTAATGGTGTTTAGCAAGTCACCTTCCACCCATAGTTTAGAGTAATCCTTATTCACAGCATACTTAATACTTATAAACATAGCCTCCGCCTCAGGACAGTGATTTGTCTGATTTCCCAGTGGGAGTATCTGACTATTTAATTCGTTAACATTTATTAGTAACTATAGTTTAATGGATTTAGAAGCTTTAAGGTTATAGATCACAAATTAAACTTTATTCTTTTACTTCATGACTCTACCCAAATTATTATTCTTCTTACAACACTTCTTAGGTGATTTCAATTACCAACTTTGCATACTATACGTAGACTCTCCTTTGATAAGTTGTTTGAAATAATGGATAAATTGTTCAACCACTAATAAACCAAAAAAATAATTAAACTTCCTAACAAGAATACAATCCTGAAAAATAAAATAATCAACAATTTGGAACCATTATTTCTAAACACTATTCAATCAAGGCTCTTAATGGATAACTAGAAACTATTTTTTTTTTAAAACAAACTTAAGAATCCAAGAAAGAGATTTTACTCATGCTTCTATCTTGCTAATTGAAGAGTTAATTCAGATTTATCTTTGTCTTCATGATACCCTAACTTGGTTTCACTCAATTTGTTTTTTTTATCAATTTATTATTTTAGTTTCAATGTAGGAGACGGTGATGTGTTAATCATAAATCTTGTTTGGTTTACTGGGTTTCTCTGATTTTCTGATATGTTCTACAAATATTGGATTTGTAGAAACTTTTTAAATTTTATCATCTAACTCTATCTTCCATTCTATGCAAACAAATATGTAAGACTGTTTTATGACATATTGTTATTGTGAATAGGGATGTCAATATTTTCTTAATAAATCATAATTGGTGATCTAGGTTAATGCAATTTTTTAATATGTTTTTTTTGAGATTAATAATTGAAAAGCTATTAGATTATATACTTCAATAGTATGTTTATTAGTTCTTATGATTAAATTTGTGAAACTTCTTTTAAACATATTACTGTTTGGCATAGGGGTTGTAACCTCAACAAATGATTAATTAAGTGGGTTAGGATGAGTATTTGATATTGTTTTTCTAATACTATTATTGATTATTTCTTTAACAATAATATCCTAGAATGTATATTAGAAAATTTACTTAAATAAAATTAAGCATAGTTGGAAAATGTATGTATTAAACATTTACATAACGTCTTATACACAAAATATCTCATCAAAACTTGGATTTTTCTAAGCTAATATTATCCTTTGAATTCTATAATCCTCCACACTATAAAATAAACTAACCTTTATTCTCCCTATTCCATTTAACAAGTAGAGTATAATACCTTCAACCATAATTGAACTCTAAATGATAAAACATTTATAGGCTCCTTATAACTTTGCAAACCCTCACAAGACGAACATGTTTCTCTCTTGAAATCCATAGGTTGAAAGTCCCAAGATAATCTTTCTTATTCAACACATGTACCTGAAATACAAATATCTACAAAGAATAAAAAACAATATTGGCCAATGGGCTCTCCACCCAACCATAAGATTGAGATTCAATCCACCCCCAAGCTCTGAGGGACACATAGCTCTTCCCTTGCACACACACATAACTACTATTCACAAGGACTACTTAACAATTTCATACACCATAAAATTCATTTATACAACCATTTGTACACAATAAACATTCCCAAAGCAAGAATATCTCAACACATAACTCAAAATCATAAATACAAGGAATTCAATACAAATTTTCACAAATGAATTAAAGACACGACAACCATCCATTTACTTATCAACAAATATATAACAAGGAAAGATATTACCCAAAGATTTATCATACATCTTGTGGAAGCCTCTCCTCCTCAAACCCTCTTCCTTCTATTCTTCACCAAGAGTTCTCCTTCCCAAAAAGATGAGAAAGCATCCAAAATAAGAGCAAGAAAAAAGAAAAAAGAGAGAAGCCAAGAAAAAAGGAAGAAGTCCCTTCTCATTTCAAGGAAAAAGAATATATAGAAGGAAAAGGCAACCAAATTTTCAACTTCCCAACCACCCTTTCAACTCCATTTTTTGTCACTTTTCATAAGTGGGTAATTAGAGTGGGTTTTAGACTTTATTAAAGGGGTTTTATGGAATAAAAATACCCATACTCCATAAATCTATCACCTAGGAAACTTTTTAAACAATTAAGACCACATAAGGACTTCATATTTAACATAAAATAAGTGACTATATTAATAAATCAACTCAAGGGACTAATAAAACAACTCTCACATACACAACCCACACCACACAAAAAAAGGTTAAATTACATGCCCATCACAAGAATAATATTTCACAAGGATACAATAAAGGAAGTAGCTATGTGACCCCCCTGGTCAACATTGACCAATTTTTACTTGTTTACTCAACCAAGAAAGTGTGTCAATGTTACTAATGATTAATAATAATTAAAACAAATGGCATATGAATTAAAAATTCCAATAATAATAATCAACTAGAAAATTAGATCCACTAATCTACACAAGTAACATGCAATTTAACACTCCTTACTTGTGTGATACCTGTTATACAGAGTCAATAAACAATTTATTGAATACTATTTATTATCAAAGTATCACCAGTTATGTCAATAGTCTATTTAACTTATAATGCATACTACTATAAGTAAACATTGAATATCAATGATCATCTTCCTAATAATACCTACTCACATCTATGATATGTAATCACCTAATATGATGTAATACATTTAATATACATAATAACATTACCAATAGTTGAGCATCCTAATTATTGCATACTTACGTAGACAAAGAATGGAACTCATATGACTATTACAAGAACTCACAAGTGTTAGATAGGATTAATCAAGAATATGAACATCTTTGTGGTGTATCAACAACCATCACTCATGTGTACTATCCAACATGAAAGGACATAGAATATAGCACATAAACCATCAATGATTATTAGAAACAAGGCCATAAGAGAAGGGTTCTTGCACAATGTTAGACAACAGAATGCTCACATGAGGACTAGCAAGTTGCATTATGCCACATCACTCATGAGGCACATGGATCTACTAGTTAGAAAGATGTGTTATGCTAGGTTTCCATGAAATATGATGGATTTCACAAGGCTATCAAGGTGTGTTAAGCTAAACACTCATGAAAGACATAGCTCCACTATCAAGAAAGGTGCATTATACTCGACATCCATGTTAAAAGGGGTTTCCATGAATCAAAAATTTACATTATGCTAAATCCATTGACCAATTTTCCATTTATCCTCACCTAAGAAGTTGCATAAAATTTCCTAAGAAGGTGCATAAACTTGCCTAAGAAGGCCCAAAAACTTGCCTCATAAGGTGCAAAGGCTCGCCTAAGAAGGCGTATAAATGGAAAACTCATAGAAGGTGCAGAAGCTAAAGACTCACCTAATAAGGCACATAAACATCTAAGAAGATGAAACAAGACAAGACCAAACCTCAAGGGGTGTTATAAACAACAACACCACGAAAGGTGCAAAAACAATAAAGGAGCATTGCTCAATGCATGAAGGTTCACACCTTAGGGAATATCACACATGAAATCACCACTAAGCTCGAGGAATAGTCATGGAATAAAAGAATCACACCTTAGGGAATACTAGAAATAACATTATCACCAAGGGGAACATCATATGCCAAGAAAAAGTCACACTATTAAGGGATATCATGCCTAATATCACCATGTAAAGGAGATAGTAATATAGATTGAGAAGGCCACACTTTCATTGACAAGGTTGCACTTTCTAGGAGATGTATATTGTCATCACTAAAAAGGGACCATTTCTTATGCAAACAATGAGCTGGGGACCATTATCCCCCTTAAAATGTTAGTGTACTCACTACACTAACATTTTAAGGAGATAGGAAGGGATCCCTTGCTATAAGGAATGTACCTTAGACAAGGCTATCTAACCCATCACTCCCCAAGTGTAGGGACAAAGATAAACCCAAAATGGATGATGATGTGTTGCTCCTTGCAAGATGAAATATGACTACATAAAGTCTAGTTTATACCCCCATGCATGGTAGTGAGTGAGTATTGTGTGATACTACAACTACCACATGGCAAGGATCAACAACTAATGCTCTTTTTCATGGGAGAATCTTGCATGATTAAGTGAAGGTCTTTTTGATGTTTTTTTTTAATTTTTGAAGGAGAATAACCAAGACCTCTTGTTGTTTCTTTTGTTTTAGACTCTATGGGGACATAGATACCTTGTTCTTGTACACCACATCCTTTTCCATTATAGCCAATTTTTTACAAAATTTGATAACCATTTCATAAATGGCTTCCATTTATTTTAAATAAGGTGGTTCTCCATAGTCACTTTCATCATATGTAGATGTGTAATTTGTGTTTTCTTCTTTGATTGAAGTTGTGGATGTTTTTGATGATTCGGTGATAGAATATGTTATTACCATTCTAGAATTTTTTTATGTTTTTTAATTTTGATAGTGTAATCTTGTATTCCCCCATGAATGTAGGTGTGAAATCTAATGATACCCAAGCAACATCCAACAACTTGGTCACCAATGAAAGGCACTCATTTTTTTCTTCAATTTGTAAAGGTTCCACTTTTAAGGTTGGTATTAATGTTCTAAAAGGACTATTTATTCATGTTTTAGTTTGTAAAAAAAAATTAAATTTAGGATTAACCTTTATCATGCAAACCTTATTGGTGTATGTGTATTTCATTAAATGATGAAGCATTGAAGGAACTCCTTTCATCTCATGAATCCATGGTCTATCCAAGAGAATATTATATGAAAGATCATGGGGCATGACATGGATGGGAGTTTGTGATACAGCCTTACCAAATTTAACAAGTAATTTTATTGCACCAAGCAATTATCTTCTGACATTGTCAAAACCACAAATCAATAAGGTATACAGTTGAATTTTAGTTTTATCCACTCCAATTTTATCCAAGAGATTTACGCTACAAATATTAAGCCTTGAATTAGTGAGGTTACGCCTAATCCTAGTCTTGTTAATAATAACCATTATCATTAAGGCATCATTCTATTTTTGCATTTCCTATGGAAGTAATTCATTTTGATGAAAGATAATATCCAAGTTAGTTGAATTCATACTCTTGACAAAAGCTTCCACATCATTTAGCTGTGCACTAGGAGGGACAACAACTTTCTGCAAAGCATTTTGAAGCATATCATGATAAACAAGTCATTTTTGAATTAAATTCTCACAAAGAGATCTTAGCAGGAGTATTACAAAGTTGTTCTACAAGATCATACTCCTTACCACTACGTTGAGGAATATTAGGTGTAGACCTGGGAGATATGGTTGAGGTAATGGGATGTATGTTGGCATTTTTTTTTCTTTCTTATCATATCTAGTGTTATATCTTTGATCAATTGTGTGATATCTTGGTTGTTGTGACACATGATTACTACTGACTTGTTTTGCAAAATTTAGGATATGACCATGAGGTTTAGGAAGTCCTATAATCAGAGGTGACTTAGGAGGTCCAATAATTAGAGGAATTTTAAGAGGTCCAATAATTAAAGGGGTATTAGAAGATCCTATAATTAAAAAAAAATTAGGAGGTCCAATAATTAAAGGAGATCTAATATCCAATTGTGTGTTCATAACCTTGACAACAAAGTTGACTACTTGATGATTTTCTATCGAGGGGGGATCTAATGTCACCTTAGAATCTTCATCTATGCAATCCATCTTATTGTCTTTTGATAGAAATGTATCAATGATTTCATCTTCTTGTCCAACAATATCTTCCCAAGTAGGAGAGGTAGGGGGAGAGAAACAAACAAGATTCTCATGATGCTCAATGATTGGATCTTCTAAAACCAAGATACCTTCTTCACAAGTAGGTGAGGTATCAGAAAAAAGAACAAACATGATTGCCATGATTATCAATGATTTCATTCTCTTGCACCAAACTAACCTCACACATAGGAGAGATAGTGGGAGAGGGATAAATGAAAAATAACAAAAGAGGAGAAATAAACTCATTTTGACATGCTTTTAATAAAAATTCCTTGAAATGCTTAACAAGATCTGACAATAGAAGATTTTTGCAATGAGAACATTGTGTTATGTCCTATGGTTCAAGCTACCTATGTTCTTAGAAAAATAGACAATTATAGGACTAATATTCAAAAACTAATGCTAGATCTGGGTAGAGACCAAAGACAATATTCTGCATAGTGAATTAGGGATCAATTTAGCAGGACTAGGTCACCTAGAGAGACTACGTCTTGTATAGGATTTTACAAAATTCAAATTTTGACCATATTTAATACTATTTGAAGTTCCTAGGTATGTTTGTAGACAAGTCTGATTGTGAATATTTTTCAAAATTTTCTCACTTTATGATTATGTAATTCAAAAATGCAAGTGTGCAACAATTTGCAAAAAGTAATCTTGCACAAAAATGTTTATGTATCCACTCTTGAGGTGGTTGGACATGTAATCTTGGAGATGTAATCCTTATTTTTCTTAATAAAGTTTAGTGGCTTGCCACTTTTATGAAAAAAAACCAATTTCCAAAATGTAAAGATAATTGTAAATGCAATTTCCAGATCTAAGATGCAAGAATTGACTGATTCCAATTTGCCAAAATCTTAAAATAATGACGTTGATGCAAATTCAAAACAAAATAATGCACTTTTTCACTTTTTGAGCTACATGAAAGATACCTACATGCATGCAATGAGCACTTTCAAATTTGATTTCAGATTTAAATGCCATAATGTAGATTTTTGAATGCAATTTGAATGTAGATATTAGCTAAGTTGACTTAAATTAACCGTATTGTAATCTATGATGAAATATGATATGAATGTTTTTGAATTTTTATGCTTTTTATGATGCCAAAATCGATGCCTAAATGAAAAATGAAAAACAATTTTATGCTAAACCTTGATGTAGGATGATTTTCTTTAGATATTAGAAGGTATATAATTTTAACATGTCGGGTTCACCAAAATGAAATGTAGAAAAATGTGAAACTCTAGGTTTTCTCTCTAGGGTTTAGGTGATTTTTCAATTGTTTCATTAGAGATTTGAGGTAGCAAGGGTTTGATGGATTTGAACAAGATATATGATTGACTTACAATGTAAAAGGTGAGTCAACCAACCCTTGACCAAATATGAAATAGACCTAAGAATGAAACACAATGCAATGACTAGGATAATGATGTAATTTACTATTTTGATGTAAATACAACAAACATAAAAAGTCACAAAAAAAAATAGATAATTGAAATGGATAGAGCAAGACACTGTGAACCTTCCTAAAATTTTAAAGCTGATTTTGGAGGACTAATTCACTCTAGGCGAATACATCCTTGTAGAGAGATTACAAATTTATTTTCACAACCCTCTGGTTCCAGATTAGAGCTTTCCATTTCCTCTTGTCGCACTGTCAAATATTTTTGTAATTGAGTTTTTATTCGTTGTCAAGGTGTAAGGTTTTGATTATAACAATGAATAATTGATCTTCAAGCCTCCTCTAATATTTTTTAGATCTAAAACCTACACATTCAAAGAGAGAAGGGTTGTGCCATTTAGGGGCCTTCCTTAGTCAAACCCTATGTTAGTGTTTCCACTTCTATAATGATAATGTTAATGATAAAAAGATAAATGATAAGAAGGAATGATGAATCAACAAAGTGTTGCAACTCACCACCCTTTAATGGCTTCCTTGAAGGACTAAAGTCATGCACATCTCATCAAGGTTTGAATCTTTCTTGCTTGAATTACTTGAAGACCTACAAGGATTAGTCTTCACAAATATAAACATGAAAACATGAACACGCATACACTTTGACATGATGCTTGGATCTTAAATTATTGCAATAAATCTCTGAAATGTTGCTCTTGACTTGCTTGTTAATGCTCTTGATAATAATTTCTTGCTAGATTTTCATGTTAGTCTTCAAATGATGTAATAACTAGGTGTTTATATGCAATAATTCTAATTTCCTAAAAAGTAAATCTTGATAGCCGACTTTGGACATTTGAATTTCAAATAATAAAATTTTGACATTGAGATATTTGATTTTGGAGCCAAAAAAAGAGGGACTAATTTTCCCTAGGAAAATATTTCTCAATCCTATTTTTCAAAAATTAAGGTATCGCAAGTATAGTATTGGATGAATGCATTTTTTTCCACTTGCAATTTGTCAGTAGTTGTTAAATGGGCCATGTAATGCATAATTTAAGAAATGATGTGTTGAATTAGGTCCAATAACTTAAGGGGGAGCAAAACATAGTGTGAAATTGTCAAGGGTGATAATTTACGATGCTACAATATATTAATATTTTTAATTAAAAGAAATAGATATATGTTTCTTAAGTTAAAGAAATAGATATATGTTTCTTAAGTTAAAGAAATAGATATATGTTTCTTAAGTTAAAGAAACAAATATCTATTTCTTAAGTTAAAGAAACAAATATTCATTTCTTAACTTTAAAAAACCTATATAACAAATATTTGTTTCTTAAAAGTAGAAATGGATATTCAATCTTTACTTTAAAAAATGGATGTCTATTTTTTACTTTAAAAACATATATTTGTTTCTATTAGATATCCGTTAATAATGGATATCCATTTTGCTTCAAGATTGCTTTGGGATTTGGCTTGGGGGTGTCTAACCTGAAAAGTCAACTGTCCCAACATGTTTACAGGGGTTGCAATGGTTTTTCGAACTTCACACTTCATGTTGATGACTTTTTTTAATCTGAGTTTGATGAAACGAAAATATTTTATTCAGCAAATTGTCAACATTCTACTAATATAAGATTTGCTTTATTTTGAATTTAATAGATAATTATTATTGATTTTCTACATACACTATGTGTAAAGTCCTGCTTGATATGCTGATTGAAAAAAATCTATAAATTTTAAGTGGTTATACATTTTTTGTATCCAAAAGATGCATCACACTCTATGATTCACAAACTATAATTTTAAAAAAATGAATTTCATAAATTTTTTACCAAGTTAGGGTGGTTGGAAAAATGGTTTTTAATATTTTTAAAAATTCCTACTAGAAAAATCATAACTAATTATTTACTTGCAAAAAATTACAAAAAATATGTGTCACATTTGGGCATGTGTCCTCTACTTATCTTGAAAGATTAAAAAAAAGTTATTTTTTCTCATACTTAGGGTGGCCGGACAAACACCTGCTTTTTATTTTTTCCAAAATTTAAAGCACTATTGCATTGAAATTTTAAATTTTCACCAATTCAAATTATTCTTTTGCAAAAAATGCCTAGTAGCCTACAAACTACATTCGGTTTGCTACAAATTATATTCCTACATATTTTCCAAATTATGTTAATAGCCTATTCAAATTCTTATGTGAAGTTGCATAAGTCTATTTTTTTGTATTTTCATTGCCACTTAGAGGCCTTGTTTGGCCCAGCATGATCCTGCACTGACCCACAAGCTCCCACTCAAAATTAGATTAATTCAAAAAACCCAACAACCCACAATTGAAACAAAGAGTGATAAGCTTGGATACCACTTGTAAGGAAGTTAAGGTAGCAAAACAACTTCCTATACTAATCTTGAGAGGAGGATTATACAAAAAATTTCATATCTTTAAATAACAATTACATAAACTAAACATAAATATCATTCATACAACAACATAGTGATTTATGTGGGGAAAATCATTTTAGGAGAAAAAATCCACACTCCAAAAGTTACACAATATATTATTCATAAATCAACAAGATTACAATATACTTGTACAACAATCTTTTCACAAGAGTATCACCAACTAGAGATCTGGAGGCAACTCAAGATCTATAAAACTCTCACACAACACCTCCATCTCAAGTACCTAATAATTAGGAGATAAATACATGAAATCAACAAATGATATTTACAAAACCATGAATTAAAACCACCCAAAAGTGGCACCCAACTTATCTCCAATCGAAAATTCCCTACAATGTGTCAAAACACACACCAACATTTGTGATTCTCTCTTACAACTCTTTTCCATATCTAACACGTTTTCACATTTCTCAATTTGGGAGACCCAATTTTAGAAGACCATTACTTTTCATTCAAAAGTTTGGTTGATGAATCATTTGAACTATTGGAAAAACCATGAAGTGCTCTATCTTGATCTATAATCCACCTTGCTAGTTATGACCACTTTCAGGCCTGAGAATGGCCTTTATGTGCCTCAAAATTAACTTTAAAACATTTTTAAATGAAAACTTTAATATCTTGAAAATCAAGCATGATCTCGGGTTAAAACTTTACCAACATTTTTATTTGGATATTTTGTAGCTCTAGGGAAAATTTTGGATCTATTCATCGTCAAATGTAAACATACTATAAGTAGTAATGTTTTGTAGTTGGAAGTTTGAGACACCTTTTCCCTAATACTCACAATATTTTTTTATGTGGCTTTTCTTTTCTTCTTTTGTGAAGGAACTTTTGTCACATTGTCATCCAAGTCAATGAATTCATTTTGGCTACTAAAGGTGTCCCTTGGAACATCATCTACAACAGTGTCATCCAAGTGAATTAACTCATACCAATCTTCCTCTGAGGTATTACCTTGTTCGTTAATATTTGGTGCAAGTTATGATGTTGTAGCTCCATCTGATGGATGACAAACATTGCCAAAGTACAACATTATGGTTTTGCATTTTGATGACCTCCCTTCGCTTTCAAGAAACTTGTTCCTACTTGACATCTCTCACAAAATAAAATCTGCAAAAATTTAAAAATAACTTAAGAATGAATTATAGAATATAGATCCCTAGGCCCTAAATATCTCCATACTCAATATCATTTGTAAGAATGCAGTAAAAATGACAAAGAGATAAATAATCTTAACACTATAAATAAATGATCACTTACTTTTAGGTTTTCAATGAATCGCTAATTCCTATAGTTGTAACTTTCCTATGATCCAAATCCATATTTGACAAATTTCACGAGATTCTTAAATGGTAAAGTAATAATTTGGTGAATCTCGTGTGATATAATAAAATAATACATGTAAATGTTAGATGAACTACAGCTTAATAAAACATATGCATTGTAATTTTCGAAGTGATTATGGCCTTAGGATTAGGATGGAGTTATAATGGTATTAACAAAATGGGTCCTCATACATAGTGAACTTTTTATGGTATTTTCAAATATGTGAGTAAATTAATACACGCCATTGAAATTCTAGGTGAATCATCATTAGAAACTCTTTAATTTACCATGGAGAAAGTATTAATTACAAATGTCCCATAAAATAAATTGGTGGTGAATTGAAATGCATTTGATCAATAATTCATAAAATTCGAGCAATTTGGCCACTCGATGGTTGCAATATATTCACCAAATTTGAATTTGTTGATATGAACTATTTGCCAATTGACGAAGATTTGCCACTAAAAAAAATCGTTGGGACATTGGCTTCTTATGTCGATCAAATTCTTCACCTTACATAAAATTTTGATTTTATGGCCTTTGATCATATCCTTGAAGAATGTAATGATGTTGCAAACTATTTGGCCAAATAGACCTTTGATATCAATTATTCTTGGAGGGTTATAGATTGGGCATCTCAATCCTCACAAATTTTTCAAAATCCTCAAAATGATTTGGTTTGATTAGATTGATTTAATTTATATTAATTTGTTATAATTTATTGATTTTGTGATTGGTAGGTTTGTTAAAAAAGCTCCTTAATTTTTTACTATTCAAATTCTAATGACAATCGTATTACTATTTTAAAATCCTTATGTAACTTTCTAAAATTCCTTAATTAATATAGTTTATATTTTACCAAAAAAATACAAATAAAATATATTAAAAAAAAGAAAAAGCGACCCATTAATTAGATATCTCATGTATATTGCGAAACGGTAAGAAAAATTAGGTAATGACTGCTTATCGCTAGGAAGAAAAGTCCTTCGTAGTTTGAAATGAATTTCTAAAAATATAAGAATATCGATTTCTAATTATTCTTGTAAGAAGAATACAGTGGAGCGGTAAATACATATTGAGAAACGCTATAAAATATTAAAGAAAGAATGTCCCTAAGAAGAAGAGCTCCTTACCAGAAAGGCTGAAAGGGAGATCATTCTTTAATAGAAGAATATTTCTAACGACTCCTTAGTGATTATTTCTCTAATGGAAGACTAATCATACAATTTTCTTAAAATTTATATCAATGAGATTTGCAAACCGAAAAAAAACAACCACTGAATTAGGCCAATGTAGTGTATATGAAAACAGCCAAAGCACCAGATTTCATGATTACACTCCAAGGAATGCCTCTCTTGCCCTTTCTAACCAGTCCTTTCACAAACGGCCAGAGATTTAACACTACCCAAATACTGCAAAAATTCTCTGCAAACAGCCTCTCTTTGATCTTGTCTCCACTACCCACAAGTGAAACAGTGCTCCAAATAAGACCTGCTAAGTTTAAGAATAATATTGTAGTGGGGAGAATGAACAATACAGAGGAATCAAATGTAAACTCGCCCTCGTCACCATGCTCTTCTTCCTCTGACCCCTTTGGAGTCACAACAAAAACTGTTTCAGACAATCCCAACAACTTTACTGCAACATCAAGCAATGCAAGGAACCATGAAGATGTGGACACAATGAACCACATGAATTGGTTATTCCACCACTCTCTGACAGAACACCCACAAAGAATGTATTGCACAAGCTGATATCCATAGACTGACAGGAAGAGTACAAGTGCAATTGGAAAAGATACCTCTGAAATCTGCATTAGCAATTTCACAATATTTTTCAGCTAATGTTAAAATGCAATCTCTATAAAAACGAGTCTATTTTATTATTTAGTTTAAACAATATATTGTAAGTTTTGATTTGTTAGGTGGTTTCTCTGAAATCATACTAGTTTCTTTTGTAAGATCCATCTATTAGTATGATTCAAGATGAACCATTTAAACAAGTCAAAACTTAAATTGTATTGTTTAAGCCGAACCCATCTTTACATCCATGTGATGACACCAGTGACTAATAAGTTAAAATTATGTTTGAGTTCAGGCAAATCAACTAATATGTGTATGTAATTAACTTACCTTGGGCAGGAATGCTTTGTTATGTAGTAGACACATAGCAGGAAGTAAGGCATAGCAGATTACCGGTACCGACCAAATTGCCCATAGGCAGAAATAAGCATAAACCATCCTCTGCCTCAGTTTAATACTTCTTTTGATTCCTATGAAAGGACAGAGTTTGCTTACAAATATTTCTAGCAGTCCTGTAGCCCATCTCCTCTGCTGAACAAGAGTATCTGGAGCAGTGCTTGCTGCACATCCCATGAAAACTGGTTTCTCTGGCTGGAACATAATAGAATTCCAACCTAGACTATGAATTTTTAGTCCGGTCATAACATCCTCAACTGTAGATCCATACATCCATCCCACCTGCAACCAACCAGTCAGTAAATTAGCATGTCTGTAGAACATTTGTGCAGTTTGCAACAAATACCCAATCTATACAAGGTGATCACAGTTATTCAATGGAAATCAACTTAAGAAAAGAAAGAAGGTACTGTGTCTACCACTTTGCCCCAGGCAGTTTTGGTTTCGTAGCTGCAACTAGCAATCTTCAAAGCCTCCTTTGTAACAAGCGAAGGAAGACTATGGTTACTAATTGGAATGCCGGTTACAATAGCCTGAGCTGCTTCAACTAGGGCATGTGAGTCTCCAAATACTTTCCTCAAAGCCTCATAAGAGCAAGAGGATGCGAATTCAGGAATCTCTGCTTAAGCAACAGGAACAGACATGTTATTGATTGAACCATATTGTATCCTAAAATGAAGAACATGTCATTGATTGAACCATATTGTATCCTAAAATGAAGAGACATTTTATTGATTAAATAGTTAGGAATTTTAATGAAAACAATCTTTTTTAATGGGTTCAGTACTTCTATGCTATACATTGGTGGGTTCTGTTCAGATCCAAATACAGAGCGGGACGGTCCTGGTTCACCTTGGACGAATCTACATGGAAACCATGGCTGTACCCTGGCCGAACCCAGCCTGTTCCGGACTGTGACCGGGAGAACCCACATCCGGATAGACAGAAGACACGTCCAATTTTTAGACATAGTCGATAAAACAATCTCCCGAGTTTTCCGAGATTCATTCTTTGAACCACATGCCAACAGGTTTGTTTCTAACCTCTCCTCACTATACAAATATAGTACACTATTCTCAAAGAAAAAGAGGTGATAGAGACACCATCTACAAAGTCTGGTGGGACCAGGTCTATAATTTAGATGAATAAATATAAATAGACACTCAATAAAATCTAGGCAGGAGGCTCTTCATCATCACAATTGTCTCAAACATCTGGGAAGACACAATATTTGTTATACATCTGCAAACATAAAATGAATTTCAGGTGTCTTGCTGATATTGTACAACCATTGAAGTGACTTGAATAGAATTGAAATTTGTATCTTATATGTTAAATGATTTGTCCACATAAGAAAATCAATTAAAAAATTATAGACTTGTCCATATAAGAAAATCAATTAAATAATCATATATATTAATTTATTATATTACTGTTATTTTTTATTTTTTAGTAGATAATTTTTTTTTTTTGAAAAGACACAACCTTTTTAAAAACTACCAACTGTTATCAAGAATAAACTTAAAAAAAGACTAAACAACTAATATGAATATTATGCATGTGGAATGTTGAATTTGGTAAAACCTGTTATATTATAAACTTCATTCTCAAATCCAAACTGACAAAATAATTAAAAAAATAATGTATTTAATGCAAAAGATTTACTCTTACCTTGTCCTTGCCTTTCACTTCCCTTTTTGGGGTATTGATTAATCTGAGGCGGCACCCCATACAACCCTTTTCTTCTATGAAAGCAGCAGGTCCCTCCATAAAGGGGACCTTGGATTGCATTCGATCCTTTTCCTGTGAGCTGCATATACCCAACATTTCTATTATCACTCACATATATAACTATATAACAACTCGGCAAAAAGCTACGGAGCTCTTGAATAGTCGGTTCACATCATTTGGAACTATTTCTTACTTCTATTAGTAATTTCAACTGGTTTCCAAAGGGATCATCCTTGAGACTTCCATGGAATATTTGAGGGAATTGCACAAAACCACATTCTTTCTCAGATTTACAATCTAGGAAAAAACACATAGCGTGTTGTATGGCTCTGCAATCATTGACATGCATATCACTGTCCAGATTAAGTGTGAAAGGAGCATTTGTCATCAATGCTGATACTCTTGCCTGAAAACCCAACATATTAAATCAGCAAAAGTCATGTTAGGAAACAGTTGACATTACAATATTATATATTCCATATTTATGTAGCTATTTGATTCAGTAACAATACCTACAGTGTACAATTGCTTTTAAGAATCCAAACTAGGGTTTCCAAGCAGCTATTCAAAAACTTTTTCATGAGGAGTGCTATGAAAATGAATAATGAAAATCTAATTACCATGACATTCATGGCGCCAGCTTTATAATGGTGGTTGACCTTAGGGCGTTTTTCTCTAGCAACATATATCAGGTGGGGCAGAGCATCAGCTTCCTTCTCATGAACCTTTTTATTTTCATGAATAACCTATAGATACGCATTAAATAAATAATAGTGAGAGATGTTCACCCTCTAAAGAAACTCTTACTACCTTCATTTAGGATTATACTGCAAAAAGATAGAAAAATGGACTTTAACTTCACTATCTTGTTGTTACCTGTACTATACTTGTGTGGTCTCTAATATCTGAGCTTCTGTACACAAACCCATCAACACTATGATGAGAACTGAAATCTGGTGGAACTTGTTTTCTCTCCAATGCTCTGGTTACCCTTTTCTTGAAGCCTTCGTACTCATCCTACAAATAAGCATAAAACAATGTTAAGAGGCATGGTAATACAATAACACTGGAACTATTGATTTCTGTAGTTTAGTCACATAATCACCTTCATGTCTTGCCATTCTCGGACAAAATCAGGATGAGAGGATTCTTTCTCTTTGGAGAAGTACATAAAGGGGGCCCTGCTCTGTAGTTTGAACTTTCTGCAGAAAGGCACCCATTTTTTGGCAAAGCTCAAAGTTTCTACCAGAGAGTAGAAAGTGATGGGAGAGGCACCATCATCTGAGATATAACACGCAAATTTTTCTACTGGATAATCAAGTGCAAGAACAGAAAGAACTGTATTGGCAGTTATTAATGCAGGCTCCTTGAAGGGGTCTGTTGTAGTGATGATTACATCCACAGCGGGAAGCTTGGAAACAGATTCTCCACTATATCTACAAGTTTAGAAAATAACATCTAAGTTTATGCAGAGTTTCAAAGAGAGATAAACATAAAACCTTCACTATATGATAAAAACAAATATGCAAATGAACAATATTTCTTTCTACCTTTCTGCAAGTCTCTCTGGGTATGTTTTATACTTAACAGACTTCCATGTCATGTTGTTATGGAGCATCCACATGAAAGCAAACCAAAGCTCACATGTAAGAGCTAGTATCCAAAGCCAAAAAGATTCATGAAAAGGATCCAGTAAGCGGCGGGATAGGAAAAATAGTAAAAGCAGCAAGTGAAAGCCTAAATAAGCTCTATGAAGATTTGATTTGTATATGATTTTCTCATACAGAGGGCCAGAACTGCAGGCATCCATCTCCATTGATTTGAAGATCTAGACGCATATACAACTACTTGATAGCAGTCTGCCCAATTCAGTCTGGTTCTATATAGGGATCTCTGCCTCATTATCTTTTGGTACTTGGATTGTTTTGACAAGACTACAAACAATGCCGTGTGAAATTCCAACTGGTATCCAACGTTTATTGAAGTACAGTTAATAGTAATATAAAATCACAATAGTTATTTACATGTTATAGCTGATTGAGATGAGATATATGTGGAGGCAAATGGTGGCAGAGAGCTTGGCGTACAGGGAACTAATAACGAGAAGATACTTTCTTTTGTTTTCTTTGTTTTCTTCTTTTTTCTTTTTTATAAAGAGGGGTAAAAATTTATTAAAACAGGAAAAAATTACAAAGCAAGGCCATTAAAAAGTCTTATCCAGTCAACCAAATGGTTGGGACAATGGTTTGTTACAGGGAACTAATACTTCTTTTTTCTTTTTTATAAAGAGGGGTAAAAATTTATTAAAACAGGAAAAAATTACAAAGCAAGGCCATTAAAAAGTCTTATCCAGCTCAACCAAATGGTCCAGGGACAATGTTGGGACAATCCAGGGGGTAATTGACCCCGATCCACCAAGTTACAATCTTGAATATGATCAGAAGCCCATTTAGCTAAACAATCAGCAACACCATTCCACTCCCGAGGAATATGAGTGAAAGTAACAGACTCCAAAGAAGCGCAAAGATAGAGAATATGTTCCACAACCAAAGCCAAATGCCAGCTAACATCATCTAAAATCTGCCTAATCAACAAGTTCACCACAACCTGGGAATCAGATTCACATATGATCTGGCGCCAGCCTAATTGACTAGCACGCTCCACCGCCAATAAAATTGCCTGAGCCTCCATAAGATTATTAGAATAAAGACCCTTATAAACAGAGAAAAGAAATTGCACATTCCCAGAGTTATCACGACCAACCCCACCAATGCCAGCATGACCAGGGTTACCACGGGAAGAGCCATTAGTGTTAATTTTAAGAACTCCCTGAGGAGGAGGAGACCATCTTCCCTCTCTATTCACCTTCGGGGTAGGATGTCGACATCTATTGCGCATAAGCTTTCATTGCTGAGGAGGGAGATGAAGCCGATTAAAACTGCCCACATCACTAGGAGCAACAAGAACGGACATATCACAGTTAGCAGCAACCGTCTCTCCCAACGAATGCAAAATCTTCCCCCACAAATGCGGTGCCACTAGCTGCACATCCTGAAAAATCCGTCGATTCCTCTCTAACCACAGATTCCAAAATATGAAGGAAGGGCCAATAGCCCAGGCAGTTTGAAGAAAGGAGGTGGAAACAGGAGTCCTGCCCCACCGATCCACAAACTCAACCAAAGAGGACACATGCCCACAAGGCATATTCCACACCCCCCACCAGAAATGCCAAATCTCCCAAGCATAAGGGCATTGGAAGAAGAGATGAGAGACACTTTCCCCCGCAGCACGACACAAAAGACAGATTGAGGGACCTTGGAATCCACGCTTGCATAAATTATCCCAGGTAAGACACCAATTCTGAACCATTAACCACATGAAGAAATTGCACTTGGGCCAAGACAACTTGTGCCAAACTTGCTTCCACCAAGGGACCTCAATATCCCCCAACAACTGCCTACCCAACAGCTTATATCTAGTACACACAGAGTACTTCCCAGACCTATCCGGACCATCCCAGGCCAAAATATCTGGTCCCCTCAGAGAATTGCAAGATCGAGAAGCCAAAAGTTGAGCAAGTTCACACCTATCCCCCTCAGACCCCCCAGGAGGCCACTCAGAAGGGTGTTTCCAGCGAAAGGTAACAATAGATCCACAAGGCTCGGCGATCTTGTAATGCTCAATAGTATCCCAACCAGCCATAGTAAAGATATCACAAAGGTTCTAAAGATGAGGAAAAGCAGACATAATAGGCGGATAACCATCCCAAGAGTCCAACCAAAAGAGAGCTTGTGACCCCAAATGACAGATCCAAAAAAGTACACGCTTAATCAACTGAGCTCCCACTTTTAAAGTATTCCAAATCATAGAACCACTCCCCTCCAGAGGATAGCGAGGAACCTCAAAAGAAGCAACACCATGAAGATACTTGGAGTTGAGAATACGGGCTCATAGCTGGTGTTGATTAGTACACCAACGCCAGTAGAACTTCGCTGCAAGAACTTGCCCGTTCAAAATAGAAGAGCATAAATCGAGACCACCCTTCTGCTTTGGGCTACACACAGAATCCCATTTTACAAGGCTCCACTTAGAAGACATCAAGTTACCACTCCAAAGGAATTGACGAGAAAGAGCATCAAAATCCTTAAGGAAATACATAGGGGCACATTGAACAAAACACCTATAGGTGGGGAGGGCCTGGATAACAGACTTAAGGAGAGTAACACGAGCAGCTATAGACAACCACTGGTGAGTCCAATGAGTTACCTTCTTCCTCAACTTATCAAGCAGCATCTGCCAAGAGGATCTGGGCTGACGACCAACAGCCAGAGGAATCCCCAAATAGACAAAGGGGAGAGACCCAATTTGAAATCTCAAAATAGCAGCAATCCTCCTTTGGATGGCTTGAGGAGTATTAAAGAAAAAAATAGAAGACTTCTACTCATTGACTTTCTGACCCGAAGCAGCAAGGTAGGTATCCAGAGCTTGCCTAAAGGATTCAGCTTCACGAGTACGAGCCAGCCCCATAAGAGAGGTGTCATCCACAAACTGGAGATGAGAAAGAGTAGGCAAACCCATCCCCCAATGCCAACCATGAATCCCACCCTGAGAGACCCGAGATTTAAGAAAGCGACCAAGCCCCTCAGCCATAAGAATAAAGAGATAGGGAGAAAGCGGATCCCCCTGACGAAGGCCCCTGGTAGCACCAAAAAGTTCAGAAGGTTCCCCATTCACAATAACTGAAAAGGAGGAGGAGGTCACACAACTCATAGTCCACCTCACCCAGTCAGAAGAAAACCCAAAGGCCAACAAAATCTTCTGAAGGAAACTCCATTTAACTCTGTCATATGCTTTAGCCATATCCAACTTGATGAACATAGACCTTTCCTTAGAGATCACCATGGAATGAATGACCTCAGAGGCGATCACCACCCCATCCAGAATATGTCGACCTGCCACAAAACCTCCTTGTTCCTCTGAGATAACAATAGGCAAGCAAGATTTAAGCCGCTCTACAATCAGTTTCATAATAATCTTATACACCACATTACAGAGCGCAATAGGTCGAAAGAAATCAAACCTATCAGCACCCTCCTTCTTAGGAATGAGGACAAGAAAAGTAGCATTCAAGGCCCGAAGCATCTGCTTGTTATGAAAAGATTCCGGACAACCTCCACCAGATCCAACTTCACAATTTCCCAAAACTCTTGGAAAAATTCAATAGGGAACCCATTAGGGCCAGGAGCCTTCCCCTTATTCATCCCAAAAACAACCTCCTCCACTTCAGACAAAGTAATCGGTCGTAGAAGAGAAGCATTCAACTCATTAGAGACCAAAGAAGGAATACAAGAAAGAATCATATTATCCTCAACATCAGAAGGAAGAGAATCCTCAGTAAACATGAAGTAGAATTGGCAAGCTTCTCTAGATAAAGCCTGTTGTAAGGATAAAACTAAGCCTTCAGAATTAACAAGAGAAGAAATATAACACTTATTCTGACGAGCCTGCACAGAATGATGGAAGAAGGCAGTATTCCTATCGCCCTCTCGAAGCCAGTCAACCCGAGCCTTTTGTTTCCAGAATATCTCCTCACGAAGCTCCCACTCCTCCACCACTTTAAGAGCCTAGGACTCAGCATGCCCAAGAGCCTCTGAAAATCCCAGATCCCTAATCTGGCAAGTAATAACAGCGAGACACTCCAGTGCATCCCTTTTCTTGGCTCGAAAATTGCCAAAACAAAGCCGATTCCAACGCTTAAGATGATACTTGACACTTTGCAGCTTCTTAACAAAAGAGTACATAGCCAAGCCATATGTCGGGGCTCCATCCAGCCACCACTGCTCAACAAGATTATACAAAGAAGAATCACAGAGCCACATAAGCTGAAATTTGAAAGGAGGATTCTTTGGATTAGGAAAAAGAGAAGCTGAAAACTTAATTGGCCAATGATCAGAGCCACACCAGTCAAGAATCTCAGAGCCAATAACCAGGCTGCCCCCAACCCAAAAACAAGAAACAAGAAACCTATCCAACTGCTCAGAAATCGCCTCTAGCCCACTCCACCTATTATTCCAAGTAAATAAGCCATTAGTAGGTTTAACATCAACAAGAGCAAGTGAATCCACATTAGCCTGGAACAAATCAGAAGCAGGACCCAGTCTCGACAGCCCCCCTCTTTTCTCCTCTAGACACAAGACAACATTGAAATCACCAGCTAGGATCCATGGCAGGTAAGGTGCACAGGACCTAACATACCTAATATGGGCCCAAAGCTGGCCTTTACCCTGGAAGTCAACTGGAGCATAAACATTACTAACCAAAATAGTCTCACCAGAGTCCAAAACTGAAGCCACCATCGAGATAGAGGAATGGTTAGAAATCCACCAGCGAGGAACAACCTTACGAGGATCCCAAAAAAGAGCCAAACCGCCAGAGCTTCCCTTAGAACCAATACACTGACACTGACCAGAGAACCAAATACGAGGAGCATACTGAAGCATGAAGTCCACCTGAAGCTTAGTCTCCTGAACACAAAAAATATCTAGAGAATGAGCCCCAATCATATCCTGAATAGCTTTCTGACGGGAGGCGCTATTTAACCCCCTTGCATTCCATAAAAGAATAATCATGAGGAAGGTTGAGAAAAGTGGGTACCAATGGTCTTAACAGACCCAGACTCAACCAACAAATCCCCAATAGATTTAATCTTATTTGCATCCTTTTTACGACCGACTTTAGAGGAGTCCTCAAAATGCCCCTTCTTGAGAGGGCGTTGTAGCACCCCTAGATAAGAGACCCCTCGACCTTTACCAGAGGACAGAGCCTCCTTAGCTAAATCAGCTAAAATGATATCATCCTGTAGGCCAGCAACAACATCTGAAAGCCCATAATTCTCTTTTTCTGAAGGAAGAGGAGGGTTCTCAACAACAACTGCCTGCTCCAGCCCTGTATCCATACTAATAGCCCCAGGTACCATCTCAACAGGAATCCCCTCCTCCAAGGCCTGATTATCCAAGACCTCAAAACGATTAAACCCTTGATTAGTTTGTTTGTCCTTAAAGGGCCGCTTTTGACCTCTCCCCTTAGCTTTTGGCTTGACAAGAGTGAAACCATCCTTATCATGCCCCCCTTCAGCCACAAGCACCTTGCTTTTATCTCCCTTATCCACTGAAGGCCCCGAAGGAGGAGGAGAAGAAGCCCCAGCCGATCTGGAGACCCGAGGGCATTAGCGATGAAGGTGTCCATATTCATGACAAAATCGACATCGAAAGGGGAGGGACTCATAATCTATCTGTTGAATCCATGAAGCCGAGCCAATACAAATTTCCAAAGAGTCTGGCAAAGGATTATTTAGGTCAATTTCAACACAGATGCAAGTAAAAGAAAATACCTTCTTAACTAGAGTAGTCTGAGCAATGGCAACCGGCTTCCCTAGCAGAGCAGCAATTCGTTGCAAAATATCTTCTCTCCAGAATTCCAAGGGCAACCATGGCAGGCGGACCCACACCGGAACCCGAGAAGGCAAATCCTCTGCAGCATTGAAACCCCCATGCCAGGGTTTCATGAACAAACCCACCTGATTGAAAAAATTCGGGCCTCCCTCAAAAACCCGATTACGATCCGAAATGCAAGAAAAATCAACCAAGAAAAAGCCATTCCCAGCCACCAAAATATCAAAATCACCCTCAACCTGCCAGGTACGACGCATCCAAGACTCCAAAGCCGAGAGGGAAACACGGATTCCCAAAAACTTACAAATCAAAACATTTTGAGTCCAATAAGAGAAGTCCTCATGCACCGATTCTGGAGAAATAACCAGAACAGGACGATCATGACTCCTTGGTAGACAACCATTCACTTTCTTGAGCTTAAAGCTCTCACCCACAAAAGAGGAATCCATGCCTTGTGCATGCACACCCGCAGCATTTCCCAGAGACGACTTCACACCTGCAACCACCAAGCTCTTGAGAGCCCCATCCATACCTCCACACCCGACACCCTCCACTGCCAAACAAATAGAAAACCCCACCCAAACCACCTCAGGTGCCACCCCCTACACTCCACGCAGCAGACCCTCACCAACCTCCTCCTGCAACAACCACACCACTCCACACAGCCAGCCCAACACCATGCAAGCTCATAGGCCGCAGCCTGCAGGTCGCCCGCACCAGCCAGCAGCGCTCGCACCCATCATAGTCAAGAGCATATACAGATTTCAATATCCACGAGAAGATACTTTCTACCTTCGTATATACTCTCTCTTATACCACAATTACATCATCATTTTATGTTTGATCTTAAAATCCAGTCCTCTGGAAGCAAGAACTTTATTATATACAAAGTTCAAAATATTTTCTATAAAACAAATGATGAAAGTGATGGTAAATAGGGTCAATTAGTTCTTTTGAAAGTTAAGTTCTATAGCATTTGTATTATTTAGTATGCGCAAGAGAAATTATTATGTTTTATATTAGATGCATTTTCTATTATGAATCAGTATCATTAAGGTGTATTTATTATGAATCAATAAGTCCTATAAATGTGTGCGATTCTAATTGAAATTATCATTAGTGTTAATATTGATTACTCAACTTTCTTATTCTATTTTATTATCGTTCACAACAAATATATGATTGGTTTATATTCAATCTTAAGAATATAATCCTCTCAAAGCAAGAGTCACTATATACAAGATTAAAAGTATCTTCTTTAAAAAATGATGAAATTGATAGAAAACAAGATAAATTAGTTCTCTATGAAAGTTGAACTCTATATTATTCATGCTCACTAACATGTACAAGATATGCTAGTGTGCTCCATGTACTAGTTGTATTATCTATCATGAACAAGCATGGGTAGGACCTCCTTATTATGGAAAAGTGAGTCTCGCAAATGTGAGCCATTATAATTGGAAGTATAGTTTCCATGCAATATAGTTGTTTGATGTGCATGCTAATAATACACTTGTATATTCATAATATTAATTAATTGATCTCATGTATCCTATCACCTTCCATTAGCCAATTAATTATCATTAGCTAGTCAACAAATTCTTAATTAAATCCATGTCAATTAATTAATTGCATTGTTTTATTTAGAAAATTTATTTGTAGTTTTGATTTTTTAAATATATTTCAACTATATAATTTTAATTTTTACATGAATGAGAATAATATAAAACTCCTCGATGCCACCATAGATCATCTATGGTGTTAATTAACTAATTATCCGCTTATTATTCTATAATTAATTCATTGTCAAAATTAATCTCTCTCACTCATCAATTCAAGCAAGTTATCAATTCCTTGATTTATGCTTTGCATATTCCTAGACCAAATGAAGTAAAAATTATGCGGAAAATTTTAAAATGAAACCATATCAATTTTTTAAATAATTTTTTTTTACACAGTCATGTTTCTAAATCAAATGAATTAAGTACAACCATTCATTTATTGATTCAAGAACTTATAAATTTACATCTCCTTTTATAAATTTATGTTTACTCTATTTTTTTAAAGAATCTATACAAATTTTGATCATCTATTATTCATCATTTCATAGCTATATGCTACAAAGATCTTGCACAATTATTTGAACAATCATAATCATAAATACAAGAAAATCAAGAGAGAACACATTCAATCAAAGGTTTGCATTATTCTTTTACTAGGATTCGACATTCATTATTTGTTTCCGTTATTATTTTAAAATTTCATACTTATATTTTGGCATGCTTAGGGGGGCCCACATCCCTAGTTTGAATTGGAAAGTGAAAATTTGAGTTGGCTTTTACAAATTTGTTTGCACCTTTTGGTAGCTACTTATAAATAGACATATTATTGAATATTTAAATTAATGTTATTTTTTCAAATGGTAACATATTTCCCATCTTTTCATATTTTTCTTTTGATTATTAGTGCATTTTCTCTATGTTTTAGATTATTTTATTAACCAATGACATATTTTCTCTATTTTTAGCATATTTGCTTAATATAAAGGATGAGATTCACTACTCCCAAGTCTCAAGAAAAACAAGGTCTAAAGAGAGCAAGTTGCCCTTGGTCACCTCAATGACAAAGGCTAAAAGATGGGATGACAAACAAAGGAAGAACTAATATATTTTTTTGGGTTTTTGGGATGGAGGATTTTAGGAATTGAGTGAACAAACCACAGAGGTCTCATATAGAAAATTAACTAGCTCTTAGCCAAAGGACGTCAATGCGGGTGGTGGACGACAACGCAGTGCACTGTCATCTCAAGGATGCACTGGCATCTCGTACGGATAAGATTTGAGTTTGGAATATGAAACCCATAGGGTGTGCTAACAACTTGAGAACTTCAATTTGATAGTTAATGCATAAAAAGATAACTAAGTACAAAAAGAAGAATACTATAAATGCGATAAATTAACTACAAACAAAATTATAAGCAAGGGTAGTAGAAATCCAACTTACGATAGGTCTAGCCTCCCACAAGCTCCATACGAACAAGGTACTTACACACACATAGACAAAAAATATTGGGGTTTTGTTTTGGAGTTTGCTTCAATCAAACCCCCGCTTTGGTGTTTCCACCTACATAGACAACCAATAGACCACAATGGAGAAAAGATGATGAAAAGAAGTAGACAATACTTATAGAAAGCAAAGATAATCTATATGCTAATTATAATATTGATAATGCAATGAAACAACAACAAAACATTACCCTCTCTTCTACGAGCTTGAAGAAGTTAAGAGGAAGGATAGTAGCTTCGAGAGTGCAAGAATGTAATACCAACAGTTTGAAACCTGCAAGAAGATAGTGTAGAAACAATGAAAGCAAGAATGGAGAGAGTGAAGTGAAAAGTTGTAATAATGAAGTGTAGAATGTGAGAGAGGTTGAATGGAATGGAGAAGTGAGTTAAAAATGAGGCTTTGGAGGCAAAAGAGATGTTTTCGAGTAGGTCTATAGTTGCAAGAGGCGTTACAACTCGTGGATGCCACAAAATGTAATGTCCCAACATCCATTGACCTAGGAATTTGTTAGGGACATTTGCACGATACACATACCTCTACATGATGTGGAAAAGTCTTAGTCAAAATTCCCTACACCAATGAAAAATGACAAAGTATGAAAAGGACAAAGGGTTTAAGGTGGCAATGTTTAGCATTATCAATGTTATAAGGCTAAGGTAGGGGTATGTTATGGGAAATTACACTAGGGTGAAATTTTATGCCATAATATTTTTCCCCCACTTTAGCGAGCATATGTGTTAGAGCATGTGCAAGCTAAAAAGGAGAGGAAGCATTCCTTTGATCTGGTATACTTGAAGTGAAAGGCGAGCTCCACCAAAATATGAAGAGGACATGTGTCTTCGATCCTACAAAGCTAGCTACAATCTCACCATAAACATGTTAGCTATAGAAAAACATGTTAGGAAAAAAGTGAAAAATAATAAATTTTTCATAAGATACAATAGACACAATAAGAAATAATCTAATAAGATATAAGACGACACTGATAGGTATGGATATCATGGCTAGAGTCCATACAACAAGCATATAGGCTTGTGGCTACTACAAACTACATTGTAGGATAGTCATAGAAAGATAAGACAAGTCTAGTCAGGTTGCCCCCAAGCTACACGCCAAGATATAAGATATCCAAACATTAAGACACAAGACATCAAATATCAGATATAAGACACCAAGGATTCCTTTTGAAAGAGACTTTTCACATCAGGGAATCCTTTTCATAAGATGTCAAGACATCAAAGAACCCTTTTGAAAGGATGCTCCTTTTGAAAGACATGGAATTTTTTTCTTGAGTGATTCTCTCATCAAGGAATCATTTTGAAAGAACCTTTGTCAAGGTATCCTTTTGAAAGAATACTCCTATTCTGAAAATGTTTTCAACAAGGGATTGTGGACATTGGAAATGGATGCTTCACTTCCTTGTTCACCAAACTGGATACAAGGAGAGGGATCTGATTTTGCAATATTCACGTTCAAGGAAACCTTAGAGATCTCAACCCAATGAAGGATGTGAGGGATATAACAATAATTTATCCTTGGAGATGTTTGAAACAAGAAATGGGGTTCACCACCAAGTGTAAACTTGAAAAATACAAAATGTTTGAAACAATAGTGTGATATGCAAAAAGACCTAAAAATGCAAGTAGAATATAATAGAAAATTATGAAAGTAGAAATGTGCACCTAGGAAATTGAAGGAGGAAGAATGGAGGTCTGGAATCCTGAAAAAAACTATTGTTTATGTTGACTAGGACTCCTATGTCAAGCTGGGTGAATCAATCGAGTTTCAAAAAAACTGTGCCATAATAGGTTTCAACCAAAAGGGTACTCAGATCTGCAAAACTCTTGTTTAGGCCTAAGCAGTGGGACTCATTCGCCAATAGTGGAAAATCAGTCCACTTCTAAATTTCTAGAAACTCAAAACAGGATTTTGTAGCTCTTAGTCTGTTATGTTGTTCCTGATATAGATCCAGGTCCAAAATTGCAAAATTTAGCCTGTAGACCTTCTCCAAGGCTTGCTTACAACTTTGACAACTTGATGACAACTTTTCCAATCTTGCTCCTTGATAAATATGCAACCTAGACCTACAAATCACATGCAAAGAGAGGGAAAAATGTTGTGAGGTTAGTGGATAGGGGTTTTCCTTGGTTAAACCCCTCGTTGGTAATTAAACCTTTGAAATGAAAGCAAATATAGAAAGGAGAATGATGAATGAATAGGTAATGATGTTGCAACTCACCAAACCCTAGCAATAAGGTGTTGCAAACATGTAAGTATTAGTTTCAATGGATGTGGACTTGGAATCTAGCTTGATGTTGATAGATCTTGAATGCAATGCTTGCTTGAATCACACAATCCTACATCACAAATGTTTGCTCTAAAACAACATGATGCAAACAATCTTTGACATGATGAATGGCACTTGAAGAAGCTCTTGAATGCTTGAAAATATGCCCTTGAAATGCCTTGAATGCTCTTGTGAATGCTCAAATGCTCTTGTGAAATCTTGAATGCTTGATCAAACTTGCTAGGTATGAAAATGAGAAAAGAACCTTGTATTTATACTCAATTATGCAAGAATTCCCGAAATCACAACACTACAGGCTGACCTTAGATCTTGGAGAATAAAAACCCACCAAAATTTTGAATTAAATTTGAATTTTGAGTTAAAGGGGATTGATTCACCACCTTGGGAGAATGGGTCCCACCTAAGGGGACTCATTTTCCCAGAATGGCGAATGAGTCCCACCTTAGGAATTTGAGGTGGGTTTTGGGATTTTGATGTTTTAAATAATATTTATTGGGATTATTCTCAAAAATACACATAAGTAAAGCCTATGGATGCAAAATGGGGCCAATTAAAGCATAAGAAAGCCCAGTTATTAATGAAAAGCCTAGAAAAGTGTGAAAGTGTGTTACAAAACTTTACAACACTTTGAAACAAGGCTTGGTAAATGATGAAAAAAGGTTATTTAGGTTAAATACACTAACAAGACCCTAGAAAAGTGTGAAAGTGTGTTACAACACTTTACAACACTTAGGTAAGGTACCATTTAAATCTTTTTAGTTCACAAGGGCCCAAGACCTAATGTGAATGTGTTATCCACATTACAACATTAAATCAAGGCAATATTAATCCAAAATCAAAAGGAGGGCCCACACGAGTTAGAAAAAGTAGAAGGGTTACTTTTTTAGTGACCACATGGATTCATTCATCAAGGAATACTTTTGAAAGAAATTTCATCAAGGAATCCTTTTGAAATACTCCTTGTTGAAAATTAAGCAAATATGATAGCCCCCCCTTAGAATGATGTGTGCTACGTGAAGGAGCACATTTCATTCTAAGGAGAGAATAAAGACAAGATATGGAATAGCACAAAATACATGTTAAGATGTATTCGTAGAATGTTCTCACACGTGAGGAAAAACACATAGAATCCACATCAATGAAATTATAGGTAGAGATGAAGAAATCAAGAGATAGGGGGATTTGATAATTTAGGGTTAGAATTGTTTGAATGGATATAAATAGATACATATAATATTTAATATATAGATGAATTGGAATCAACCCACAAATATATTATAACATGAAAAGGAGCACATGAAGAATAAGCAAAAATAAAAATTGGGTCAACTTGGAAGAAGGCCTAAATGCCCCCAATGCTTTACATCATCCACAGTGTGAAAAGAAAAGTTTAGGACACATAGAAGAATGATGAGACAAATAGAAGAAGGTTATGACATATTCTTATGTCTATATCCAAACACCTACAAGGGTAGCAAGGGTCCTCCAAGCAAGAGCACAAACATATAAAAACAAGTACGAGGGAACACAAACAAGCACACAAGACTAATCTAAAGATGTAGAAGAGGCACAATCCTAATCTGAATCTACTAGTAGGTCATCCTACTCCCAATCTAGAGATTATTGTAAGGGGAGGGAGGATGATCCTAGAGGGGAGGGATAAAAGGGTTGCACCAATCAACTCACCTACAATAAGGGCCAAGGAAGAAGGGTAGTCAAGGTTTTCTTCGTTGAGCTCTTGTGAGACTAGGGTATTCAATCTCTCAAATATCAAGGACAAAGTTAGGATATCCTCCAATGAGTTAGACATGCATTTGATAGGAGTTCCATGTGTCAACTGAGTGGGGGGATGATAAGACACCTACGAGTCATGACTAACCTCAAGGAGAGGAGCGGTGACTAACTTTGGAGATGCAGGGGTTTCCTTTGTCACAAGGATGATGCAAGAAAAATAAAAACAAGATTCTATGAGAGACAAGGATTTCTTATTCAACCCTCACTTGAAGCGAGGTCACCCTCAAGCTTGCACTCCAAAGGAGGATGTAGAATCCCCACAGATGAGGAAAAAGAAAAAGAAGGAGATGGAGCCATAGAGGACACCACCTTTGTGTGAGGAATTTCCGTAGGCTATGAGAAAGGAAGAATATCAAGAAGAGAGATAAGAAGGGGAGGCTCCACCAAAAGAGTTATGAAAAAATGCATCCTTTTGGGGCAATATTCATCGGGATCCACCGATAAAGTTGAAAGAAGAATAAAGGTGATGGGAACTAAATTAGAAAAGGAGACAAGAACAATAGGAACAATAAAAGAAGCAAGAAAAAGAACAATGGGCTCTTCCCCACTTTTCTACAAAGTCACGTGATCCTTGGTTAGGTCCTTTCACTAATGCTTACACTCACACATAATTCAGTTACATCGGCTATGGGAATTAGAAGGCACAACCTAAGAAAAGGTTGGGGGCTCTTACTCTACCACAAGAGAAACCTCTACAACCATTGTTAATGAAAGGGTGGTCTCCTTAGGAGGAGCAAGAGGAACAAGAGACACGAGAGGAAAAAAAGAGGCATGCATCTCAATGGCGAGCCTCTTTCCTTTCCTTGCTCTAGGAGTAGGTGGAGGAATATGAAGAGACCATGGAGGCTGAAATGTATGAACAACCCCACGTGAATTCCTCCCCATACCATAAAGGGTGGGCTGAGGAACCGTGGGAAAAATAAGAAGTTGGAAAACTAGGGGCTTCAACTTCTGCATCATGGGTTGGGAAGAGCAAGCAGAAGGTGCAAAAGAAGACAAAATAGAGGAACAAGAAAGAGAAGACCTAAGGGCAAGATCAAGCTTTTCCTTCCCCTTTTGAGGGGAAGAAGATGAAGCATGTTGATGTGCACATAGAGAAGCCTTCAAAGAAACAACATAAGGCGACAAGAGAAAATGACCTTTCAGTAAACCCTAGTCTTGTATTTGCAATAAGCTCTTGAAAAGGTGGGAAAAGGGGGAGATGTCCTAGGTAATTCATACAAAGAACTCAGGAACATGATGTCCCTCTTCCCAAAATTTATTGAAACTAAGAGATTGCAAAGTGTAGAGATTGAATTTCAACCCTAAGGTGAGCCAATCTCACTTGAATCTCTAGGTTTTTGAGGACAATAGGATTTGGAACTAAATGGAAATTATTTGATGCAACTAAACCTAATGAACAATATGAAATAGATGATAAAATGCAAGATCTTGAAGCTATAGAAATAAAATTGATAGTTTGTAGGAAGATCTGAGAAGGGTCTAGACACATGCACCTAGCATTAAAATCTAGTTTTGAGAATTGTTGAAGGGCAGCTTCACCCTAGGGTGAATGGGTCCTAGTTAGGGTGTCCATAAAAAGCTATGATAGTCCTCTGATGTTGTATCCTAGCTTCAATTTGACACAAGTCTTGTTGTGAAAAAGTCAAAAATAAAATCTGCAACTGAGTTTTCGTGGCTTAACAACAATGGTGACAATTTCTACAATGTTGTGAAATTTCTCTTTGAGATCTTTTTAGTCCTTCTTCCACCTGTAATCTTCACATACAAAGAGAGGAAAAATTGTTTATTTTTGAATGGGGTTTTGCCTTAGTCAAACCCTAGTTTGGTAATTAAACCTTGATAGAAAGATAATGTCAATGGAGAAGGAAATGATGAATGAACACTTGCTTTCTACAACTCACCAAACGTATAATGGCTTCCCTTAGAGGGCTAAAGTAAAACACATCACTCCAAGAAATCATATCTTTCTTTTCTTGATTTTTTGGATACTTGAATGCTTGGATGCTTTAGGATCAATAATGCATATTAGCCTTCACAAGATGACATGAACACACATAATCTTGAACATGACCATAGGATCTTGATTTCTGTAACAAATGACCGATAAACCTACTTTTGAATGCTCTTGATAGTAATATTTTCCTATAGGATTTCTCTCATAAAGTGTGTTAGATTTGGATTGATAAAAAGACTGTATTTATAGTTGTTTATCTAATTTCCCAAAAAATAGATTCTAAAAGCCAATAATTGCATATAAAATTTGAATCATTAAAACATATTAAAATTTGGGACCTAAGACTTAAGGAGGACCCATTCACCCTTGGGTGAATGGGTTTTGGCCCAAAAGTCCAGGACACATTCATTTCGAGGTGATTAATATATTAATTACATTAATTAAATATAAGTTCCCCTTTCAAAAAATGAGCAAAATAAGGTTTTGGAATGCATAATTTGAAAAATTAGGAGCTTAATTAAGTCCAATTAATTAAGGGACCCAAGTGAAATTATAATGGTATACAATTGCCTACACTACAACTCTATACAAAATATCTCCCCTAGGAGGGAGAGGTCTGATTGGGGTGTGCCAAAAATTGTCGAGGGAGAAGCCCCTGCATGCTACCACTAGCTTGTATCGAGTTTCTTGGGAAATGTGCATTGTACCCTTATGGGGAAATTTTACACATTTTTGGATCACAGAAGCAACTAAATTCATGGAGGCTAGCCATGAAATTCCTAGCCTTGCTTTGAATAGTAACAACTTCAAGATCACAAAAAATGGGACAGCCATAGCCTTAGGTCTTGTAGAGGAGGAAATTTTCTACCCTCAAGTCTCAAGACAATCAAGAGTCTTCAAGGAGAAAATGGTCCTCAACTGCCTCAAGGAATAGAGCTCAAGTGGCGGGATAAAAAGGTGAGAGTTCTAGAATCATAAAGAGTAGGTCACAAAGGTTTTCTTGATAGACTAACGAGCTCTTGGCCAAAGGATGACAACATGACACAGATGATAGCACAGTGTGATGGCATCTCATACAAAAAAAAAAATAGAGAATATCATAGAAAACAACTTAAGAGACAACTATCATTCTAATTGCTAAGAACTTTTATAATGCAAAAAAATAACAAAATAACAAAGAGTAAAGTGAACTAAGTGAAATATAAATGATAAAGAGAGAGAATAAGAGATAGAAAATTCTCACAATAGACTTGTAGAGAAGGGGGATTTGCGGCTCATGATTTCTCTTCATTCAGAGAGCCTCACGAAGTGAACTTCCCTAAACTACCCCAAGGAATAGTGCAAGGGTTCTAGAATCTAAAAGAGTAGGTCACAAAGATTTTCTAGACAAACTAATGGGATCTCGACCAAAGGATGAGAGCATAGAATACTTGGATGACAACACGACATGCTAGCATTCTAGAGGCGCACTAGTGTCTCATACAAACCAAAAAATGAGAATGTCATAGAAAATGGCAAAGCGACTATTAACAATAAGATTGATAAGAACTTCTAGAACATGATAAAGTAAAAAAATGTAATGGAATTAAAATGAAGTAGGATATAAATGATAAAGATAAAGAGAAGAAAGAAGGTGCTTATAACCACACAAGTGATGAAGCCTCCAACAAGCGAATGTCTTCAATACCTACATGCGTAAGATCTGGAGAAAGTGTTGGGGTTGTATAGGGGTTTGCCTCAATCAAACCCCCAGTTTTGTGTTCCCACCTCCACAGACAACCATATAGATAAAGATAAATAGAGTATGCAAGTGTGATATGATAAAAGAAAACCCCGCTCGAGGAGGAGAACCCGCATCACAAAATGTGAGTGATAAAGCAATCCCCGCTCGAGGAGGAGAACCTGTATCATGAAGTAAGAGTGTAATAGATAGGGGATATGGAATCCCAGGATGCTCACAAGCATGAAATAAGGGAGTTGAAGCTGCAAGAGCTAAAGAAGCTACACAGAGGGAGAGCAAGATAGCTACAAGAGCCAAGAGTGTTGCAAAGGGTGTTGCTAAGAGAGCTTGAGAGTGCTTGAAGTTGTTGTAACAAGTTGTATGAAGTTGTGCAAGAAAAATCTAGAGAGTAGAAGGCTAGAGCCAAAGCTAGAGAGAAGTTAGAGAGAAAAATGAACTAAAAGGATAGCTTTTAAAGAGAGAAGAGAAGCAAAAAGAAGCTTCACAAGCAGTTACAAGGTGTCTCGGGCCATTACCACCAACAAATTTGTTGACAAGTGGCAAACATGCATGGAAAAAGTCATTTGAATATCGAAACATCATCAGACACTAGCATGACACACAGATGTCTGCACGACATGCTAGTGTCTAGGCACATCATGCTAAAAATTGACGTGAATGGGAAAATCACAAAGTTTGATGCAAAAGCTGGTGCACAAAGGTAGCTGCTAAAAAGGGGTCTTGAGCATCCTGAGAGAGGAAAAAGGATAATGCAGGGGCTAAAATGATCCTACACAAATGCTATGGGAGTGGACACTAAAGCAGATGCAAGAATGCATGTGAAATTGTAAGGGGTGCAATTTTACGACATTACATTTTTCCCCCACTTTAGCAGGCATATGAATCTATACTAATATGCACACTAAAGGAAATATACTAAACATAAATAACATCAGGATACCAAAAGGATATTGTAGAGGAAGCATATAACTCTCTAAACTAAGGAAGCATGTCTCCAGGCTGAAGACCTGCAAAACAAATGCATTAGACAAGAAAAATCTGCACTAGGCAACAATGTTAGCACACAAAAAACTAAAGGATTTGAGTCAACAAAGTGAAAGAGACCTTGATGTGAAAGGTTGTCTTAGTACTATGTGTCATCCCCAAATTAAGAAATCACACATAGAATAATTCTTAAACGGAGAGAAGAATGTAAGGATTGATCACTTCAACAGAAGAATGCACCCAAAAGTCAAGGAAGCAACCAATATCGAAGAGAGAAGGAGCAAATACCCAAGATGAAGAAGATGAAAATCTTCAATCCAATATATACAAGAGAGAAGAGAGAGAATTTAAGAAAGAGATGGAGAAGCTAGAAAGGAATGAGAATTCCAAGAGAAATGGCTCTATAGGTACTCTCTCCTGAGGAGGTTCAAACGAAAGGAATCCACAGCTCCGTGAAACTATGAAGTTGAACAAAGTACACCGAAGACCCGCATACCAATGATGGACAAATCCCGTAGGATGAAATCGCCTTACAGACCTACAGATCTACAAGGAGGTAACCCCCAAGTTCTCTCTCATAAGGGAATCCCAGATGAAAGCGCCTTACAAGCCCACATACCTATAAGGATGAATCCCCCAAGATATCTCACATGAGGGAAACCCAAAGAAGTAAGCACCTTATAGGCCTATAGACTTGCAAGGAGGCATCCCCCAAGATCTCTCACATGAGGGAAACCCAAAGAAGCAAGCACCTTACAAGCCCATAGACCTGCAAGGAGGTGTCTCCCAAGATCTCTCACATGGAGGAAACCCAAAGGAGGGGACTCCACAGAGTTGAATTGGAAAGTGGCTTTACAGGCGCACCTACAAAGCAACATGTTTACCTATAGATAAAACATGCTCGAAAACAAAATGGTCATGTAGGAAGTCAAACAGATAGTCACACAGACTGTCAAAAAATTGGAAGGATTTCAAAGGGGTTCCTCGGGAACCCTTCATAAGAAGAGGTGGTCCACTCAAGGGATGCTTCATTTGAAAGACATAGAAAAGAGAGGGGGTCCTTAAGAAGGACACACACTTCCAGAACAAGTTATCACTACCCCCAACATACAAGGGAGGAGAACCATGCAAAATACTTAGAAAATGCAAGATAGAGGTAAACCTCAATATCACTTTTTATTTGAAAAAGAGGAAGGTACATCAGCAAACAAATGAGTGATGGCACCTGAATCATGAAGTTGTTGTATTTTATCCTTCAAGGCCTTACATTCACTAGTGGAATGGTTAGGCACTCGATGGTATGCACAGAAAGAATGTTTTTATTTATCATCTTTATGAACTTTCTTACGTGTAGGAGAAGGAAGAGTAATCAAGTGATCTTTAAGAAGCTGTAACAAAATATGCTCTTGCTTAGATAAAGGATGAGAAGCAGGAAGCAACCTTTTCTCTTGTGGAGAAAGACTTGAATGCTCACAAGAAGAAGACATGAAGATAGAAGACAATGGAAGATAAACGTTAAGAACATTACAGTTGTTTCTCACATTATCCCATGATGCAAAAGAGTAATAATATTTGATAGCAGGTTTAGATGATGTTATCAGAAGGTCTAAGCAGATCAGGTTGACTTTACACTCTCCAACATAGGGTTCTGTAAAGTCTAAAGAACCCAAATCATCACCAAGACATGCATTTTCTTGAGAAGAAGTAGACTTAAAATTTCTTGCTTCAAAAGGATCTTCTTCAGGGACATCTATCTCAAGAGTATCCTTTGTAGTAGGTACTACATGAGTAAACATTGACACATTAGAAGACATGAAGGGATAAGGGTAGGCACAATCGAATCCTGCCCAACAGCTGCCATTTCACATAAGTGCATAGCCTCGAGGTCAGCCTTGACTGTGACTACTTGATTATTACAAATTAACTTAATGGATTTATGCAAGGTAGACAAGACTGCACCCATAGCGTGAATCCATGGTCTACCAAGAAGAAGGTTATATGGTAATTTTTATGACATAAAATATAGAAGGGTGGGTACGGTAATGGGTCCCAACCTCAAAGGAAAGACTATCATGCCCAAAGGTTACCAACCAACATTATCAAACCAACAAATGACAATAGAAGAATTATTAAGAGAAGATGAATCAATATTAATCTTAGGCAATATATCAATGCTATACATACATTGAGTGCTAAACCAATGTCAATGAGAGTATGTCTAATGCCAATGTTATTAATTTTAACTATAATCATCAAAGGATCTTCCTACTTCTGCACATTTGGGGGCGTAAGTTCTTACATATAGAACATGATATTCGATGAATCTGCACAAATATGAGCTATCAATGTATCAGCATCTACCAGCCTAGCAGAAGAAGGCAAGAGGATGTATTGCAAGGCTTCCTAAAGCATACCTTGATAAATTGGAGCAAACTGAAGCAAGTCCCATAGTGAAATCTTAGTCGAAGTAACCTAAGGTTGCTCAACAATATTGTAATCACTGGGTGCTTTATTTGTAGGTTTAGATGCTTGAGGAAGGCTTAGTTGTTTATTCATTCCATTCTTATAAGTATTAGCTACTGCTCCATAAGAGGAAGCCTTAGAAAGGTTAGGGGAGTCACTATCAAATGGAACACCATTAATAGAACAAACCCTTTTAGGAGAAGGATTAGATGGGGTCAAATAAATAATAGGTCTCTTAGGCCTTTGAGGGGTAGCAAAGACATGGATTATATTTAAAAACTCATCACAACTAGTGGAATGAATATTTGAAGACATATTCTCAACATCGATCCAAGGGGGATCGGACGTGGGAGGAGATTCATCATTCACCAATGCATCATCTCTAGAAGCGAGTGTACTAGAATAGAGAAGAGATTCATCATTCACAAATGTGACATCTCTAGGGGTGATCCCACAATAGTGGTTTACAATTTTTGGCCAAACTGGACACTGAAATTATTATTTTAACTAAATCTTCACATTCGGACAGCTATAGCGGCTAAACCGTGAATAATTTGAAGATAATGCAAACTAGAGTCTCATCACATTTTTTCTGTAGATTCTAAAAAAAAAAATTTCAAAATTTTTGGAATCATTTTACACTTCTTTTTCCATCTCCCACGAAAACTATTTTTTTTTTTTTTAAATTTAAAAAGTGACACAGACCGTATAACGCATAACTTTTTTTCCATGAAGGATAAAATTCTAATTCTTTTGAATTTAGATTCATAACTCTGATATCTAGTGCTTCCACTTGGTTAGACAATTTTTATTGAATATTTTTTCTTTAATCAAGTTTGAAGTCAAACCAATTACATTTCAGACATAACGCGACCGTATAATGCATAACTTTTTTTGTATATATCGAACTTCAATTTTTTTTTTTGTTGGATCAAGGACTTCAATATCTGGTGCACTCGTATTTTTCAAATTTTTGTTTTGATAATCTGCTATTTTTCCACATGTGCAAAACATAGACCTTCATTTTCGATGAAAAACCTATGTTTAATAAAACTAAAAAAACAAATACATAATAAAACCAAAACATATTAAGATTATATTCGTTGGATAGCTTGTTCTGAGGACTACCTGATTCCAATTGGGTTTGTGAAGATTCATCCATTTTCATCATCAACCCGAGCTCTGAAGTGCCAAAATTTAAGGTTTTTTTGTGTCTCAGAGGAGGGATGAGGAATAAGGGGGGTTCGAGCGAACCCCTAGGGGTTTGCTCAAACCAGGGTTCATTTGAACCTTGGTTCATTCGAACCACCCTTTTATAAGGGTTTTTGTTGGAATTTTTGGCGGGAAAGCTTTAAAAGGGTTTGCCCGAACCCAGGTTCTAGCGAACCCCTAATGGGTTCGGTCGAACCAGTATGTTCGTACGAACCCCTAAAATCAATATTTTTTCCATGCATTTGTTTTCTGTGAGTTTTCCTTCCTCACTTCAATTGTAAACCACTATTGTGGCTTCACCCCTAGAAGAGAGTGAATTGAAATGAATAGAAGGTAGAGTAACATTAAGAAAGGTATCAATGATTTCATCTTCTTGCAACAAGATATCCTCCAAAGCAAGAGGAATTTCATGAGACGGATCAAAGACACTAAGTGACATGGGTAAAGCCAAGTCACCATCACATGAATGAAATGGAACATCACTAATATTTTGAATATAATTAGATTATAAACTAATAAAAGAAGATATTAAATTCATTTCGGTGATAGAACTGAGAAAATTTGGAAATCCAATTTTTTGGATTTTTTGATATTTTCTAGGTTCTAGTAATTCACTTTTTCAGAGGTCTTTGGAGCAGAATTTGGGGTTGAAACTTGTGTCAGTCCCTAAAAATGGGTTGTTGGGGACTGAATTAGTCCTCTTGGAGACCTTTCCAATGGTGCAAATGGTTCTAAATTTTGAGCACTAAGTTAAAAGTTATGACCCCACCAAGTAGGGGTAAATAAATTCCTAGTTTTTGAAAAATACCCTCTTCACATCGGGTTCACCAAAATTTAGAGAAGGGGGATTTGTGGCTCGCAAGTTCTCTTCATTCAGAGAGCCTCACAGAGCAAACTTCCCTAAACTACCTCAAGGAACAACGTGAGGTTTCTAGAATCTGAAAGAGTAGGTCACAAAGATTTTCTAGACAGACCGATGGGCTCTTGACCAAAGGAGGGAAGCATAGAATAAGGACGACAGTATGATGCGCTGGTGTCCTAGAGACACGTTGGCATCTTGTATGGACCAGAAAGTGAGAATTTCATAGAAAGTGGAAAAGCAACTATTAACAATAAGATTTCTAAGAACTTATAAAATGCAATAAAGTAATAGAATGTAATGAAACTGAAATGAAGTAGGATATAAATGATAAAGATAAAGAGAAGAAAGAAGGCACTTATAACCACATAAGTGATGAAGCCTCCAATAGATGAATGTCTTCAATACTTGCATGCATAAGATTTGGAGAAAGTTTTGGCATTGTATAGGGGTTTGCCTCAGTCAAACCCCCATTTTAGTGTTCCCACCTCCATGGACAACCAAATAGATAAAGAGAAATAGAGTATGCAAGTGCGGTGTGATAAAAACAAACCCCGCTCGAGGAGGAGAACCTATATCAAAAAATGTGAGTGATAAAATCAATCCCCACTCAAGGAGGAGAACTCGTATCATGAAGTAAGAGTGCAATAGATAGGGGATATGGAACCCCAAGATGCTCACAAGCATGAAATAAGGGAGATGAAGTTGCAAGATCCAAAGGAGCTGCACAGAGGGAGAGCAAGATAGCTGTAAGAGCCAAGAGTATTGCAAAGGGTGTTGTTAAGAGAGTTTGAGAGTGTTTGAAGTTGTTCTAACAAGCTGTATGAAGTTGTGCAAGAAAAATCTAGAGAGTAGAAGGCTAGAGCCAAAGCTAGAGATAAGTTAGAGAGAAAAATGAACTGAAAGGATAGCTTTTAAAGAGAGAAGAGAAGCAAAAAGAAGCTTCTTGGGTGGTTATAGGGCATCCTGGGTCATTACCATCGACAAACTCATTGAGAAGTGGCAAACATGCACGAAAATGATCATTTGAACATTAAAACGTCATCAGATGCTAGCATGGTGTATGGACCTTCATGTGGCATGCTAGTGTCCGAACACATCACACTACAAAATGACGTGAAGGAGAAAAGCACAAAGTTTGATGCAAAAACTAGTGCATGAAGGTAGTTGCTGAAAAGGGGTCTTGAGCATCCCAAGAGAGGAAAAAGGATGATGCAGGGGCTAAAATGAGCCTACACAAATGCTAAGGGAGTGGACACTAAATCGAATGCAAGAATGCATGTGAAATTGCAAGGGGTGCAATTTTATGACATTACAAGACCAAGCAATGAAGCCTCTAGCAAATTAATATCTTCAACACATGCACAAATAAGACTACGAACAATTGTTGGGGTTGTTTAGGGACTTTCCTTAGTCAAACCCCCATTTATGTGTTTTCACCTCCACGAACAACCAAATAGACATATAGAGAAGATAATAGACAATGAAATATATAAATAGATGATATAGTAAAATACATAAACAACGGATGTGAGAAATCCCAAGATGCTCAAAGACACAAGACAAGAGAGACGTCACCTACAAGGATTGAGGAATCCAAAGAGAGAGAGAGACAACTATGAGAGCCAAGAAAGTAGTAGAGAGCATTGTGGCAACTTTAGAGTGTTGTAGCAAGCAAGAGAGAAATAGTGAAAGATAATAAAATTTTTAAGAGAAGAGAAGAGAGACCAAGAGAGAGCAATAGAATGAAAGAGATCGATTTAAAAGAGAGAAGAGAAGGGACAAGAAGGTTCTCAAGAAATTACAAGGCATTCTAACAAAGGTAAGTGACAAGTGCAAGTGCAACTGTCACACACATAATCCACCAAATTAATAAAGAGGGATCATATAGAAGCCATTAGAGCTTGATGTGAGCCCCAATATCCTCAGAAGCAATCTAATGACTAGTATCATACTGAATGTCACACCTCATCTATCAACATGTGCAATTCTCCTCCAAGTGGATGGTCTCACCTTAGATGGGTATCTTAAGAATATGATGAACATCCTCCAATATCACCATCATCTCCCATGTTGAGAGATGAAATGTGCAAGTATCTAAGTCTCATCTCTCGACCAATGCCATTAGCATCACATTGAATGATACCTCATGGGTGGCATGAGGTATATCCAAAATAGTCTAGTAGCATAAAGTGTCTCCTGCTCCTCCTCACTAAGTTGCATAACTTGTTCGCAAAGGAAAGATAATAGTCATCCTCTCAGATGTTGGTGGGTGTATGGTGGAATCCAAAAGAAACTTAAAGAAAATCATTAATTAACTCAACAAAAATAGTCATCCAAACAATCAACAACAAAGCAAAACTACCCTTGGACATTCTGCCCAAAATGGGACAAGGTCGCCATTTTTGGATATGGGTCTAGGACAAGGTCGCCATTCTTGGATAGGGTTGCCATTTTGGGATGGGGTCCCTAAGATGTTTGGAAAAAGAGAAAAACAATGCAAAAATGTAAGGGAAAATCATAGAGAGAAGGTACAAAAAACTCACCTCTAGTGGGATGATCTTGTTTACAATCCTGGATCATAGAACCTCTAATCTTGGGGGCTCATAGGGTCATCAGCTCAACATATTCACTTCTTTGCAACAAGGTAATCTCCAAATGGTAAATGTCAAAATGATAGTCAAAAACATGATTTTGCACTAGAACATATTGTAAACTTTCTTAATAGTACATGTTTTACTCAAATCATCATAATGGGGGATATCAAACTTCATTTTCAATATCGTTTGTTGCATTGGATTCATAGTTTCATCCCTGATTTCATTCAATGTTTATTGATAGATGGTGTTGTAGTCTCATAACCCTACTGTAAGTATTTCCATAAACAAAACCTAGTAATTTGATGAGGTTATATTGCTACTCTGAGTCCACCTCCATAAAGCAAGAAAAATAAATGGGGCATACATCTACGCTCAAATTTGGTTCTTTGTAGAAGTTTGACATTTTTTAATATGATTTTGAACAACTAAGGAATTAGTTTTGTAGTCCATGCAGTTCCTAACATTGTGGTTTTGTAGATAACTACTTTGGAGGCTTCATTCTCCCCATTCACAAATGAATTATAATATCCATGATATGAGTATCCTTTTTATGAAGCATGATTCACTTTCAAGTGCTTTAGCTTGCATATGCATGTAGTTTCATATGGTTGCTAAAGTGGGGGCTAAATGTATCATAGAGAATTATACTCCCTTGTAAGTGATAGTACAATTTCATGCTTAGTTTGGACCTATTATAGTGACCTTACATTTATGCATTTTCACCCTTCCTAAATAGGTCCTAATTCCCTTTCATTATGCATCCCAAGGCCTATTTTTATCATTTTATGACATTGAAACACACATTGAATAAATTCATTCAAACATTAATCTACCCTAGACCATGTATGTCTTGGAATTATAGGCCAAGACCCATTTTCCCATGGGTGAATGGGTCCCCTTTAAGGGCCAAGACCAATTTTTAAATATGTTTTTGGCAACATTTTAAGGTCTAACTTTCGAATTGTAAATGTCAGCTATCGGGATCTAATATTTGGGAAATTAGAGAAATGCCTATAAAAGTCTAATATTTTCATCATTTCAAACTAGAACAAGAAAGAGATTAAGGATATCAAGAAGTATTCAAGCAAAATTTAGAGTCTTGGAGCAACATTGTTTGTAAACATAGGTCTTCAAGTCCATTTTCAGATTTTGATCAAGTTTTTATCACATGATTGAAGGTTGTTGCCAATAGAAGGAAATGACAGATTCTAGGTGTGGGAGATGCATTTGACCATTCCTTTAACCCAATGACTTGTTTCCTAGTCTTCTCATCCTCAAGCTTCATTCTACTAGCAACCTACAACAAGGTATCATCATGTTTCAAACTTATTTGGGGTGTTTTGACTTCTCCCTAGGTGAATCTTGTCATTATTGTATAGGAATCATACTCTAATGCACTTGACTACGGTTTCTTTGTATTTTAGCTCATAAGAACCTTATATGCACTTAAGGTTAGAGCTCACATATTTTCATTTATCAGATCTTTGTCTTTTATCAAGGTTTAATTATCAAACTTGGGGTTTGACTACGACAAACCCCCATACAAACAAACATTTTCTATTATAGATTTACTGTATATTAGTTCTAGATTCAGATCTAAAGATGAAGGGTGAAGCCACAATAGTGGTTTACAATTTGATGGAGGAAGGAAAACTGAGAAAAAATGACCCCATGGAAAAAAAAGTGATTTTGGGGGTTCGTACAAACCTAGAAGTTCGACCAAACCAAAAGGGGTTCGATCGAACCTGGGTTCAAGCAAACCCCTTAAACTTTTTGCCAAAAAATGCATATGAAAGGGGTTTGCATGGTTCGAACCCCTATTCATCCCCCTAAATCCTCATCCCCTCCCTGAGACACACAAAAACCTAAAATTTGGGTTCGAAGCTTGGGTTGAGGATGAAAATGGAGGAATCTTCACAAACCCAACTAGAATCAACTAGTTCTCAGAACGAGCTATCCAACAAATATAATTTTAATATGTTTTGGTTTTATTATGTATTTGTTTTTTAGTTTTATTAAACATAGGTTTTTCATCCAAAAACGAAGGTCTCTGTTCTGCACATGTGGAAAAATAGCAAATTATCAAATTTTTTTTTGAAAAATATGAGTGCACCAGATATTGAAGTCCTTGATCTAACAAAATAAATAAATTGAATTTCGATATATACAAAAAAAGTTATGCGTTATACGGTCGCACTATGTCTGAATTGTAATTGGTTTGACTTCTGAAACTTGATTAAAGAAATATTCAATAAAAAAATGTCTAACCAAGTGGAAGCACTAGATATTGGAGTTACGAATCTAAATTCAAAAGAATTAGAATTTTATCCTTCATAGAAAAAAAGTTATGCGTTATACGGTGTGCGTCACTTTTTAAAAATGTTATTTTCTGGAAAATAACCATTTTTGTGGGAGATGGAAAAATAAGTGCAATCTAATTCCAAAAATTTTGAAAAAAATATTTTTAGAATCTACAGACTAAATGTGACGAGACTCTAGTTTGCATCATCTTCAAATTCTTCACAGTTTAGCTGCTATAGGTGCCTGAATGTGAAGATTTAGTTAAAAATAATAATTTCAGTGTCCAGTTTGGCCAAAAATTGTAAACCACTATTGTGGGATCACCCCGAAGATTTGTAGGTATTGGAATAGAGTGCAGACAGAGGGTTACAACTTCATTTTTTGTAGTTTTGGAAAGGACTTCAAGGACCCATTCACCCAAGGGAAAATTTGTCCCTTAGTAGACCTCAAAAATAGTTTTTGTTGATAGGTGCATGCCATCAAACTCTTCTCAGATCTTCCTGCAAATTATCATTTCTATCTCTTTAATTTTTGGAATTTTTATTTTAGGTATTAGGTCTTATTGTTCATTTAGTTTGAGATTTTCAAATCATTTCAATTTGGTTTCAAATCTGTCCTAAGGACTGAGACTCGGGTCTAGTTGACTCACTAAATTGATGTTGAAATCCAATCATTACACCTTGTGATCTCTTTCCTAATAAAATCTATGGAAAAATGCACCTATTAAGATCCCTATGGTTTTATGAAACAACATTATCATAAACCTTTTGAAGGGATCCATTTTCCCTTCTTTTCACAAGCTACTACTATCCATAGCCCCCTCACTCCCCTATCAAATAATTCTACTTTTTAGGGTTTTTAGATGAAAATATGTTTGTTCATCTTACTCCTATCAAACCACATGTTGATTCAACTACTCTAACAAATATTTTGATAGATAGTCCAATGGAGGAGCCAAAACTATCCCCCAACTTTATGGTCAACTATTGAACTCTACATTACAAACTTACTAATTTTGTAGACCATACCTATTTAGAAAATGCCTATTTTTTGTAAATTATGTCTAATTCAACACATCATGTATATTTTGCAATGTTTACAATTTCTTAGACCATGTAAAAAATTTGCAAACCATTCTTGTTTTGTAATTATATCTACATGCTAGTCATTTTATAATTTGTAACCAACAATAACAATTTATGTGTAGGAATCAATTTCTTTCTTGTTTCTACTATTATTAAATATGGCCATGGATCATAAGTTTGGTAGAATAACCTTGAATAGTCAACTAATTCAAATTTGAAAGCTTGTAATCCTATTTATGAAAATCTATTTCAACTATAATTAGACATAAATTTTGCAATTAAATTCTTCATTTTAACTATTTAGCAAAGGCAAGTATCATGCTATTATTTTTTGAGATTTAATGTTTAGTTTTGATTCAAATTTAATTACATCATATTTCCCTATTAATATTTTGCAAGAACCTCTTTGTTATGACTATAAATTATTTAATTATTACAATTATATCTAAAATATAACATTATTTTTTAATAGAATTTTGATATTAACATATTACTTACAACAAGAGATATCTAAAATAATATATCACTTGCAACAACTATTATTTTTCATAAAAATTAAATACTTGTGGCATTAAAAGATACTTGCATAAACAAACACTATGGGGTGAATATATATAGACTAAAACAAACCTAAAACATCAAAATAAATATTGTTAAAGCAATTGTCTTGCATCTATAGAAAATGGTTGATTTAAAGCATTAAAATAACAATAAAATATTGTTAAAGTGTTGCTAAAACAACTAGTTATTGTGCTAAGAACTATTAATAAAATCCTAAAAATAAAAATAGTTAAAAAAAACATAAATTAATTTAGAACATGCATAAGTCTTCTAATTTTTCACCTATCAAAGATGAGAATGAAGATTTTTTTAATTTTATTTTTATATTTTTGAAACTCTTTTTCTAGAAAACAAGTTTGAGTTTGAAAATTTCCAAGCTTTTCAAAGAAATTTGCAAGTGAGTTTGAAATTTTCCTAAGTTTTTCAAAGAAAATTGCAAGTTATCTAGTAGGATTTGGCCCACAGTTCCTCATAAAGTAACTTACTAGCCAAATAAATTCACAAGTCTAGTAAGAGTTTTCTAATTATAGTCTTGCTTGCTTGCCCAATATGTTTTGATGAGAAGATATTAAAATTTTGGAAAATACTAAGAATAGACTATTTATAATGTGCTCTCATTATTTTTTCAATGTAAATATTATATTTATCTTGTTTTCTTAGTTTTCTAATTATGAAGTAAATACATACCTCTAGAAATATCTAAATTTCATGAATATGAAATATTTTTTCCATGACATGGTGCCTAGGTTTGTAAAATAGAAATAGCCCATCGGTCATGGAAATAGCCCAACAAATCCATATTATATAGCTATCAATTGATGGAATAGTATGCCAGCACCTTCCCATTAGAAATAACAACCTTATCTTTGTATACAAATTGAAATTTATCCTTTTGATCTAGCAACCTAATGTGTGCTTGTTGATTTATGAATAGATTATTGTTGATGCAAACTAATTCATCTTTTAATTTACAACTTAATTGTAAAATTAAAATCAATTGAAGAATAGTCAAATTAATATTGTTCCTAAAACACACCCCTATAACTCATTGTCAAAAGTGTGCCATCAAAAAATAGATACCCGTAGAATCGTTGGTAAAAAGTCACTAAATTTATGAGACATTATGTAATCCAAAAATTAGATGCCAAAATATCAAAGGCAATATCTAAGGCTTTTCCTCTATTGAACAAGAAACCACTATCAAAACCTAATAAATCCTAATCCAAAAATGAAAAACTCATTTGATCATGTCATGAGCCATATTTAACACCCTCCAAACCTATGTTTACTCCAAAGCCAAATCTGTAAGACCCTCAAAAATCAAAACCCAAATATTAGAAGTGGAAAATACTTCAAAATCATTAAACATTATTAACAAAAATGTTTGTTGAGATTTTGCAAATTTAAATGGTGAAAGCATATTAACATTTAAGCTTTCAGTGAGAAATGGGTCATAGATTCGATAAGGAAAAAAAAGACTTTGCCTATTCCAATATGAATCCTTAGGAAGTTCCAAACCCTATTTCTTTTGTTGTGATGAAAGACACATTTTCAAGTCTCCATTGGATGCCAATGACCATAAAGAACAATGAAATAGGAGTTGAGGCTTACAAAACTTAAAAGGAATTAAAAATATCACAATCAATGAAGACACCCTAATTTGTAAAGAAAAAATATGTAATAAACCTTACCTCATGTTGGACATGTAGCCTTTCATGACACCGAACATGATGCCTCTCCTCCTGCTATACACGATACCTTTGAAATCTATTGCGGTGGATGAAGTAGCTTGGGGTGGTGCTAGAGTATGCATGATCAGGTTTGAGTCAAAACACCTAAATTAGAGATGAAATATTAGGGTTAGGTTTTTAAAGATTACTAATAATTTGTAATTTAGTAATAATTTATACACAAACTTATTTACCTGAATATAATATAAATTAAATAATTTTAGGATGATTTGATAATAAGGGTAATTTATAATTATTTAATTATTAATATTATTCTATGTTTATGTTTGAGTGTTTAAGTGAATTATAATTGTAAAAATATATTCAATTATGAGTGACTTCAAACCTTATGTTTAAGCAATCAACTTGACAGAAAACTGCTATAATTTTTTTAAGTTACTTGACATTGTTATATAGAATTTTTAGAAGCCGAAAATTAAAATGCATAATTACACAATCATTTCCCTTGAACCTATTTTTTTTATAAAATGCATATTACAAGAAAAATGCAATAAAAACTGCAGGGAAAACTTGCAACAGCAATCTACAAGAAACAATACAGTAAACTACAAGACAAAAGAACTGGAGAATCATGAACTACAGCAAACTATAGTTTTGCTATACAGCTGTAGAAACATTTGATACAAGACAATAGAACTGTAGTATCGTGAACTATCAATACAGCTGTAAAAGCATATGACAAGAAACATCAGCAGAAACAACATAAGCCTACTTTTTTTATTCCAAAGTTTGACCCACTTTAAATTCCAAGCTTTACCTCGGTGATGGCGGATACTAAAGTCCATGGCAACTTAATGTGTTGGACCTACTTCTGATTCCAAGCATTTCTTCACTGATGGCAGATACTAAAATTCCAAGGCCATTTAATGTGTCTGTTGGGCATACTTCTGATTCCAGCCTTTTCCTGTACTGATGGCAGATACTAAAATTCCATGAGGGCCTACTTCTCATTCCAAGCTTTTTCTGCCCTGTCGCCTGCGTGGGCTGCTCGGCATCCTTCACTGCATTTAAAACATATATTCCACCTTACTCTTGTGGGCAAGGCTATCCAGCCCCCAAAACAGCATGGGGGCATCGGATGCCATGCCTCTGCATACCTTGACAGCCGTGCGCATTTAACCGTGTGCTGCAGGATTTCTCAGATTTTTTGTTTTACGTGCCCTCTACTCCTTTTAAATGATTTTATATTTATTTTTAAGTTTGTATAATTTTATTTTTATTTTAGATTTGGTTTTTTTCTTGCAAGTTGTAAGTATAATATAATGTGATAAACAGATATAATATTTTTTTATATAAATATAATTATATTAATATATATTATAAAATTATATATTGAAAATATATTTTATATATTGTAATAAATGTGATATATAATATATTTATAAATTTAGGTTTTTTTTTCTCTAATATATTTATATCTTAACATATCTATATTTAAAAAATATATGTAATGTATGTTCAAAGATAAATTTGTGGAGGCACCTATGATATAAATAAAATCAAATAATCACTCTAAAATAAAAAGTAAAATAACTTAAGAGTGACAAAATAATCTAATTATAATATTAATTGAATTTTATTTATAGTTTTTTTCTTTTTTTTTTTGAATTTTATTTACTTTTTTAAAGATAATACCTATTAACCTACTAAAAATATATGTAATCACCATGTTTTAAAATAGGAAAAATTAACATTAATTATTTTTGAATAATAAGTTGGTAACTATTCTGACCTAATTATATGTTATGTGTTTATATGGATTTTATTTCATTGATCTAAATAATCAAAGTTCATAATATTTTATTTTTAACATCTCAAGTGTAAAAGTGCTTCTGATTTAACTATGTGCAAGTTTTAATCACACTAATATAATGTATTAGTATATCATGTTATAAATGGAAACATATTAGTTTAATTAAAATATATCATTAAATTATAAAGAGTTGTGAGCCATTTTTTTCAATTAAGTTTAAACCTACACTTTCTTTTTTCATTTCTCTATATATAATTAATCTATTTTTTCCATCCAATTTCTTCTATGATTTAATCCTATTTACTGCTAAATTTTTAATCAAGTTAGGGTTAGATTTTAATCATAATATTAGCTCTAAATGAACCTTAGATCTATCATAACCCTAGCTATAACCTTAACCTTAAATGAACCCTAGATCTAACATAACCCTAGCTATAACCTAACTGTAACCCTAACACTAATCCTCATCCTTATGCTAGCAGTAATCCTAATACTAACATTAAATCCAACCCTAATTCTAATTCTACGTCTAACCCTAACCATAATGCTAATCTTGATTCTAACTCCAACCCTAACACTAACCCTAATTGTAATCCTAATTCTATTTATATCCCTAACTTTAATCCTAATTCTAACCCTAACCCCAACCCTAACTCTAACTATAACCCTAAATAATTTAAAGTCTTACACATTGCATCGTGAATAAAAAAACCAAGGGTAGGAGAGCATAAGAGTTAAAAGGAGCAGTAAATAGGATTAAATCACAAAAGAAATTGGATGGAAAAAATAGACTAATTATATATAGAGAAATGAAAAAAGAAAGTGTAGGTTTAAACTTAATTGAAAAAAAATGGTTCACAACCCTTCATAATTTAATGATATATTTTAATTAAACTAATATGTTTCCATTTATAACATGATATACTAATACATTATATTAGTGTGATTAAAACTTGCACATAGTTAAATCAAAAGCACTTTTACACTTGAGATGTTAAAAATAAAACATTATGAACTTTGATTAATTAGATCAATGAAACACAATTTATAAATTTATTAAACATATTTTTGAATACATATTTTTTAGTATATTTAATGATCCATATAAACACAAAACATATAATTAGGTCAAGATAGTTACCGACTTATTATTCAAAAATAATTAATGTTAATTTTTCTTATTTTAAAACATGGTGATTACATATATTTTTAGTAGATTAACAAGTATTCTCTTTAAAAATGTAAATAAAATTCAATTAATATTATAATTAGATTATTTTGTTACTCATAAGTTATTTTACTTTTTACTTTAGAGTGATTATTTGATTTTATTTATATCATAGGTGCCTCCACAAATATATCTCTCGCGCACATTACATTTATTTTTTAAATATAGATATGTTAATATATAAATATATTAGAGAAAAAAAAAACCTAAATTTATAAATATATTATATATCACATTTATTACAATATATAAAATATATTTTAAATATATAATTTTACAATATATATTAATATAATTATATTTATATAAAAAATTATTATATATGTTTATCACATTATATTATACTAACAAGTAAAAAACCAAATCTAAAATAAAAATAAAATTATACAAACTTAAAAATAAATATAAAATCATTTAAAAGGAGTATATGGGCACATAAAACAAAAAATCGGAGAAATACCTGCAGCACACGGTTAAATGCGCACGGCTGTCAGGGTATGTAGAGGCATGGCATCCAATGCCCCCATGCTGTTTTGGGGGCTGGATAGCCTTGCCATAATTCTCCTCCAATAGAATGAAGTCAATATAAATCACAATTGAAAAATGAGGCACTTAATTTCTCCTCGAATAGAGTGAAGTCGATATAAATCACAATGTGCTGGTTGAAGGTTGAAGACATTGAAAGCACCGAAACATAAAGATATTTCAGATCCAATTTTATTAAATATCATTTTCTTAAATTAAAGATAGTGGATTCCAAAAGCACGAAGAAATTTAACCACATATTCATAGGTATCATAATACCATAGATACAAGATTCGAAACCCCAGATAGTGGATTCCAGCACACAGTTCAAAAGAATCTCCAGTGTTAAAAACCATGCAGGACTACCTAGTCTTTGGAGCCCATGTTCTCGAGTGGAATAGCAGTCATCTTTAGATTTGTATTGCTTCGATTGTGCCAAGAATCTTATCTAGTGCTCTGGAATCCTGTCTAGTTATAAGTCGTCCTTTTTCTGATCTTAATATAATTGGGTGTTGTAGATACCATTTTAATAGTGGAAGGCTATAAATTTATCAATACTCACAGACATATTTGGCCTGTAATTGACTAGCCTCTGAGCAATGGATGCTACCTCCTATCTTAGGCTCCTATTTCTTCTCATGGCAGCTCTTCTGCTGCTGGTCTTTGCTAGGACATGGGTTCGTTTGCCTTCTCTTAACCCTGAGGATTGTTCTGAATTTGGGTCTCCGTGTACGTTAAAGCAAAGACTCCAATTGGGTAGAACTGGTGGTTTCATAGAGAAAAACAAGCCCCCAAAGTTCCAGAAGCCTGACCATGAGAATGAAGTTGTAAAACATCCTCTAGATCCTCTTACCATTCAGGAGATTAAGAAAGTTCAGGAGATTATCAGCAAGTCGTCGGCTTTTAATCATGTTAAGTTTTCACTTAACTCACTGGTCTTGGAAGAGCCGCCGAAAGAAGAAGTCTTGGCTTGGAAGGCAGGCAAAAACTTTCCTAGCAGGAAGGCTTCAGTTATTGCTCAGGCCGACGGGTATTTCCATAAAATGGTTGTAGACCTAGTTTTAGGTCAGATTGTAACTAATGATGTCAGTCATGCAGCTGGGTATCCTACTATGACAGTAGAGGACATGGTATCAAGTGTTAGAGTGCCTCTGAAGAACAAACAGTTTGTAGATATCGTCAACAAGAGGGGAGTCAATGTGAGTGATGTTTCCTGTGTGCCCATTTCCTTGGGATGGTTTGGTGAGGCTGAAGAGGGCAGGAGGCTGGTTAAAGTCCAGTGTTATTCAATGGCAGGAACTGTGAACTTCTATATGAGACCAATTGAGGGTCTCACGGTTCTTGTTGATATGGATATGAAAAAGATTCTGAAGATCACAGACAGTGGGAAAGATATACCCCTGCCAAAAGGAGAGAATACAGACTATAGACTTTCTGTACAAAAGTACCCTCTGTTACCCCCTCTGAATCCTATCTCCATTGAGCAGCCCAAGGGACCAAGTTTTAAGGTTGATGGACATCAGGTCAAGTGGGGAAGTTGGGAATTCCATGTGAAACCTGACCCTCGTGCAGGAGTGATAATATCAGAAGCAAAAGTCAAGGATCCAGACACAGGAAAGATGAGACGGGTCTTGTACAAGGGTTTTACCTCTGAGCTATTTGTGCCTTACATGGATCCTAGTGATGCTTGGTACTTTAAAACCTATATGGATGCAGGCGAATATGGATTTGGATTGAATACCATGTCGCTTGAGCCCCTTAATGACTGTCCAAGGAATGCCTACTACATGGATGGAGTGTTTGCTAGTGCAGATGGCAAACCTTATGTAAGGCCTAACATGGTCTGCATATTTGAAAGATATGCTGGGGATATTTCTTGGCGTCACACGGAATGCCCAATCTCAGGCATGGAGGTAGGTTTTCTTGTCTTCATTGTTTTTATTTGCAAGTTTGCACTGCGTTCTGCTAAGCAATACTACTAAGAATAAATTGCACTATGCCCTATCGTCGTTAGGATTTGTGTTTCTAATTAAGGTACAGGAAGAGTTACTTTAAAAAAATCAAAACAATTTAGTTTTTATGAAAACAATCTAGTTTGCTTGCTCAGATGGTCTTGGAAGCACAAGGAATTCATTGAGATCATGCAGATGCAAATTGTATATTCTAGGCAATGTGCAGAAGAGAAACATCCCATTTTCTTGCCCTGCTATTCGTTATCTGAGATTTCTCAAAGAGCCTTCATGGTATTCAGTCAGTTTTTCCTTTCCAATTTTTGAAATGATTGGAGTGAAAATAACTCAATCTATTTTACCTGTTGGTGAAGGTTCAGAGGGGATTAATCTGAAGTATTATTTTATCTGAAAAAAATTGGTGAAGGTTTTCAAAAGGGGTCAATCTTGAGTGTTGTCTTATCCATTAGTTCTCTGCTTTTTATCAGCCACATGTGATACGCACCTCACAAAATGTTAGTGTAAGCAGAAGTTTTAGGATCCATCTTATTTAGGGCATCAGTCTGTTGTTTGTAGTCTACTGTTATATAGGAATCTTGCTTGTTTTAAGACAGTCTGGATTTTTGGATCTTCACGTGATTAGAAGGTGATTTAGGTTTTTCAAATATCTGCATTGAAAATAGTTACTTAGTTTAAACTAGCTTATGTTTTATTCATATATGTTCCTCTAATCTAGAAAGAGAAAAAAACTAAGTGTATGAAGGTTGTTGCTTGGAAGTTAGTACTCAGCGATTAATTTCTTTGGTGCTTGGTAAGTAAGAGATTGTTGGAGAAAAAGATTTTTTATTTTGTTGGCACTGGAATTGATTTTCTCGTGCAATTTCATTATCTGTAGATCAGAGAATCCAGACCAAAGGTGACATTGGTAGTCCGCATGTCAGCATCTGTTGCAAATTATGATTATATTGTGGATTGGGAATTTCAGACTGATGGTCTTATCCGAATCAAGGTTTGTAAATAAGAAATCTTTCTTCAGAGAAGCCTATTGGCAAGTTGGTTCTGATCAGTATTTCGCAGGAAGCCTTTGTAATCTGGAAGTAAGTAAGAAGACAGGGTCCTGATTGAAATTTAATTTGTGATACAGGTTGGACTAAGCGGAATTCTGATGGTCAAAGGAACAAAATATGAGAACGTGGACCAGATTGACTCTAATACTGAACTCCATGGAACTTTGCTTGCAGAAAATGTAATTGGTGTCATCCATGACCATTATGTTACATTCCACTTAGACATGGATATTGATGGCACAGACAACTCCTTTGTTGAGGTCAAGATGGCCAAGAAAACAGTGGAGAATGGACCAACGCCACGAAAAAGTTTCTGGACAGCAGAGAGACACATTGCCCAAACAGAGAAGGATGCCCAAATCCAGTTGAGCCTCTACAATCCATCTGAGTTTCATATGATTAATCCATCAAAGAAGACAAAGGTTGGCAATCCAGTAGGATACAAAGTTGTCCCTGGAGGCACAGCTGCAAGCTTGCTTGATCACAACGATCCTCCACAACTTCGAGGGGCCTTCACCAACAACCAGGTTTGAAATTCGATGACTCTTTTTTCTGGTTTGAAGCTTCTTAAAACTCACACACGATGGGCTACACAGCATACCACAGACTTCCTTACACTTAGATGCCCTGTTTGAGCGTTGTCTTATCTTTAAAACTCACTTGAGACTTGTGCCTGGTCTCATCCCTTTGACTTTCTTGCCATTTGGATGGGCTAAACCATATCAAGCGTGGAACTTTCGTGAACCATCTAAAACCCTAGCGATCCCACTGGTAATCCGTATAACGAAACCTGGTGGGTAACAACGGCTTTGGATTGAATATTCTCTTCATTGCTGAAGTCAAGGTTGAATGTAGTCTTCCAAACTGTTTCAGGTAAATTCACCGTCAACAAATTCACTTCCAACAATTCAGTGTCAACAATTCATCACAAATTCATCTCGTCGAAAATTCACCGCCATGAATTGCTGGTGAATTATTGACGGTGAATTTTCCACGAGATGAATTTGTCATGATGATGAATTGTTGACGGTGAATTTTCGTAGAGCCCTTCCAAACATGTCAATTACAAATTCACAGCTGAAATTTCCTGAACGCATTTTTAACAAGTCTACTTTTTGGGCCTTCCAGAATCTAGAATCATGGCTTTACATTACAACTTACTGATGTGATTATAGATCGTTGGTTAAAAGGTCCCTGAAAACTTTGTATAGCATTCAGGGGTACTATAAGTATATCTATCAAAGCATTGTAATTCTTGAACATTCATGTCTGACTGCATTTTAATGAACAAATTTCTTCCATCAGATATGGGTCACTCCATACAATCGAAGTGAACAATGGGCTGGTGGGCTGTATACATATCAAAGCAAAGGAGATGACACACTGGCTGTATGGTCTAACAGGTGAGTACGAATCCCTTTATAAGTTTTCATAAATCAATTTGTTCAGGGGAATTATGATTGCATTGGTTTTATACATTGAACTTGCTTAAAGAGTATTGAGTACTCTTTTTCTCAGATCTATGAACATCTTTTAATTTCTAAGGAAAACTTGTTTCAATCTAACTTGAGATGGGAACTTGAACTAAATACACCAATTATGCTGGTATAAAGCTCTCATGAAACTTGTTCTTATGTCTCAGGGACCGCCCAATTGAGAAAAAAGACATTGTGCTTTGGTACACATTGGGCTTCCATCATCTTCCCTGCCAAGAGGACTACCCAATCATGCCAACAGTCTCATCCAGCTTTGATCTCAAACCAGTAAATTTCTTCGAAAGCAATCCTATCCTGAGGACCGCACCAATGACAGAGAAAGATCTCCCAATGTGTGCTGCTTCAGCTGAATGAACATCTGCACCATTCCAGCAAGTTTCCAAACTTACTTACCAGTTGAAATTAGCTTAAGTGAGCCAAGTAAACCATCTCAATCTGTAAAATAAACAACACATGCATAGTAGAAGAGTTCAGCAGTATAAAATTAGAACTTTTCTTTTTAAAAATTTAGGAGTGTTTAAGGCATACCAGGGTAAGACTGTCATTCACCTAGAGCAGGGCTATCAATGTATAAAATTTACAGGTGCCTTACACCTTTTATCTAAAAAGAATATGAATATATAAATGGGTTATTCAGTAACTGACCTGTTGGAAGCATAACTAATGTTTAAATAGGTTGGACCAGTGGTTGAATTATGTATTGGGTCGAACAATGTGATCAGGAATAAAATGTAACTCGTAATTAAATTACTCGGCCTCATGTGTATAGGGTGTAGACCTCACACAGTGGAGATATCTTGGAGTGACTTTTTTAAGGATTATTTTATGGTGTAATTTTATTTTTATTTTTAATTCTGAGTATAAGAATAAAAATTGGGTAACGAGAGAGGATTGTTGAAGATAATAGAAAATGACATCAATATATTACAGTTAAAAAATACAAATAATAATCATATTATTGAGTTCATATAAATTTTACAATGAATTGTGCAAATGTTTATAAAGCATTATATTGTCATAATTTCTCCCAAAACTTCTTAGACTACTTTACAAGAATCAACTCTCAACTAATTATTTATTAAACCTAACACTAAGTGTCTTTATTAGAATATGTGAACTTTAACTTTCCAACACTCCCTATTAAGGTTTACATTAAAAAAAGAGAGGAAAGAATGGAAACACTATAACAATCCATTTGGAAATCTACAAAAGCATCTCTAACAAATCTCTTTGCTCATCTAAAACACCCCAAACCACTCATCCCCGAGGAAAAGTCTTGATTGACTACAACTCTCCTTAAAAAGCCTTGAACTACTTGTGTCTAGGTAAATGTCCTTGTTGACAACCAAAGCTCCTTAGAATACCCCAAATTGCCCTTGCCCAAGAAAATGTCTTGATTGTCCAATCATACCTATGAATTGAGACATACTTGACTATTCACAAGTACACCACCCTTCTTGTGAAATAGGACACACTCAATTATCCACAAGAGAAAACACCAATTGTGAATTAGAACTTACTCAACTATCCACAATAATACTCCTCCCTTTGTGGATCGAGACATACTCAATTATCCACAAATCATAAAATTGTTGAGATCCCCCTTGCTCCATGAATGAACATACAAAAAATGGGTGTTTCTAATGCAAGGTACCATCTTTGAGCAAGAAGATAGTTTGAGATGATAATATTCCTCCAGCCTCTAGTGGCTCCAACCTCCAATATAACCCTATTACAATTTATCCATTTAATATTGTTTCTAAGTCTTTAGATGCATCATTAGACGTAGCAAAGATGGTTGTGAAAAGTCCAAGTATAAGACAATATAAAAAAATCATTTTAAGGTGTTGTACTCAACCAAAATTACACCTTTATATAGATAAATTCATATAAGTCCTTATAAAAAAACTTATATCTCCAATTACAAAAATGATCCCACAATAATGTGTCCCACTTATAGGACATATTTTTGTCTAAAACCACATATTTTTTAGAAAAATTAATGTTTTAAGCCTCTAAGGTCCATCTAAAGGGGTTTGATTGAAGGTAGTTAGATCAAATCCTCTTAGATAGAACCCCCATAGGCTCAAATTAAACTCTCAATGGAGTCTCTTTCACACCTATCAAAATGTCAACAAAAAATCAAATTTGCTTCACCTATTGGGGGGGCAAATAAAGTCATTTAAAAATGTCATTTTGTAAGTATATATCCCTTAGTATTATTACTTTTACAAAAAATATAATATATATATGTTTCTTTAATATTATATTTTAATTTCGGTTTGTTAAGGGGCTGAGTTGGGTAAATAACTGAGAAGCGTTGTAGGATGGTTTGTTGGGAAAAACCTTCGGAAGGATGGTGGAAGATAAACTTTGATGGGGCTTCAAAGGGAAATCCTCGCCCTTCAGGGGTAGGATTTATCATCCGAGATTGGAACGGTGATGTGGTAGCGTTGGAGCAAAGAAATTGTTGGAAGGAACGAATAATACAGCTGAAGCTCTTGCAGCTTTGTTGGCAATTAAGTGTGGAAAAAATTTAGGTGCTAGAAAGGTCCACTTAGAAGGGGACTCGATGATAGTTGTGCAAGCGGTGATAAATGGATCAATTCATGCATGGCACCTTCAATTTGTGGTTGCACAAATTAGAGAAGAACTAGCCAATGTTGAATCTTTTTTGGTGAGTCATATTAGACGTGGTGGAAATGTCGAAGCGGATGTGCTATCTAAATGGGCGCTATCTTTTAGCGAGGTTGGTGACTTCAAATTTGAAGACTTTAGAGATGTAAGGATAGCAGATTTTTGGTGACATTACAGGGGAGTACGTTGCATTGAATGCATAAAGTGGTAGCCAAGGTTCGGAATTTAGACAAGACTAGCAAGCGATGGAGAAGCCAATCGATGGCCTTGCAGTACCGGTAGCAATTAATTTGAAGTGGGTGGTGAAAGATAGATTTAAAGCCGAGGCAATGATGATTTCCTCGCATTTCGAAGCGATAAAAACATTTGGCAACAGTATTCTAGTGGTGAAGGCAATGTGCTCTCAGAGAAAAATGGAGGCCAACTTTACTTTTCAATCATGCAGGCAATTGAGTCTGTTTTTTGGTGAAGCGTCGGCAAAGAGATTAGGGGGTTTATTCCTCATTGAAGACGATTGACTTGTGCAGTGTGTAAGAATGATCATCAACAGGGATTTTGGTGCTCTGGGGCACATGCTTAGAACAAACCTCAACATGTACTCCATGATTGTGGCATGGGGTCTCGACATAGGAGAATCTGTGGAATTGGTGCGTAAAGTGATGCAGAAAATTGTTCACGGGGACTTTTTGGTAGATATGGATTCCATCTTTGAATGGGTGATACCGAGGGTTGGCCTGGACATTTCTGAAGGAATTATTGATGAAGAGATGGAGTTACTCTATGGGGGCACCGAAATTAAGCCATTCATTCGATGGCCGAAAGGAAGCTTTAAATCCAGGTGTCAGGAAGAAGCTAGACTGGGATGGAAGGTGCTTAAGGTCTTTATTGAGCTCATGGAGGTTGAAGAGTTCATTGAGAAGGCCAAAATGGAAGCGCAAGGCAAGGTGGTGAAAGTGAAGAGTCAGAGTAAACGACAGTCGAAGAAATGGAGCAGGTACCAGAAGAAGAAGCAAATGAAAGAGCTAGGTGAAGGACCGCTAAGCTCAGGTAGTGCTCGTGACTGAAAGATCCTATGGAGTCTTTTTTGCTCCTTTTGTTTGAATTTTTGCCACTATCAATGAATTGTTGTCTTGGGGTCTCGGGTTGGTAAGTTTTCTCGGTTATGGTAGTTCGGTTTGGGGATAGTTCATAGAACGTTGGTGGTGGTTTTTTGCATTGTTAACAGTTACAGTGTTTAAAGGCTTTGGTGGGTGGTTGTTGCACATTAAGGTGCTTGTTTTCTTTCTTCTAGGAAAATTTTTGTATCAAACTGAAATGGATGTAATATTTATTTTCAAGTAATATAAAATTTCGTGTTATCGACCAATATATATATATATATATATATTATATTTTAATTTTTTTTATAATGAATGTATGTCTATTATGAAAACATAATGATCTTTATCAAGGCATATGAGAAATAACAAATATTATTAAACAAATCTTAAAAATTTTAAATGTGTTATGAAATAATATGTCTAATTTTTTTTGTTAGCATTAATTTAAAAATTAATAATAATAAAATATTTAATAAAAAATATCAAAAAATATTCATGCAATAAATATGGAAGCTAATGATTTAATTCTAATAGATCATACCTTTTTTAATTTTTAGTGAAAGTTATGTGTTATGGAATAATCTCACTCAATACAATATTATTAAAAAAATTAATTGAAAAAAAAGAGATAAATAATTATTTAAAGAAAATTAAAATTTTAGTTTGAATCTACATATAAATGCCACAACTCATTAGTTTACATCATCCTTAAACTCTTGAGTGTTTGTTCCTTTAATTGACACTAATTGAAAATATTGAAAAAGTTGATTTTGAGTAGGGGAGAGGGGCCTATAGTGGAGCACCCTAACTTCGCGTTTCTCAAAATCCTATGTGGAAATTTCAAATCACTCCCAATTTTGTACAACAGTTTATTCGACAACTCATGTGCTTTTATATTTCATTTTAGGGCCACATCATCAAATATAATGCCACATCAGCATGCTTTTTGTTGAGGTATCCAAAAAGACCCAAAAAAAAAGTGAGACCGATAGTGGTGCACTGAGTCATGTTTTATTGGTGTGTTGATGTGGCATCACATGATTTGTCACTTTGCATACTTTATGGATAAAAAGTGTTTTGCAATTGGATATTAAAGTGCTCCACTATGGGGCTCACTAAGGACTACTTCTATTCCTACTATTAGACCATGCTCCATTATGGGCCCCTCTCCCCTATCCTAGTTAAACCAAAAAATGAGACACTAGTTCTATCATCTATGTCAAATAAATTTCAATTAAAAATGCTAAATTTTAAAGGATTTATGAGAAAAATGTGTATAAAAACTTTGACATCAAAGCACACATGATGTTATTCCCATCTCTCCCCAAAACTCCCTAAACTACCTTACAAGAATCAACTCCAAACTAATTACTTATTAAACTTAATACTAAGTCTCTTTATTAGAATATGTAAATTTTAACTTTTCAATAAAATATAGAAAACTATTTTGTTAAATTTATTTTTAAAAAGATCTATGAAATTGTAAGTCATTCTCTTAACAAGGGTGGTAGATTGAAATGATTCTCTTTTATGGTTGGAAAGCATTCTATGATAGTTTTCTATAAAATGGTTAAATTAGAAAATTTAAGCAACATCAAAGGAGATATGGTTGTTTCAAGTTAACCTTGCAAATTAGATTTTGATATTTTAATATGAAATTTAAAAAATCACTTTTTCAATTTTAGTAACCAAATCTTTATATTTTGAAGTAAATTTTAAAATATTTTCATTTCACATTTAATTACATTTAAAGTTAAAATAAAAAATTGCATTGAAGCCATGTTTTATTGAAATCTTAAATCTTGTTTCATTGTAATGAAAATTGAGGACACGTCTTTTTTTTAAGGATGATATTGGTTCTAGAGAATGAAATTTGAGGATAAATCTTTTTTTTGGAAATGATGATATTGGTGCTAGAGAATGATAGATTCATTTTTTTGATGAATACGTGTCTATTAAATATAAATCAAAATATAATACACATATTCACAAAAAAAGGAGGAAACAAGGTCAATCCACAGAGTCACATGGGAAGAGCCTGAAAAGCTAGCATAAAATAAAAAACAAAGTTGCTAAGCGATGAGAGCAGTGCCAACAGGGGGTGAAGGAGGGTCCAGGTCATCCAATTTGCCCCATTCATCAGTGGGGTCTGAGGTGGGATCAGGCACAAACCACCTATCTTCAACATTATCTTATTTATCTTGTGCATCATTCTGAACTAGAGAAACAACCCAAGCTAGCTAAGGGGGCCATTTGGAAGACTCGGGCCAGCTCCCACCACCACCAAATGAAGGCTAGCTACTACCACCACCAGTCATTGGCCCCACCCCCCCGAGGGCCCCCTAGAGGCAACACCTCTAGGCAGAGGAGAGGAAAAATGCCACCGCGATGAATCACGCCTACCACCAAAGTGGTAGTGAGGAGCCTGAGATTTGGGAGACCACGAGCATTGAGCATAAAAACTCTAGTTGTGCGGCCAACCTTGAGGAGGAGAATGACTGCAAGAAGTAAAGTTTTTTGGTGGCACTTTGGCCACGATGCATGAGGCATTACCCCAATGGTCGAGCAGCTCCTGAAGGTGCACAACCCATAGGGCCACCTTGCTTGCTTGGACCTAAATCTGGAGCATCACATTGGAACAAATAGAAGCTTTAGTGAAAAGTGAAACAACAAAATCAATAGAGTTATGAGAGAAAATAACATTTCTATCCTTCCATAAGGAAAATAAAATCTCCACCCTAAAAGAATGCTAGACTTGGGTATACTTGGAAGGAATAAAAATCCAATCCCCCCAAAAGAACCATATACCAGGAAAAGGGTCTTGGTCGAAAGGGTTGAAAGAAGTCATGAATCCAACTCCAAAGTTGTTGAGCATGGCGATAAAACCAGAAGAGATGCTTGAAAGTCTCTAGTTGGGCATAAAATAGACAACGGGTGTCTGGAATACCCATGTGCCAAAGGTGAGAGCCTATAGGAAAGCCTTGGAAAAGAATACACCAAGCGAAATGGGTGAGTTTCAGCTCAATAACAACTAACCAAATGTTGTGAAACCGATGTTTCCAAGTAGACAAAGTAGACTATAAACGTCACTGATAGTTCAACATAGACACCATAGGGAGGTGCAAAGAAAGACAATAGTACCCCAAACACGACTTCTAATTGCAACAAGTAGTGTCTGGGTACCAATACAAATCCTTCCACCATGGCTTAACAGAGTGGATGCCAATTTTGTGAAGCATCTCCAGTAGCAAAGCAACCAGGATAGAATCAAATTTCTGTCGATTTGGCCATGAGAGTTGATGTCACGTCTCATACAATGACTTATTTTGACCATTGACTTATTTTGATCATGACTTATTTTGACCATTGACTTATCTTGACCATGATTTATTTAGATAATGTTTGACCATGACCTTATGAGATTTAATATACGAAGTATGATATGTGTTAAGAGCAATGCTTTAATATAATTGTTTTCTTTCAAGAATTATGAATGCATTCATATAAAATAGAAATGTTGAGTTAATTATTGTTTCTACAATGGTTACTAATATACTTTTGTTTTGCACGCCTGAGTGCATTTGAGTGGCAGGTGATCGAAGGCCAAGGAGATCGAAGGCCAAGAGTGTGATTGAGGAAAAGGAGGTTAGCTTCTCGACAGGGTAAAAGAGGAGAAACTCTCGGTTACGCACACACCACTTAAATCATGTAGCTGCATTAGGTCATGTTCGTTTTTACAATGTGATTGCGTGAAAATGATTAGCATAGAAAATTTAAAATTATGGTTTAATTAAATTGTGAAATAATATGGCTTATTTTATTTTATTAATCTCCATTTTATTTGAGCAACAAAAAGGGAAAAGGATTCTGTTTTAAAAGAAATATGATTAAAAATAAAATAAGATAAATAAAATAGAATATTGTGGTTTCATAAATAAAAACTTAGAGTTAGCATAAAATAAGGATATAATTCAGTTTTGTATATAAATTTTCCAAAAAAAAAATATTGAAGAATGAACAGCCCGAGAGAACATTGGGCTCTGGAAATTCTGTCTCAAAACCAACAATTCACTGGGCATGTGGCAATCCTTGGAAACTGCTGTCATCTGGAAATTTTATGCATGATCCTCGAAAAAGAGGAAGAGGGCTTTAAGAAAGAAAAGAGAATTTTGAATTGAATCATATCGAAGAGCTCTGGATCAGAGGCGAAGAAGGTATTGTGGAACAACTGCATTGGAAGCAAATTGTGCCAGGTTCTCTTCATAGCTATGCCTTCTTTTAATTTTATTGTAAAAAAAACTGTAGGGATGTTTTATCCTCTGTTTAGGAGTGCTACATCTTGGTATCAGAGCAGCATGGTTCAACTCTAGGACCTATGCCTAACTACGTATGACGTTGTGTCTTAATCAGGGTGACCTAAAATGGAAAATAGAGTGTACCAACGAATTGGTGGATCTCGTGGAGGTCCCAATGATAAACTAGATTAGATTTTAGCCTTGCTGCAAAGCCAGGGGGCTAGAATTGAGGAATTAGAACAAGGGAGGAGAGATGGCCATCAAGGATTAAACGCAAATGAAACTGAAGGAGAAGCTAATATTGAACCACCTAGAAAGGAGGAAAAACTAAATAGGGTGGCTGAGGAGCTGGGAAAAGACCTAAAGAAGGTCGCTCCTCCGAAATTTGATGGGAGAACCTTTGGAGATGGGGCAGAAGCTTGGGTTATAGAAATGGAGAGGTATTTCGCCCTACAGAATCTATCAGATGAAACAAAAGCTGAATGGGGTTCATATCAGCTCACCGGTGAGGCTGCTACTTGGTGGGAAAATGAAAGGGCGGATAAGCAGTTTATGCATGGAAAGGTAACGTGGGATAAGTTCCTACAACTATTTAGGAAGAGGTGGTTACCCCAATCTCATTTTGATAAGAAGATGACAGAATTCCAGGTACTTGTACAGGGTGGCATGACAGTGACTCAATATTGGGAGAAATTCTCTCACTTGCTTAAGTACGCACCCCAATACCAGCATGATGAGAGATTTCGAGTCCAAAAATTTATTTTGGGGCTTAGACCTCAAATTGGAAATGAAATAGATCTGCACAATCCAGCCACCATGGATGAAGTTTTTGATTTAGCAATCAAACAGGAACACAAGTTGCAACAAGCTGCTAACTATAGGAAGAGCAGGGAAGCCAAGTATGGCAATAAGAAATCCCAAGGGAATCGCAATCAGGGTGGTCCGAGCAAACAGGACAGTCAAGGGAATGAAAACAGACAAATCAGAAATTTGAAGAGAGATGGTAGTCCTCAGGACCGCAATGAAGGAAGCAGGAACAATAACAACAAGAAGGGCAACTACAATAAGAGGAATGATAACAATAGGAGAGATTTTTCTGACAAACCCAAGGCACCTCATGGAGGATGTTATACTTGTGGTGGCGAGCATTACGCCAGTGTGTGCCCTCAGAGAAATAACAAGCAAAATAACAGAAATCAGCATCATATTCATGCAGCGGTTGACAATCGCCAGGCAGATTATCAAGCAACTCCCATCCAGTTATCGGGTAAATTATTTGGATGCCCTGTTTCTGTTCTGATTGATACAGGTGCTACTGATAGTTTTATAGACCCTCATGTTTTGACTAAAATATCAGTTAGACCAAGTTTTATGGCAAATTCTTGGAAAGTTCAGTATGGAAACCGGGTAGAGAAGAGGGTAGAGCAATGCATGTATTTCAGCAAACTTGAACTCCCTAACCTTCAGACGCAGGTGAACTTGTATGTTGCACCATTAGGGTCTTACGATGTGATATTAGGGATAAATTGGCTCTCTGAACATAAAGCTCTTGTAGATTGTGAAGAGAAGTCAATTAAGTGTCTTCGATGACCGAGGAAACCAAGTGGAGCTTTGTGGCATTAAAAAGCCATTAGAGCTTAGGCAAGTATCCGCCATGCAGTTGAAAAAGGCAAGTCGGAAGGGATGCTCTATCTTTGCAATAAAAGTCAAGGACCTTGATGAGAAAGAATCCTCAATTAATGATCATCCCATTCTGAAAGAATTTGAGGATGTTTTTCCTACAGAATTGACTGAGCTCCCGCCTAAGCGTGTGTTTGATTTTTCTATTGATCTGATTCCAGGAGCAGAACCTCAGTCTAAGGCTCCTTACAGGATGAATACAACAGAATTATTTGAGCTCAAGGCCCAACTAGAGGAATTACTGAAGCAAGGTCTTATTAGGCCAAGCGTGTCACCTTGGGGAGCACCCGTCATCTTCGTGAAAAAGAAGGATGGTACCTTGAGGTTGTGCATTGATTATAGAATGCTTAACAAGGTCACTATCAAGAATAAATATATGCTTCCTCGCATCGATGATTTATTTGATCAGTTGAAAGATGCCAAGGTATTCTCAAAAATTGATTTAAGATCAGGATACCACCAGTTGAGACTGAAGGAAGAAGACATTCACAAAACTGCTTTCAGAACCAGGTATGGGCACTATGAGTTTACTGTGCTACCATTTGGGCTAAGTAATGCTCCTGCAGCTTTCATGAACCTGATGAATAGTGTCTTCCGAGATTGTTTGGATAATTTTGTCCTAATTTTTCTTGACGATATTTTGATCTATTCTAAGTCAGAGGAAGAACATGAGAAGCATTTGAGGATTGTGTTGCAGCGTCTAAGGGAACATAAGCTGTATGGAAAAATGTCTAAATGTACCTTCTTCCAATCCGAAGTGCATTATTTAGGTCATGTGATCTCAGCGGAAGGGGTAAGAGTGGATCCGGAGAAGATTAAGGCAATTATGGATTGGCCGGCCCCGCAAAATGTCTCTGAAGTTCGAAGTTTCATGGGACTTGCAGGATACTATAGGAAGTTTGTTCAGGGGTTCTCGACAATCGCAGCTCCCATCACTGCACTACAGAAGAAGGAAAAGAAGTTTGAATGGAGCGATAAATGTGAGAAAGCTTTTCAGCTGCTTAAGAAGAAACTCACTACCGCACCCATCCTAGTTGTGCCAGATCCGAATGGCCATTTTACAGTTATTACTGATGCATCAGGAGAAGGGGTAGGTGCAATTCTTATGCAAGAAGGACAAGTGGTAGCTTATGAGTCAAGGAAGTTAAAACAACATGAATTAAACTATGCGCCACATGACTTAGAATTGGCAGCCATAGTCCATGCTTTACAAATGTGGAGGCATTATCTCTTGGGAAAGCCTTTCGAACTTAAGACAGACCATGCAGGATTGAGATACATCTTCACTCAACCTAATCTCAATGCCCGACAAAGGCGATGGCTGGAATTCCTGAGTGAGTATGATTTTGGGATTGAATATATTAAAGGTAAGGAAAACAGAGTGGCTGATGCCCTGAGTAGAAGGAGACACCTTGCAGCCATGGTTACCATAAAATCAGATTTCAGGCAACAAGTAGTGCAATCCTCCTTTGGGGACGAACATTATAAAAAGGTGAAACAAGCCCTTGGGGTAAATCCCTCCGATCGTCGATATGAGGGATATATGTTAGAATCAGATGGACTTTTGAGGTACCAGGGACAAATGTACATTCCTAGTTCTGCAAACTTGAGAGAGTTGGTGCTAGAAGAATTTCACAATGCACCATACTCAGGACATCCCGGTATTACAAAAATGATGGAAGGACTTAGGCCACTGTACTTCTGGCCAGGACTTAAAAGGGATATTACGTCCCATGTCGCCCGATGCTTGGAGTGCCAACAAGTCAAAGCTGAGCATGTACATCCGACAGGACTCTTATATCCTCACAGGGTACCAGAGTATAAATGGCAGGTTATCACTATGGATTTTATACAGGGGCTACCAATGTCTAAAAACCGACATGATACTATCTTGGTTGTAGTAGATAAATTGACAAAGGTTGCCCATTTCATTCCGGGAAATCTCAAGGATGGATCAATGGTTTTAGCAAGAAAATTTGTCTAGGAAATCTTCCGGTTGCATGGAGTGCCAGAGACGATCATCTCAGATCGAGACACTCGAATGACTTCTAGGTTTTGGATTACATTAAACTCTTCCCTAGGAACCAAATAAAATTTTAGTTCCGCATATCATTCTCAGACCGATGGTCAGACAGAGAGGGTGAACCAGGTAGTAGAAGATCTCCTCCGCATGTACTGTATGGAGCAGCAATATAAGTGGGAGGAGTATTTGCCTTTGGTGGAGTTTGCTTACAACAACTCCTACCATGCTTCTTTGGGCATGGCACCTTTTGAAGCCCTTTATGGACGTAAATGTTGGACACCCATTAGTTGGGACAGAGTAGAAGACAGGGTGGTGATTGGCCCTGAGATGCTCAGAGAAATGGAAGACCAAATGAAAATCATTAAGGAAAAGTTGAAGTAGGCTGCGGATAGACAGAAAAGTCTAGCAGGTAAGAACCGGAGTTTTAGACAGTTCTCTGCAGGAGATAAGGTCTTTTTAAGGGTTCGGCCGCATAAGAGTTCAATCTCTTTCGGCAAGAACTCTAAGTTGGCTCCTAGATATGTTGGTCCCTTTGATGTTTTGGAGGTGGTGAATCCAGTTGCTTACAGGCTTGCTCTGCCACCAGCTCTATCCCGGATACATAATGTGTTTCATGTTTCAGTACTTAAGCCATACCATCCAGATATTGCTCATATCCTTGATTGGCGTACATTGCAGGTCCAGGACCCAGGGGTGATACAGGTGGAACCCGTCAGGATTCTGGAAGAGCGCAACGTTAAGTTGCGTAATAGAGACATTATACAATACAGGGTCCAGTGGGACCAGTATTCGGTGGATAATGCCACCTGGGAGAATGCAGAGGATATAGACAGACTCTTTCCTCATTTGAGACCTTAGCATATTATACTTTCTTTTATAGAGACTTACGAAGTACTGATATCTCAATTTTGCTATGTAATTTTCTTTTAGACATCAAGACGATGTCTCTTCTCAAGGGGGGAAGGATGTCACGTCTCATACAATGACTTATTTTGACCATTGACTTATTTTGATAATGACTTATTTTGACCATTGACTTATTTTGATCTTATTTTGACCATTGACTTATCTTGACCATGATTTATTTAGATAATGTTTGACCATGACCTTATGAGATTTAATATACGAAGTATGATATGTGTTAAGAGCAATGCTTTAATATAATTGTTTTCTTTCAAGAATTATGAATGCATTCATATAAAATAGAAATGTTGAGTTAATTATTGTTTCTACAATGGTTACTAATATACTTTTGTTTTGCACGCCTGAGTGCATTTGAGTGGCAGGTGATCGAAGGCCAAGGAGATCGAAGGCCAAGAGTGTGATTGAGGAAAAGGAGGTTAGCTTCTCGACAGGGTAAAAGAGGAGAAACTCTCGGTTACGCACACACCACTTAAATCATGTAGCTGCATTAGGTCATGTTCGTTTTTACAATGTGATTGCGTGAAAATGATTAGCATAGCAAATTTAAAATTATGGTTTAATTAAATTGTGAAATAATATGGCTTATTTTATTTTATTAATCTCCATTTTATTTGAGCAACAAAAAGGAAAAAGGATTCTGTTTTAAAAGAAATATGATTAAAAATAAAATAAGATAAATAAAATAGAATATTGTGGTTTCATAAATAAAAACTTAGAGTTAGCATAAAATAAGGATATAATTCAGTTTTGTATATAAATTTTCCAAAAAAAAAATATTGAAGAATGAACAGCCCGAGAGAACATTGGGCTCTGGAAATTCTGTCTCAAAACCAACAATTCATTGGGCATGTGGCAATCCTTGGAAACTGCTGTCATCTGGAAATTTTATGCATGATCCTCGAAAAAGAGGAAGAGGGCTTTAAGAAAGAAAAGAGAATTTTGAATTGAATCATATCGAAGAGCTCTGGATCAGAGGCGAAGAAGGTATTGTGGAACAACTGCATTGGAAGCAAATTGTGCCAGGTTCTCTTCATAGCTATGCCTTCTTTTAATTTTATTGTAAAAAAAACTGCAGTAGGACATGTTTTATCCTCTGTTTAGAGTGCAAACATCTGTGAAATTTTTCCAAATTCGTTTTGAAATCTGGGTATCAGCTTACTACTCTGTGTTGCAATTATAGAATACACATTCCTTCTTCAGAGTTAGGGTTTTCGTTTTGTGGCAAGTCTGCATTTTTCTCAAGTGTAATTACAATTATATGTCTCCATATCTGGTTTGTTTAAAAATTCTGTCAAAATGTCTTGAGATAAATCCGAATGCAGTTTATACTGGGCAAATGTCTTTCTTTTTTTTGAGTTTTGAAATTGTTAAGGGATTAATTCCCTTGCCCTCCCCATGGGAAGGTCGTGGACTGTGGGAGGCTCGCGCCCTCCACAGGCCGCGGCCTGTGGAGAGGGCGCGAGCCCCTCACAGCCCGCCCCCTCCCCATGGGAGGGGCAAGGGCTTCCCCTGAGCCCTTTAGTCGCTCAATGCCAGTAAGGAAACCATGGAAAAATATCCTGTTCTGTGTGCACGACCAGTGAATTCTTCAATCAGATTTTGAAAACCAGAATTTCTTACTTCAAAGTATACACAGCTATACATGAATTTTACACATACATATATATATATATGTATATATATATATATATATATATATATATATGTATACATATACAATTGATTGCATACACATACACACACACATATATATATATATATATCTATATATAATATGTATACATATATATATAGTTATCCATGCACATATGTGACAGAAAATAGTATGAACTCTGTTTAATTCATTTCCAGAACAGAAAATAGTATGAACTCTGTTTAATTCATTTCCAGAACAGAAAATAGTATGAACTCTGTTTAATTCATTTCCAGAACAGAAAATAGTATGAACTCTGTTTAACTCATTTCCAGAACAGAAAATAGTATGAACTCTGTTTAATTCATTTCCAGAACAGAAAATAGTATGAACTCTGAAAATAGTATGAACTCTGTTTAACTCATTTCCAGAACAGAAAATAGTATGAACTCTGTTTAACTCATTTCCAGAACAGAAAATAGTATGAACTCTGTTAAACTCATTTCCAGAAAGTAGCATGAACTTCTGTTAATTACACACCAGTATCTCAGATTTGTTAAACCTGAAACAAGAAACAGAAATGTTTTTGAGACACCATCTTGATTACTTTAAAGCAGTACAATCCTGAGTAAAGGAATACAACACAAAAATCTGAATGAAAGTCTATCTTTCAAACCTTAGAATTACTGAATAAATTGCACTGTATCAGTATATTATTATTATTCTGTAACCTGCATTGAATTTGGGAATTAAACTGTCTGTCAGCTTGAGCTTGGAAAGAAAAAGAAATGCATACTGAAAACAGAAAACACTGTTCTTTCTTTCTATTAGTACACTGAAAAGTATCAATATATATATGTTCTTCTTTAAAACAAAGCCTTTATCCAAATCAAAAGGGTTACTTTTCAAAGAATAAATGATATCTTTCAATTGAATTACAAGGGATGTTCTGAAATTCGCATTTGAAATTCTTTGAAGAATTAATTATTGAAACATGTATGAAAATGTATAAAGTTTTACTTTAGTATTTATACTTCACTATGGTAACTTCCGGGACAGGGTGCCGAAGGTGGGCAAACAGAGACGGTAGTATTACCTTTTCTAATCTACCATTTACTTGTATTATTTTGCTTGGCCAAGCACTGTACCATTGAAATAGATGGGTTGTTTGTTTTAAAAGCCTAGAAATTTATTTGAGTCTCTGCCACCTCCTGTTGCAAGAAATGTGTTTATTTCATGTTAGAAATGCATATAGGCATCAGGCACGCACCGAGAGTGCCCTCCTGTTTTACCGTTTCGGGTTGCTAGGCTCCTTTATGCAGGGCCGGGGATTCCTTCGAGTTAGGAAGGGACCCGGGGAAGTCATGGACTTCGTGGTTGGGCGGAAAAGGCGCCTGAATCACATTCTTGGCCCCAGCTCGCAAGAAGACCAAGGTGTCACGGCGGTTGGTGGTTCCAAGATTATTTGCTATTGATGTACTTATGTATCATTCAGATTTGGCTTGTGAAGCCCATTGTAAATATATATGCATTTTGACATTCTTGTTGAAATTTGAAATGAAAGTATTTAATGTAACATTGATTTTGAGAGATTAAAACTTTATAACTTGGCATAGAAGAGATGTTTCTATTAGAAGGATTGATTCCTCCAAGTGAGGTTGAATTTATTTATATGAGAAAGTCATTGAAATACTTATGTTTTAATACATTACATTGATGATATTATTATATGAAATGCAATTTAAAATTCTCTTTATTTCATTTGGAAGTGTTATGAGAAATGTTGACTTTTTGGAAACCTATTTATAATGGTTTGAATAAATTTAGAATACTCTTAATTTCTCTTTAATGCTGAGTTAAATGGTTTGAAAACACTCTTAATTTTCTGAGTGCTACAGTTGAAACTACGTTTTCATATCTTTCTAAGAGCGAAGATTCATTATGGCTTTGGAAAAAAAATCACGAGAAGTGCGGATGCCTTTTTTATGAAACCGAAGGGCATGGATCCTAGGAAAACAAGCCAAAGGGAGCCCTTGAACTTAAATAAGCGAAGACCACTAGAGGTTGTGATGGTTGATAGACTATTCATCTTGAAAGCTAGAGCCTACCCACAAAAGCCAAAGCATGCCATATATTGTTGGCAACAAAGGTGCCTTCGATATGAATGACATCTTTCATAACCATAAGGGTTTGAAAACCAATCCCCTTCTAGGTAGGTCGATTAGTTGGGAAACAAAAATCAATGCAATGCCTAAGAAGAATTTTCCAGGCTTCATTCCCAAAAATCACCCGCACAATCCATTTGACACAAAGAGCCAACCCTTGCCACTAAGTAGAAAGAAGTCCTAGTCCATCAGAATCTCGTAGAAGACAAGAAAACTCCCAAGAAACACAGTGAAAACCTTTGTGATCTTCTGAAGAAGCCCATAAAAAATCATGAAGTATATTTTCAAGCTTCAAATAAAAATCTTTGGAAGGGGCCCAACAAGAATAATACTAAGCATGAGTTGCCGCAAGAATTTTAGAACAAATCTAGAATTTAACAGCCAAAGAGAGGGGCTTGGTGATCCAATAAGAAAGCTTCTTCTCAATTCTGGAAAGCATCGCATTCAAAAGGTCAACTAGAGATGCCTAAAAGGCAAAAGAAATGCCCAAGAAATGAAAGATTTCCCCATGACCAATCCACTTCCAGCCGAACTTGAGAAGCCAGGGAGGCATAAGAAGGAAATTTTGATGATAGCATTGGGTTTTATGCCACTATATATCCAAACTAGAGGCTAGGAAAAATGTATCGAGGTAGAGAAGAGCCTCTTTGACATTTTGCTCATCTTCGATGAGCGTGAGAAAGGAGTCATCTGTAAAGTGACCATTGACCAGTTGGTTAGAAGAATTTGGAAAAAGAATACCATGAACACTGCTAGAGGAAATAACATTCACCAACAAGTATCCAAATCCTTCAACAACAAGCACATGGAGAGATGAGGCAAGAGGGAAACATTGTTGAATGGAATGGTGCAAACCAAAGGCCTAAGACTAGTGATTGTTGATAGTAATGCACACAAAGGCATACACAAAGATAATTTTAATGGACTGAAGAAAGTGAGGGCCAAAACCCAAAGCACCAAGCATAGCGAAAATAAAAGGCCATTCAATGAGGTCATAGGCCTTAGCAAAATCAATCTTTAAAAAAAGAATTTGTTGCTTAAATCATCGGGCCCATTCCATACCTTCCCAAACCACAATGATGTTATCTAGAATGAACCTAGATTTGTTGAAGCTAGTTTGCTCAGGTCGAACAATGTGAGGCAACATGTGTCAAAATTTTAGAGCTAAGGCCTTGGAAATGATCTTATAGGAAACATTAATCAACATTAAAGGCCGCCAATTACAAATGTCTTTAGGATCACCAGGATAAGGTATGAATTTGATATTTCCTTTATTGATCAATTTTCCTAAAGATTGATTATGAAAAGCTTCTAGGTAGACCTTATTAAGGTCAGAACCCACATAAGGACATAAAGCTTTGTAAAATTTGCAATAAAAACCATCACAACTTGGTGCCTTATTTTCAGCCATGGAGCTAACTGCTTCCTTTAAATCTTCCATAGAGAGAAATTGCTTGCAGAAAGCATGTTGAACCTCCAAAAGCTTGTGCGAGACCACCAGAGGTAATATTGGAGAGCACGATCTTGCTCAAGGGAGACTTCCTGAGTAGTGAAAATTTTCTCATAATGGTGAACAAATACCTCGAGAATGTTCGATAGCTCAGAGAGAATTGTATGGCCTTCCTTGAATTTTTTGATACTAGATGCAAAATGACGAGCATGAAGATCTAGAAAGAATTCCTTACAGGAACAATCCCCCACTTTAAGCCAATGCATTTTGGCCTTGATCTAGGCTCCTCTAGCTGCATGATTATCAATGATTTGCTTCTGGTGCCAAAGCTTGGCCACCTAGGATTGCAAATTGAGAGAGAAAGGGTTGGTAGAGAGAGCCTTCATGGCTTGATGAAGATCTGAGGTAGTGGCCTCATAAGACCACCAACAAAAGATGGCAAGCTAATCATAGATGTAGAGAAAGTGAGAAGTGTGTCAAATGGAATGATTCCACCAAGAAATCACCCACTATGTTGAGTAGGATGACTTTCTAGATTCTAAATTCTATGGATGTGAGCCAACGTGGGTTGATGACTTAGTAAAGAAGTTGTTGCAAGTATGAAGGTGTTTTCATTGATGTCAATGTGATGTCAACAAGCTAGTGTTGTCATTAATGTCAACTATGTGTTGAGGAAGTTTGTTGCATGATGAAGATGTCAAGGATATTCAAAAAATTGTGAAAAAGAGGAAAAAAAGTTGTTGCAGGTTGTGCATGTATAGTTGAGATATTGAGGAAGTATTGTGAGTACATGGAGCTATCTTTATGTTGTATTTTTTGGAGATGTGCTAGAATAGTGTAATATGCTAAGGTGATGCCTCTTGTACTTGGTTTCCAAGTGCTTTTGAGAAAATTTGATAAACAGAGAAAACAGTGTTGTGCAAGTGTTCAGAATGTGCTCCAGGATGTGCTCCGCATTTCTTCTATGTTGATTCTATGTCTGTACAGATCTGGTATGTTGTTCAAGGATGTTAGTAGTTGCTATATCTATAATTTGGGCTTTTGGATCGATGCATAGAGAGTTGTATTTACCAATGTGTGAACCAGTTTTTTAGTGTTGTTTTCTGTGGTCTGGGAGAAATGTATTTGTTTCAAGTTTCTCTACAGTTTGGCTTTAGGTTGTGCAGATATGGGAAGTTGCTTATAGTGTTTGTATCTTTTAGAATTCAAGGTTTCACTTGATTTGGTGCAGTATAATGTGTGTTTCATGTGTCAGTGTGCGATTAAGGCTTACCGGATGTTCTAGGTTAAAATATATCTATGATGCGAGTTTGGATGAAGTCTTTGTTTTTTTTTTAAAAAGGGGGTAAAAATTTATTGAATCAAAGAAGCATTACAAAGCAACAAGAAAAATCTCATAAAAGCAGCCAACCAACCCCACAACAATAGTTCCCAAAGGAACCCAACCAAGGAACCAATTACAAATGAAGGTCTTCCATGATCATCTTTTTGAGGGACACAGAGAATTATGAGGATAAAAGTCCCCAGTCATCAACATTCCACCTCTCCACGTGCTCAGAAGCCCACTTCGCCAGAAGATCCACCACTCTATTCCATTCCCACAGAATATGACAGAAGGAAACAAATTCCAAAGAGTTGCATAGATTCATAATCTGTTTGATCACCTTAGCCGTTTTCCAATTAACACCATCAAATCTCTGCTCATTTAGGATATCAACTACAATATGTGAATTAGATTCACAAATAATCCTCTTCAATCCCAAAGAACAACCTCTTTCAATAGCATGAAAAATAGCCAGAGCCTCCATGAAATTGTTAGAATGGTGACCCTTATAAATAGAGAAGAAAAATACCTCCCCTCCATTACTGTCTCTGCCAATACCACCGATCCCAGCATGCCCAAGATTCCCCCTAGAAGATCCATCAGTATTTATCTTCAGATTTCCTTGAGGGGGTGGTCACCATCTACCCTCCCGATGCGCCTTCTTCTTGACCTATCGAAGGCCACTACCAACAGAGCAACCAGACCTGTTGCCCTCCAAATGAAGCTTCCTCACATAGGACAAATCACTTGGATCCACAGTCACCGATAGATCACACTTAGCAACAACAATCTCTTGGATCTTGTTGAAGATCCTCCTCGATAAGAGATCTCCTACCTGCTTCACATCTTGAAAAATCCTCCTATTTCTCTCAAGCCAAAGGTGCCAAATATTAAAGGTTGGGCCAATAATCCAAGTGATCTGAAGAAAATTCATCTTAGCGGGGGGGTTTCCCAAGCTTTCCCAAAATTCTATCAAAGAAGAGGCATGAACATAGGGTTGTCCCCAAACTCACCACCAAGAATTCCAAATATACCTAGCATAAGGACACTGAAAGAAAAGGTGTGAAGTACACTCCTTGAATTATTATTGCACAAAACATAGATGGATGGACCTGAAAGCCCCTTTTCCTTAGATTTTCCCAAGAAAGACATCTATTTTGAACAACCAACCACAAAAAGAAATTACACTTTGGCCAAGAAAATTTATTTCAAACCTGCTTCCACCAAGGAACCCCAACTTTTACATACACCTGCTTATCAAGCTCCATATATCCAGAGGCAACCAAGAATCTACCTTTTGGATCGAGACCCCATGCCAAGATATCGTTATCTCGAAGGGAACTACACATTCTACCAGCCAAAATGCTAGCAAGCTCCTGCCTCTCCAACTTGGAACCTCCTGGAGGCCACTCTTGGGGATCCCATCCACCTAGCCTAATGACTGAATAGTTTTGAAGTCCTCCACCTTGCACCAACCCGCATTCGTCAAGTTGTCACAAAGAGGTCTCAAATGAGGAAACATAGAAATAATGGAGGGATAACCATCCCAGGAATCAAACCAAAAGAGGGCTTCAGACCCCTTATTGCAGATTCAAAAAAAACCCTCCTTGATCAACTTAGCCCCTTTTTTAAGAGTATCCCAGATCATAGACCCTTTTCCCTAGAGACAACATCAAGGAGCATCATCAGGGTCCACCCCACCAAGGTACTTAATATTGAGAATTCTATCCCAATCTTGATCCTGGCAAGTACACCATCGCCAGTATAGCTTCGCAGCTAAAGCTTGACCCATCAAACTAGCAGACTTGAGACCAAGACCCCCTCCTGTTTAGGCCTACACACAGATTCCCACTTCACCAAACTCCACTTAGAATTAAGAAGATTACCCACCCAAAGGAACTAACGAGTGAGGGAATCAAACTCCTTAACAAAAATGGCAAGAGTCACTTGCACAAAACACTGGCAAATAGGAAGAGATTGAACCATGGATTTTGGCAGAACCACACAACCCACCGAAGATAGCCACCTGTGAGTCCAATGACTAACCCTCCTGCAGAATTTATCCAACACATCCTGCTAAATCTCTTTTGGTTGAGGGCCCACCATGAGGGGAATCCCCAGATAAACCAAGGGGAGAATGCCAATTTGAAATCAAAGAATATGAGCAATCCTTGCCTGAATAAGCCAAGGAGTATTGAAAAAGTAAATAGAGGACTTGTGATCATTAATCTTTTGACTGGAGGTAGCCAAATAAGTATCCAAAGCCTTCTTGAAATTCACAACTTCATTTATTTTGGCCACCCCAATTAAAGTTGTATCATCAACAAATTGAAGATGAGATAGAGACAACAACATGTTGCCCCAACGCCACCTCTGAATCAATCCTTTTCCAACATAGGACTTGATAAACCTCCCCAACCCCTCATCCATAATGATGAACAAATAAGGGGACAATGGGTCTCCCTCTCAAAGACCCCTAGAGGCTCCAAATAGCGTTGAAGGTTCTACATTGATAAGCATCGAAAAGGAAGTAGAAGTCACACAACTCATGATCTAGTCAACCCACTCTCTATCAAAACCAAAAGCTAAGAGAACCTTCTACAAGAAGGCCCATTTGACTCTATCATAAGCTTTTGCCATATCAAGCTTGATAAACATAGCCTTCTCCTTAGATATTGTCATAGAATGAATAGCCTCAGTAGTAGTAACAACCCCATCCATAATTTTTCTACCTGCCACAAATCCTCCTTGCTCATTGGAAATCAAAGAATTGAGCCAAGGCTTCAGTATTTCAACAATCAGCTTAGTAATGATCTTATAAACTATGTTACAAAGGGTAATGAGGCAAAAATAATCCAAGGAACAAGCCCCTTCCTTTTTTAGAATAAGAGCCAGAAAAGTGGAGTTCATGGCCTTCAACATTTCTTTATTCCTTTGAGATTCATGAACAACCTCCAATAGATCTTCCTTGACAATATCCCAAAATACTTGATAAAATTCAATAGGAAAACCATTAGGGCTAGGGGATTTACCTTTTTTCATTTGAAACACAATAGTCTCCAGTTCCTACAAGGAGATGGGTCATAAAAGAGCCCTGTTCATCTCATGAGACACCAAAGAAGGAATACAAGCCAAAATAGAGTTTTCTTTGAAGCACTCACAAGAGAAGAATCCTCAGTAAAAAGAGCTAAAAATAAATGAGAAGCCTCCTGGGAAAAGTCAGCTTGAGAAGAAAGCTGAACTCCCTCAGAAGAAACAAGAGAGTTGATTAGATTACCATTTCTCCTAGTAGCAAAAAAGTGGTGAAAGAAGGTAGTATTTCTGTCTCCCTCTTGAAGCCAATCAATACGTGAATTTTGCTTCCAAAAAGTCTCCTCCCTCAGCTCCCATTCATCAAGAGCCTTAGTTGCCCTAGCCTCTTCCCTACACAGCTCAACTATGAGACCAAGATCCCGAATCTAGCGAGTGATAGAATCCAAATGAGCTTGAGCTGACAACTTATTCTGGTGAAGATTCCCAAAACACTGCATATTCCACTTATTGAGTCTATATTTCACAACTTGCAATCTCTTGACAAAGGTATACATAGCCGTACCAAAAGCAGGTTTCCCCCTACTCCACCAATCAATCATCAGATCATGGAGAGAAGGATCTCATAGCCACATGAGTTGGAACTTGAAAGAGGGATTTTAATGGGCTCTAAAAGGAACAATATAAAGTTTAATTGGCCAATGATTCGAACCTCACCAATCTAGAATCTCAAAGCTGGTAGACCACCTATCCGCAACCCAAAAAAATGAGACAAGAAACTTGTCCAATCTCTTAGAAATAGCAGCACCACCAATGATCTGATGGGTAAGTCCCAATTTTGGACTCATCTTAGTTATGTACGCTCACTTTTTCCTTGGCATCCTTGGATTATGGCAGGAGATTTTAATTATGTTTCTTGTTTAGAGGAGAAGAGAGGGGGTATTTCCAAACTGGACCTTGTTGTGTTACTTCTTATAGACAACATGGCTAGTCTAAATCTTATTGATGTGAAACCTAATAATGGAATCTTCACTCATGAAAAACATGGCAATGAAAAGGGAAAGTTTCATAATCAATTTTTTGAATCTAGGAAGAGGATCCAACACAAACTTCTATAGAATCAGGAAAGGGATTGTTTAAATCAACTTCCACACAAATTCGAGCATAAGAGATTACCTTCTTGTCCAAATTTTGTTGGGTGGGCCCAACAAGTTTTCCTAGCAGACGAGCTATCATATGCAATATAT